>CM040628.1:46113044-46189355 GCA_022817965.1 Solanum lycopersicoides | reverse complement strand
ACCGTAACCCCAAAATACCAAAACCCAAACATTAAATACTAAACCATAGATTTTAAACCTCAAATGCTAAACCATGAACCATAAACCTAAAAAATGCCTACACCCTAACCCTTACCCTAAACCCTAAACTCAAACCTAAAACCCTAACCCGCTTGTTAAAATATCTCTCTCTAAAAACCTTTCACTAGAATTCGGTCAAGGAATTAGCTTCTTGGCTAATTGTTACAAGGTAGATCATTGGAATGAGAGGGATTTGTTAGATGATCATTACAGGTGGAATCTATATCCAGGACAATCGAAGTGTAGTTTGAATAGACAATCTCTATAGGTGGAATCTATCTCTGAATCATCTAACAGTTCCTCGCAGATGAGGGAAGAGGCGGTCCACAATGCTTATGGAAAGGAATGGAAGGAACAAGTACAAATCTATTCATGGATGCATTGAATCAAAGGTATGGTGGAACAGATCGAGCAGAAAATTTATTGTCTCAAGAAAGGCGTTCTTCAAGAACACAAGTGCTAGAGACGGCATTATCACCCCAAAATCCGATAAAAAATCTATCATTCAGCTACGCACTACTCACAACCAAGGAGGGCGACAAACTCGCCCAAAAATCACGCACAAAATTGATCTCCAGCTCATGAGATTTCAAAAGAAATGGGGTGTGGGGTTTATTACCCTGTTCTAGATGAACAATTTACTCAAATCCCAATGGAAATAGATAATTGATTCGTTGACTAAGAAGATTGATTTTGGAAAAACAACACACTCTTACAAATATCAATAATCTAGTTCACTCCACAAAACAACATGTAGAATCATCAAAAGGAACAATGAAAATCATCTGATGTTCAATGTAAATCTAATTCTTCAACTGGATCGATGCCTTTGAAGGAAGCAGAACATGGTTATATTTCTACTAAGGAGGGTCAAATTCAAAGTTCAAATGAACAAAATTATTCAAAAAACACAGAGATGGTTGGTGAGTCGATTAGTATAGCTTCTGCTCATCCAGAAAATGTCAAGGTCAGCTTACTCTCACAACTTTTACTACTAAGTGTATCGTGAGTTGAATGTTAATACTAGGAATTCTAAGGATTTTGGTTTGCCAGATAATAGGAATGATAAGGCTAACTATCAAGCAAACATTCCTAAGATTTATACAATTTTTTATCGTAATCTTCCTAAAGAAAAACTGATGGAATGGACCAGACTTCTGGTAACTATGCTAATTTTCCTAAAAAAGATGAAATCTCTGAACCTGCCCCTTATACTATTATACAAAACTTATAACACGAAGGCTTAGATATTATCAATCGAAGAATGAAGTTTGTATGATCCAGAAACCAACACTAAGCAAGGACTTCCTGCTGTTCTTTACGTGAAGAAAGAAATTGTTAAAAATATGGTTGCTTCATATAAATTCACTCTAATTGGTAAATATGTGAATACACTGACAAAGTGGAACTTATTAGAAAAAATTTATTCTTCAAACTCAATAATCGAGAGGAGTTCAAATTGCACATTTCAATTCTAAACATGTTTATATAGATCTTGATAATGAATAGAGTATAATATGGTTTGGACTAAACAACGAATGACTATAGCGGGGCAGGTTATGAGGATTCAGGCTTGGACGCATAATTTCAACCAGCTGAAGAAACACTTCTAGTCAATTTGGATTTGACTGCCTGAGTTGCCATGGCATTGCCACAATAAGAAATTTATTACTAGTCTTTTGTTACCAATTGGTACAGTTCTTTACTTAGATTCAGCTTCGATTAATAAAAATAGGGAAAGTCAAGCGAGGTGTAAGGTTCAGGTATATCTCACTCAAGGTAGGACTCCTCACATTTGGATGGGGTATATTGGGAAGACATCACTGGTGGTAGATGAAAAAAATAGAATATGATAATATTCTGGATTATTGCTTTTATTGTAAACATCAAAGACATAAATAAAGTGATTGTATTATTAAACAAAGAGAGGAAGATAATAAAAGAAGGAAAGACATGGAGAAAAATAAAAACAGACAAAAATATTGCTTCTAAAGATTTGTAGATTGCTGGTCATACTGTAGCAGCCAGAAGGAGGATGATAACAACTATCAAAGTGAATCCCAACAGAAGAACATGCAACAAGAGGACCAATGCCACATTTAGAGGAGGAAAACTAATCAACAACATGGTCACTACAAATTTGATAAAATAGTATCTCACCAACACAGTGAACAAACATGTATAGTTCTATTCCTACAAAAAATACATATAAAGATTTGGATGTGCAGGAATATTCACCTACTTTTGAGGAAATTTGAAGGAATAATGGAATTTACAACAGTCTAATTTTCAATCTGCACCAAGTAGGTCTAAGAAACCACTACAACAACATAAACAAGTAGTTATTGAAGGAACAAAGAGTAAGAAAGAGCAGTTCACAAAACAACAAAGGGTGGAAGTTTAAGGAACAAGACGGGATCCAGAATCTACTAGAGTTAAAAATTGCCTCAGCAAGTTCATAAAGTTACAACAAGTATTAACTCAATGCTCCCCACCCTTACACCCTTTGATAAATGTATTATAGAAACTGTCTGTATAGCTGTTGGAGGAGAGGTTGGACGTGTCAGGAGAACTTTAGTCATAAGCATGAGGGGGCACAAGGGTAAAGGAAAATTGAGTCACACTGATGATGAATCTGGTCATCACAATAACATGGAAGAGGGGAACCACCTGATAAATCTGCTAATAACAAATCACAAGCTAGAATGAGTAAAAACAAAGAGAATCCATTAAAAAAGAAAACAAAAAATAGAGGTCAAGAATCTGTTAATTAATCATAGAAAGAGAAAGGTGGTTTTTTTATGAATATAGAGCACCTGACTTCTAGGATGAGTATGATGAGGATACTAAATCCTTAGATAGGGGGAAGACTCTGAGTATGAAATCAATACAGAAAAATCACAACAAAGAGGTCCTCTGGTTCATAGGAAAGCAAGGACTGTCTCCTAGGGTATAGAAATGAATCCAGGAAACATAAAGATGCTACTGATAGCATACTTAACACTAGAGATAGGAGTAGAGGTGTATGATGATTAATATTATATGCTGGAATTCTAGGAGCATTAACACTGAGGTGCTCTTGAAAGGATGCAAAATCTTAAGAAAATTCATAACTTGTCTATGATTCTATTTTAGAGCCTTTTCTTCTCAGTAACAGATTCATTCCTATAAAATTGAATTACTTATGGATCATGTTCATAGCAATCCTAATAATAAAATCTTGTTGTTTTGGACTTTTGAAAAATGCAAAATGTTGGAAGTGGATGAACAACACATTACTTGTGAAATAAATCATGTGGAGTGTCATGAAAAGTTTATTATAACATATGTGTATGCTAAATGAAAGGATCATTTGTGTAGACCTCTCTGGGATACCATGTTGCAATTATTCTGAAAGAGTCCTTCCTTGGTGTCTTATCGGTGATTTTAATGTCATTTCTTCTACTCATGAGAAACTAGGAGGTAGGAATTACAATATGAATAAAAGTTTGAATTTATTAGTGTCATTGAAGCTTGTGGTTTGTTAGACATAGAATATAATGGGAGGCCATATACTTGGTGTAATCAAAGGGATGAAGGAGCTAGAATTTGGAAATTATTATATAGGGCTACCGTAACCCCAAAATACCAAAACCCAAACATTAAATACTAAACCATAGATTTTAAACCTCAAATGCTAAACCATGAACCATAAACCTAAAAAATGCCTACACCCTAACCCTTACCCTAAACCCTAAACTCTAAACCTAAAACCCTAACCCGCTTGTTAAAATATCTCTCTCTAAAAACCTTTCACTAGAATTCGGTCAAGGAATTAGCTTCTTGGCTAATTGTTACAAGGTAGATCATTGGAATGGAGAGGGATTTGTTAGATGATCATTACAGGTGGAATCTATATCCAGGACAATCGAAGTGTAGTTTGAATAGACAATCTCTATAGGTGGAATCTATCTCTGAATCATCTAACAGTTCCTCGCAGATGAGGGAAGAGGCGGTCCACAATGCTTATGGAAAGGAATGGGAAGGAACAAGTACAAATCTATTCATGGATGCATTGAATCAAAGGTATGGTGGAACAGATCGAGCAGAAAATTTATTGTCTCAAGAAAGGCGTGCTTCAAGAACACAAGTGCTAGAGACGGCATTATCACCCCAAAATCTCGATAAAAAATCTATCGATTCAGCTACGCACTACTCACAACCAAGGGAGGCGACAAACTCGCCCAAAAATCACGCACAAAATTGATCTCCAGCTCATGAGATTTCAAAAGAAATGGGGTGTGGGGTTTATTACCCTGTTCTAGATGAACAATTTACTCAAATCCCAATGGAAATAGATAATTGATTCGTTGACTAAGAAGATTGATTTTGGAAAAACAACACACTCTTACAAATATCAATAATCTAGTTCACTCCACAAAACAACATGTAGAATCATCCAAAAGGAACAATGAAAATCATCTTGATGTTCAATGTAAATCTAATTCTTCAACTGGATCGATGCCTTTGAAGGAAGCAGAACATGGTTATATTTCTACTAAGGAGGGTCAAATTCAAAGTTCAAATGAACAAATAATTATTCAAAAAACACAGAGGATGGTTGGTGAGTCGATTAGTATAGCTTCTGCTCATCCAGAAAATGTCCAAGGTCAGCTTACTCTCACAACTTTTACTACTAATGGTGATCGTGAGTTGAATGTTAATACTAGGAATTCTAAGGATTTTGGTTTGCCAGATAATAGGAATGATAAGGCTAACTATCAAGCAAACATTCCTAAGATTTATACAATTTTTTATCGTAATCTTCCTAAAGAAAAACTGATGGAATGGACCAGACTTCTGGTAACTATGCTAATTTTCCTAAAAAAGATGAAATTCCTGAACCTGCCCCTTATACTATTATACAAACTTATACCGATAGGCTTAGATATTATCAATCGAAGAATGAAGTTTGTATGATCCAGAAACCAACACTAAGCAAGGACTTCCTGCTGTTCTTTACGTGAAGAAAGAAATTGTTAAAAATATGGTTGCTTCATATAAATTCACTCTAATTGGTAAATATGTGAATACACTGACTAAAGTGGAACTTATTAGGAAAAAATTTATTCTTCAAACTCAATAATCGAGAGGAGTTCAAATTGCACATTTCAATTCTAAACATGTTTATATAGATCTTGATAATGAACTAGAGTATAATATGGTTTGGACTAAACAACGAATGACTATAGCGGGGCAGGTTATGAGGATTCAGGCTTGGACGCATAATTTCCAACCAGCTGAAGAAACACTTCTAGTTCCAATTTGGATTTGACTGCCTGAGTTGCCATGGCATTGCCACAATAAGAAATTTATTACTAGTCTTTTGTTACCAATTGGTACAGTTCTTTACTTAGATTCAGCTTCGATTAATAAAAATAGGGAAAGTCAAGCGAGGGTGAAGGTTCAGGTATATCTCACTCAAGGTAGGACTCCTCACATTTGGATGGGGTATATTGGGGAAGACATCACTGGTGGTAGATGACAAAAAATAGAATATGATAATATTCTGGATTATTGCTTTTATTGTAAACATCAAAGACATAAATAAAGTGATTGTATTATTAAACAAAGAGAGGAAGATAATAAAAGAAGGAAAGACATGGAGAAAAATAAAACAGACAAAAATATTGCTTCTAAAGATTTGTAGATTGCTGGTCATACTGTAGCAGCCAGAAGGGAGGATGATAACAACTATCAAAGTGAATCCCAACAGAAGAACATGCAACAAGAGGACCAATGCCACATTTAGAGGAGGAAAACTAATCAACAACATGGTCACTACAAATTTGATAAAATAGTATCTCACCAACACAGTGAACAAACATGTATAGTTCTTATTCCTACAAAAAATACATATAAAGATTTGGATGTGCAGGAATATTCACCTACTTTTGAGGAAATTTGAAGGAATAATGGGAATTTACAACAGTCTAATTTTCAATCTGCACCAAGTAGGTCTAAGAAACCACTACAACAACATAAACAAGTAGTTATTGAAGGAACAAAGAGTAAGAAAGAGCAGTTCACAAAACAACAAAGGGTGGAAGTTTAAGGAACAAGACGGGATCCAGAATCTACTAGAGTTAAAGAATTGCCTCAGCAAGTTCATAAAGTTACAACAAGTATTAACTCAATGCTCCCCACCCTTACACCCTTTGATAAATGTATTATAGAAACTGTCTGTATAGCTGTTGGAGGAGAGGTTGGACGTGGTCAGGAGAACTTTAGTCATAAGCATGAGGGGGCATCCAAGGGTAAAGGAAAATTGAGTCACACTGATGATGAATCTGGTCATCACAATAACATGGAAGAGGGGAACCACCTGATAAATCTGCTAATAACAAATCACAAGCTAGAATGAGTAAAAACAAAAGAGAATCCATTAAAAAAAGAAACAAAAATAGATAGGTCAAGAATCTGTTAATTAATCATAGAAAGAGAAAGGTGGTTTTTTTGATGAATATAGAGCACCTGACTTCTAGGATGAGTATGATGAGGATACTAAATCCTTAGATGAGGGGGAAGACTCTGAGTATGAAATCAATACAGAAAAATCACAACAAAGAGGTCCTCTGGTTCATAGGAAAGCAAGGACTGTCTCCTAGGGGTAGAAATGAATCCAGGAAACATAAAGATGCTACTGATAGCATACTTAACACTAGAGATAGGAGTAGAGGTGTATGATGATTAATATTATATGCTGGAATTCTAGGAGCATTAACACTGAGGGTGCTCTTGAAAGGATGCAAAATCTTAAGAAAATTCATAACTTGTCTATGATTGCTATTTTAGAGCCTTTTGCTTCTCAGTAACAGATTCATTCCTATAAAATTGAATTACTTATGGATCATGTTCATAGCAATCCTAATAATAAAATCTTGTTGTTTTGGACTTTTGATGTAAAATGCAAAATGTTGGAAGTGGATGAACAACACATTACTTGTGAAATAAATCATGTGGAGTGTCATGAAAAGTTTATTATAACATATGTGTATGCTAAATGAAAGGATCATTTGTGTAGACCTCTCTGGGATACCATGTTGCAATATTCTGAAAGAGTCCTTCCTTGGTGTCTTATCGGTGATTTTAATGTCATTTCTTCTACTCATGAGAAACTAGGAGGTAGGAATTACAATATGAATAAAAGTTTTGAATTTATTAGTGTCATTGAAGCTTGTGGTTTGTTAGACATAGAATATAATGGGAGGCCATATACTTGGTGTAATCAAAGGGATGAAGGAGCTAGAATTTGGAAATTATTATATAGGGCTATTGGTGAATGACAAATGCTTGGAGAAAATGCCTCAAACTACTATCACTCATTTACCTTCAGTAGGTTGTGATCATTGTCCATTACTGCTAAAAATGAGAGATAGGCAGGAAAATGTGAAAATATATTTCAAATTTCTTAATTGTTGGACTGAAAATTCTACTTTCCTAAATATAGTAGCTAATTGTTGAAGAAACAAAATGTCAGGAAATCCTATGTGGATTCGTCATATTAAAATGAGGAGATTATCTAATACTCTAAGTATCTGGTCTAGGAAGGGATATGGGGATATTTTTAAAAAAACCAAAGAATATGGCGAGTTGGTAAGGATTGTTGAAGAAAATTTAATCAATGCTAATAATAATGACAATAGAGTAAAATTGCACTGTATTAATACTCAATATATAAGGTATATGAAAATTGAACACTCCTTGTTACAACAAAAAACTCATCTTCACTAGCTAAAAGAAGGTGATGTTAATTCCAAATATTTCCATGCTTTGCTAAGAGGAAAAAGGAGAAGAATCTTTATGCACAAATTACATACAGATAGTGGTCAATGGGTGCAAGGTTATGATAATATTGCTAAATGAAGCTTTCCAATATTTTCAACATATTTTCATTAGAAAGAATGAGAGAATTAGTGAGGATTTGTTACATTTCATTCCTAACATGGTTACTGTTGAGCAAAATTCTGTTTTAGAAAGTGTTCCAAATATTGAGGAATTAAGGAAAGTTGTGTTAGCAATGAATCCTAATTCTGCACCGGGTCCGGATGGGATTGGGGGTAAATTCTATCAAATTTGTTTTGATATCATTAAGGATGATTTACTTGCTGCAGTTCAATCCTTCTTTCATGGGCAGGGTATATGACTCATGCTTGTTTAATCCTTCTTCCCAAAGTGGATCATCCTAATAAACTTAAATATTTAAACCTATTAGCCTTAGTAACTTCTCTAATAAAATAATTTCTAAAATAATGAGTACTCGATTAGCTTCCATTCTTCCTAGCCTTATTTCTAACAATGAATCTGGTTTTGTAAAGGGTAGGAGTATTTCTAAAATTATTATGTTAGCGCAAGAGATTATTCATGGTATTAAGCAACCTAATGAAGGTGGTAATGTGGTAATTAAGTTAGATATGGTCAAAGCTTATGATAGAGTCTCTTTGGCTTACACTTGTTTAGTTTTAAGGAGGATGGGTATTGGAGAAATTTTCATTGATAGGGTTTGGAGGATAATGAGCAATAATTGGTATTCTATTGTGATTAATGGTAAATGACCTGGATTTTTTCATTCCACTAGAGGTCTTATAGAGGGTGATCCATTGTCTCAAGCCTTATTTATCTTAGGTGATGAAGTTTTATCTAGACATTGCTAAAAAGTAATTGGAAGGAACAAGTACAATCTATTCATGGATGTAAAGATCTGGAAAAATAAATCAAGTGGAAAATCTACCAGTTCTAGATATGCATAATCATCATATGCCCACTGTTTCAGCGAAGCGAAGCTTACAAGCGATGGAGGCGACAAAATCGCCTCACAATCGTGACCAAAATCAATCTCATTCTTCGTCGATTCGTAAGGAAACTGATTCTGGGGTTTCTTCCCCTGTTCTTGATGTACGACATAGTGGAATATCGAAGGATATTGATAGTAGAATCGTAGAAGACAAAAGTGGGGGTGAATTCGTCAGTTCTCAAGCGAGGGGTCTTGAATAAGGAAATTGATCTCCATAGTTACATGATCATATCTCCATAAATAACCCACGACAATTGCAACAATATCGCAAAGATTACTCAAACAGAGACAAGGAAGGTAATCTTGAATCTCACAAAATATCAACTCATTCAGTTGGTTCGTCTTTGTTGAGGGAAGAATCTCAAGAACACAATATTGCTAAAGAGGGTAGAATTCCAATCACAAAGGATACAATTCCTTCACTATCGACTAGGCCTAGTGGTGAGTCGTCTAAGTATAATACTCACAATAAGAGACAATAAAATATCCAAGGTAAACTCATTATATCTACCTCTACTTACAATGATGATCATGTATTGAATGAAAGTGATAGGACTGCTAATTCTACTGGTAACATTGATAGGAATTACGATCCTTAGAAAGTAGCCAACCAACGAATTATCCTAAGATTTCTAACAATTTTGATCGTAATGTTCCTAAAGATCCTACTGAAAAATTTGATCAGCCTTCAGGAAATTTTAATAATTTTCCTAAAAAAGATCAAATTCCAGAACCTGCCCCTTATACTATGATTTAAACTAATGATGATAGGTTGAGATATAATCAATCTAAAAGTGGTATTATTATTAAATTGACTGCTCTTGAGATTACTACTAAGCAAGGATTACCAGCAGTTCTATATGTTAAGGATCAGATGATTAAAGATTTGGTGTCAGCTTGTAAATATACTCTAACTGGTAAGTTTCTAAACACAATGCGTAGAGTAGAACTACTTCGAAAGAACTTTAATCTTCAAACTCAATTATTGGGGGGGGGGGTTAAGATTGCGCAATTTAATTCTCGAAATGTTTATATTGCTCTTGATAATGAATTGGATTATAATATGGTGTGGACTAAACAACGTATGACCATAGTTGTACAGGTTATGAGGATCCATGCTCGAACTCCTTACAAACTGCTAAAGAAACTCCTTTAGTACTAATCTTGATTTCTATACCAGAATTTCCATGGCACTTCTAAAATAAATAATTTATTACTAGCTTACTTTCTCCTATTGGTAGAGTTTGTATTTAGATTTTGCCTCAATTATCGAAACTAGGGGAAGTCAAGCTACAGTTAAGGTTCAAGTCGATCTCACAAAAGATAGACCTCTCTATATTTGGATGGGATATATTAGGTAGATATAACAGATGGTAGATGGCAAAATATTTAATATTATAGTATTCCTGACTATTGTTTTTACTGTTAACACCAAGGGCATAAAGAAATTGATTGTATAATTAAACAAAGAGATGAGGAGCATAAAAGAAGAAGAGACTTAGAGAAACATAAAACAAAAAAAGAAAAATGTTCCAAAAGATGTGTTGTATTCTAAACAGCAGGAAACAGGCAGGAGAAATGATATTAGCAATCCACAAAATTATCAAAGGGAAAAACCACAAAAGAATTTGCAGAAGGATAAATAGTGGCATGTTCAAAAAAGGAAGAATAATAATCAACAACAAGTTCAATACAATGCAAACAAAGCAACATCTCAACAACAAACTACACAAATAGGTATAACATCTATCCCTATC
The DNA here is from genome assembly GCA_022817965.1 of Solanum lycopersicoides. Lineage (NCBI taxonomy): Eukaryota > Viridiplantae > Streptophyta > Magnoliopsida > Solanales > Solanaceae > Solanum > Solanum lycopersicoides. The sequence continues at coordinate 46,178,705 of CM040628.1, read as the reverse complement.
AAAAACACTTACATTAATCAGGATGTGTAGGAAAGTCCATCAAATACAGAGGAAAGGTTAAGGCACACAAATATTGTACACGAACATAGGATGCAGTCTACAAAAAATGCACCCAGGCCATATCAAAATATAAGTCAACAGGCACGTATTGAAAGTAGAAACATTAACAAAGTTCAAACTCAGCAAGGGGGGGGGGGGACAACCAGGTAAACAGGCAGACATCAGAAATTTATATAGCAAAAATAGCTTAGCAAAAGGAGAGTTCAAAGATGGAAGGTATTGACTCAATGCTACCACTCATTACACCCATGATATTTGTGATATTGTTGTTGGTGTAGCTGTTGGAGGTGAGGTTGGAAGTGGTCAGGAGATACCTAGTCATAGGAAGGAAGGATTGTCCAAGGGTAAAGGGAAAATGCACCATGCTGGGGAAAAGTCTGGGCAACAATTTAAAACTGATGTAAGGGAACCAACTGATAAATAGACTCATAAAAACTCACATAATAAAATGAGTCGAAAGAAAAGTGAAGCCATTTAAAAAAACAAGAAAAAGAATTAGGCCATGAATAAATTACACAACAAAAAGAAAACTATGATTTTGATGAATATGGGGCACCTGATTTTGAGGATGAGTATGATGAGGATACTCAATTCTCATATGAGGGTGAACAGTCGGAAGAGGAAATTGGTAATGAGCAACATCAACAAAGGGATCCTAGGTTTCACAGTAACAACCCTGAAGAGATTAGGGAAGTTACTGGAAAGCATGGGTTGTCTCCAAGGGGCATGAAAGAGTCCTGGCAAGCTAAAAATGCTAATATTAGAAGACCTAATACTACAGATAGGAGTAGAGGTTTATGATGATTAAGACTATTTGTTGCAATGCTAGGAGCATAAACACTCAAGGTGCTCTTGAAAGGCTGCAAACTCTAAAAAAAAAATCATAATTTAAATATGATAGCTATTTTAGAACCTTTTGAAGATCAGTCTCAAATGAATTCCTACAGAATAAAGTTTCATATGGATAATTGTCATAACAATCCTAACAACAAAATTTTGTTGTTTTGGACTTCTGAAGTAAACTGTAAGGTGTTAGAAGTGGCTGAAAATTTTTGATTTGCGAAATAAATCATGTGGAATGTGCTGAAAAGTTCATTATAACATATGTGTATTATCAATGTAAAATTTACTTGAGGAGTCTTTTATGGGATGGTATGTTACAACAATCTGAAACAGTACTTCCTTGGTGCAGAATGGGGGATTCTAAGGTCATCTCTTCGATTCATGAAAAGTTGGGAGGCAGGGAGTATAATATGAACAAAAGTTTTGACTTAATTAGTGTCATTGAAGATTTTGGGTTTTTTGATATTGGGTATAATATGCAACCTTATACTTGGTGTAATCAAAGAGATGAGGGTGCTAGAATCTGGAAAAGATTGGATAGAGCATTAGTGAATGATACTTTGTTGGAGAAGATGACTCAGACTAATACTATGCATCTTCCATCAGTAGGCTTAGATCATTGTCCATTATTGATGCAAATGGTTGATAAATAGGAAAATATCACCAAATATTTTATGATTTTAAACTATTGGACAGAAAATTCTTCATATTTATATACTGTGGAACAATGTTGGAAAAGAAAGGTTGTAGGCAATCCCATATGGGTTTTGCATACTAAAATGAGGAGATTAACTAATACGTTAAGTATTTGGTCATGAAAGTAATGTGGGGATATTCTTGCAAAGGCAAAGGAATACGAAGAGTTGGTTAGAGGGGCTGAAGATAAGGTGATCTCTGATAATAATGAGGTTAATAGAGATAATTTTCACTATCTTAATGCTCAATATATAAGGTACTTGAAACTTGAATATTCAATTTTACAACAAAAAATTCAGGTTCATTGGTTAAAAGAAGGTGATGCAAATTCCAAATACTTTCATTCTATGATAAGGGGAAGAAGGAAGAAAATGTTTATGCATAGATTTCTTACCTAAAATGGGGAGTGGGTAGAAGGTGATGTCAATATTGCTAAAGAGTCTTGTCAATATTATCATAATATCTTCACTGGCAAGAATACTAGAATTACTGAAGATATTTTGAGTTGTATTCCAAATATGGTTACTCGTGAACAAAATCCTATTTTAGAAAGCATACATACTATTGAATAATTGAGAAGTGTGGTATTTGCAATGAATCCAAACTCTTCTCTGTGTCCGGATGGTTTTGGTGGTAGACAAAGTTGTTTTCATATCATTAAGGATGATTTACTTTGATGATGTACAATCTTTCTTTAATGGTGAAGAGATGTCTAAATACATGACTCATGCATGTCTTATACTTATTCCCAAAGTGGATAATCCTAATAAGCTTAAGGATTATATACCCATTAGCCTTAGTAACTTTTCTAAAAAAATCATTTCAAAGATTATGAGTATTAGACTTGCTTCAATTCTACCTAGTCTCATTTCTGATAATCAATTTGGTTTTGTGAGGGGAAGGAATATTTCTGAAAATATTATGTTGGCTCAAGAGATTATACATGATATTAAACTTGCTAAAGTAGGTGATAATGTGGTCATAAAATTTGACATTGTCAAAGCTTATGATAGGGTATCTTGGTCTTATACATGTCTTGTATTAAGGAAGATGGAGTTTGGGGAAATATTCATTGATAGGGTATGGAGTATCATGAGTAATATTTGGTAGTCTATAGTCATCAATGGTAAAAGACATGGTTTCTTTCATTCTGCTAGAGGACTTAAACAGGGTGATACATTGTCTCCAACCCTATTTATTTTAGGTGTTGAACTTTTGTCAAGACAACTTAACTTACTCTATCATGATCAGTGGTATAAGGGGTTTTAAATGGAGAGTCGAGGGCCACAAATTAATCATCTAAATTTTGCGGATGATATATTTATATTCACCTCCTCTGTTAGAAGCTTTTACAATTTATCATGAAAACTATAACAACATGTGAAAGAGATTCTGACCAACAATTAAATAAAGATAAAAGCTATTTCATGGTCACTACAAATACTAATGAGGAGATTATTGATATAATTATGGAGGAAACTGGTTTTAACTAGAAAGATAACCCTATCATTTACTTAAGATGTCCATTATATATCGGGTTCAAAGAATCATATATTATTCTGATTTAGTGTATAATGTGATTAAAAGAATAACAGGGTGGCAGTTCAAAATTCTAAGTTTTGGGGGTAAAAGCATTCTTGTTAAGCATGTATTACAATCTATTCCTATTCACACATTGGCTTCAATATGACCTCCTAAAACTACTCTCAAATACATTAAAAAAGTCATTGCTGATTTTTTCTGGGGTAGTTAAAATGAAGGGAAGAAATACCGGGTATCCTCCTGATGAGTGTGGCATAGAGGTAAGACTGTTGGATGACATTTGTACAACTTTTCAATAGAAACAATGGTGGGAGTTTAGAACAAATCAGTATTTATAGAGGCAATTTTTAAAAGCTAAGTATTTTCAAAGAGCTAATCTAATGGGTAAGAAATATGATACGGGGGAATCTTTGGTTTGTAGATATCTTACTCGCAATAGACAGGATATTGAATCACATATTAGTTGGAATATTCACTCGGGCACATGTAGTTTTTTGTGGGATAATTGGGTTGGAGATGGAGCTCTAGCTAATTATTGTTATAATGTTTCGAGTTTGAATAATCTTCAGGTTTCATATTTTCTAGAATCTGGCAAGTTGAAGGAAAGTGTAATTAGACAACATGTATCCCCCTTGTTGGTGCCTATTGTCTTTAATATTACTATTAAATACAAGGAGATGTTGTCTGATACAGCTAACTGGATCCCAGATGAACATTGGACTTTTATAGTAGCTACTGCATGGGAGAGTGTTAGGAAGAAGCAAGCTAAAGATCTTATCAATAAATACATTTGGCATAAGAATTTCCCTTTCAAAGTATCTTTCTTTATTTGGAGAGCTTTGAGAGGCAAGTTACCACTAATAAGAAACTTTGTAAGTTTGGAAAAGAAGCTTCAGATTGTTATTGTTGTCACAGACCAGGGAAAGATGAAATTGATCATATTTTGGTTAATGGAATATTTGATAACTATATTTAGAAAATTCATGCAGCAAAAGTTAGAACATACCATTCATTTCCAAGTTTGAGGAGTTTATTAATGCATTGGAGAAATTTATTATATCACAATGAGGTACAAAAAATTTTCTTTCATGTTTTACCTAACTTTGTTTGTTGGAATTTATGGAAAAACAGGTGTGCTATTAAATATAGGGGCAAAAAATCCAGTGTGCAAAGAGTGCAATATGGCATACATAAAGACATAATGCAGGTTCTAACGATAACCTTTCCTAACATCCAATGGCCTTATCACTGGGACAGTCTGATCACTATGATTGAACACTGCCAGAAACGGGTCAAGGTCATTAAGGTATGTTGGGAAAGTCCTTCAATAGGAATATACAAGTTGAACACTGATGGTAGTGCCATTCATAATCCAGTAAAAGTGGAATGGGTGGAATTTTACAAGATAATTAAGGTAAACTAGTTTATGCATATGCTCTTCTGCTTGGTTTTGGAACTAACAACACTGCAGAGATCAAGGTTGCCTTGCTTGGACTCAATCGGTGTGAACAACATGGATACAAACAAGTTATTTTGGAAGTAGATTCAGAACTCTTGAGCAAGTGGATAAACAATGCTAGAAGCAGTACATGGAGAAGCAGACATACTGTTCAAGAAATTCAAGCTATTAGAAACAAGCTCGAAATGTTTCAATGTAGACGTTTCTATAGAGAGGCTAACGGTACAGCTACTTTGTTATCCAAATGGAGTCATCAACATGATATCATATAATATTACTACACTATACAAATATTAATGGGAGAAACTAGAGGAAGTTACATACTAGAAAAAAAGGGAGTGCAAAGTTTCCGGAGGAAAAAACTTAGACAAATTAAACAACCTCCTTAATCATAGCAAGTTGTTATGTGTTTAAGCTTTTCATAGTTTATTCACTCAATGCATAGAAACTTATTCAAATGTCTTTGTCTTGTATAAATATAGAATGTTTAGAATAAGGTTAGATTTATAGTCTTATCTTTGTAAGGGGAGAGACTCCCTTATTTATTGTATTGTTGAATTTTACATTTTAGAATTCAAAATAATGTAAGAGTTAATTGACTAACCTTAGTGGGTAAGTCAAATTAACTCATATTAGGTTGGCGGTAAGGTATAGCCTCCCTCTTTGTACATATTTTTTGTGAAATGATAAGGCCTGGGGGTGTAGCACACCCCTGACCCACCACAAGGGTCATTCAAATGAAAAAATCCCAAAATACCAAAACCCAAACATTAGATACTAAACCATAGATTTTAAACCTCAAATGCTAAACCCTGAACTATAAAACCTTAAAAAATATCTACACCCTAACCCTATTCCTAACACTAACCCTAAACCCTAAACCTTAAACCGTAAACCCTAAGTAAAAAAAAAAGTCCAAAAACAAAACTGTAAGTCCAAAATACGAAAACCCAAACATTAAACACTGAACCATATATTTTAAATCTCAAATCCTAAACCACAAAACTTAAAACCTAAAAAAAACTAAACCCTAACCCTAACCCTAAACCATTAATCCAAAACCCCAAGCCCAAAATACCAATCGCTTCCTCTTTTCCCAATTATTTTTTCTCTCTAATTTCTCTCTAAAAAAAATGCCCTCCAATTCTGTCTACAACACTCTTCCTAACGGCTAGTTGAAAACTGGCTTATAGGGCGCGTGAGCCACCGGTGAGTCTTCATAGGCGACCAGACCAATCCCAACAGGGGTGCGAGATGATTATGAACTAAAACCATCAAGAATTGCCCCCTAATTCAATGTCTAACTCTGTGAATTAGCATAACAAAGAGGCGATGAAGAGTGCGTTTCTTCAAAGTGAAGTAGATGGGTCTCAAAAAAATATTTCCCCAGATCATGATAGTTTGAGTATAGAATTAATGGAGTCAGGTAATGATTCTAATATTCTATGTCTACAACATACCCAAAAATTAGGAGATTTCATCTAGCCAACTGTGAATTTAAATGGGGGAACCTCTACGAAAATCGAGGTATTTTAAATAGAAATCGAGCTCAAATTCCATCTAACTCCTACAAATATGATGGTAAGCTGAATACTGGGGGATATTCCCCTAATGAATAGGTTCACCTCACTGCAATTACAAGTAAAATGGATGTCCCAATCACCAGAGATGGGAACCTCGATAGTCAAATATTCTTAAAAAAAAACATCGAGGGTGGCGAAGGCGATGTGACTCATTCTAATGACAAAGAGGTTCACCTCACTAACATATCAACACATTTAGCACAAAATCCAAATAAAAAAACTGCACAAGGTATTTCAGGAAGATTCTGAGGCAATGCACGACAGGTGTTCGAGACTCGAACTCAAAGAGATAAAACTAGGCAACAAGGAACTGAGCATAATCTTGCAAGCGTTAAGGACCAAAACATAGAATACCAAGTATTAGATGAACAAACCAACATCAAGAAAATGAATGATGATGATCCAACAACAAACATAGACCAAATGGAGGTGATTGACGAGTAGAGTTCCTCACACTTCTCTTTTGGAGTCAAACCAATGGAAGTACCTCCAAAAACTGGGGAATAATCAAACTCAGGTAAGAACCAAGTTTTTATTAATGATATTTCTTATGATAGCTTGCAGGGACAACAATCGTCTAGCCCCAAGAAGTTCAACATAAATCCAAGCAATGAAGGAATTCAAGCACGTACAAATACTACTTCTAACTTTGTCCATTCTAATCCTAAGAGTAGTGATAGTGTTGGCCATGGTCATGTAAATTCCATGGGAAAAAAGGATGTAGAAATTTATGAATAGGTTCAGGGCAAGATTATTAACAATCCTATGTCCCAACCTTGCTAAATCCAAAGAAATGAGAAGTAAAAAGTGGATCAGTTTCAGAAGGCAAAAAAAATGGGAATGATGATCAAAGCAACTACCATAAGAATTTCCCTAAAATATCTAGTAACTTTGACAAAATCACCAGCCCCAATCAAAAAAGTCAGTTACCCAATCCTCACACCAAGTCCAATGAAACCACCAACCTGAATGCAACTCAAGTCAACAACCAAGAACAAGTTGCTGAACCAGCTCCCTACACAGTGGTTCAAACACTGGCTGGCAGACTAAGGAACATTCATGTTGCTCAAGCCCCGACCATTGTGATAAATACGCCTAGACAAAGAACAAAACAAGGTCAACCGGCTGTGATCTATGATATGCATGACAATATTCACACCTTGACTGTGGATTGCAAGTATACTTTGGTTGCAAAATTTAGTACTACAATGCCAAAAATGGAACTTATCAGCAAAAGTTTCATCCAACAAACTCAACTGAATGGGAAGTGAACATTGCTCACAATAATGCCATGCATGTCTTCATTGATTATCAAAATTAACTTGACTATAATACTGTTTAGACTCAACAAAGAATGGTCATTGAAGGCAAACTCATGAGGATACACCCTTGGACATCTAATTTTAGTACAGAAGAGGAAACACCCATAATTCCTATGTGGGATCTTCTTCCAAAGCTAAGATAACATTGCTTGAAGAAACCTTTTCTCACTTCTTTATTAGAATCTATGGGCAAAGTTCTTTACTTAGACACATCTTCTATCAAAAGATCAAGAGCAGGTATGGAAAACGTGAAGGTACATCTGGATCTTACTAAATCTAGACCTAGACATGTGTGGATTGGTGTAACAACCAGAAAATAACTATGCTAAGTAATGCTTAAACGTACCTAGAATGCATGGATTAGACCGGGTTCACTCGAATTGTTGCGCGTAGAACCACACCTCAGAACCTATGCACTAGCCTAGCCAACCAACATGGTGAGTTAGTTGAGCTAGGCAAGGTGAAAACCAACAATGTAGGGCAACCGAATTGGAGAGATTCACCCGGATGATTCTTACCGGACTTAAAAGGGGTAATCTTAGGTTTGGAGGGTCTAGGGGTAAAATGGTATTTTCCAAGCTAAGGGTAGTATTGTAATTACCCTAAGTATTAATTAATTAAATAATTAATATGATTAAGGGGTAATTCGGGTAGGGGTTGACCGAATTTGACCCTTAGGCAAATTTAAGCTTTACCCGGGTTCGAACCTGGGTGGAAACAACGAATTAAATGAATTAATTTGTATTTAGTGAATTAGTTGAATTAATTAATAGTTAATTTTCTTATTTAAGTAAAGGAAAATCAGATTTTTAATAATAAAATTAATAAATAATGAGGAGTCCTAATTTGACTAAGTCTCCACCTAAATCTCCTAATCCTAAGCTATCTCATTCTCACGTCTTTCTCCACTCTCTCTCACATTTTTTTATCAGTAAAAGAACAGCAAATAAATTTCATCAACTCTTGAAGAACTTACACACAAAAACTCAAACGAAAATCTAAGCAAAAAACGAAAAAAAAAACATTCTTCTCGACAGAATGTGCTTGGGATTTTGGTTGTGAGGCAGTGGTGTCGTGGGAATTGGCAGCATTGAAACAAGTGTTGAACGACAATAAGGTATGGGTTTTCTTCTCTCTTGGTCCCTTTCCCAAGAGACCCCTAAGTTCAGCTTAATTCCTGTAAAAAAAACTAAGGTTGTCCAGGTTGCATGCCCCTGTCATTAGATCCTTTGAAAGATTTAAAGTATGCGTTGGTATGACTTCTGGTTGATGATTTTAGGGATTGTTGTGATTACGTGTTTGAATGTGTATTCGGAAATTATGTGAGAAATGAAAGATGTGTTCCGAAAAAATAAATTACGTTAACTTGATTGTGCATGTGTGTGCCGTGAGTTAGCCATGGTTTGAAGCCTGGATATTTACATGTTAAAATGTTGTATTTTATGTATATAATATGTTAAAAACGTGATGTTCATATGAGTTTAAAGTTGCTGAATTGAATGATAATTCTTGATTGAAAGTAACCTTGAAAATGCACCTAAAGATCTCCCTAAAAACTACTCGAAATGTCTTGATGTTTAACCTGAAAGAGGGTGAGAAAATGGACTGCAAAAAGGTGAATAAATTCTCAAAAGTAACCATGAAAACTCACCTAAAGATTCACTAGATGTTACACGAAAATTTATCCTAAATCTAACATCTAAAAGTTGAGAAAATGGACTGCAAAGAGGGTGAACAAATTTCCAGCATTCTGGAAATTTGTTTTTGTGCAGCTTACTGTAAAAAAATCACGTTTTAAAATATTTTTTTAAATTCTTCAGGTCAGTGGGGATTGAACCCAATACCTCACCATATACATGTCATAAAAAATTTAATAATAAAATGTGGTAAGGGGGATTCGAAAAGGGGTAAAGCTCAAGTGAAAAGTTAGGAGAAAAATGAAAGAAAATAAAGTGAGGCGTGTGGGGTTCGAACCCACAACCTCTTGGACGGATGAAGGAGAGAGGAGAAGAATGAAATAAAGAAATAATAAAAATGAGGTATGTGGGATTCGAACCCACAACCTCTTGGCAGAATGAGAAGGTAAGGAGAAAATGTAAATTAAAATAAGGTGAGGTTGTGGGGGTTCGATCCCACACCCTCTTAATCTAAGCGAATAAACCAAGCAAATAAAGGAAAAAGAAAAGAATGTGGGCGTGGGGATTCGATCTTGGGTCCCCCAGGCTGAATTGATTAAGGCAAAAATCAAGAAGAAAAAAAAGAGAAAGAAAGTGTAGGTGTGGGGATTTGATCTTGGGTTCCCTAGAAAAGAAGTATATCAACAAAAATCATAAGGAAAATTTAGTAAGTGTTATACAAGGGATTTGAAATAGGGTTCCCTTGCCCAATTCCTTATTGACACATAAGTCTTACATGATTAAATAATTAATGAATGCTGCCTATAGGAATCAAATTGAGACCTTGGCATACTTACAAGATGCATAAGTCTTGTACCACATAATCTTGGGCAATATGAATCACTTAAATGAACTATGAATGAAGCCTCATGGCTTGTGTGTATGGAATCATAAATACATCATACTCTTATAAAGAAAGTGAACCTAAGATGTTATGTGATGAATGATGAGACCCCAAAAGGGTTAAGTAAGAGTGTGAAACATACTAAAAGGCCAAGTGCATTGGCATATGATGAAATGAACATTCACGTAAAAAGGGGAGAGTAATTATGAAGGGAAAATGTGCTAAAACTAATGAATGTGGTGATAACATGATAAGAGGCTAATGTGCAACATGAGAGCAGTCTCAAATGAGCCTAAGTAAATGTTACCAAAACGTACTCACCTATGAGAGTGTAAAGTTAATGAAGAGACCAGTCTCTATGAACACTCTAATGAAAGTATTAAAGTTAATGCATACTTAATACTAATGATGAGATGAAAAATCATCTAATGAGCAATGATGTCCTCATTCTAGAAGCCAACTTATATGATGTATGAGATGAATGTAATGGAACTTTATACTGAGCACCGATAGGCTAGCTATGAGTGGCGATTCCTTCTTTCGGGAAGGCAGAGGTTCGTTTAATTCTCATGAGATGAGACTGTCCGTCCATACGGGTATGGGTCTCCTTATATCTCCTAGTCTTTGAACCTATACAGCCAACATAGGGATCTAGCAAGGTTCAATTTCCTATATACGCTAGCATGTTTTTGGTTTCACTCTGGCCGGTGATTCCACCTCTTTTCGGTGTGGGGTAGTTACAGTATTTCATGGAGCTCACATGATCTATGTCGGTTAAAGTTAAAGTTCCTAAAGAAAGAATGAGGCCAGCCTCATGTAATGTACACAATGAAATGAACGATACCAAAGGTGTTTGGGTAGGATAATCAAGAGGTGAACTAGACTTATTTAATGACACTAGGTCATTCTTCGTCATTGCACAGTGAACCCAATGAGAGTCTTAAACTACATCCTAGGTATAGCTGGTGTTTACAATATCCTATGAATGAAATAAAATGAAGTACGTATGAATGAATGAAGCAAACTCTGTGTTTGCTAAAGAAGGCTCCCTAGTTGAGGTCCCATATGTTGAGCCCTCATTTTGGGAAGTCCTAATGTTAACTCCATGATCCAAGGTCTCGTGGCATATGAACGGATGAAATCCAATATGATATGTACTATATGCAATATGTTATGTGCTATATGCAATATGTTATGTGCTGTGTGCAATATGATACGTATGATGATGCATGTTATTCTCATGGGATGACTTTCCTAAGCCGATTTTGGCAAGTCCACTGACTTGACTTTCCATTACTCATATCATTAGGAGAGAGGTATTCTAAATCATGCATGTCCATGGTGTGTGCTTGCATATACCCATACTTAGTACAAGTGTGTACTAATCCCATACATTTATCTACTTTTAGGTGCAGGTGCAGCTGGACGTTAGAGCTTACGAGTCGACGCAAAAGTTATCCGGACGTAGAGCTTTCATCCGGATTTGGTAGGCCCTCATGCTTTTGAGGATGCTTACTAGTTTATTCTAGCGTAGACGTAGGCATGAGCTAGTGGAGTATGTTCCAGTAGCGTTTCTTTCGTATTTATTTTCATACGTTGTATTGGTGCCATTTTGACAACTCTATATTTATGACTATATCTTTCATTTGATTATATTGATTTAGATGGTTGTTGTGAACGCTTATGAATTTACGTAGATAGTATTATGCGAGATCAATCTTTTCCAATATAAATTTTAAATAACAAAAGTTCAAATTTTCCGTTAAAATTAACCTAGATGAAGTAACGACGACGTATGTAGGCTTGTCTGCGACCACTTAGTGGTCAACGACGCCGGTCTCATCTGGGGTCTAGATTCTGGTCGTGACAATTGGTTTGAATGATGATGATCTTACAATAGGGAGATGTCAACCGGTGGAATATGAAAATATCCCCCATATTGTGAGTATTGCAGATATCAGGGTCACATTATAGGTAAATGAAAATAAAAAATGAGGGATGAGGAATATAGACAGAGAAAAGAACAGGAAAAGGAAAAAAATACAGAAGTAAGGAAAATAAAAACCATAAAAGAAAGGATAACAATAAATCCAAAGCAAAGGAGCATGAGGATAAACAACAACAAAATAGCAAAGAAAGAGCCAAACAGGTACAACCAAAGCAAAAAAAAGAAGATAAGTGGCAAACACAACGAAGGAGGAAAAAAGAACCTCAGGAGGCAATCACTCAGAGAAATGTTTGGAGACCTAATGCAACACAGGGTCAAACAACAAATGTACACACTAATTCCACACCACAACAAACAGGTAACACTAATATTTTACATAATATAGATTTTACTAACTTGAGTATGCAGGAACAACAACCTACAAGGAAGATGACATTTCACGACCTGAGAGTACCCCCTAGATGTTAGGTAATTCCCGAATCGAAACACGGCGTTGTCGACCTCTCGGAGGTCTAAGACAAGCCCTTTCAATAATGCCCCAAAATGAACTAAGGTGAACTAGAGCGTCGTGGTTGTTTCTTGAGTTGATTTTAAGTTAAAATGAGTTAGTTTAGTGTCCTTAGGCATTGTGTAAAGTTTGATTATGTTTGGAGTTCAATCGACCAAGAACGTCCATGACGTTCGGAAGGTATGCCTTAGAATGTACTTGTGTGTCTTATTGTGTTTGGATGAGTTTTACGTGTTTGTTTTCCTTGAAACTAAGTTGGGATGTTCCTAATACCTAGAATACTTAGTTTAAGGGTTTAACGTATATGCACGACCCAACCTATGACCCACAAGTGGCCATAGATGAAGGGCCCAAGACATGGGTAAAACTGCCAAAAAGCAGTGGCCATCGACAACCCTAAGGACGGTCTCTTGGTCCACCAACGGTCCGTCAACCTTGGGCATCGATTGGACCAGAAGTTCTTTGTGGCCACTATCCATTTTGGAGCTAAGTATCCACCCATGAGACCCTACCAACGGTCCGTTGGTGCACAGACGGTCCGTTGGTGAAGGTCTCGTCTGTGAGGGCCTGAAAGTCTGTGAAGCTGCTCCCCAACTTGGGGTGTTTATGTAAATACACCCCAAGTCTTTTAAGACCCTATGTGGATAATTTTAGTGATTTTAGGTTATATTAAAATAGTTTTAAACTCTAGACCTAGACAAGACCCTCACTTCAACATTCAAACTCTCTCTCTAAAAGGAAAACTCTCTCAAAGTCACCACTGAAGCCAAGACTCAAGGAGGGAAAGGAGGGCTGCTTTGGACGTGTTTCTTCACCAAAATTAGTGGGATTCCTTCTCTTAATGGTATGGTATCCATTCTTTAATATCTTTTCATTCAAGAAGCAAACTTCTAAAAAGGCTTCAAAAGGGTTTTTAAACTCAAACTTCTTCTAACTTTGATTTCTAGTATGGGTATTCTTGTATTTAAGTTCTAATGGTTTAAATGTATTTATCTTGGTTTGAATTGATGATTTTGATGTTAAAACTCCATGAAATTCTTGTTTATGCATACTTCAACTGTTGGATTGAAAATGGGTTATGTGAGCATTATTTGAGTAGGATATGAACTTGGGTCTTCTTGTATTTGTCATGTTGGTGTAGTTACTGCCCTAAGGGCCTTAATATGGTGAAATATTGATAAATTGCTTATGAGTAATGATGGTTTGATTTGATGTTGAGTTGCTTTCATTATATAGTTCTTATAATGAATTGATATTGAGTGGTATGGTCCATCTTATGGATGGCAGTGCTAATTGATGAACTTGATGCTATTTAGTATGTTTTGAATATGTAATCTTGAAGGTATAATATGTGAAATGAAGAGATATTGGAAATGGGTCTTGTATTGTGTTTGGTGTAGCTTGAATTGCATGTTTGACCTAGTTTATGTCTAAATGAAGTATATGATTATGAGAAGCATGTAGAGTGTGTAACTTGATGAGTCAAGGTTAAAGTATTTGTAGAAATTGATGATAATGAAATGATGCTTATATGCAAGGTGTGCACATGTACACACACACACACTTTAAAGAATGTATTATGCGAAGTTGAGTAAAAAGAGGAATCTTGAGGTGGACACACTTCGTGAGTTGAGATGTAGTGTCTAGTAGAAACCTCTCCATTCCTAGTGAGCTTTCTAAGATAGACTATTATGTTGAGAAATCGGTGCGGAGTTATGCCTAGAACCGAGAGGATATGAAGGGGAGGTGGATTACACTTTGTGAGTTGAGATGTTGTACTCCAAAGTACCTCTTGAGATGAGTACTCCTCGTTAGTAGAAAGTGAGTTACTCAGTAGCAATCTCCTTATCCCTTAACTATGTACCCGCATAGGTGTAGCTATTGGAAAATCCATGTAAATGCTAAGAAGCATGACTTTACACTAGGCAAGTAAGGATCCCTCATCCGATAGGGGTTAATATCGGGATTCCATGTCTAGCTCTCATGGTCTTTGTCGGTTAAGCTAACTCCCACAAAAGAATTGATTTGAAACTAGTTAACTTTTATATTGTTGATATTGTGTATGTATGTCGCTAAGTGCTCGATCCACATTAGTTACCTAGTAGGAGCACTAAGTGGGAGTAGTAGTATGGGATGCTATTATCACATTGCACTTGGTTTGACCTATACCTACTATGGGAGAAGAGTACTTTCATGAAATCCATGTGAATGAGTATTATGATGTGGTGTTATGGATGATTATTGTGGAGTACTTGAGAAATGGAATCCATTAGGAGCACTAAGTGGGAGTGGGAGTATGGGATGCTACTCTTACATTGCACTTAGTGTGACCTATATTTCCATGAGTGTTTTGCATATGTTAGCCAAGGGCGTGGATTTGATTTCGAACGAAGTAAGCCTAAGATTTGGTGGTTTAAAGGGTCGCTTTGGTGTGCTTTGAAGGGAGGTGTAATGAAGATCCCTTCTTGTCTCACCTTAGGGAGTGTTAGGATGACCTTGGGTTAGGAAAAATTCAAAGGAAAAAGAGTTCATATGACTTGGACCGTGCCAAGGTCTTCATTGTAAGAATTCAAGATGTTCACTGTAATGCTTATTCAATTTTACTTTAAGTTTTAGTAAGTTCACTGTAATGTCCTTTTTAGTTTACTGTAAGTTTTGGTAAAGTTACTATAAAGTGTTCTTTTAATTCAAAATTATGTGAGTTATTCCTTAAGTGCTAAATGATGGTTCTTATGTTGATTTGCTTCTAAATTCATGAATGTTATATTTAAATTGCATGAAAGGATATTTTACTAAAATGTCCCTTTATGCATTTTTTTGTATATGCCATACTTAGTACATTGTTGTACTAACCCCACACTTTTATATAACTTATGAGTATAGGTTGGAAGCCTTTTGGAGGATATGAGTTGAAGCTTGGGAATTCTATCTCTCAAGAATTGGGTATGTCCTCATATATTCGAGGACATAGTTTATGTCTCTTAGTTTCATTATTAAGACTTAATTTGTATTTCTTTTTTATTGCAAAGGGCTGTGTCCCTAAGATTCTATGTTTTGTCTTTAAGTTGGCTTGTGACGACAAGATTTCCTAGTATTTATGAAAAGACTTATTTTGATATTGCTATCGTGAAAAGTTTTAATTCCTCACTACTTTTCATGCTTTATGTTATGAACGCTAGTTAGAGGGCTTGTACGAGACACCAAAGGGTCAAGTACGCCCGGTCACTTTTTGAAGATTTTCCCTAACTTCTAGGGGGTGCTTTCGGGTCGTGACACTTTCGTACCATTCATTGCATACATGTATGAAAAGTAGCGGAATTGAAACTTTTCACACGAATTAATAATACTTCAAAATATATCTTTTATAGAAAAACATAATGAAAGGCTAAGTCTCAAAGTCGCCATCCTAGACATACGAGTATATTGGGACACGATCCATACTTCAACATATAAAAAATAGATAAGTCTATTATAATACATCAATAAGGAAATATAAACATAAAGAGGTCCTCGAATCTAGTGAGGACATACCAACTATTTACTTGAATGAACACTAATCTAAGCTTCAACTGCGAGACTCCTCTCAAATGCCACATACACCTTTAGTGATAGAAAAAATGTATGGAATTAGTACAAACACTTGTACTAGGTATGGCATAATGCATAAAATCATGATAAACGGATATTTGTATAAAACATGCTCTTTTTTATTTAAAACATCATAGTATAAGCATAAGAACAACATTTAACACCTCAAAAACATGTAAGATATCATATAAGCATTTAATCAAATATTGACGAATATTACAGTGAACTATGTCACCTTACAGTAACCTATTTTAGGTTGCATCCTTCTCACCAAAGGTTATCCTAAGACTCACTTAAGTGAGACAAAGAGAGACCGCCCATACACCCTCTCTAAGCGCACCTAAATGATCCTTAAGACTTTCTAAGATAAGATCATTCTCACTTTTACTTGTTAAACTCCCTACCTAGAATTACTCTAAGACTCACCTAAGTAAGACATGAAGAGACCACCCATACACCCTTTTCAAGCCTACCTAATCAATCCTCAAAGCCACTCTAGATAAGTACTTTTATATTAACATTCCTTTACTAAAGTCATTACGTTCATTAAGTCATTTAGAAGACATATCATTCATTAAAGACTTCACATAATGGTCTTGGAAAGACCTAGGGACTCACATACTAACTTCTTCAAAGTCTAGTCGTGCAATGTCTAGATAGCGTCCCATTCCACTACCTAAACTTCCTAGTGCTTATCCAACACTAGCATGTATCCTTAATGATGAGAATAGGAGATAACCGACATAGACCATACTAGCTAGGCATAGAATCCGGAGTCATAAACCTACTCCGATGGAGGTTGTTCTACTTGCCAAGGGTAGAACTAGGACACATCCCATGTAGGCACATGGTTAAGGAATATCAAGGTCTTTTATGCACTCTAGTCTCATTCTCAAGTAGAGGTACATTGTACTCTAGTCTCCTTCTTAAGTAGAGCTACAAACCATAACATTTTCACTCGGTGCTAGCCTTTATTCTCATAGAGTAAGTTCAATATAAAGGAGCATATGAAAAGTTACCATCTCTTAGTTGTTACCTTGTCATAATGCACCTACCAAAGATGGGTCCACTAGGGCAGCCACTCAATGCTCTATGAGGATAGCTCATTCTTAACCTTCTTTCTATATAGAAGATTCCACATATTAGTCATGCTTAGAAGACACCACCTTAGGTCTACCGATCCTAGAATTTCATTCAACATTTATCCATACACATACAATATAGTGGTTCATAAGCCTACTAAGTCAAGATGTTCATATTCATCATATACATGTATCAAGTAAGGGATACAGGTCTACCAAAACAAGACACATCATTAATTCCCATTAGCACATATAGCATATCATTCTTTGAAGCACTTAGGAATGACCCTTATAATCTTTATGCCATCCTATACATTACTATAACATCATCAATATAGCCATCATAGATTCATATAGTCAAGTAGGAATAATCATCTATTAACTCTAAGACTACACACATAAACACATAGTCATAGTCCAACATGATCACCTAATATCCACAGAAGAACACATACTTTTACATTACTAGCATGTAGATAGATATGATAATACTTCACAAATCCAATTACACAAATCATCATAATACTTGAAGTAGTGCCGACAAGGCCATGATCATCAATATACTTAACATAACGCAGACCAGGCCATATCAATCACATAACACCGTCATCATAAGTTGTCCATACCAATCACATCATAATTGAAGTCTCATTAACATAAAATAAAGAGAAATTAGGGCAGCGTACCACCAATCCATTCTAACCACTTCAATTCATGATTAAATCATCCAATTCAATACCATAAGGCCCTTACCCATGGCCATGAATATCAATTCACAGTATAAATCATAATACTCGATGAAACTAGGTCAATTCAAGAATGATTTAACAATCTAAGATCAATTAGACATCAATTGCATATAATCTTTACATCATTAGATAGCCCATAGAAAACTACACTATAATTCATAAGTATAGAGAAATGATCACTTAACCCATAAAATAGTAAAAATAAGAATTTCTGGCTTGCATGGGTTCATAAGAATTATAGATTTAAAACATTGCATTAACATCAATAACTTCTAAAACATTTATTCAAAACTGATTATGCAAGAACCCATGGCTAGATCACAAAATTGGAAATTTCATGTTTTTGGTCATCTTTGAAAATCATTGGAATTGACTCTCGAAGAAAGAAATTTCAAGGATAAATAACCATACCTTAATTTTGATGAAAAGCCCACAAGATTGATGAAGAAAAACTTGAGAAACCTATGTTCTTCCTTGGAGCTTCAAAGCTTCAACAATAGAGGTTTTGGAGAGAGTGAATGGAGACGTTTTTGTTTTGTGTTGAGGGTTTTTTCTATAATTGGTGAGGGTAGGGGCTTAAATAGGTCTAATAACCGTCCATAATATATCTTAAATTACCCAAAAGACCCCTACATTTACTGGACCAATTAACCAACTCAAATTTGATTTAAAAATGATGCAACGAAATCTTGGACTTTACTGCGCGTCACGGAGACACTTCCAAATATTATTTTTCAAAATTTCTTGGACAGAATGGTTCGCGACAGCCCCGCGTCATAGGGAAAGAATTTTTCCTATTGCGTGTCAGCTTCGCGTCGCGCAGCAGCATGCCAAATCTTTGCTATTTGGCAGCTTCACTTGCCCATGTTTGAGTCCTCCTCGGGGACCCTTTTGATGGTCCCCGGGACGTCATTCCCAAATGTTTCGACCCTTTGTATGTCAGGCTATGCGTAGGAACTCTCAGTACTGAATTTCACCTTCAAACCATCCCCAAAACATCACTACAAAACAGTACGACACACTAGTTCAACTTCAACTAGTTTCCGAACGTGTTGGACGTACTTGGACGTTTGATCTCCAAACACTTCCAAACATTATATACTGACTAAGAACGCTAATATTAACCATTTTATGACTCTAAAACATCATGACACAAGTGTTAGGGTCTATATAAAACTAGCTCATTTTGAGGGTGTAACAATACTCCCCCACATGGACAACATTCGTCCTGGAATGACACTTGCTACACTTTAAACATTATTAAGAGTTAAGACTCAAAGAATGACAGCTCATAACCACACCACACAATAAACGATGCACATATATAGGAGAAACATCAACTCCACATAACTAAGAGGCTCACAACACAACAAGAAGGTAGGAACTACCTGTACAACTCATTATGCAATATGACTCACATTATCACTTCACATAGGAGGAACTTCCTTCTCCACATAATATCATGGTCATATACATCATTTATATACACATCATAACCATTTTTCATGAAAGATTAATTTAGTCAAAATTTAAAAATCTTTACAGTGAGCACCAATTTCTTTACAGTGAAACATGCTCAATTTTCAAAAAATGCAACTCTTAAGCAATTTGTGATGGAAGCATAACAATATGAGAGATAAAACAATATTAACTCAATTTTAAACAAAATCATAACTTCATGAAATGCACAATGCACGGAATAAATTAAATTCTATTTCAACTAGACTCCTAAACACAATGCAACATGCAACATGCTACTATGACATTAAATCTCTCAAGCTTGAATTGAATAGAAGACATGAGACAAAAATCTACAACCCAACTACTCACCATACTCCCCAACTTAGAAGGAACTCATATAACTAAAGAGAGAAAACTATAACTTACCGGCATCATCATCATCATCCGGTTTTGTTCCTTTGGCTCGGAGAGCATAGAAGCGACTCCTCTTTGGAGCACCACCATACGAAACGTTAGGAGGAATCTTGTTGGCCTCTCTTCCTCTAGACGCAATAGTAGGACAATCTCTCACATTGTGATCATCCTTCCCACAACCAAAGCACCCACTAGTACCGGCTAGACACTTCCCAAAGTGTTTCTTTCCACAAGTAGCACAAGTAGGGTTAACCACTTGGGAACCACCACCTCTCTCATAGTTAGACTTAGGATCACTAGAACCTTCTTGATTTGGAGCCCTCTTCTTAAACTTATGTTGAACTTGCTCATCGGTTCTTACCCTCTTAGCATCTCCACTTCTCCTCCCAAGTTTAGACTATTCAATGGATTGACCGTACACCATAAGCCTAGATAGAGTCATGTCACCATGTAGCATGGCTGTACAAAACTCTTCCTTCATAATATCTGAAACGCCGGTCAAGAACCTACTCATCTCATCCCTAGGGTTAGATACCAAGGATGGAGCATACTTAGAATATAGGATAAACTTTAAGGAATACTCCTCAACACTCATGCTACCTTGCCTAAGGTTTATAAATTCCTCAATCTTAACCTCCCTCTTCTCACAAGGAAAGTACCTTTCTAAGAATGCTTCCTTAAACTCTTCCAACTCTAAGGGACCCAATTCAACCGGTCTACTATCCTTACATTGATTAAACTATACTTGAGCAACATCTTTAAATTGATACGAATCTAACTCCACTTTCTCCCTAGAAGTCACTCCCATAGCATGCACTATATTATACACCTCATCCAAGAAAGCTTAGGGGTCTTCTCCCACCTTAGAACCAAAGAAGATAGGAGGATTCCTCCTCACAAAGTCTCTCAATCTAGAGGTCATAGTACTCTCAAAAGCATTCACCCTAGGCCCAATGTCTCTATTCACTTGGGTTGTCATAGCTCGGGCTAGGGTAAGGAGAGCCTCTCTAATCTCCCCATTAGAGATTTTTTGGGGAACCACTAGAACCTCATTATCTCCTTCCACAATAGGTACGTGATCATCTTGAGCACCTTGAACACCTTGAGGAACCTCTTCAACTTGTGGCACATTTCCACCTTATGGAGGAAGTCCCTCATTCACATAATTCTCCTAAACTCTCCTTGTGGGTGTCCTCCCCGTATTCATCTTCCTGGAAACACAAGGAAAACCATTAGAAATGCACACTCATAACTTTTTACTCTACGGCATGACATAGGAGTAGAAAAGAAGGGAAACTCTATTGTCCTATAGCCTCTCGCACATAGGTGTGTCGCGACTTACATCGATGGTCAAGACTCTAATAGACGTGGATTTTTGAGACTTTTCAATTCCTAAATACTACGTCATAACCTTATGCTCTGATGCCAAGTTTGTTACGACCCGAGAATACCCCCTAGAAGTTAGGGAATTCCCCAATCGAAACACGGCGTCGTCGACATCTCGTATAGTATTATTAGTACCAAAACAAAGAGGTGTAGCAAAACATAAATCAATTTAGGGTTAGGGTTAGGGTTAGTATTAGGGTTAGGGTGTATTTTTTTTTTAAGGTTTTATGGTTAAGGGTTTAGCATTTGAAGTTTAAAGTCTATGGTTTAGCATTTAATGTTTGGGTTTTGGAATTTTGGGCTTAGGGTTTTGGGTTTATAGTTTAGGGTTAGTTTTAGGGTTAACGTTTGGGTTAGGGTTAGGGTTTTGTTTTGTTTTTAGATTTTTTGGGTTTAGGGTTTAGGGTTAGGGTTAGGGTTAAGATTAGGGTTAGGGTGTAGTTTTTTTTAAGGTTTTATGGTTTCGGGTTTAGCATTTGAGGTTTAAAATCTATGGTTAGGTATTTAATGTTTCAATTTTGGTATTTTGGGCTTAGGGTTTTGGGTTTATCGTTTAGGGTTAGGGTTAGGTTTAAGGTTAGGGTTAGGGTTAGCGTTAGTGTTTTAGTTTTTATTAGGTTTTGGGTTTAGGGTTTAGGATTTTGATGTTTAATATCAATGGTTTAGAGTTTAATGTTTGGATTTTTGTATTTTTGGCTTAGGGTTTCAGGTTAACTATTTAGGGTTTGGGTTAGGGTTAAGGTGAGTGTTAGGGTTTGGGTTAGAATTAAGGTTAGGGTTTATTTTTTTTAGGGTTTAGGGTTTGTGGTTAGGATTTGACGTTTAAAATCTATGGTTTAGTGTTTAATGTTTAGCTTTTTGCATTTCGGACTTAGGGGTTAGGGTTTAGGGTGAGGGTGAGGGTGAGGGTGAGGGTGTAGGTTTTGTTTTATGTTTTATGGTGCAGGGCTTAGAATTTGAGGTTTAAAATCTATGGTTTAGTATTTAATGTTTGCGTTTTTGTATTTTTGGTCTTAGGGTTTTGGTTTTATGGTTTAGGGTTAGGGTTAGGGTTAGCGTAAAGGTTAGGCTTAGGGTTAGTGTGAGTTTTTTTTTTAGGTTTTTGGGTTTAAGGTCTAGGATTTGAGGTTTAATATCAATGGTTTAGTGTTTAATGTTTGGGTTTGGTATTTTGGAGTTGGGGTTTAGGGTTTATGATAGGGCTTGGTTTAAGGTTAATGTTAGGGTTAGGGTTAGGGTTTAGGTTGTTTTTAGGTTTGAGGGTTTGGGGTTAAGGATTTGAGTTGTAATACCAATGGTTTAGTGTTAGGGTT
The DNA here is from genome assembly GCA_022817965.1 of Solanum lycopersicoides. Taxonomy (NCBI): domain Eukaryota; kingdom Viridiplantae; phylum Streptophyta; class Magnoliopsida; order Solanales; family Solanaceae; genus Solanum; species Solanum lycopersicoides. Next base: position 46,156,231 of record CM040628.1, on the reverse strand, counting down.
AAGGATAGGGTTAGGGTTTTCGTGTTAGGATAGGTTTAGGTTAGGGTTAGGGTTAAGGATAGGGTTAGGGTTAAGATTCGTGTTAGGGATAGGTTAGAGTTAGGGTTGAGGTTTGTTTATGTTTTATATTTTATGGTTTAGGGTTTTTTGTTTTAAATCTATAGATTAGTGTTTAATGTTTGGATTTTGGTATTTTTTCATTTTTTATGAACGACCCTTGTAGTGGGTTAGCGGCTGAGCAACACCCCCAAGTTTTATCATTTATTAAAATCAAAAAGTACAATAGAGGTGGACATGAACCGTACCTCTGGTCCTAAGGTGGGTTATAAGTCGATCATCCTAGTAAGGATATTCAACTCTACGCGTTACATCAAGTTATATTAGAAAGAAACTAAGCACCTATGGAGGAATCCTCCTTAATACATAGCTTACTGAGAATGCATAAATGAGGGAGACTCTCCCCTTTACAAAAAAATTCTAAAGAAAATAAAGATCCTACACTAATAACTACATCAAACAAGACGTAATCACTATATCTAGGGTGAATAACAATATGTGTATTGCTTATTATACAACATGTAAAACATAAGGTAATTGATGATTGATTATTGTAATCATATACAGACCATCGCTATGATTCATAAGCCTCTACTTCTACATCTTGTCATTAGTTTACTAGTATTCGTAGATTGAAGATTATGTCTAGTTGCCTTTCTTCCTCTTGGTGACAACCCTTGTTTGTCTCTAATATCTTGTATTTCATCTTCGTTTTCAGCGTGGAAGGTGGATTTAACTTCATCCTCATCTTCATTACTGTCCAAGGATCTAGTATCTTCATCATACTCATCCTCGGAAGCTATATGGCTATATTCAACCACTTCTTCAACTATTCCTTGTTGTCCCTATTGTTCCTTCTTTTTGGTAGCATTTTTCTTTTTTTATTCTGACTCTTCTTGGATTTGGTGTTATTATCTTGAGGTGAACTTCCTTCCTCTTGATTTTGACTTTTCTTATCACGTTGCTGACTTGAGTTGTGTACTGCATGAGACTGTGAAGGATCATATAGGTCCTCATTCTGGAAAGGATCTGTACTGCTACACTCTCATGCTTGCTCAGTCAATCCTTTTCTGTGTATTTCCTTCCCCTGCAAATCAGATTCTATACTCTCCTCTATTTCCACACTTTCACTTCCTTCCACATCTACCAAAATTCTATTAGCCTCACATATAATAGGATGTTTTGTGATAGATGGGTTTGTGAAATCATACCTGATATAGCTGCTACATTTTGAATTTGACCTACTTTGCTTTTTACATGGCCTGTATAGCCTGTTGGTTAGGAAATAACAACTGCATCATCCTTCCTTGCTGTAGAATTGTGCAGCTCCATTTGAGCTATTGTAGCATGCTCTTGCATATCTAAGTCAATAAAATTGTTATAAGTAGAAATATTAATTTGCATACCTGACTGAACAGTGTTTTGTATCTCCTACATATCTTCTTTTGGTGCATAACTTTAGTTGTCCAAACAGGTTTGTGAACTTGTTATGTTTGCTTATTAACTTTTGTTTTCTGTACTTGCCACTTTTCACGACCATGGTCTATTTTTTCTTGCACCTGCTGCATTAATTATATGATATTTGCAGATTGTGGAGCCTGCTGCATTTCGTTAGGAGCACTGGTAGGAATTTCCTGCTGCTTCTTTTCTCCAATCTTTTTACTCTTTTTGATAGCATACATCTCTTTTCTTCTATTATATTCCTCATCCTTTATTTTTACTGTACACTCATCAATCATATGTCCTTGATGTTTACATTAATGACAATATGCAGGTATGTTTTTATATTCAATACATTGCCATTTGCCCTTGTTCAGATCCTCATCATCATACCCAAGCCATACATGTTTAGGTCTGTCCTTTGTTAGGTCCAATTGAATTTTCACTCTTGCCATGCTACCCCTAGTTATATTGCTAGTAGCATTATCCAAATATAACACTTTTTCAACAGGTTGCAACATAGCAGTTAGAATTTCCTTCTAATAACAATGCCAAGGGAATTCCGACAGTGAAATCCAAACACGAACAAGAGGTGTTTCCTCAATCAGTTTAAATGTAGAAGTCTATTCTTGAATTCTCATTGACTGACCCTCAATCATCATTCTTTGGTTAGTCCAAACAGTTACAAAATCAAGCTCATTATCCAAGTCAATATAAACATGTCTTGCATTGAAGTGTGCAATCTTAACTCCTCCAGAAAGTTGAGTTTGATTTATACAACTCTGTCAAATCAATTCGACTTTAGGCATAGCATTACTAAACTTTCCTATTAGAGTATATTTGCATCTATCAATCCATTTTACAAAAAAATCCTCTTCCTTAAAAATCACAGCTGGTCGTCCCTATTTACTGGTGTATTTCGGAGCCTCAAAAGTTATAGAAACAGTTGTTTTAGCTAGATTAAAGTGCAACCTAGTAGCATAAGATTGAATCACAGTGTATGGAGCTGGTTCTTTCCTTTCAAACTGATTTTGTTGCTCCTTATTTGGACCATAATTTTGTTTCCCTTTCACAGTAGACTTAATTTGACTGTTCTGCTTGACAAAGTTATTTGTAATTTGTGGAAAAGATTGATGTTGAGATTGAGGTTGTTGTCTCACAACTACATTTTGATTATCACAAGATCCCTATTCCCAGTACTATCAATCTTATAACCAAAAATTAGACGAACACTTACAATTCCTACATTTTTATTACCACCATAACCTCCAATCCCACTACTTCCAGCCTTATCAACAATAGTAAAACCAATATGATGAGGAACAGAGGATTTACCTGTGGGTATATTGCCATAAACATGCTCATGCTCCCCTGTATTCAATCCATTATCATTCGTATTTATTGGTATCTTCCCAAGTCCTGGAGAACTCGATCTATCATCCAGAGCTTGCACAAGATGCTGACGATCACCCCTGAACTGACTTGTCTCCGTTTCACTTGGAAAACTCCCAGGATGTGTGACTATTATGATGGTTCCCATTCTCAAATATAAAGAAACATTTCCAATCTCTAATATCGAGCTAACAACCTCTTGAACCCTGTTCTTGCTACTTTCGTTCATATTTTGAAGATTTGTATAATCTTCAGAAATAGGAGAATGAAGTCGTTCAATAGAAATAATGCCTTCCTCATAAACGTTTCTTTGACCCCCCTCATCCCCAACAACGATCGAAGTATCAGCGCCGCCACCCAAACTTTTCAAATCGATGAGATCAATTTGTTTTGGATTCGATTTTTCTGTTTGTTGTTCTCCTTGACCACAAGAACGAACATCAATAATAGGATTGACGTTTCCATATCAGAACCAGCTAGAAAATCCATTTGCGATTCAATAATATGAAATGTATTTATTCGTCGATCTTTAAATTTGCGATTCAAGGAAACCATCCCAATATTATCAGAATGTGTTCGTGATCGTTCCTCTATTGATTGTCGTGCCATTTCACTTGCTCGATTGAGATTTGTAATTGGAACTAATTTTTTAGAGAAATCTCTATCTTGTGCTGACTCTGCCTTATCATCCTTAGATTTCATCAGTAGCGAACAAGAATTCGCAAACTCCATAACTCTCCTTGCCCATTCTAATTCCTCCACAGAAATTGTAAGATGTCTCGTTTCTTCCTGTCGCAAATTCAAAGATAATGAGTTTGTGGAGTCTTCTTTTGTTTGTGGATCAATGTTAGGATTGACTTCAAATTACCCATTATGAGAGAACCTGAAAGAGAATTTTTTTAGTTTTTTTTAGGTTTTTCGGTATTTGGGGCTTGGGTTGTCGGGTTAATGGTTTAGGTTTAGGGTTATGGTTAACGTTATGATTAGGGTTTGGGTTAGGGTTAGGGTTAGTTTTTTTTAGGTTTTAGGGTTAGTGGTTTGGGACTTGAGGTTTAAAAACTATCGTTTAGTGTTTAATGTTTGGGTTTTCGTATTTTAGACTTAGTTTTTTTTTTTGGACTTTGGGTTCAGGGTTAAGGGTGTAGTGTTAGGGTTAGGGTTAGGATTAGTGTTAGGGTGTAGTATTTTTTTTAGATTTTATGGTTCAGGGTTTAGAATTTGTGGTTTAAAATCTATGGTTTGGTATTTAATGTTTGGGTTTTGGCATTTTGGGCCTAGGTTTTCAAGTTTATGGTTTAGCGTTAGGGTTAGGTTTAGGGTTTTGGGTTTGTTTAGGGTTTTAGGTTTAGGGTTTAGGATTTGATGTATAATATAAATGGTTTACTGTTTAATGTTTCGGTTTTTTTATTTTGGGCTTGCGGTTTAGGGTTTATGGTAGGGTTAGGGTTAAGGTTAATGATAGGGTTAGGGTTAGGGTTTAGGTGGTTTTTTAGTTATTAGGGTTTGGGGTTAAGAGTTTGAGTTGTAATATCTATGGTTTAGTGTTTAGTGTTAGGAATTTTTTTAGTTTAGGCTTTGGGTTTAGTGTTTAGTGTTTAGGGTTAGGGTTAAGAATAGGTTTAGGGTAAGGGTTCGTGTTAGGGATAGGGTTAGGGTTAGGGTTTATTTTTTTTATAGGTTTTAGGTTTCGGGGTTGACGTTTTGTTTAAAATCTATGCTTTAGTGTTTAATTTTTGTATTTTGGTATTTTGGGCTTGGGGTTTCGGGTTAATGGTTTAGGATTAGGGTTAGGGTTAGGGTTTGGGTTTGGTTTTTTTTTTTTTAGGTTTTAGGGCTTGTGCTTTAGGATTTGAGGTTTAAAATCTATGGTTTAATGTTTAATGTTTGGGTTTTCGTATTTTGAACTAAGGTTTTTTTATGGACTTTTTTTTACTTAGTTTTTTTTTTCCAATTGGAACGACCCTTGTGGTGTGTCAGGGGCTGATCAACACCCCATGGCTTATTATTTCACAAATAAAATATGTACATAGAAGGGGGCTAGACCTTACCTCCACCTAAGAAGGGTTATTTGAGCTACCTACTAAGGCTAGTCAATTAACTCTTACATAATGTTTGTATTCTAAAGAAAGCTTCTTAAATACAATAAAAAACGGAGACTCTCCCCTTACAAAGAGCAATCCAAAACAAAAAAAAAATTACTCTAACCTTCTATTCATATGTAAGACAAACCGATATACGACATAGTAAATTTTAATAAGTTTAATAAATAAGACATGATTAAACAAATGATAAGTCAAACATATGCCAACATATTCTACTAAGGTGGTTGCTTAATTCTTCTAAGTTTCCTTCTTCTGAAACTTTGCATTCCCATATTTTCTAGAAAATAGCTGCCGCCGATTGCTCCAACTAGTTGTTGTGTAGTGTAGTAGTGTTGTATTATATCAGGTTTGTGACTCCATTTAGATAATAAGTCAATAGTACCATGGGATTCCTTGTAAACATGTCTGAAGTGAAGCATTTCTAGCTTGCTGCATATTCCTTGTATTTCTTTGACAGCTTGTCAACTTCTCCCTTGAATGCAACTTGTATTGTTGATCCATTTAATTAACAGTTCCGAATCCACTTCCAAAATAAGATGTGTTAATCCATGTTGTTCAAACCAATTACTGTCATACAGGGCTACTTTGATCTGTATAGTATTATTAGAACCAAAACAAAGAGGTGTAGCAAAGAATAAATCAATTTAGGGTTAGGGTTAGGGTTAGGGTTAGTATTAGGGTTAGGGTGTAGTTTTTTTTTTTAGGTTTTATTGTTCAGGGTTTAGCATATGAGGTTTAAAATCTATGCTTTAGTATTTAGTGTTTGGGTTTTGGTATTTTTGGCTTAGGGTTTCGGTTTATGGTTTAGGGTTAGGTTTAGGGTTAAGGTTAGGGTTAGCTTTAGGGTATTTTTTTTTTTTAGGTTTTTGGGTTTAGGGTTTAGGATTTGAGATTTAATATCAATGATGTAGTTTTTAATGTTTGGGTTTTTGTAGTTTGGGCTTGGTTTTTGAGATAATGGTTTAGGGTTAAGGTTAGGGTTAGGGTTAAGGTTAGGGTTAGCGTTTGGGTTAGGGTTCGGGTTCGGGTTAAGGAAAGGTTTTAGGGTTGTGGTTTAGGATTTGAGGTTTAAAATCTATGGTTTAGTGTTTAATGTTTGGGTTTTCATATTTTGGACTTAAGTTTTTTTTTTAGTTAGGTTTATGGTTTATAGTTTAGGGTTAGGGTTAGGGTTAGGGTGTAGTTTTTTATGGTTTTATGGTTCACGGTTTAGCATTTCAGATTTAAAATCTATGGTTTAGTATTTAATGTTTGGGTTTTGGTATTTTGGGATTAGGTCTTAGGGTTTATGGTTTAGGGTTAGGGTTAGGGTTTGGGTTAGGGTTAAGGTTAGGATTTTATTTTTTTTACATTTTTTGGGTTTAGGGTTTAGGATTTGAGGTTTAATATCAATGGTTTAATGTTTAATGTTTAGGTTTTCGTATTTTGGGCTTTTTTTTACTTAGGGTTTAGGGTTTAGGGTTTAGGGTTCGGGTTAGGGTGTAGGTTATTTTAGGTTTTACGGTTCAGGGTTTAGCATTTGAGGTTTAAAATCTATAATTTAGTATTTAATGTTTGAGTTTTTGTATTTTGGGCTTAGGGTTTCAAGTTCATGGTTTAAGGTTAGGGTTAGGGTTTTCGTTGTATTGAGGTTTTTAGGTTTATGGTTTAGGATTTGAGGTTCAATATCAATGGTTTAGTGTTTAATGTTTAAGTTTTGGTATTTTGGGCTTAGGGTTTTAGGTTAATGGTTTAAGGTTAGGGTTAGAGTTAAGATTAGGGTTAGGGTTAGGGTTAAGGTTAAGGTTAGGTATTAGGGTTTGCGGTTTAGTATTTGAGGTATAAATCTATTGTTTATTGTTTAATGTTTGGGTTTTTGTATTTTGGACTTAGGGTTTAGGGTTTAGGGTATAGGGTGAGGGTAAGGATAAGGGTTAGGGTTAGAGTTAGGGTATACTTTTTTTTAGGTTTTATGGTTAATGGTTTAACATTTGAAGATTAAAATCTATGGTTTAGCATTTAATGGTTGGGTTTTGGAATTTTGGGCTTAGGGTTTTGGGTTTATAGTATAGGGTTAGGGTTAGGGTTTTTTTATATAGATTTTTTGGGTTTAGGGTTTAGGGTTAGGGTTAGGGTTAAGATTAGTGTTAGGGTGTAGTTTTTTTTAGGTTTTATGGTTCAGGGTTTAGCATTTGAGGTTTAAAATCTATGGTTTAATATTTAATGTTTCAGTTTTGGTGTTTTGGGCTTAGGGTTTTGGGTTTATCGTTTAGGGTTAGGGTTAGGTTTAAAGTTAGTGTCTTAGTTTTTATTAAGTTTTTTGTTTTAGGGTTTAGGATTTTGAGGTCTAATATCAATGGTTTAGAGTTTAATGTTTGTTTTTTTGTATTTTTGGCTTAGGGTTTCAGGTTAACTGTTTAGGGTTTGGGTTAGGGTTAAGTTTAGTGTTAGGGTTTGGGTTAGAATTAGGGTTAGGGTTTATTTTTTTTAGTTTTCTGGTTTGTGGTTAGGATTTGAGGTTTAAAATCTATGGTTTAGTGTTAAATGTTTAGTTTTTTGCATTTTGGACTTAGGGGTTAGGGGTTAGGGTTAGGGTTAGGGTTAAGGTGTAGGTTTTTTTTACGTTTTATGGTGCAGGGCTTAGAATTTGAGTTTTAAAATCTATGGTTTAGTATTTAATGTTTGCGTTTTTGTATTTTGGGCTTAGGGTTTTGGGTTTATGGTTTAGGGATAGGGTTAGGGTTAGCGTAAAGGTTAGGCTTAGGGTTAGTGTGAGTTTTTTTTTTGGTTTTTGGGTTTAGGGTCTAGGATTTGAGGTTTAATATCAATGGTTTAGTGTTTAATGTTTGGGTTTGGTATTTTGGAGTTGCGGTTTAGGGTTTATGATAGGGCTAGGTTTAAGGTTAATGTTAGGGTTAGGGTTAGGGTTAGGATTATGGTCAGGGTGTAGTTTTTTTTAGGTTTTATAGTTCAAGATTTAGCATTCAAGGTTTAAGATCTATGGTTTAGTATTTAATGTTTGGGTTTTGGTATCTTGGGCTTAGGGTTTCGGGTTTATGGTTTATGGTTAGGGTTAGGGTTAATGTTAGGGTTAGGGTTAGGGTTAGTTTTTTTTTTTTTTAGGTTTTTGTGTTTAGGGTTTAGGATTTGAGGTTCAATATCAATGGTTTAGTGTTTAATGTTTAAGTTTTGGTATTTTGGAGTTTGGATTTAGGGTTTATGGTAGGGTTAGGGTTAACGTTTAGGTTATTTTTTAGGTTTTAGGGTTTGGGTTAAGGATTTGAGATATAATATATATGATTAAGTGTTTAATTTACGGTTTTGGTATTTTGGGCTTAGAGTTTAGGGTGTAGGGTTTAGGGTTAGGGTTAAGGATAGGGTTAGGGTTAGGGTTAGGGTTCGAGATAGTGTTACGGTTAGTGTTTAGGATTTTTTTTCGGTTTGAGGGTTTGAGGTTTTGGTTTAAAATCTATGGTTTAGTGTTTAGTGTTTGGTTTTTGGTATTTTTGGCTTGCGGTATTGGGTTATTGGTTTAGGGTTAGGGTTAGGGTTAGGGTTAAAGTTAGGGTTAGGGTTAGGGTTTGGCTTAGGGTTTAGATTATTTTTTTTTGGTTTTAGGGTTATTGGTTAGGATTTGAGGTTTAAAATATGGTTTAGTGTTTAATGTTTGGGTTTATCGTATTTTGGTGTCACGACCCGAGACCCCACCCTAGATGCTAGGACACAATCTTGGATTGTGACCGGCGTACTCGACCTCTCGGAGGTCTCATACAAGCCTTTCATATCATTCATGGTATATACATAATGATAAGTAGCGGGGAATTAAAACTTTTCATAAAACAATATCATAGTCTTTAAAAACTCTATCATATAAAAGTAATAGGAAATACTAAGTCTCTATCTCATTATCTTAAGACACAAGAGTACTTAGGACACGGACCATATGAAATACAAAACATACTACTATGTAGTCTATTACAATACTTCATAAACGAAACACAAAAGACATAGATGCCCTCAAGTCAAGTGAGGACATACTTCAACTTCTCTTGAACGATCTTCTAAATCCAAGTCTTCTTCCCAAAAGCCCTTCACCTACCAAGAACTATATAGATAGATAAAAGCATGGAATTAGTACAACCACATGTACTAAGTATGACTTATGCATAAAAATCATGAAAATGGACATTTATTGAAAATATTCCTATATTCATTTAAATATAATAATATAATCATAAGAATAACATTTAGCAACTTAGAATCACATAAGAAGACATTTAAAATCAATTAACGAATTTGAGAGCACACTTTACAGCAACCTCCCTTCACTGTTACAATGAAGTATTTAGTCCTTCACCAATACACCTTTTAGCATGTAATATCCTCACTAAAGCTATCCTAAGATTCACTTAAGTAACAGAAAGAGAGACCGCCCATACACCCTCTCTAGAGGTGCCTAAACGATCCTTAAGATTACTCATAATGAGACACATACACACCTAAAATACATCAACATACAAAACATACATAATATGACAATCTCCCCTACCAAGGCTATTGAAAGACTTACTTAAGTATTCATAGAAGAGAACGCCCATACACTCTCTTCAAGGCTACCTAAATAATCCTTAAGACTTCCTAAGTTTAGATCATGTCAAACATAACAAGCAACTAACTAGAGTCATTCTCAATACTTCCATAGATAAGACATGAAGAGATCATCCTTTATGCCCTCTTCACACTTTAACTAAGGAATCCTTAAGTCACTTTAGATTAGGTACTTATTCATTTACATACTTTATATCATTAAGTCATTAGTTCATTAGTTCATTTAAGAGACATACATCACATAAAGGACTTTCAAGTAATGGTCTTGGAGAAGACCTAGGGACTCTTACTAACATCTTCAAAGCCTATTGTGAAATGTCTAGATAATGTCCCATACCACTACCTAAACCTCATAAAATTTCTCTAATGCTAATATGAATCCCATATGATGAGAATAGGCAATAACCGACATAGACCATGGTAGCAAAGCATGGAATCCGGAGCTCTATCCTATTCCCATGAGGTTGTTCTACTTGCCAATGGTAGAACATAGACACATCCCATGTAGGCACATGGTTAAGGAAATATGAAGGGCATGCTTTGTAATCTAGTCTCATACTTTCACTAGAACTACTTCCCTTACCATACTCACTCACTGCTAGCCTTTGTTCTCATAGATTAATTCACATTAAGGTTCATACAAATGGGTCCCATATCATGTTCATGACCCAATTACATTTACCCTACCAAAGTAAGGTCCACTAGGGATATCTCACTATGGCGATAAAAAGCTCATCATGACTTTCCTAAGGATTGATATGATTCTGTTCCAGCCAATCAACCTTAAGTCCATCATTCATTACATGAAGGATACCATTACGGCTTTCGACTTCAAGTTTCACAACCTTACCACTTGGTTCAAGGTTTCACATAAAGGACCCTCTTATCATCATTCAAGGTCTCACCTATCATTCGTTCTTTCAATACTAAGACTCTTTAGGTTCCTAAGTCAATATATCACATATTCATATTCATACAACCATCAAGTAAGGGACACAAGTCTACCTAATCAAGACACCACATACTTCACTTTAGCACATATAACATACATTCTATAGACACTTAATATTTACCCTTAACATCATTTAGTCAATCTATTCATTACCTTAACATTATCTACATAACCATTATAGACTCATATAGCCAAGTTAGGAACAACCAGATATAAACTCTAAGACTACACACTTAACACATAGTCATAGCATAACATGATTTCCTATGTAGCATCAATAGACTAACACAGACGTTCACATATATATTGATATCATCATACTTCACATAATCAATTGCACAAATCAACATAATACTTCAAGTAGTGCCGACAAGGCCATGATCATCAATATAATTAAAATAACGCCGACAAGGCCACATCAATTCACATAACACCGCCACCGTAAGTGGACCAAACCAATCCCAAAATAATTGAATTCTAATTAACATTATTTAAAAGGAATTAGGGTAGCATACCACCTCTTCATCCTCAATACTTCCAGCCAATACCAAATCATCCAATTCCACATCATAAGGGCCTTACCCATGGCCATGAACATCAATTCAATACATAAGTCATAAAACTAGATGAATCTAGGTTAATTCATTATAGATTCAAAAATGTAAGACCAATTAGATATCAACTGAATACAATTATTATATCTTTAGAAAGCCCATAAAAAACTACAAATGAATTTATAAACATTAGACCAATTGCAAGTAACCCATTAAATTAACCAAAAACTAGGGTTCATCAATTACATGTATTCATAGGTTAATTGAGTTAAAATCACCTTGGTAAACACAATTCAATCACTAAACAATGATTAAAAATCATTAATGGAAGAACCCATGGTAGATCATGAAATAGGTCAATTCAACTTTAGGAAACTTTAGAAAACATCTTTGAAAGTTGGTATCCTTGATGAATCGAGTTTAAAGGATAAAAAATCATACCTAAATGAATCTAATTTTTCAATTTGATGAAGAATCTCCACTCAATTCGTCATACCAAGCTCTTTCTTGACTCTGGACTTCAATGGAGTCTTGGGGAATTTCTAAGGGATTTTGGGGTTTTGATTTGGAAGAATGAAATCTTCTAAGTGTCAAACACTTATATACATGTCTCAAATACCCAATAGTCCCTTAAGGGACGACCAAACTCTTTATTTGGAAGTGGGGTGAAATTACAAGTTCACTCCTTGACTTGGGAGTGCACTGCACGCAGGACATAGACCATCGACGGTTGGGCAGTCAACGGACCGTCCTGTCCTTCCATCGTTGAGTTCAGAGACTCAACATTGTACTCCTACTTCCCAAGCCTAAGTCCCTACCAACGGCACCCATCGATGGGGCGTCAACTAGCCCACGAGCCGTTGATTCCTCCGGCGTTTGGGGCTGCCTTGGACAGTCTTGACACCAAGTTTTGGGTCCTCCTCAAGGACCCTTTGATGGTCCTTGGGGATGTTTTACCGGACTTTTCCAACCCAAACATGACCGTATATGAGTTTAGGACCTCTCACATGAATTTCAGCCAAAACAAACACGTACAATTCAACAAAACATGCCTAGACACACATGGTTATTTCAAGGCACATCTTTCGAACGTCATGGACGTTCTTGAGTGTTTGACCTCCAAACTTCTCAAAACACGACACACTACCTATATACATAATAAAAACTCATTTAAGGACTTCACAACATCATGACTCACACATAAGCACATAGGACCACATATGAGGCACTTAGGTGACTTAGTCGTCGAACGTCTTGGACGTCCCTTGATGTTTGACTTCCAATGCACCTAATACCTTAGACACTGACTCATTAACACATAATATACCATATTAGGACCTTAGACCACCTTTACCACAATGTTAGGCTCTAGTTCACTTATGTCATTTTCGGGATATTACTTCTCCCCCACTTGGACAACATTCATCCTCGAATGACACTTGCCACTCTCCGAACACTTCCAAGAATAAAGAATCTACTAGGAGCACATAACCAAACCAAATAACTCACAATCAAGGAAAAAACATCAATTTCACATAGTCAAGAGAATCACAAAACAACAAGAAACTAGAATACAATTCTATAACCCATCATGCTACAAAACTCACATGCTTCATTCCAAATAGAAAAAACTCATTTTATATTCATTATTATACTCATACACATCAGTTCTAACCATATTACAAAAATTTTAGACCAAAGAAACAATTAATGAAATTTTCAAATTTTTCACACTGAACCTGCCAAGCTACAGTGATTTAGGCCAATTTTCTCAAAATGCAATTTTAAGCAATTCATGATATAGACATGCTAATATGCAAGGTAACATCATATAAACATCTTTTACAACATTCTCAAAGGTAAATAAAATACACAATGCAAGAAGTTAATGAAATTCAATTTCAACCAAACTGCTAAACACCATGCACATGCAACAACTTCTAGGACAATTCTAGCCCATCTATAACCATACTCCCCCACTTAGAAGGAACCCATATCACAATAAGAGAAAGACAAGGACTTACCATCATCATCATCACTCTCTTCCGGCTTTTCTCCTCTAGTCCGGAGTGCATAGAAATGCCTCTTTGTTGGAGCATCTTCCTTTGGAACAATAGGATCAACTTTCTTACCCTCTTTTCCTCTAGAAGTAATGTTAAGACAATTTCTCACTTTGTGTCCATATTTTCCACATCCAAAACAAATATCGGCACCCAATAGATACTCAACATAATGTTTCTTACCACAAGTTCCACATTTAGGTTTGATATCTTTGGAACTACCTCCCTTTTTGAACCTAGGTTGCACTTGATCACTAGCAACACTCCCTTTTAAATTCCTTGACATCCTCCTAAGTTTAGACTCTTCAATTGATTGTGCATACACCATGAGTCTAGCCAAAGTCATATCATCATGTAGCATATCCGTACAACATTCTTCCCTCACTAATTCGGATACACCCATCACAAAGCGACTCATTTCATCCCTTGGATTAGACACTAGGGATGGTGCATATCTAAACAATGTTGAGAATTTCAAAGAGTATTCCTCAACACTCATATTGCCTTGCTTGAGATTGATAAACTCCTCTACTTTTACCTGTTGTAACAACCGGGGAGCACCCCCTAGAAGTAACACGGCATACTTGACCTCTCGGACGTCTTATACATGCCCATAGTTATCATTCATCACACTGACATAGTAAATTTAGCGGAAAATTTAAAACTTTTCATAGCACATCACATGCTAGAAACTTCAACTAATATATATATAAAACATAAGCCATAATACATTCAAAGATCTTAAGTCTCTTTGCAATCTTAGACTCAATAACTTTAGAGTACATTAGGGACACAGCCCATAAGACACATTACATAACTATACAATATTTAAAGACATAAGTAGGAGATCCTTGAACTTTAAGGTTTCCTTTCTTTGAGCTTGGGAATCATCTAGCAAGCTCTTTACCATTCAAGACATCCTTTAAGCATCCATAACCTACACTTTGCGTAAAAAGTAGAGAATAATGGAATTAGCACAAGAATGTACTAAGTATGGCAACCATGCAAAAACATGCATTTATAAGGGACATTTTCTTGTAAATCATACTTCATGCTTTTTGAGTAAATCTCCATAAAACCTTTAACCAATAGCATTTATATCATTCACATACATCATATAAACATATTCAAAGGTCAAACATGACATAAGATAACATATAGGATTTATTACATTTTTAAGTCACATTAGAGTGAGCCACCTTTACCTTAACAATGAGCTAATTTTCCTTTTATTCACTAACTTTACAAGTAACCCTCTAGTGATACTTGGTGCAATGCATCACCTTAAGGCCACAAGGAAACATACATACCATCTATACAAGACAACACATACCATCATAGAAGTATAGTACAACATATACACATTTAAACCAAACTATAAAGAACATTAAAGTGAATTCCTAATCATTAAACACATATACTTGTTTTACTTCACATGGTACCTTATAGACCCTTACTCATAATCCCAATCTTAATCTACTAGTGCAATGAACATGTGAAGCCCCATAACCTCACATGTACTTAGTAGACCCTTCATGAGACCACAAGCCTTACAACTTCATACATCAACATCAAAGTAAAGCCAACTTCATTCTTGTTAATACAATACCTTCATCATATAGTCATTTAGACCAACATAGTGCACATAAGGATAAGATCACATCATATAGATTCATACCATGCACATCTTCATAACAAATATACAAATACTACTAAGTCATGCATATTGACATAAACATAATCATATACATTAGGTCACCTTCCTAAGACTTCTAAAGAGTCACTTGTGCAATTTCTAGATGGGTTCATTACTTCCACCTATACTAAATAGCCTTCCTTATGTCATCCTAGTTAGGATCCTATTTCTTTATTTACATTGTCCATTTAATTTAGGGAAACCATAGCCTTAACCGACATAGACCATGTGATGCTAATCATGGAATCCGGTGTCATTAGAACCTTACACCGATGGAAGGTGGTCTACCGGCCAAGGTAGAACCTATTATAAAAAAAACTTTCTAGGTTGATCCCCTAACTAGTATCCTATAGTGGCAACATAGTTCAAGAACTAAGAGATAGGTGTCCCTTTTCATACCATGTGGTAATTGGGCCTCTTCTCATGGGAATCCGTCGGATGACAAATCCCAAAAGAAAGGGAGGTTAACATCACACGGGCAACTTTAGAGTAAACCTTTCCTTTTATGGACAAGTCATCACCTCCCATTCTCAAGTTCACTCGGTGCTAAGCTAAGTTCCCTTTATTGAAAAAGCCTTTATTACATTTATTTATAAAACATAGACATAGAATATTCATTCCTCATATGCTTATAGCATATTCAAGCATCTATCTAGTTTTAGAGTATTCTTGGCCACACCTTTCAAGGCCCCTCTACTAACTAGATCATCATCCATGTGTGTTTGTGTACACATGTATGTGAGAAAACCCTTCACATAACACATTAAGACCACACATGACCATACATTCATATTCATGCATATAGAAACCAAACCTAGGAACTATCCTATCAAGGTACACATGTGCAATGGATAGACAAGGTCCCATACCCTTGCCCATACTAGTACACCTATCAAGTCATCCAATTTAAGGAAACACATATCACACTTTCATAAACATCATCTTAACATGCATTGTAGTAGACACTAGTGAATATGAGAGCTACCTTTCATTAGACACTATGAACCTTTACTACCTATAAGCATGCATAAAGTGTTAGTGTGTGTACATTGGTCACATGATCACATAATGGCTAGAAACAACTCATTGAGTCAGCCACCCTCTTAGACCACATTACCCCTTTCAAACATAGACCACATAACTCACACTAGCATAGGAGGCAAGTGAACTTCATAGAATACTTTAAGACTCCTAACATTAACTATTGACACATTCACATTGGGGTACATGGGTAGGGATCATCAACCATTATCATCTAAGACATGGAAGCACCTACACATGATATTACACAACCCTTCACATGCTCATAACAATAGTGACATAACCTACAGTCACAACTCAAATAGAAGACTAGGCACAAGTTACACATAAAGAGATAATCATAACCACTTCTTCATATATTCATCAAGTTGACTTCAAAGCCATGATAAACATATATATAATTACATAAAGTAAACACCGCCACCATAAGTGGACCATACACACAATGCCATGCAAGGCTTCATCAACATTATTATAGAAGAATAGAGAAGTAGAAGAGTAGAGCAATTCTTACCAATTCTTTAGTCTTTGGTCATCCTTGACCCTTACAACTCTTTCATCAATAAATTCAAATATAGGTCAGTAGCTAAAACACAATAATCATATACGAAGTCATGCATAAGTTACTACAAGTCCATACTACAAACTAGCACAACACATTAGCATACTAGAGGCTAGAAAAACATAGACCATTAGTCAATCTCATTATATGGATTATAGATCATATTTCACCAATAATATCACTCTAAGGCAGTAGCTAATCATACATTTAATCATAAATAAATCATGCTTAAATTACTTCAATATTAAGCTACAACATAGGCATTAGACTTGTCAATTTGCTAGAGTATAGAGAGGGAATTAACCAACCCTATTGATTCTCTAAGACCTTGATCATAAATCATATTTTAACAATAGTGTACATGATAGGCAACAGCTAGATAGATCACTACATCAAAGGAAATCATGCTTAATCTATCCACAATTCAAGATATCATCATATACATAGTATTATCCATCGATAGACTAGAAGACTAGGTAAATTCACATAAGCCATCTTTACTTCAATCATACAAGATTCGTATTCATAATCCAATCATGATACTAACCTAAAATAGTAGATACAACCAACTTAACATGATCGAAATCCACATTAATTCAATTAGAAGCCAATGTTACAGTGAACTATTGAAACTAGGCTAAACATGTTCAAATCATCATACATTGATCCTCATGGATCCTTCAACATAAATTCATGTAAATAACAGTGCATACAATCACTTCAATGTAATAGAATCATTATTCAATCGATAACATTCAATATCACAAAGCCCATGCAAGGCTAAAACGTTTGAGTGAAGGATCATGGGTTCATCATGAAATTGGAGAAAAATTCACGTTAAAACCACTGTATTAATTTCAATTAAGAATCATTCAATCGTTCAAAACCTTTTTAGAAAGAAACCATGGCAGATTGAAGAAGACATTGTTTGATCATATTTTTCTTCTTTGAAATCTTTGAGAATGGCTCTCTAGACAAAAAGATAACTAGAGATGAAGATCACCATACCTTTATCTACATGAAGACCTATAAAACCTGATGAATCACCCATAGAAATCTTAGCTCCAAGTAGTTGTTGAGCTTCACCAACAATGGTGGTTTTAGAGAGAACATTTTTTTGTAGGGAACGGTTCAATTTGTGTGAGTTGGTTTGGGAATGGGTTGATCACGTTTTTGATTACTTAAATACACCCAAAAATAACCAAATAAATCATGTGGGGTCAGGTTAGCACGTGGGGAGAATTTCCCATTCACCCCTTAATAAAACAGTCCGCTAGAAAGTAGCTACAGACCACCATCAACGGAGGCACTTACTGGCCGTAGGTCAGTCAACGGACCGTGCCTAGGCTTCCGTAGATTGGTACTTAGACAATATTTGCTGAGACCTGCCCAAGGTAAGTTCCAATCGACGAGACCTGACCAACGGGCTGTTGGTTGACCAACTTTCCGTCGTTTGGTCCGTCAATTGACACTGCCCAAGTAGTGTCTCGACCAGCCTTGGGTCCTTCTTGTGGGACCTTTTGTGGGGCCCTTTAGGGGTCGTACCCGGACGTTTATAATGTAAATACAAACCTTAACAAGTTGTGGACATTCCACAAAAGTATCACCCAAAACAACCACATGTAACTCGTCCAAACAGGCCAAGCCCCAACAAGACACACATTGAACGTCTTAAGGGCTATCTTTCGAACGCCTTGGACGTTCTTGGTCGTTTGACCTCCAAACTTCACCAAACTTCATATACTGTCATTTTACATCATTATAAACCATTTTAAACTTCATAAGCTCATGCATCACACATAATCACATAGAACCACATACGAGGCATTTAGGTGACTTAGTTGTCGAACGTTTCGATCGACCCTTGACGTTTGACTTCCAAATCACCTCAAACTTTATACACTGACTATAAACCATATTATAATTCATTTTAGGATCCTATAACCTTAACACTAACATGTTAGGCTCTAGACACCCTAGATCATTTTGTGACCTTACAATATCCCCCACTTGGGAATATTCGTCCTCGAATGACACTTAGAACACTTTAATCAAAACAAGGGCTTAACTGCATTATAGAGTAGTTAATAACATTTATAACATCATCAATTCATTTTAGAACACAATGGACACAAGCAAGCAAAATCATCACTCACTCACTCTTTAATGCATCAAACACAAATACTCTTATCATGTTCATAGGAGGAATATCCTTCTCCTAATAATAACATGGTCATTAGATACTCATACATCAATGCACATAGACTTTAGTTAATTGAGTCAACAAAGATCTTTATTTATTTGACCTAGTGCTATGAAGGTCATAGTCAACCATACCATGCTTAGTGGTGTCCATGGAGTAATGTCCTTCTCCTCAAACACACTTACATGTATCATGAGTCCACACCTTAGCAAGGTACAAGGTCAATTCTTCTTAAAATGAGAATTCTCAACTTTTCAAACCAAGACCTTAGAATGTATTCTTCCTAGTGAAGTCTAAATGGAAAGTCTCAACAAATACAACACAACAAATAGGAAGTCATTTTACAAAAATTCAAATTCTTCCATAGTACTCACCGTCAGAGTAAGCACCATACGGGAAAGACATTGCAAGTTACTGGTACACACATGAACAATTAGCTAAAACATGATTTCTCATTTCAACAATGAGCCTACATTAATGCTTCCCAAATCATACAAGTCACATAAATTTCAAGAGACTACACTTTTTATGTTAGAGACTCAACTTTTCATTTTAAGGCTAAACATTACACCTCACATGTGACTATTGCCATGTTTCTTATCTTACCTCATGAAGTCAAATGCACAACTATGATAGAAAAGTAGGCATAAACTTCTCATAGTATCATCATAAGCACATATTCATACTTTATGCAAAACTCTATTCATGAACAAGCTTACTAAGAATTCATTAGATTCAAGTTCAAGCTAAAATAGAAGGTCAATGGTAGAAAATATCTACAACCTTTACTACTCCATCACCATCCCCCACTTAGGGTAAATCTAATTAAGAGCAACTTAACCCAAACTTAAGAGGATTCTTAACTTAACAACATTCATATTTCAACAATTACAAATGATTACCATTTAGAAGGAATTTTATAGTAAGTCAATCATAGTAACAGCAAGGTATTCTAAACCTTATCATTTTAGGCAAATCATCCTCAATTCTAGGGAAACATCAATTCCACAATCATCAAGGGACTCACAACACAATAAGAAGTTCGAAACAAATCTACGACTCATCATGCCATAAGACTCACTTTCTTTATTCCAAATAGCAAATCTCTTTTTTACATTCATTATGATGTTCATATACATCAATTTTATACACATTTCAACAACATCAAATCAAAGAACAATTTAGCTGCTTTCCCAAAAATATTACAGTAAGCTGCCTTGCGTTTACAGTGAACATGCTTCAACATTGCAAAAATGCAACACTTGGGAAATTGATTGGAAAAGCATGAAAATATGATATACAAAACAATACCAAGACAAGCATACTATCACCACACCTAGGATCAAGTCTATACAAAGGACTCCAATCCATACTAGGCAACTTATCAAGGACCACATGTACACAAAAGAAAACATTGAACACCTTTTAGTACAAAATCTTAGGGTAGCATGCTTCCAAATGTAGTCACTACGCATTTCAAGCTCAAATCATAATATAAGGCTACCATCATGCCACACAATATAGTAACACATTATTTCAAAAGAAACTCATGTCAACCATAATAACTTCTAATCATGCTTTAACTATATCATGCCATGCATTCTTCAACATAACATGCTATTTCACTTAAGTCTCATACATAGCCATAATTGACATCACATCATCAAAACCTGTAAATATTCACCTTCAAACATACTCATTCAACCATAAAACCAAGTTAAGCATTAACTCACCTTTTTCTCCCTCAAGCATAGAGAAAAATCTCATCCAAGCAATCACATCTAAAAGACCACCGGACAAGAAAACATAAGAGAGGGATCTTATAGAGTTAAGTTCTATGGCACGATATGTGAATGATGAAGAAGGGAAACTCTATCGTCCTATAGCCTCTCGTACCATTTGATGTGTCGTGACTCACCACCAATGCTACGAGACTCTACTAGACGTGGCAATATGAGACTTTTAGAACCTAAGACCACTTTATAAACCTCATGCTCTGATACCACGTTTATCACAATCGGGAGCACCCCCTAGAACTAACACGGAGTACTTGACCTCTCGGAGGTCTTATACAAGCCCATAGTTATCATTCATCGCATTGACATAGTAAATTTAGCGGAAAAATTTAAAACTTTTCATAGCACATCATATGCTAGAAACTTCAACTCATATATATAAAAAACATAGGCCATAATACATTCAAAGATCTTAAATCTTTTGCCATCTTAGACTCAATAACTTTAGAGTACATTAGGGACACGGCCCATAACACAAATTACATAACTATATAATATTTAAAGACTTTACATTAAGGACATAAGTAGGAGATCCATGAACATTAAGGATTCCTTTCATTGAGCTTGAGAATCATCAAGCAAGCTCTTCACCATTCAAGACATCCTCTAAGCATCCATAACCTACACTTTGTGTAAAAAGTAGAGAAGAATTGAATTAGCAAAAAAATGTATTAAGTATGGCAACCATGCACAAACATGCATTTAAAAGGGACATTTTCTTGTAAATACTTCATGCTTTTTGAGTAAATCTCCATAAAACCTTTAACCAAGAGAATTTATATCATTCACATACATCATATAAACATATTCAAAGGTCAAACATTACATAAGATCACATATAGGATTTATTACATTTTTAAGTCACATTACAGTGACCCACATTTACCTTAACAGTGAGATAATTTCCCTTTCATTCATTAGCTTTCCAAGTAACCCTCTAGTGATACTTGGTGCAATGCATCGCCTTAAGACCACAAGGAAACATACATACCATTTATACAAGACAACACATACCATCATAGAAGTATAGTACAACATATACACATTTAAAACAAACTATAAAGAACATTACAGTGAACTCATAATCATTAAACAGATATACTTGTTTTACTTCACATGGTACCTTATAGACCCTTACTCATAATCACAATCTTAATCTACTAGTGCAATGTACAAGTGAAGCCCCATAAGGTCACATGTACATAGTAGACCCTTCATGAGACCACAAGCCTTACCACTTTATACATCAACATCACAAGTAAAGACAACTTCATTCGTGTCAATACAATACCTTCATCATATAGTCATTTAGACCAACATAGTGCACATAAGGATAAGATCACATCATATAGATTCATACCATGCAAATCTTCATAACAAATATACAAATACTACTAAGTCATGCATATGGACATAAACATAATCATATACATTAGGTCACCTTCCTAAGACTTCCTAAGGAGTCACTTGTGCAATGTCTAGATGGGTTCATTACTTCCACCTATACTAAGTAGCCTTCCTTAAGTCATCCTAGTTAGGATCCTATTTCATTATTTCCATTATCCATTTTACTTTAGGGAAACCATATCCTTAACCGACATAGACCATGTGATGCTAATCATGGAATCCGGTGTCATCAAAACCTTACACCGATGGAAGGTGGTCTACCGGCCAAGGTAGAACCCATTATAAAAACTTTTTATAGGTGGATCCACTAGCTAGTATGCTATGGTGGCAACATAGTTCAAGAACTAAGAGATAGGTGTCCCTTTTCATACCATGTGGTAATTGGGCCTCTTCTCATGGGAATCCCTCGAATGACACATCCCAAAAGCAAGGGAGGTTAACATCACACGGGCAACTTTAGATTGAACCTTTCCTTTTATGGAAAAGTCATCACCTCCCATTGTCAAGTTAACTCGGTGCTAAGCTAAGTTCCCTTTATTGAAAAAGCCTTTATTACATTTATTTATAAAACATAGACTTAGAATATTCATTCTTCATATGCTTATAGCATATTCAAGCATCTATCTAGTTTTAGAGTATTCTTGGCCACACCTTTCAAGGCCCCTCTATTAACTAGATCATCATCCATGTGTGTGTATACATGTATGTGAGAAAACCCTTCACATAGCACATTAAGACCACACATGACCATACATTCATACTCATGCATATAGAAACCAAACCTAGGAACTATCCTATCAAGGTACACATGTGCAATGCATAGAAAAGGTCCCATACCCTTGCCCATACTAGTACACCTATCAAGTAATCTAATTTAAGGAAACACATATGGTACTTTCATAAACGTCATCTTAACATGCATTGTAGTAGACACTAGTAAATATGAGAGCTACCTTTCATTAGACACTATGAACCTTTACTACCTATAAGCATGCATAAAGTGTCAGTGTGTGTACATTGGTCACATGATCAC
Source organism: Solanum lycopersicoides (assembly GCA_022817965.1). Taxonomy (NCBI): domain Eukaryota; kingdom Viridiplantae; phylum Streptophyta; class Magnoliopsida; order Solanales; family Solanaceae; genus Solanum; species Solanum lycopersicoides. The sequence continues at coordinate 46,133,349 of CM040628.1, read as the reverse complement.
ATAATGGCTATCAACAACTCATTGAGGCAGCCACCCTCTTAGACCACATTACCCCTTTCAAACATAGACCACATAACTCACAATAGCATAGGAGGCAAGTGAACTTCATAGAATACTTTAAGACTCCTAACATTAACTATTCACACATTCACATAGGGGTACATGGGTAGGGATCATCAACCATTATCACCTAAGACATGGCATCACCTACACATGATATTACACAACCCTTCATATGCTCATAAGAATGGTGACATAACCTAGAGTCACAACTCAAATAGAAGACTAGGCACAAGTTACACTTAAAGAGATAATCATAACCACTCCTTCATATATTCATCAAATTGACTTCAAAGCCATGGTAAACATATATATAATTACATAAAGTACACACCGCCACCATAAGTGGACCAAACCACACAATGCCATGCAAGGCTTCATCAACATTATTATAGAAGAATAGACAAGTAGTAGAGTAGAACAATTCTTATCAATTCTTTAGTCTTTGGTCATCCTTGACCTTTACTACTCTTTCATCAATAAATTCAAATATAGGTCAGTATCTAAAACACAATAATCATATACGATGTCATGCATAAGTTACTACAAGTCCATACTACAAACTAGCACAACAGCTTAGCATACTAGAGGGTAGAAGAACATAGACCATTAGCCAATCTCATTATATGGATTATAGATCATATTTCACCAATAATATCACTCTAAGGCAGTAGATAACCATACATTTAATCATGAAGAAATCATGTTTAAAGCATTTCAAGATCAAGCTAAAACATAGGCATTAGACTTGTCAATTTGCTAGAGTATAGAGAGGGAATTAACCAACCCTATTGATTTTCTAAGACCTTGATCATCAATAATATTTTAACAATAATGTACATGCTAGGCAGCATCTAGATAGATGACTACATCAAAGGAAATCATGCTTTATCTATCCACAATTCAAGATATCATCATATACATAGTATTATCCATCGATAGACTAGAAGACTTGGTAAATTCACATAAGCCATCTTTACTTCAATCAGACAAGATTCGTATTCATAATACAATCATGATACTAACCTAAAACAGTAGATACAACCAACTTAACATGATCGAAATCCACATTAATTCAATTAGAAGCAAATGTTACAGTGAATTATGGAAACTAGGCTAAACATCTTCAAATCTTCATACATTGATCCTCATGGATCCTTCAACATAAATTCAACATAAATTCATGTAAATAACAGTGCATACAATCACTTCAACGTAATAGAATCATAATGCAATTGATTACAATTCAAGATCACAAAGCCCATGCAAGGCTAAAACGTTTGAGTGAAGGAGCATGGGTTCATCATGCAATTGGAGTAAAATTCACGTTAAAACAACTGTATTAACTTCAATTAAGCATGATTCAATCGTTCAAAACCTTTTTAGAAAGAAACCATGGCAGATTGAAGAAGACATTGTTTGATCATATTTTTCTTCTTTGAAATCTTTGAGAATGGCTCTCTAGATGAAAAGACAACTAGAGATGAAGATCACCATACCTTTATCTATATGAAGACATCTAAAACTTGATGAATCACCCATAGAAATCTGAGCTCCAAGCATTTCTTGAGTTTTACCAACAATGGTGTTTTTAGAGAGAGCATTTTTTTGGAAGGAAAGGTTCAATTTGTGTGAGTTGGTTTGGGAATGGGTTGAATACGTTTTTTATAACTTAAATACACCCAAAAATAACCAAATAAATCATGTGGGGTCAGGTTAGCATGTGAGGTGAATTTCCCATTCACCCCTTAATAAAACAGTCCGCTAGACAGTAGCTATAGACCACCATCGACGGAGGCACGTACTAGCCGTAGGTCAATAAACGGACCGTGCCTAGGCTTCCATTGATTGGTACTTAGCCAATATTTGGCTTGAGACCTGCCAAAGGTAAGTGCCAATCGACGAAACCTGACCAACGGGCCGTTGGTTGACCAACTATCCATCGTTTGGTCCGTCCATTGACACTGCCCAGGCAATGTCTCGACCAGCCTTGTGTCCTTCTTGTGGGACCTTTTGCGGGGCCCTTTAGAGGTCGTACCCGGACGTTTCGAATGTAAATACAACCCTTAACATGTTTTGGACATTACACAAAAGTTTCACCCAAAAAAACCACCTGTAACTCATCCAAACAGGCCAAGCCCCATCAAGACACAGGTTGAACGTCTTAAGAGCTATCTTTCGAACGCCTTGGACGTTCTTGGTCGTTTCACCTCCAAACTTCACGAAACTTCAAATACTATCATTTTACATCATTATAAACCATTTTAAGACTTAATAAGCTCATGCATAACACATAGTCACATAGAACCACATACAAGGCATTTAGGTGACTTAGTCGTCGAATGTTTCAGTCGACCCTTGATGTTTGACTTCCAAATCACCTCAAACTTTATACACTGCCTATAAACCATATTATAAGTCATTTTAGGACCTTAGAACCTTAATAAGAACATGTTAGTCTCTATAAACCCTATCTCATTTTGGGGTCTTACACATGTCTCCTCTCACGGGGAAGTACTTGCCTAGAAAAGCTTCCTTAAATTCTTCCCACTCAATAGGATCCGACTCCACCGTCCTATTATCCTTCCATTTAGTGTACAAAATTTGAGACACATCTCTAAATTTATACAAAGCCAACTCTGCCTTCTCCCTAGATGTAAACCCCATAGCACTCACTATCTTGTACACACCATCAAGGAACTCTTGGGGATCCTCATCTACCTTATAGCCAAGAAAGATCGGAGGATTCAACCTCACAAAGTATCTCAACCTAGATGTCATAGTGCTTTCCACAACATTAACCCTAGGAACCATATTCAAATTCACATGAGTAGTTACGGCTCGGGTTAAAGCAATCAAAGCCTCTCTAATCTCTTGATTAGTCAATTTCGGGGGAATCACCGGAACCTCATTACCTTCTTCCACATTAGGAAGTTCATCACCTTGGGGAGGCACTTGAGCACCTTGAGCACCTTGGACACCTTGCCCATCTTGAGGAACTTGCTGAACATGCTCAACTTGAGGAGGAATCTCCTCATTCAACCTCTCCTCTTCCAACCTTCTAGCGGCCATCCTTCTAGTATTCATCTCCTAGAAACACAAGGAAACACATTAAGAATGATACTCATAACATTACTCTACCCATGACATAGGAGTAAAAAAGAACAGAAACTCTATCGTCCTATAGCTCTCGCCCATAGATGTGTCGCGACTCACACCGATGGTCAGACTCTATTCGACGTGACTTGATGAAACTTTTTGATTCCTAAGACTAGTTTCACCAACCTATGCTCCGATACCAAGCTTTGTCATGACCCGAGACCCCACCCTAGAAGCTAGGGCACAATCTCGTATTGCGACCGCCGTACTCGACCTCTCGGAGGTCTCATACAAGCCTTTCATATCATTTGTCGCATATACATAATGAAAAGTAGCGCTGAATTAAAACTTTTGATAAAACAATATCATAGTCTTTAAAAACTCTTTCATATATAAGTAATAGGAAATACTAAGTCTCAATCTCATCATCTTAAGACGCAAAAGTACTTGGGACACGGCCCATACAAAATACAAAACATACTACTATATAGTCTATTACAATACTTCATAAACGAAACATAAAAGACATATATGCCCTCGAGTCAATTGAGGACATACTTCAACTTCTCTTGAACAATCTTCTAAATCCAAGTCTTCTTCCCAAAAGCTCTTCACCTACCAAGAACTATATAGATAGATAAAAGCATGGAATTAGTACAACCAGATGTACTAAGTATGGCTTATGCATAAAAATCATGAAAATAAACATTTATTGAAAATATGCATCTTTTCATTTAAATATCATAATATAATCATAATAATATCATTTAGCAACTTAGAATCACATAAAACGACATTTAAATCCAATTAACGAATTTGAGAGGTCACTTTACAGTAACCTCCCTCCACTGTACAATGAAGTCCCTTCACTGTTACAGTGAAGTATTTAGTCCTTCTCCAATACACCTTTTAGCATGTAATATCCTCACTAAAGCTATCTTAAGATTCACTTAAGTCACACAAAGATAGACTACCCATACACCCTCTCTAGATGTGCCTAAACGATCCTTAAGATTTCTCATACTGAGACACATACACACCTACAATACATCAACATACAAAACATACATAATACTACAATCTCCCTACCAAGGCTATCGAAAGACATACTTAAGTATTCCTAGAAGATAACGCCCATACACTCTCTTCAAGGCTACCTAAATAATCCTTAAGACTTCCTAAGTTTAGATCATATCAAACATAACAAGAAACTTCCCTAACTAGAGTCATTCTCAAGACTTCCATAGATAAGACATGAAGAGATCATCCTTTATGCCCTCTTCACACTTTAACTAAGGAATCCTTAAGTCACTTTAGATTAGGTACTTATTCATTTACATACATTATATCATTAAGTCATTAGTTCATTAGTTCATTTAAGAGACATACATCACATAAAGGACATTCAAGTAATGGTCTTGGAGAAGACCTAGGGACTCTTACTAACATCTTCAAAGCCTATTGTGCAATGTCTAGATAGCGTCCCATACCACCACCTAAACCTCATAGAACTTCTCTAATGCTAATATGTATCCCATATGATGAGAACAGGCAATAACCAACATAGACCATGGTAGAAAAGCATGGAATCCGGAGTTCTATCCTACTCCGATGAGGTTGTTCGACTTGCCAATGGTAGAACATAGACACATACCATGTAGGCACATGGTTAAGGAAATATAAAGGGAATGCTTTGTAATCTAGTCTCATACTTTAACTAGAACTACTTTCTTTACGATAATCACTCGGTACTAGCCTTCGTTCTCATTGATTAATTCACATTAAGGTTCATACAAATAGGTCCCATATCAAGTTCATGACCCAATTCATTTACCCTACCAAAGTAAGGTCCACTAGGTATATCTTACTATCATGACAAAAAGCTCATATTTCCATCCAATCAACATTAAGTCCATCATTCATTACATGAAGGATACCATTACGGCTTTCGACTTCAAGTTTCATAACCTTATCACTTGGTTCAAGGTTTCACATAAAGGACCCTCTTATCATCATTCAAGGTCTCACCTATCATTCGTTCTTTCAATACTAAGACTCTTTAGGTTCCTAAGTCAATATATCAAATATTCATATTCATACAAGCATCAAGTAACGGACACAAGTCTACCAAAACAAGACACCACATACTTCACTTTAGCACATATAACATACATTCTTTAGACACTTAATAATGACCCTTAACTTCATTTAGTCAATATATTCATTACCTTAACATCATCTACATAACCATTATAGACTCATTTAGCAATGTTAGGAATAACCATGTATCAACTCTAAGACTACACACTTAACACATAGTCATAGCATAACATCATTTCCTATATAGCATCAATAGACTAACACAGACTTTCACATATAGATATATATGATGATACTTCGCATAATAAACTACACAAATCAACATAATACTTCAAGTAGTACCGACAAGGCCATGATCATCAATATACTTAAAATAACGCCGACAAGGCCACATCAATTAACATAACACCGACACAATAAGTGGACCAAACCAATCAGAACATAATTGAAGTTTAATTAACATTAATTAAAAGGAATTAGGGCGGCATACCACCTCTTCATCCTCAACAGTTCAAGCCAATACCAAATCATCCAATTCAACTTCATAAGGCACTTATCCATGGCCATAAACATCAATTCAATACATAAGTCATAAAACTAGATGAAGCTAGGTTAATTCATTATAGATTCAACAATCTAAGACCACTTAGATATCAATTGAATACAATTCTTATATCATTAGAAAGCCCATAAGAAACTACACATGAATTCATAAACATTAGACCAATATCAAGTAACCCATAAATTAGCCAAAAACTAGGGTTCATCAATTACATTGGTTCATAGGTTAATTTAATTAAAATCACCTTGATAACCACAATTCAATCACTAAACAATGATTAAAAACCATTAATGCAAGAACCCATGGTAGATCATGAAATAGGTCAATTCAACTTTAGAAAACTTTAGAAAACATCTTTGAAAGTTGGGTTCCTTGATGAAACGAGTTTCAACGATCAAAAACCATACCTCAATGAAGCTAATTCTTCAATTAGATGAATAATCTCCACTCAATTCGTCATACCATGCTATTTCTTGACTTTGGACATCAATGGAGTTTGGGAATTTCTAAGGGATTTTGGGGTTTTGATTTTGAAGAATGAAATCTTCTAAGTGTAAAACACTTATATAGATGTCTAAAATACCCAATAATCCCTTAAGGAACCTCAAAAATCTTTATTTGGAAGTTGGGTGAAATTACAAATTCACCCCTTGACATGGCAGTGAACTGCACGCAGGACACATACCATCGACGGTTGGGCAGTCGACGGACCATTTGTCCACAAACGGACCTGCCTATCCTTCCATCGTTGAGTTTAGAGACTCAACACGGTTCTACTCCTTCACCACATAAGTACCTACCAACATCACCCATCGAAAGGGCGTCGATTGGCCCACGAGCCGTTGATGCCTCCGTCGTTTGGGGTTGCCTTGGACAGTCTTGACACCAAGTTTTAGGTCCTTCCTCAAGGACCCTTGGATGGTCCTTGGGGATGTTTTCCCACAAGTTTCCAACCCAAAAATGACCATATACGAGTTTAGGACCTCACACATGAATTTCACCCAAAACGAACACGTAAAACTCAACGAAACATGCCTAGACACACAAGGTTATTCAAGGCACATCTTTCGAACGTCATGGACGTTCTTGAGTGTTTGACCTCCAAACTTCTCAAAACTTGACACAATACCTATATACAAAATAATAACTTGTTTAAGTACTTCACAACATCATGAATCACACATAAATACATAGGACCACATATGAGGCACTTAGGTGACTTAGCGGTCAATGTCTTGGTCGTCCCTTGACGTTTGACTTCCAATTCACCTAATAATTTAGAAACTGCATCATTAACACATAATAGACCATATTAGGACCTTATACAACCTTGACCACAATGTTAGGCTCTATTTCACCTATGTCATTTTCGAGATCTTACATTTGGACTTAGGGTTCTTTTTTGGCCTTTTTGTTTTTGGACTTAGGTTTTAGGGTTTACGGTTTAGGGTTAGAGTTAGGGTTAGGATTATGGTTGGGGTGTAGTTTTTTTTTAGGTTTAATGGTTCATAGTTTAACATTTGAGGTTTAAAATCTATGGTTTAGTATTTAATGTTTGGGTTTTTGTATTTTGGGCTTTAAGTTTTGGGTTTATAATTTAGGGATAGGGTTAGTGTTAGGGTTAGGGATAGTGTCGCGACCGGAATCTAGAACCCAAATGAGACCGACGTTGTTGACCTCTAAGAGGTCGCAGACAAGCCTACTTACGTCATTCTTACTTCAGCTAGGTTAATTTTAGCGGAAAATTTGAAACTTTTGTCTCTTAACATATTTACTAATCATTTCTAATACATTCATAATTTGTTCACCATCAACCATCTAAAATTAAGATCATCAAATGAAAGAAATAGTTTAATATAGCAATAACTGAATACTTGCCAAAATGGCACCAATACAATGTCTGAAATAATACGGAAAAGAAACGCTAGTGGAACATACTCCTCTAGCTCAATCATAAGACTAAGCTAGAATATAAATAGGCAAGCATCCTCGAAAGCATGAGGGACTACCAAGTTCGGATGAATGCTCGACGTCCGGATAGCTTCAGCGTCAACCTGTAGCTCTAGCGTCCACCTATGCCTGCACCTAAAATTGTAGAGTTGTATAGGGTTAGTACACACTTGTACTAAGTATGAGTATATGCAATCACACACCAAGGACATGCATGAGTAAGAATAGATCTTTCCTAACAACATGATTATGGAAAGTCAAATCAGTGAACTTGCCAAATTTGGATTAGGAAAGTTAGTGAACTTTCCAAATTTGGATTAGGAAAGTCAGTAAGCCTTCCAAATTGGATTAGGAAAGTCATGCCATGAGAGTAACATGCATCATCATACTTATCATATTGCACACAACACATAACATCTTATACATAGCACATATCATAGTGAATATAGCACATAACATCTTTCATATCATTCATTCATTTGCCATGAGACCTTGGAATCATGGACTTGACATTAAGACTTCCCAAAGTGAGGGCTCAACATATGGGACCTCAACTAGGGAGTCTTCATTAGCAAACACAGAGTCAACTTCATTCATTCATACGTACTTCATTTCATTTCGTTCATAGGCTAGTGTGAACACCAGCTATACCTAGGATGTAGTTTAAGACTTTCATCGGGTTTGCTGTGCAATGATCAAGAATAACCTAGTGTCATTACTTGAGTCTAGCTCACCTCTTGATTATCCTATCCTAACACCTTTGGTATCATTCATTTCATTATGTACATCATTTGAGACTGGCCTCATTCATTCTTTGGGAACTTTAACTTTAACCGACATAGATCATGTGAGCATCATGAAATCCAGTGTCTCCCCCACATCAAAAAGAGGTGGAATCACCGGCCAAAGTGACCCAAAATATGCTAGCTTGTATGGAAATTTAACCTCGCCAGATCCCTATATTGGCAGTATATATTCGAAGACTAGGAGATATAAGGAGACCCATACCCGGCAAGCCGGACAGTCTCATCTCATGAGAGTTACGTGAACCTCCGCCCTTTCCGAAAGAAGGCATCACCGCTCATAGCTAGTCTATCGGTGCTCAGTATAAAGTTCCGTTACATTCAACTCATATGTCATGGAAGCTGGCTTTTAGTATGAGGACATCATAGCTCAATAGATGATTTCTCATCTCATCATTAGTATTAAGTGTGGTAATCTCAATACTTTCATTAAAGTGTTCATAGAGACTGGTCTGTTCATTAACTTTACACTCTCATAGGTGAGTACGTTTTGGTAACATTACTTAGGCTCATTTGAGATTGTTCTCATCTTTTACATTAGCCTTATATCATGTTGTCACCACATTCATTAACATTAGCACATTTGCCCTTCATTATTACTCACCCCATTTTACGTGAATGTTCATTTCATCATATGCCAATGTACTTGGCCATTTGTGTGTTTCACACTCTTACTTAACCCTTCTAGGGTTTCTTCATTTCATTACATACATCTTAGGTTCACTTATTTTTAAACGTATGCTAGACTTATGGGTCTATACATACAAGCCATGAGGCTTCATTCATAGTTCGTTAAGTGACTCATATCTTCCTAAGATTATGTAGTACAAGACTTATGTATCTTGTATGTATGCCAAGATCTTGATTTCAATCTAAGTAGGTGGCATTATTCTTGAACATTTAATTCACGTATGACTTATGTTTCAATACGGAAATTTGGGCAAGGGAACCCAAGTTCGATATAACGCCCCAAAATGAATTAAGGTGAACTAGAGCCTCACGGTTGTTTCTTGAGTTAATTTTAAGTTAAACGGAGTTAGTTTGGTGTCCCTAGGCAGTGTGCAAAGTTTGGTTAAGTTTGGAGTTCAATTGACCAAAAACGTCCATGACGTTCGGATGGTATGCCTTAGAATGTAGTTGTATGTCTTGGCAAATTTGGATGAGTTTTATGTGTTCGTTTTACTTGAAACATGCGTCGGATGTTCCTTAGACCTAGACGACTTAGTTTAGGGGTTTGACGTCTGGGCACGACCTCACCTAGGACCCCAAGGACTCTAGATGAAGGGCCCAGGACTTGGGCAAGTCTGCCCATCAGTAGCTCACGACGGCCATGGCGACGGTCCGTCGTACTCAGGACGGTCCGTCGAGCCAGGGCGTCATGGGTGACAGAGAGTGAAATTTGGACAGGCTCCATTTAGAAGCCAAGTGTTCCTCGACGGAACCCCGTGACGGTCCGTGGTGGACGTGACGGTCCGTCGAGGAGGTCTCGTCGATGAAGCCTGCCAGTGCATGATTTAAAGGCTGCCAGCTTAGGGTGTTTTATGTAAATACACCCCAAGCCTTATAAGACTCTCTTACACCCTAAACCTAGAGAAGAGCCCCCTTTTCTCTTCAAGATCCAACTCTCTCTCTCTCTCAAGAAAACTCTCTCAACTCTCTTGGAAGCTAGAAGTCAAGGAAGGATAGGAGGACGGATTGGGACTTGCTTCTTCATCAAATTCGTGGGTTTCTTTCTCATAAAGGTATGGTATCCATTCTTGAATACCTTTCCATTCAAGAAGCCAACTTCCAAAATGGTTTTCAAAAAGGGGTTTTAAACTCAACTTCTTCTAAACTTTGATTTCTATTATGGGTCTTCTTGTAACTAAGTTCTAATGGTTTAAATGTATTTATCTTGGTTTGAATAGATGATTTTGATGTTAAAACTCCATGAAACTCTTGTTTATGCATACTTCAATTTTTGACTTGAAAATGGGTTATGTGAGCATGATTTGAGTAGGGTATGAACTTGGGTCTTCTTGTATTTGTCATGTTGGTGTAGCTACTGCCCTAAGGGCCTTAATATGGTGAAATATTGATAAATTGCTTATGGGTAATGATGGTTTGATTTGTTGATGAGTTGCTCTCATTGTATAATTCTTATTATGAATTGCTATTTGAGTGGTATGGTCCACCTTATGGGTGGCGGTGCTAATTGATGAACTTGATGTTACTTAGTATGGTTTGAGTATGTAATCTTGAAGGTCTAATATGTGAAATGAAGATATATATTTGAAATGGGTCTTGTGTTGTGTTTGGTGTAGCTTGAATTGCATGTTTGACCTAGTTTATGTCTAAATGAAGTATATGATTATGAGAAGTATGTAGAGTGTGTAGCTTGATGAATCAAGGTTAAAGTATGAGTAGAAATTGATGATAATGAAATGATGCTTATATGCAAGGTGTGCACATGTACACACACACTCTTTTAAGATTTGTATTATGTCAAGTTGAGCAAAAAGGGGAATCTTGAGGTGGACACACTTCGTGAGTTGAGATGTAGTGTCTAGTAACAACCTCTCCATTTCCTAGTGAGCTTTCTAAGATAGACTATTATGTTGAGAAATCCGTGTGGAGTTATGCCTAGCACCGAGAGGATATGAAGGGGAGGTGGATTGCACTTCGTTAGTTGAGATGTTGTAATCCAAAGTACCTCTTGAGATGAGTACTCCTCGTTAGTAGAGAGTGAGTTACTTAGTAACAATCTCCTTATCCCTTAACTATGTGCCCGCATAGGTGTAGCTATTGGAAAAGCCATGTAAACGCTAAGAAGCATGACCTTACACTAGGCAAGTAAGGATCCCTCATCCGATAGGGGTTAATATCGGGATTCCATGTCTAGCTCTCATGGTCTTTGTCGGTTAAGCTAACTCCCACAAAAGAATTGATTTGAAACTAATTATCTTGTGTATTGTTGAAATTGTGTATGTATGTCGTGAAGTGCTCAATCCACATTAGTTACCGAGTAGGAGCATTGAGTGGGAGTAGTAGTATGGGATGCTATTCTCACATTGCACTTGGTGTGACCTATACCTACTATGGGAGAAGAGTACCTTCATGAAATCCGTGTGAATGAGTACTATGGTGTAGTGTTATGGAGGATTATTGTGGAGTACTTGAGTAAATGGAATCCATTAGGAGTACTAAGTGGGAGTGGTAGTATGGGATGCTACTCTCACATTGCACTTGGTATGACCTATATTTCCATGAGTGTTTTGCATATGTTAGCCAAGGGCGTGGATTTGATTTCTAACGAAGTAAGCCTAAGATTTGGTAGTTTTAAGGGTCGCTTTGGTGTGCTTTGAAGGGAGGTGTAATGAGAGTCCCTTCTTGGCTCACCTTAGGGAGTCTTAGGATAACCTTGGGTTAGGGCAACTTCAAAGGAAAAGGGTTCATATGACTTGGACCGTGCCATTCACTGTAAGGTCTTCATTGTAAGAATTCAAAATGTTCACTATGATGCTTTATTCAATTTTATTGCAAGTTTAGCAAAGTTAATTGAAATGTTCCTTTTGTTTACTTTAAGTTTGGTAAGATAGCCATAAAGTGTTAATTGTTGATTCTTATGTGGGTTTGCTTCTAGATTCATGAAGGTTATATTTGAATTGCATAAAAAGCTATCTTTACTAAAATGTCCCTTTTTGCATGTTTTTGCATATGCCATACTTAGTACATTGTTGTACTAACCCCATACTTTTTATACCTTATGAGTATAGGTTGGAAGCCCTTTTGGGAGGATCGGAGTCGAAGCTTGGGAACTTTATCTCTCAAGAATTTGGTATGTCCTCATATATTCGAGGACATAGTTTTATGTTTCTTAGTTTCTTTATTAATACTTAAAAATGTATTTACTTTTATCGTAAAGGGCCGTGTCCCTAAGATTCCAAGTTGTGTCTTTAAGTTGGCTTGTGACGATAAGATTTCTTAGTATTTATGAAAAGACTCCTTTTATTATTATTATCGTGAAAAGTTTTAAATTCCGCACTACTTTTCATGCTTTATGTTATGAATGCTAGTTAGAGGGCTTGTACGAGACCCCAAAGGGGTCAAGTACGCCCGGTCATGATTCGAAGGTTTTCCCTAACTTCTAGGGGGTGCTTTCGGGTCGTGACAAGACTTGGTATCAGAGCATAAGGTTTTGGGAAATAGTTTAAGGTCTGAAAGTCTCACAAGCCACATCTAGTAGTATCTTGGTCATTGGTGTGAGTCGCGACACATCCATGGACAAGAGGCTATAGGATGCTAGAAGTTTCACTTTCTTCTCTATTCTAGTATCGTGCCTTAGAGTTGAGTATATAAGGTGTCTATTCTCAACCTCTTCTTTTGTGTTTTTAGGACATGAATACGAGGAGATCGACCGCTAGAAGGAAGGAGGGAGGTGTACCAAATGAGAGAGTCCTTCCCCATGTTGACCAAGTTCCTATTGTTGGCTTAGGGGAGGAAAATGAGGAGGTTCCTCTTCAAGAACCTCAAGTGCCTCCGGAACCTCAAGGACCTCAAGTGCCTCCTATGCCTCAAGCTCCTTTTGTTGAGGGTGATATGACTAATGCGGAGTTGAGGGCTGCCCTAATGAACTTGACCCAACTCATGACGGCTCAAGCTCAAGTTGTCAACAATCACTTTGTGGGCCAAGCTAACCTAGGAGATAGGCCCCAACCAAATGCTAGTACTCCCGCTTCTAGGATTCGGGATTTTATGAGGATGAACCCTCCTACTTTTCATGGCACTAAGGTGGATGAAGATCCACAAGGCTTCATAGATGAGGTTTTCAAGGTGGTAGATGCTATGGGTGTGACCCCTAGGGAGAAAGCGGAATTGGCCGCTTACCAACTTAAGGATGTTGCTCAAGTGTGGTATGAGCAATGGAGGGGTGAGAGACCCTTAGAAAGAGGACCGGTTGATTGGGAGGAATTCAAAGAGGCTTTCCTAGATAGATTCTTTCCTTTAGAGTGGAGGGAGAAGAAGATGGTTGAATTCATGAACCTCCGTCAAGGGGGAATGAGTGTGCAAGAGTACTCTCTCAAATTCACCCAACTCTCTAAGTATGCCCCAAACATGGTAGCCAACCCTAGGGCTAGGATGAACAAGTTTGTGATGGGCGTGTCTAGCTTGGTGGAAAAAGAGTGTCGTACGGCTATGCTTCTTAATGACATGGATATCTCTAGGCTCATGGTTTATGCGCAACAAATTGAGGAGTCCAAAATTAGGGAGATAAGGCAAGAGGGTAAGAGACCTAGGTCGGATGATTCTAGTCACCAAAGGCCTAAGAAGAGGTTTTATCCCCAAGATTCTTCTATGGAAAACAAGGATAGGGCTCCAAATCAATCTTCTCAAGGTGGTGGTCATTCCTATGAAAGGGCTAGGTGCCCTACTTGTGGCAAGCAACATGGGGGTAAGTGTCTTGCCGGAACGGATGGTTGTTTTGCATGTGGTAATAGAGGCCACAAGATGAGGGACTGCCCAAACCTTAAATCAAGGGGGAGAGATGTCAATCAAGCTTCCCTAGATCCTAATGCTCCCAAGAAGAACCCTTCCTATGGGATGGGGGCTAGAAAGGATAATTAATCCGGATTGATGGTTTTGGTAAGTCTCAACTCTTGGTTATTGTTGCTTTTGTGTTATGAAATGAGTATATATGGTTTTATAGTTCCTATGATCATGTCGTCTTGATGAATTGCTTAGAGAATGAATTTTTCAAAAATTTGGTAAGATGGCAGTCAACTTCACTGTAAAAAAAAATTTTGGCATTTTGAAGAAAATTGTTTTGTCTTGAATTTTAGTTTCAATGTGTGTAAAGGCATTGTTTATGAGCATTTTTAACGTTGGAGAAGGTAGTTCCTCCATAAAAGAAGATTGAGGTTGAATTTTTGACTTTGTGAAAATTGGTGAAATTGCCTATGTTGCTAAGTGTTGAAAGTGTAAAATGATGTTCCTTGCTAGTGGATGCTTTGATTGTTAGTGTTTTGATCATGATCTAAGTGTATTATATGATGCTAAGTGAGTCCTTGTTGTTCTTAAAATTTAAGTGTCATTCGAGGACGAATGTTATTCCAAGTGGGGGAGAATATAACGCCCCAAAATGAATTAAGGTGAACTAGACAAAAACGTCCATGAGTTCGGATGGTATGCCTTAGAATGTAGTTGTATGTCTTGGCGAGTTTGGATGAGTTTTATGTGTTCGTTTTACTTGAAACATGCGTCGGATGTTCCTTAGACCTAGACGACTTAGTTTAGGGGTTTGACGTCTGGGCACGACCCACCTAGGACCCCAAGGACTCTAGATGAAGGGCCAGGACTTGGGCAAGTCTTCCCATCAGTAGCTCACGACGGCCATGGCGACGGTCCGTCGTACTCAGGACGGTCCGTCGAGCCAGGGCGTCGTGGGTGACAGAGAGTGAAATTGGGACAGGCTCCATTTAGAAGCCAAGTGTTCCTCGACGGAACCCCGTGACGGTCCGTGGTGACGTGACGGTCCGTCGAGGAGGTCTCGTCGACGAAGCCTGCCAGTGCATGATTTAAAGGCTGCCAGCTTAGGGTGTTTTATGTAAATACACCCCAAGCCTTATAAGACTCTCTTAACCCTAAACCTAGAGAACAACCCCTTTTCTCTTCAAGATCCAAACTCTCTCTCTCTCAAGAAAACTCTCTCAACTCTCTTGGAAGCTAGAAGTCAAGGAAGGATAGGAGGATGGATTGGGATTTGCTTCTTCATCAAATTCGTGGGTTTCTTTCTCATAAAGGTATGGTATCCATTCTTGAATACCTTTCCATTCAAGAAGCCAACTTCCAAAATGGTTTTCAAAAAGGGGTTTTAAACTCAACTTCTTCTAAACTTTGATTTCTATTATGGGTCTTCTTGTAACTAAGTTCTAATGGTTTAAATGTATTTATCTTGGTTTGAATAGATGATTTTGATGTTAAAACTCCATGAAACTCTTGTTTATGCATACTTCAATTTTTGACTTGAAAATGGGTTATGTGAGCATGATTTGAGTAGGGTATGAACTTGGGTCTTCTTGTATTTGTCATGTTGGTGTAGCTACTGCCCTAAGGGCCTTAATATGGTGAAATATTGATAAATTGCTTATGGGTAATGATGGTTTGATTTGTTGATGAGTTGCTCTCATTGTATAATTCTTATTATGAATTGCTATTTGAGTGGTATGGTCCACCTTATGGGTGGCGGTGCTAATTGATGAACTTGATGTTACTTAGTATGGTTTGAGAATGTAATATTGAAGGTCTAATATGTGAAATAAAGATATATTGGAAATGGGTCTTGTGTTGTGTTTGATGTACTTGAATTGCATGTTTGACCTAGTTTATGTCTAAATGAAGTATATGATTATGAGAAGTATGTAGAGTGTGTAGCTTGATGAATCAAGGTTAAAGTATGAGTAGAACTTGATGATAATGAAATGATGCTTATATGCAAGGTGTGCACATGTACACACACACTCTTTTAAGATTTGTATTATGTCAAGTTGAGCAAAAAGGGGAATCTTGAGGTGGACACACTTCGTGAGTTGAGATGTAGTGTCTAGTAACAACCTCTCCATTTCCTAGTGAGCTTTCTAAGATAGACTATTATGTTGAGAAATCCGTGTGGAGTTATGCCTAGCACCGAGAGGATATGAAGGGGAGGTGGATTGCTCTTCGTTAGTTGAGATGTTGTAATCCAAAGTACCTCTTGAGATGAGTACTCCTCGTTAGTAGAGAGTGAGTTACTTAGTAACAATCTCCTTATCCCTTAACTATGTGCCCGCATAGGTGTAGCTATTGGAAAAGCCATGTAAACGCTAAGAAGCATGACCTTACACTAGGCAAGTAAGGATCCCTCATCCGATAGGGGTTAATATCGGGATTCCATGTCTAGCTCTCATGGTCTTTGTCGGTTAAGCTAACTCCCACAAAAGAATTGATTTGAAACTAATTATCTTGTGTATTGTTGAAATTGTGTATGTATGTCGTGAAGTGCTCAATCCACATTAGTTACCGAGTAGGAGCATTGAGTGGGAGTAGTAGTATGGGATGCTATTCTCACATTGCACTTGGTGTGACCTATACCTACTATGGGAGAAGAGTACCTTCATGAAATCCGTGTGAATGAGTACTATGGTGTAGTGTTATGGAGAATTATTGTGGAGTACTTGAGTAAATGGAATCCATTAGGAGTACTAAGTGGGAGTGGTAGTATGGGATGCTACTCTCACATTGCACTTGGTATGACCTATATTTCCATGAGTGTTTTGCATATGTTAGCCAAGGGCGTGGATTTGATTTCTAACGAAGTAAGCCTAAGATTTGGTAGTTTTAAGGGTCGCTTTGTTGTGCTTTGAAGGGAGGTGTAATGAGAGTCCCTTCTTGGCTCACCTTAGGGAGTCTTAGGATAACCTTGGGTTAGGGCAACTTCAAAGGAAAAGGGTTCATATGACTTGGACCGTGCCATTCACTGTAAGGTCTTCATTGTAAGAATTCAAAATGTTCACTATGATGCTTATTATCATCAAGTTTACTCATACTTTAACCTTGAATTAATCAAGCTACACACACTCTACATACTTCTCAAATCATATCTTCATATGTACATAAAACTAGGTCAACATGCAATTCAAGTACATCAAACACAACACAAGACCCATTTCCAATATATCTTTATTTTACATATTAACGATTTCAATATACATCTCAACCATACTAAGTAAATTAAGTTCATCAATTAGCACGCCACCCAATAAGGTGGACATACACCTCAAATAGCAATTCAATAATAAGAATTTATCAATTGAGTAAATCATCAACAAATCAAACCATCATTATCATAAGCATATTCAATATTTCACCATATTAAGGCCCTTAGGGCAGTAGTACACACACAACATGACCAATAAAGAAGACCCAAGTTCATACCCTATTCAAATCATGCTCACATAACCCATTTCAAGTCAAAAATTGAAGTATATAATCAAGAGTTTCATGGAGTTTAACATCAAAATCATCTATTCAAACCAAGATACATACATTTAAACACATTAGAACTTAGTTCAAAGAAGACCCATAATAGAATCAAAGTTTAGAAGAATTGAGTTTAAAACCCCTTTTTGAAAACCATTTTGGAAGTTGGCTTCTTGAATGGAAAGGTTTCAAGAAATGGATACCATACTTTTATGAGAAAGAAACACCGAATTTGATGAAGAAGCAAGTCCCCAATCGCTCCTATCCTTCCTTGACTTCTAGCTTCCAAGAGAGTTGAGAGAGTTTTTCTTGAGAGAGAGAAGAGAGTTGGATTTGAAGAGAAAAGGGGGTTTCTCTAGGTTTAGGGTGTAGGAGAGTCTTATAAGCTTGGGGTGTATTTACATAAACACACTAAGCTGGAGCCTTTAAAATCATGCACTGGCAGGCTTCTCGACGAGACTCCTCGACGGACACGTCACGTCAACCACGGACCGTCACGGGGTTCCGTCGAGACACTGTTGTGGGGCCCCGGATTTCTCTTTTAAATTGGGCCTTCCAATTTCACACTGTCTGTCACCGGTCAACGAAGGTGCCTCTGAGCTCGTACGGACGGTCACGTCCTGAGTACGACGGACCGTCGCATGGCCGTCGTGAAGCTAGCTGATGGGCGAGACTTGCCAAGTGTGGGCCTTTTCATCTAGATCTTGGGGTCCTAGGTGAGCAGTCGTAGCCCAGAACGTAGAAAACGCCCTAGACTAACTTATATGCTAATAGTAGTCGGAAGGTTTGTGGCTTGATCTAGGTCTACAGGAACGAAGACATGCAATATCGCTATAAATGTTTCCAGTAAAAGACGCAACACATTTAAAGCTCCATAACCGAAAATTGTCTTTGCAGAAGTACCATCCTAACTTAACCATTCCTCTAGAGCCAAGGCATACCCCATCGGAACTGTCAATGCGACGGTTTTTTTTGGTTCAATTGACTCCCAAACTTAACCAGACTTTTGGCAACCACTGCTAGGGAGAAAATAGCAACAATTAATTAGAAACAAACAGACAACTCGCGTGTTAACTTAAAATAACTACTTCGAACGCCCATGTCAAATGGATAAACAAGTTATACGTGAGGCTCTGTTAACGCTTAATTCAATATTTTGGGGGGGCGTTATATGTCTTCGAACCTTGGGTTCCTTGCCCAAATCCGTGATTGAAACATAAGTCATCGGAATTAATGTTCAAAGAATAATAGCCACCAGCTACTTAGATTGAATCAGATCTTTGGCATACTACAAATACATAGTCTTGTTTAACTAAGTACATTAATTTTTAAGAGATATGAGTCACATTAACGACTATGAAGAAGCCTCATGGCTTGTATGTTAGACCCATAGTCTAAGCATATACATTAAAAAATATGTGACCTAAGATGCTATGTAAATGAAATGAAGAAGCCTGAAGGCGTTAAAGTTAACGAGTTGTCACAATGGCAAGTACAATGGCATCATGATGAAATGAACATTACACGTAAAATCGGGGTGAGTAATATGGAGGGCAAAATGTAATGTTATGACATGTGGTGAAAACAACAATCTGAATAAGTGCTAATGTAAAGATGAGAAAAAAATCTCAAATGACCTAAGTAATGTGTTACCAAAACTACTCACGTATGAGAGTGTAACAGTTTAATTCGACGACCAGTCTCTTATGAACAATACGACTTTAGATGAATAGTTTGAGATCACAGCTTAATACTAATGATTAGATAGAGAAATCATTTATTGAGCTATTCGATGTCCTCATTCATAAAATAGCTCAGCTTCCATGATCGATATGATGTTGAATGTATGGAATCTTTTATTGAGCACCGATTGAACAGAGGCTATGAAGGGTGATTGCCTTCTTCGAAAGACGGAGGTTCACGTAGTTAACTCTCATACGATGAGACTGTCCGGCTTGCCGGGTTGGGTCTCCTTATATCTCCCGCTGTACGAATAAGGCAATTACTCACAGGGCTCGGACGCGATTTCCTAGATTTCGAAATATAATACTGACCAATATAAGGATCTGGCGAGGTTAATTACATTACAAGCTAAGCCTAATTTTGGGTCATTTGGCCCGGTGATTCCCACCTTTTTGATGTGGGGAGACAACCTGGGATTTCATGATGCGATATTAGATGATCTTATGTCGGGTTAAAGTTAAAGTTCCAAGAATTAAATGACCAGTCCAAATGAATCGTCATAATGATGAATGAATAGACCCACCCGTAAAAAGGTGTTAGGATACGGATATTCAAAGAGGTGAGCTAGACTTTCAAGTATGATTATACTAGAGGTTATTTCTTCTTGATTGCAAAATTGCAGCCAACAGCAAAGCCCAGATGAATAGTCTATAAACTATACATCCTAGGGTATAAGTGCTGGTGTTCACAACTAGCCTATGAACGAAATGATAATGAAGTCGTATCGAATGGGAAATTAGAAGTTGACTGTGTTTGGTCTAATGAAGACTCCTATTTAGGGTGTCCCATTATGTTTGAGTCACCTACTTTTGTGGGAAGTTCCTTAATGTAAGTCCATGTTTCCAGGTCTCATGGCAAATGAATGAATGATATGAGATGTTTGATCTATATTCACTTATCGCTTCATGTGCTATGTATAAGATGTTATGTGTTTGTTGTGCGTGCAATATGATGAGTATGAGTGAATTGCAGTGTTTATCCCTCATGGTTAATG
>CM040628.1:46046330-46113019 GCA_022817965.1 Solanum lycopersicoides | reverse complement strand
GAAATGATGCTTATATGCAAGGTGTGCACATGTACACACACACTCTTTTAAGATTTGTATTATGTCAAGTTGAGCAAAAAGGGGAATCTTGAGGTGGACACACTTCGTGAGTTGAGATGTAGTGTCTAGTAACAACCTCTCCATTTCCTAGTGAGCTTTCTAAGATAGACTATTATGTTGAGAAATCCGTGTGGAGTTATGCCTAGCACCGAGAGGATATGAAGGGGAGGTGGATTGCACTTCGTTAGTTGAGATGTTGTAATCCAAAGTACCTCTTGAGATGAGTACTCCTCGTTAGTAGAGAGTGAGTTACTTAGTAACAATCTCCTTATCCCTTAACTATGTGCCCGCATAGGTGTAGCTATTGGAAAAGCCATGTAAACGCTAAGAAGCATGACCTTACACTAGGCAAGTAAGGATCCCTCATCCGATAGGGGTTAATATCGGGATTCCATGTCTAGCTCTCATGGTCTTTGTCGGTTAAGCTAACTCCCACAAAAGAATTGATTTGAAACTAATTATCTTGTGTATTGTTGAAATTGTGTATGTATGTCGTGAAGTGCTCAATCCACATTAGTTACCGAGTAGGAGCATTGAGTGGGAGTAGTAGTATGGGATGCTATTCTCACATTGCACTTGGTGTGACCTATACCTACTATGGGAGAAGAGTACCTTCATGAAATCCGTGTGAATGAGTACTATGGTGTAGTGTTATGGAGGATTATTGTGGAGTACTTGAGTAAATGGAATCCATTAGGAGTACTAAGTGGGAGTGGTAGTATGGGATGCTACTCTCACATTGCACTTGGTATGACCTATATTTCCATGAGTGTTTTGCATATGTTAGCCAAGGGCGTGGATTTGATTTCTAACGAAGTAAGCCTAAGATTTGGTAGTTTTAAGGGTCGCTTTGGTGTGCTTTGAAGGGAGGTGTAATGAGAGTCCCTTCTTGGCTCACCTTAGGGAGTCTTAGGATAACCTTGGGTTAGGGCAACTTCAAAGGAAAAGGGTTCATATGACTTGGACCGTGCCATTCACTGTAAGGTCTTCATTGTAAGAATTCAAAATGTTCACTATGATGCTTTATTCAATTTTATTGCAAGTTTAGCAAAGTTAATTGAAATGTTCCTTTTGTTTACTTTAAGTTTGTTAAGATAGCCATAAAGTGTTAATTGTTGATTCTTATGTGGGTTTGCTTCTAGATTCATGAAGGTTATATTTGAATTGCATAAAAAGCTATCTTTACTAAAATGTCCCTTTTTGCATGTTTTTGCATATGCCATACTTAGTACATTGTTGTACTAACCCCATACTTTTTATACCTTATGAGTATAGGTTGGAAGCCCTTTTGGGAGGATCGGAGTCGAAGCTTGGGAACTTTATCTCTCAAGAATTTGGTATGTCCTCATATATTCGAGGACATAGTTTTATGTTTCTTAGTTTCTTTATTAATACTTAAAAATGTATTTACTTTTATCGTAAAGGGCCGTGTCCCTAAGATTCCAAGTTGTGTCTTTAAGTTGGCTTGTGACGATAAGATTTCTTAGTATTTATGAAAAGACTCCTTTTATTATTATTATCGTGAAAAGTTTTAAATTCCGCACTACTTTTCATGCTTTATGTTATGAATGCTAGTTAGAGGGCTTGTACGAGACCCCAAAGGGGTCAAGTACGCCCGGTCATGATTCGAAGGTTTTCCCTAACTTCTAGGGGGTGCTTTCGGGTCGTGACAAGACTTGGTATCAGAGCATAAGGTTTTGGGAAATAGTTTAAGGTCTGAAAGTCTCACAAGCCACATCTAGTAGTATCTTGGTCATCGGTGTGAGTCGCGACACATCCATGGACAAGAGGCTATAGGATGCTAGAAGTTTCACTTTCTTCTCTATTCTAGTATCGTGCCTTAGAGTTGAGTATATAAGGTGTCTATTCTCAACCTCTTCTTTTGTGTTTTTAGGACATGAATACGAGGAGATCGACCGCTAGAAAGGAGGAGGGAGGTGTACCAAATGAGAGAGTCCTTCCCCATGTTGACCAAGTTCCTATTGTTGGCTTAGGGGAGGAAAATGAGGAGGTTCCTCTTCAAGAACCTCAAGTGCCTCCGGAACCTCAAGGACCTCAAGTGCCTCCTATGCCTCAAGCTCCTTTTGTTGAGGGTGATATGACTAATGCGGAGTTGAGGGCTGCCCTAATGAACTTGACCCAACTCATGACGGCTCAAGCTCAAGTTGTCAACAATCACTTTGTGGGCCAAGCTAACCTAGGAGATAGGCCCCAACCAAATGCTAGTACTCCCGCTTCTAGGATTCGGGATTTTATGAGGATGAACCCTCCTACTTTTCATGGCACTAAGGTGGATGAAGATCCACAAGGCTTCATAGATGAGGTTTTCAAGGTGGTAGATGCTATGGGTGTGACCCCTAGGGAGAAAGCGGAATTGGCCGCTTACCAACTTAAGGATGTTGCTCAAGTGTGGTATGAGCAATGGAGGGGTGAGAGACCCTTAGAAAGAGGACCGGTTGATTGGGAGGAATTCAAAGAGGCTTTCCTAGATAGATTCTTTCCTTTAGAGTGGAGGGAGAAGAAGATGGTTGAATTCATGAACCTCCGTCAAGGGGGAATGAGTGTGCAAGAGTACTCTCTCAAATTCACCCAACTCTCTAAGTATGCCCCAAACATGGTAGCCAACCCTAGGGCTAGGATGAACAAGTTTGTGATGGGCGTGTCTAGCTTGGTGGAAAAAGAGTGTCGTACGGCTATGCTTCTTAATGACATGGATATCTCTAGGCTCATGGTTTATGCGCAACAAATTGAGGAGTCCAAAATTAGGGAGATAAGGCAAGAGGGTAAGAGACCTAGGTCGGATGATTCTAGTCACCAAAGGCCTAAGAAGAGGTTTTATCCCCAAGATTCTTCTATGGGAAACAAGGATAGGGCTCCAAATCAATCTTCTCAAGGTGGTGGTCATTCCTATGAAAGGGCTAGGTGCCCTACTTGTGGCAAGCAACATGGGGGTAAGTGTCTTGCCGGAACGGATGGTTGTTTTGCATGTGGTAATAGAGGCCACAAGATGAGGGACTGCCCAAACCTTAAATCAAGGGGAGAGATGTCAATCAAGCTTCCCTAGATCCTAATGCTCCCAAGAAGAACCCTTCCTATGGGATGGGGGCTAGAAAGGATAATTAATCCGGATTGATGGTTTTGGTAAGTCTCAACTCTTGGTTATTGTTGCTTTTGTGTTATGAAATGAGTATATATGGTTTTATAGTTCCTATGATCATGTCGTCTTGATGAATTGCTTAGAGAATGAATTTTTAAAAATTTGGTAAGATGGCAGTCAACTTCACTGTAAAAAAATTTTGGCATTTTGAAGAAAATTGTTTTGTCTTGAATTTTAGTTTCAATGTGTGTAAAGGCATTGTTTATGAGCATTTTTAACGTTGGAGAAGGTAGTTCCTCCATAAAAGAAGATTGAGGTTGAATTTTTGACTTTGTGAAAATTGGTGAAAGTTGCCTATGTTGCTAAGTGTTGAAAGTGTAAAATGATGTTCCTTGCTAGTGGATGCTTTGATTGTTAGTGTTTTGATCATGATCTAAGTGTATTATATGATGCTAAGTGAGTCCTTGTTGTTCTTAAAATTTAAGTGTCATTCGAGGACGAATGTTATTCCAAGTGGGGGAGAATATAACGCCCCAAAATGAACTAAGGTGAACTAGAGCCTCATGGTTGTTTCTTGAGTTAATTTTAAGTTAAACGGAGTTAGTTTGGTGTCCTTAGGCAGTGTGCAAAGTTTGGTTAAGTTTGGAGTTCAATCGACCAAAAACGTCCATGACGTTCGGATGGTATGCCTTAGAATGTACTTGTATGTCTTGGCGAGTTTGGATGAGTTTTATGTGTTCGTTTTACTTGAAACATGCGTCGGATGTTCCTTAGACCTAGACGACTTAGTTTAGGGGTTTGACGTCCGGGCACGACCCCCTAGGACCCCAAGGGCCCTAGATGAAGGGCCCAAGACTTGGGCAAGTCTGCCCATCAGTGGCTCACGACGACCATGGCGACGGTCCGTCACTCAGGACGGTCCGTCGAGCCAGGGCGTCGTGTGACAGAGAGTGAAATTGGACAGGCTCCATTTAGCCAAGTGTTCCTCGACGGACCCCGTGACGGTCCGTGGTGACGTGACGGTCCGTCGAGGAGGTCTCGTCGACGAGCCTGCCAGTGCATGACTTAAGGCTGCCAACTTGGGTGTTTTATGTAAATACACCCCAAGCTTATAAGACCCTTAACCCTATAGACAACCCCTCTCTTCAAGATCCAAACTCTCTCTCTCTCAAGAAAACTCTCTCAACTCTCTTGAAGCTAGAAGTCAAGGAGGAAGGAGGACGGATTGGGACTTGTTCTTCATCAAATTCGTGGGTTTCTTTCTCCTAAAGGTATGGTATCCATTCTTGAATACCTTTCCATTCAAGAAGCCAACTTCCAAAATGGTTTTCAAAAAGGGGTTTTAAACTCAACTTCTTCTAAACTTTGATTTCTATTATGGGTCTTCTTGTAACTAAGTTCTAATGGTTTAAATGTATTTATCTTGGTTTGAATAGATGATTTTGATGTTAAAACTCCATGAAACTCTTGTTTATGCATACTTCAATTTTTGACTTGAAAATGGGTTATGTGAGCATGATTTGAGTAGGGTATGAACTTGGGTCTTCTTGTATTTGTCATGTTGGTGTAGCTACTGCCCTAAGGGCCTTAATATGGTGAAATATTGATAAATTGCTTATGGGTAATGATGGTTTGATTTGTTGATGAGTTGCTCTCATTGTATAATTCTTATTATGAATTGCTATTTGAGTGGTATGGTCCACCTTATGGGTGGCGGTGCTAATTGATGAACTTGATGTTACTTAGTATGGTTTGAGTATGTATCTTGAAGGTCTAATATGTGAAATGAAGATATATTGGAAATGGGTCTTGTGTTGTGTTTGATGTAGCTTGAATTGCATGTTTGACCTAGTTTATGTCTAAATGAAGTATATGATTATGAGAAGTATGTAGAGTGTGTAGCTTGATGAATCAAGGTTAAAGTATGAGTAGAACTTGATGATAATGAAATGATGCTTATATGCAAGGTGTGCACATGTACACACACACTCTTTTAAGATTTGTATTATGTCAAGTTGAGCAAAAAGGGGAATCTTGAGGTGGACACACTTCGTGAGTTGAGATGTAGTGTCTAGTAACAACCTCTCCATTTCCTAGTGAGCTTTCTAAGATAGACTATTATGTTGAGAAATCCGTGTGGAGTTATGCCTAGCACCGAGAGGATATGAAGGGGAGGTGGATTGCACTTCGTTAGTTGAGATGTTGTAATCCAAAGTACCTCTTGAGATGAGTACTCCTCGTTAGTAGAGAGTGAGTTACTTAGTAACAATCTCCTTATCCCTTAACTATGTGCCCGCATAGGTGTAGCTATTGGAAAAGCCATGTAAACGCTAAGAAGCATGACCTTACACTAGGCAAGTAAGGATCCCTCATCCGATAGGGGTTAATATCGGGATTCCATGTCTAGCTCTCATGGTCTTTGTCGGTTAAGCTAACTCCCACAAAAGAATTGATTTGAAACTAATTATCTTGTGTATTGTTGAAATTGTGTATGTATGTCGTGAAGTGCTCAATCCACATTAGTTACCGAGTAGGAGCATTGAGTGGGAGTAGTAGTATGGGATGCTATTCTCACATTGCACTTGGTGTGACCTATACCTACTATGGGAGAAGAGTACCTTCATGAAATCCGTGTGAATGAGTACTATGGTGTAGTGTTATGGAGGATTATGTGGAGTACTTGAGTAAATGGAATCCATTAGGAGTACTAAGTGGGAGTGGTAGTATGGGATGCTACTCTCACATTGCACTTGGTATGACCTATATTTCCATGAGTGTTTTGCATATGTTAGCCAAGGGCGTGGATTTGATTTCTAACGAAGTAAGACTAAGATTTGGTAGTTTTAAGGGTCGCTTTGTGTGCTTTGAAGGGAGGTGTAATGAGAGTCCCTTCTTGGCTCACCTTAGGGAGTCTTAGGATAACCTTGGGTTAGGGCAACTTCAAAGGAAAAGGGTTCATATGACTTGGACCGTGCCATTCACTGTAAGGTCTTCATTGTAAGAATTCAAAATGTTCACTATGATGCTTTATTCAATTTTATTGCAAGTTTAGCAAAGTTAATTGAAATGTTCCTTTTGTTTACTTTAAGTTTTAAGATAGCCATAAAGTGTTAATTGTTGATTCTTATGTGGGTTTGCTTCTAGATTCATGAAGGTTATATTTGAATTGCATAAAAAGCTATCTTTACTAAAATGTCCCTTTTTGCATGTTTTTGCATATGCCATACTTAGTACATTGTTGTACTAACCCCATACTTTTTATACCTTATGAGTATAGGTTGGAAGCCCTTTTGGGAGAATCGGAGTCGAAGCTTGGGAACTTTATCTCTCAAGAATTTGGTATGTCCTCATATATTCGAGGACATAGTTTTATGTTTCTTAGTTTCTTTATTAATATTTAAAAATGTATTTACTTTTATCGTAAAGGGGCCGTGTCCTAAGATTCCAAGTTGTGTCTTTAAGTTGGCTTGTGACGATAAGATTTCTTAGTATTTATGAAAAGACTCCTTTTATTATTATTATCGTGAAAAGTTTTAAATTCCGCACTACTTTTCATGCTTTATGTTATGAATGCTAGTTAGAGGGCTTGGACGAGACCCCAAAGGGGTCAAGTACGCCCGGTCATGATTCGAAGGTTTTCCCTAACTTCTAGAGGGTGCTTTCGGGTCGTGACATTCGAACCCCTTGGACAATACTTACATTTTTCCTTGACTTTATTTTTAGTCTTCATGACATTGGGACACTAAATCGAGCCCCAACATCAACATTCTCTCTTTATTTTTCTCCTTGGATTCTCCTCTTATTTGGCCGAAGGGTTGTGGGTCGACCCCCCACAACCCCTTTTATTTTTTTAATTTAATTCTTCTTGTCCAACTCGTATAGACCATGAGGGTTATGGGATCAAACCCCCACAACCTCTCTTTATTTATCCTTTATTTCGTTAGGGGCTGTGAGGTTGTGGGTTCGAACCCCCACAACGTCCTTATTTTATTTTTAGTTAAAAGTTGACTTGGCTATGCATTGGCAGTGAGGTTGTGGGATCGATCCCCCACAACCTCACTTTATTTTCTTTTTATTTCGCCCTTTCTCCTTTCCAGCCTTCAGGTCGTGGGTTCAATTCCCACGCCTCACAATTCCTTTCTTTAATTTTCTTCTTTCACTCATTCGCTGCCTGGAGGTCGTGGGTTCGATTCCCACGCCTCCCATTTTATTTATTTAATTTTTGCACACTCCTTTCTCAGCAAATATACCCCATTTCGAATCCCCCTAATCCCTTTTCTTTATCTTGCGAATTTAAGGTATTATACGGGTGAGGTCACAGGTTCGAATCCTGGTGGCCTCATCCCTTTAAAATCAATTTAAATTTCCAGATTTCTTATCTATACTTTAGCCTAAACTAAACTTATAATTTTTGCTGGAAACTTAATCATTTTCTTAGCTTATTTTCACCAATATTTCCACTTGAAAACTTAGGAAAATTCATGAATCATTTAACACTTTTTGGGGTGTATTTCATGGATTCATTTAACCAACATATTGATACTAAAATCAGCCCCACTTCCATTTTAATGAACATCACAATTTACATAGGTTTATGTACGTAAAATGACAACCAAAATAATATCAAACTTGAAGCCTTAACTCGAGACCTCATTCACAGTAACATTTTTGCACATGCACAAACTTTCGAATACATGGTTGTCTTTCCTACAATTTAAAGTACACAAACATAAAATCACAAAGAACATCATATTTCATACTTAGCTACCAGCAACCATACCAACAACATGATTTCTAACCTAATTTAGATTGAAATCGGAAGGAGAATAGGGACAAGGAATTCAACAATAGAGGGGACAACCCTAGTTTCATACGTTGAATTTAGTAGAAAGAAATTTCTCTTGGAGAAAGGATTCCAAGAGTGAAAACCTATACCTTGTTTTAGCTTTACACACCTTCCAAGTGCTGCCCAAATCCTCCCCTAAACCTTCAACACAATCCCGTCGAGAAGATGATGCAAAGTTTTCGTTTCTTAAGTTAGCTTGCTTGCTTGTATATTTTTTTTTTGTAAGTTCTTTTAGTGTAGAGAACTTTTGATTGCTTTATAATGTGTTTATCTTCTGTTTTTGCAGCCAAGAAAAATAATTTGGATGAGAGAGAGAGAGATTTAGGCGTGAGAGAGAGAGTTTGTGTGAGATAGTGCCTCTTAAACTAGGATAGTTGGCAAGACTTAGTCAATTTAAAAAAAACATTAATAAATAAATAAATAAATAATAATTAATAATAAAATCTGATTTTCCTTTTCAAATCAGCCATTAATTATTATTTTATTAAGTTAATTCACCAATAAAAAAATTAAATTAAATCATTGCTCCCACCTAGGTTCGAACTCGGGTGGAGCAAGACTTCATTTCAAGGGCTCAATTTCGGCCCTCTCTCCCCAAATTGCCCCTCCTCTTGATTAATTAAATAATTAATTACATATTTAAGGTAATTACGATACTACCCTTAGCCAGGAAAATGACCATTTTACCCCTAGACCCTTCAAACCTAAGATTTCTTCTTTTTAAGTCCGGTAAAGACTACTTCGAGTAAATCTTCGTATTCGAGAGCCCTACATGGTTGGACCCAACCTTTAAAAGCCCAACTAACTCTCCAAGTTAGTTGTCTTGGTTGTAGCAAGGGTTTCGAGGTCTGGTTGTACGCGCATCAATCTGTGTGAACCCTGGTCTAATCGTAGGCATTTTTGACACATTAAGCATTTCTTATCTTATTCATTTTTAGGGTTGTTACATTATCCCCCCCTTAGGAACATTCGTCCCCGAATGACACTACCACTATCTAACGTAATGACAGTCAGATCATAACATAATCACTATGCACAGTCAAGCAATAGCAACAAAATATGGAGAGATAAGGAAACTTAGACTTAAGAGTAGGAAGTCTAACCTCAAGAGCTGAAAAGATGAGGGTAACAGGATTTCATGTCGGCCTCAGCCTCCCACGTAGCACCCTCAACAAGATGATTTCTCCACAATACCTTCACTGTGGAAATCTCCTTGTTGCTCAGCCGGTTGATCTGTCTGTCTAAGATCTCAACAGGTACCTCCTCATAGGACAAGTCTTCATCGACCCCCAAACCTTCCAAAGGTAGAATCGATGCTGGATCACCTTGTCACTTCTATAACATGGATACATGAAAGACTGGATGGATAGAAGCTAGCTCCGCAGGCAATGCTAACTCATAGGCCACCTCACCCACACGCTGTAGAATCTCATATGACCCAACATACCTCGGACTCAACTTCCCCTTCCTGCCAAACCTCATCACCCCCTTTATAGGTGATATCTTCAGATAGACCTAGTCACCAACATCAAACTCTAAGGGCCGTTTTCTGTTATCTGCATATGACTTCTGCCGACTTCTACCGACTGTAAGCAGTAGCCAACCTGTCCCTAATCACTCTGACCTTCCCTAAGGCCTCATGAATGATCTCTGGACCCAAAATGGATGACTCTCCAACCTCGAACCACCCAACTGGAGATCTACACCTCCTACCATACATTGCCTCAAACGGTGCCATACCAATGCTGGAGTGATAGCTATTATTATACGAGAACTCTATCAAAGGCAGATGGTCATCCCAGCTAGCCCTGAAGTCAATCACACACACTCTCAACGTGTCCTCAAATGTTTTAATGGTGCGCTCTGCTTGCCCATCAGTCTAAGGATGAAAGGCAGTACTATGCTTTACCTGCGTGCCCAAGATCTTCGTTGATTCCTATGAGGAACCTGCTCATCTCATCCCTGCTGTTAGATACAAGGGAAGTAGCATACCTGGATAATTTAACAAACTTAAATACTCATCTCATCCTTGCTGTTAGATACTAAGGAAAGTAGAATACCTGGATAGTTTAACAAACTTCAGAGAATACTCCCTGACTGTCATTGATCCCTGCTTAAGGTTGATAAACTCCTCAACCTTTGCCTCCCTCATCTCCCGGGGAAAGAATCTCTCCAGGAAGGCTGTCTTAAATAGCTCCCAAGTGACCAGGACTCCGCCCAAAGATCGGCTATCCTGCAACATCCTGCACCAAGTCTGTGCAACATCCTTGAGCTGATAGGAAGGCATCTCAGCCTTCTCAATATCTGGGGGCCCCATAGTCACCAAAATCTTATGCACCTCATCCACAAACTCCTTGGGGTCCTCTGAAGTTTAGACCCTGTGAAAATAGGAGGATTCATCCTCGTGAAGTCTCTCAATATGTCATTCATGTTACGAACCGGTGGGTTCTCCCTCTGAACATCCTGTCGGTTGACCTGGGCAGTCATAGCCTGGGCCTGCATAGTGATGGCCAGTGCCATCTGGGCCACGGATGACCGCACCTCCGCATCAGTCAACCCAGCTGGGTTAACCGGCATAGCCACTCCTTCAGTTGGAGCCTGGGGTGGAACCTGATTGTCCCCAGCAGCTTCACCTCCTCTCCTCTGACCAATGGTTCTCCTAGTATTCATTCTCTAAAAACAACAAAGATTGATGTTAGACACGCTCATAACACCAAGAAATTAGACATTAGAAAAAGCATGATAAGATCATAAGAAGGGAAATTTTCTTACGCATCATGCAGTCTCTAATCCAGGATAGTGGTGCTCTTCACTATCATGACTTAGAAACTACTCAATGTGGTTGATGTGAACTCATTATTCTCGGAATTTAACCTAGTGCTCTGGTACAAACTTTGTCACGACCGGAATCTAGAATCCAGATGAGAACGGCGTCGTTGACCTCTCAGAGGTCGCAGACAAGCCTACTTACGTCATTCTTACTTCACCTAGGTTAATTTTAGCAGAAAATTTGAAACTTTTGTCTCTTAACATACTTACTAATCATTTCTAATACATTCATAATTTGTTCACCATCAAACATCTAACATTAAGATCATCAAATGAAAGAAATAGTTTAATATAGCAATAATTGAATACTTGCCAAAATGGCACCAATACAATGTCTGAAATAATACGGGAAAGAAACGCTAGTGCAACATACTCCACTAGCTCAATCCTAAGATTAAGCTAGAATATAAATGGGCAAGCATCCTCGAAAGCATGAGGGCCTACTAAGTCCGGACGAATGCTCGACGTCCGGATAGCTTCAGCGTCAACCTGTAGCTCTAGCGTCCACCTGTGCCTGCACCTAAATTTGTAGAGTTGTATAGGGTTAGTACACACTTGTACTAAGTATGGCTATATGCAAGCACAGACCAAGGACATGCATGAGTAAGAATAGCTCTTTCCTAACAAGATGATTATGGAAAGTCAAATCAGTGGACTTGCCAAATTTGGATTAGGAAAGTTAGTGAACTTTCCAAATTTGGATTAGGAAAGTCAGTAAGCTTTCCAAATTTGGATTAGGAAATTCATGCCATGAGAGTAACATGCATCATCATACTTATCATATTACACACAACACATAACATCTTATACATAGCACATATCATATTGCATATAGCACATAACATTTTTCATATCATTCATTCATTTGCCATGAGACCTTGGAATCATGGACTTGACATTAAGACTTCCCAAAATGAGGGCTCAACATATGGGACCTCAACTAGGGAGTCTTCATTAGCAAACACAGAGTCTACTTCATTCATTCATGTGTACTTCATTTCATTTCATTCATAGGCTAGTGTGAACACCAGCTATAACTAGAATGTAGTTTAAGACTTTCATCGGGTTTGCTGTGCAATGATCAAGAATAACCTAGTGTCATTACTTGAGTCTAGCTCACGTCTTGATTATCCTATCCTAACACCTTTGGTATCATTCATTTCATTATGTACATCATTTGAGGCTGGCCTCATTCATTCATTGGGAACTTTAACTTTAACCGACATAGATCATGTGAGCATCATGAAATCCAGTGTCTCCACCACACCGAAAAGAGGTGGAATCACCGGCCAAAGTGACCCAAAACATGCTAGAGTATATGGGAATTTAACCCCGCCAGATCCCTATATTGGCAGTATACGTTCGAAGACTAGAAGATATAAGGAGACCCATACCCGGCAAGCCGGACAGTCTCATCTCATGAGAGTTACGTGAACCTCCGCCCTTCCCGAAAGAAGTCATCACCGCTCATAGCTAGTCTATCGGTGCTCAGTATAAAGTTCCGTTACATTCAACTCATATGTCATGGAAGCGGGCTTCTAGTATGAGGACATCATAGCTCAATAGATGATTTCTCATCACATCATTAGTATTAAGTGTGGTAATCTCAATACTTTCATTAGAGTGTTCATAGAGACTGTTCTGTTCATTAACTTTACACTCTCATAGGTGAGTACGTTTTGGTAACATTAACTCAGGCTCATTTGAGATTGTTCTCATCTTTTACATTAGCCTTATATCATGTTGTCACCACATTCATTAACATTAGAACATTTGCTCTTCATTATTACTCACCCCATTTTACGTGAATGTTCATTTCATCATATGCCAATGTACTTGGCCATTTGTGTGTTTCACACTCTTACTTAACCCTTCTAGGGTTTCTTCATTTCATTACATACATCTTAGGTTCACTCATTTTTAAACGAATGCTAGACTATGGGTCCATACATACAAGCCATGAGGCTTCATTCATAGTTCGTTAAGTGACTCATATCTTCCTAAGATTATGTAGTACAAGACTTATGTATCTTGTATGTATGCCAAGATCTTGATTTCGATCTAAGTAGGTGGAATTATTCTTGAATATTTAATTAACGTATGACTTATGTATCAATACGGAAATTTGGGCAAGGGAACCCAAGTTCTAACCCCTTGGACAATACTTACATTTTTCCTTGACTTTATTTTTAGTCTTCATGACATTGGGACCCTAAATTGAGCCCCAACATCAACATTCTCTCTTTATTTTTCTCCTTGGATTCTCCTATTATTTGGCCGAAGGGTTGTGGGATCGACCCCCCACAACCCCTTTTATTTTTTTCATTTAATTCTTCTTGTCCAACTCGCATAGACCATGAGGTTGTGGAATCAAACCCCCACAACCTCTCTTTATTTTTCCTTTATTTAATTAGGGGCTATGAGGTTGTGGGTTCGAACCCCTGCAGCCTCCTTATTTTATTTTTAGTTAAAAGTTGACTTGGCTATGCAATGGCAGTGAGGTTGTGGGATCGAGCCCCAACAACCTCACTTTCTTTTCTTTTTATTTCGCCCTTTATCCTTTCCAGCCTTGAGGTCGTAGGTTCGATTCCCACGCCTCACAATTCCTTTCTTTAATTTTCTTCTTTCACTTTATTCGCTGCCTGGAGGTCCTTGGTTCGATTCCCACACCTCCCATTCTATTTATTTAATTTTTGCACTCTTCTTTCTCAGCCAATATACCCCATTTCCAATCCCCCTAACCCTTTTTCTTTTTCTTGCGAATTTAAGGTATCATACGGGTGAGGTCACAGGTTCGAATCCTGGTGGCCTCATCCCTTTAAAATCAATTTAAATTTCCAGATTTCTTCTCTATACTTTAGCCTAAACTAAACTTATAATTTTTGCTGGAAACTTAATCATTTTCTTAGCTTATTTTCACCAATATTTCCACTTGAAAACTTTGGAAAATTTATGAATAATTTAACACTTTTTGGGGTGTATTTCATGGATTCGTTTAACCAACATATTGATACTCAAATCAGCCCCACTTCCATTTTAAAGAACATCACGATTTACATATGTTTATGTACGTAAAATGACAACCAAAACAATATCAAACTTGAAGCCTTAACTCGAGACCTCATTCACAGTACATTCACAGTAACATTTTTGCACATGCACACACTTGCACAAACTTTTGAATACATGGTTGTCTTTCCTACGATTTAAAGTACACAAACATAAAATCACAAAGAACATCATATTTCATACTTACCTACCAGCAACCATACCAACAACATGATTTCTAACCTAATTTAGATTGAAATCGGAAGGAGAATAGGGACAAGGAATTCAACAATAGAGGGGACAACCCTAGTTTCATACGTTGAATTTTGTAGAAAACAATTTCTCTTGGAGAAAGGATTCCAAGATTGAAAACACATACCTTGTTTTAGCTTTTCATACCTTCCAAGTGATGCCCAAATCCTCCCCTAAACCTTCAACACAATCCCGTCGAGAAGATGATGCGAAGTTTTTGTTTCTTAAGTTAGCTTGCTTGCTTGTATATTTTTTTTTGTAAGTTCTTTGAGTGTAGAGAACTTTTGATTTCTTTCTAATGTGTTTATCTTCTGTTTTTGCAGCCAACAAAAACAATTTGGACGAGAGAGAGAGAGATTTAGGCGTGAGAGAGAGAGTTTGTGTGAGATAGTGCCCCTTAAAACTAAGATAGTTGGCAAGACTTAGTCAATTTTAAAAAAACATTAATTAATAAATAAATAAATAATAATTATTAATAAAATCTGATTTTCCTTTTTAAATCAGCCATTAATTATTAATTTATTAAATTAATTCACCAATAAAAAAATTACATTAAATCATTGCTCCCACCTAGGTTCGAACCGGGGTGGAGCAAGACTTCATTTCAAAGGCTCAATTTCGGCCCTCTCTCCCAAAATTGCCCCTACTCTTTATTAATTAAATAATTAATTACATATTTAGGGTAATTACAATACTACCCTTAGCCAGGAAAAAGACCATTTTACCCCTAGACCCTTCAAACCTAAGATTTCTTCTTTTTAAGTCCGGTAAAGACTCCTTCGAGTAAATCTTCGTATTCGAGAGCCACACATGGTTGGACCCAACCTTTTCAAGCTCAACTAACTCCCCAAGTTAGTTGTTTTGGCTGTAGCAAGGGTTCCGAGGTCTGGTTCTACGCGCATCAATCTGTGTGAACCCTGGTCTAATCGTAGGCATTCTTGACACATTAAGCATTT
The DNA here is from genome assembly GCA_022817965.1 of Solanum lycopersicoides. Taxonomy (NCBI): domain Eukaryota; kingdom Viridiplantae; phylum Streptophyta; class Magnoliopsida; order Solanales; family Solanaceae; genus Solanum; species Solanum lycopersicoides. The sequence goes on along the minus strand of CM040628.1, from coordinate 46,097,931 downwards.
CTTATCTTATTCATTTTTAGGGCTGTTACAGATATGGTTTAGGTTGTTTTTTAGGTTTTCAGGTATGGGGTTAAGGATTTGAGCTTTAATATTTATGGTTAAGTGTTTAATGTTAGAGTTTTGGTAGTTTGGGCTTTGGTTTTAGGGTTTAGGGTTAGGTTTAAGGATAGGGTTAGGGTTAGGGTTAGGGTTAGGGATAGGGTTAAGGTTAGGGTTTAGTTTTTTTTTAGGTTTTAGGTTTTAGGGTTTAGGATTTTTTGTTTAAAATCTATTGTTTAGTGTTTAATGCTTAGGCTTTGGTATTTTAGGCTTGGGTTTCTGGTTAATGGTTTTGGGTTATGGTTAGGGTTAAGGTTAAGGTTAGGATTATGGTTTGGGTTATGGTTAGGGTTAGGGTTTAGGTTTTATATAGGTTTTAGGTTTTGTGGTGTAGGATTTGAGGTTTAAAATCTATGTTTAAGTGTTTAATGTTTGGATTTTCGTATTTTGGAGCTAGGTTTTTTTTGGTCTTTTTTTTTGGACTTTTTTTTAATTATTATTATAACGACCCTTGTGGTGGGTCAGGGGCTGAGCAACACCTCCAGAATTTATCATTTATTAGAATCAAAAAGTACATAGAGGGGGACATAAACCTAACCTCCGATCCTAAGGTGGGTTATGAGTCGACCAACCTACTACGGTTAATAAACTCAACCTGATACATGAAGTTGTATTTGAAAGAAACTAAGCACCTATGGAGGACTCCTGCTTAAACATAGTTTACTAAGAATGCATAAATGAGGGAGACTCTCCCCTTTACAAGAAAAGTCTATAATCATAGACGAACCTATTCTAATAACTATATCAAAGCTAGGGCTTAGGGTTTAGGGTTTAGGGTTAGGATTAGGGTTAGGCTGTATTTTTTTTTTAGGTTTTATGGTTCAGGGTTTAGCATTTGAGGTTTAACATCTATGGTTTAGTCTTTAATGTTTGTGTTTTGGTATTTTGGTCTTAGGGTTTTGGCTTTATGGTTTAGGGTTAGGGTTAGGGTTAAGGTTAGGGTTAGGATTTGGGTTCGCGTTAGGGATAGGTTTAGGGTTAAGATTTAGTTTTTTTTTATGTTTTAGGTTTTGGGGTTTAGGATTTTTGTTTTAAAATCTATGGTTTAGTGTTGAATGTTTGGGTTTTGGTATTTTCGGCTTGGGGTTTCTTGTTTATTTGTTTCGGATTAGGGTTAGGGTTAAGGTTACACCATAAGAAAAATTGTTTTTTAAGACTAAATATAGAGACGAGCTAATAATATCGTCTCTAATGATATATGTATTGAGATGATATTTTATTATGGTCCTTATTTATATATTATGTAGGGAAGATACAAAATCCGGTCCCTAATGTACTGATTAAGTGGTCCCGAATTGTAATTGAAGGAATTAGTGGGAATTACTTCAACCAAATGAAAATACTTAAGTATTAAAAAATAAACCAAAATTTTATTTTCACCAAATTTTAGGCGCTTTTTTTAGTGAAGCGAAAAAAGGCAAAGTCCCGCTCTTTGTTATAGAAAAATAAATGATGGAAAAGGGAATTGGAAAAATCTTTCTTAATATGGTCGCAACTTGCCCTAGCTCTCTTCAAATCAGTACCGCCTTATCAAAGAAGGATTATTGTTTCGACTCTGCCCTAATCTCAACTTTGTCTTCATCATAGCAACATCTTCTTCTTCATTGTGTACTAGCTGCACAGAGGTTTGAAAAAACAAAATTCAGGGATTGTTTTCTCTCTTCTAAATCGAGTTTTGTTGTTTCTTCCATTAATTGATTGATGCCTCTTATTTTATTCATGTTAGTCTTCTTCTTCTTCTTCCTCTTTTTTGTCATTAAATATGTATAAAGTTTCATAATATGCTATGTTTTATTCCTTATAATTAGTGAAAGATTATTGGGTTGAGTTTTCTAATAGTTGACTTGAATTTGCCAGTGATTTTTATAGCAGCTTTGTCTTCTTCATTCTGTTGTTGATTCTTAGCTGCGAAAAAAGGAATTCTAGGTTTGTTTCTCTTCTAAATTGACTTTCTTGTTTCTTCCATAAAATGTATTGATGGAGTTTTGATGTTGTTTTACTCAAGTTAGTGATTTTTGTTCTTCCTCTCTTATAGCATTAATAGGTTAAAAGTTTCATAATCTGTGATGCTTTCATAGTTGTTCGTAAAAGATTATTAGGTCGAGCATTGTAATAGTTGACTTTATTTTGTGAAGTGTATTATGAGTCTGAAGATTCATATTTTATAAAGTCCTCATGATCCGAAACTCAGCTGTATTTTTTAATTTGAATTCACCAGATGACATGAAGTAATTACATATATTATATATGATAAGGAGTTTTTATATACAACCAGTTAATGTCGATCACTTGTTTGCTCATCATTACTATTGGACAAGTTTTTGTTTAAACAACAAAATATAAGGAGTAAATAATTGAGATTATACTCTGGCAATGTTCTTTTAAGTACAAACATGCACAGAACTCTTATTGAACAGTTAAAAATCTCTCCATCTGATAATATACTCACAATTGGAGAAGCTGCTAAATAGAAAGTACAAGAAAAACGACACTACCTATAATGAGTTCAAAGTTCGAAATAGAATTTTGAATGAAGATAAACATTTGCATTTCAAATTTCATAGACGTCTGAAATGGCTACTTGAGTTATACAATTATAGGCCTTAATTTCCTTGTTCACATGGTGGAAAAGTGGCTTTGGCTTCCTATTTTCATGGGCCGGTGTTTTAGCAACACATACATTTAACTCATCGTTTTGTCTGGTCCTGTGTTAGAAAAACTTATCCAAATTTTTTGAAGCAGAAAAATCAACACTTTTCCTTCAATTACAGCTAGATTTCATTGTACTTTAATTTCATCATCCAAGATGCTTACTTCTGTACTTTATTATTTTTGCACCACCTGCAAATATTGTCTAATGGAGAAATATTATCCGTGACTATTCATATAGTCAATATCATCTATAACTATCCCTCTCCTCTTACATTTCCAAGCACGAACAACACATTGAACAAGGTGTTGTGCTATTTTTTCTCTATTTGGAGAAACTACTACATTCCCAGATTTTCTCATGTACATTTACATGAAGAAAAAAAAATATACTGATCATGAAAACAATACTACATTCCCTGATTTTCTCATGTACATTTACATGAAGAAAAAAAATATACTGATCATGAAAACAATCAGATTTTCTCATGTTCATTTACAGGATGAAAAAAAAGATATTGATCATGAAAACAATACCATTCCCTGTTACCATGTAATCTGGACTTTTTCTATATGGAGAAAATGATGCAGTCTAGATAAATGGTTCTACAAACTAATGTTAACACGCAAAGTATTAGTCATCTATATTTGACAACAAATGTGACTAATAAAAACTAACCTCCACATCAGAAAACAATATCCTCATCTTTATGTAAAACATAGGACAATAAGTTATGGGCTGAACCAAGTGAAATACCTCTATTTAAAAAAAACATCTTCAAGAGCCTTCTCTACTGCATATAGATTTCCAACGGCCATCCAACAGTCTCTGATGAATTTCATAAGAGGAGTAGACAAAAAGGAATGAGAATGGTTAGTAAAGGAACATTTTGCTTCAGCAAGTTTTAGGGTACACCTATTGAGTTAATATTCTGCTTTTCTACTCTTTTATACAGTTTAATTTCCATCCTTAGCACCTAATAGACCTGAAAATAGACCTGATTATAGAACATGTTTACTACGTAGTGTCTTTGTATCCTTGATGCACCAACTAACTAATCCATGCCTAATTCATTTTTCTTGAATCTTGGCAAGTCACATTTATCTTGTGAGATTAGGATTCAAAGGTAAGTAAACAATTGACTTTTTGTTCTGAAGTATAAGAAAATTGTATGAAGAAGGTTCATATTTGACATGGTCTCTAAATTGAGACAACGTCATGATCTTATAATAATTTGTTTAATCCACGTAACATTGTTAATATTGTAGTACAGACCACTTTATAATTCGAACTTGTGATACATCTGGAGCTGCCCAGTTATCCTTCATTGCATCATCTCTGTTTATGGCATGGTTAAATGTGCCAATAGACACTTTCTAAAGACAACTTTTGTGTGCTTTTTAAGTACTTGCACTAGAAGCTTACTATGAATAAATAAAGGCAAAAAGCACTAGGAATGCAGTAAATCGAGCAAAGTTGAAGATGCTTCATAATATTGGTAGCAAGCCCATTTGAGAGATTATTTATCAAAAGGTATTATGATAAAATTATTTTTCCAAATGAAATATTTTTGAGGTGTGTGTTATTTTACATGTTTGACTTTGATGTGAAGGGCGGGAAAGAATGAAATACACCATATTTGACAACTATTTTCTTTGAGACTGATAAGAAAGATAAAAAACTTGTTGAACCTGAAACAATTGAAAAACATGTGTGTTTAGTAAATTAAATATGTTAATTACTTAAAATTGTATTGTGTTATAATAGAGAATGTTCTTTGATATATTTTTGTAGGCTCAACTCGAAGAAATGGTTCAAGTAGATCTATATCTACCTGCCATAGAGATTGTTGAAAAATGTTGTGGACCTCAAACTCGTAACCACGTATTTGGATTTGGGGGTGGATTAAAGGCAAAAGACTTGAAAGGTGGAACTTCCTCAAAAGCTAAATTGTTATCTGCTATACGGTCAACTCAAAAGGATATCAAATCCTTGAATGAAGAGACAAATCCTTGAATGAGGAAAAAAAATCCTTGATCAATCGATTGTCTACCTTATAATATGCAATGAAAAAAGTAGTGAAAATGAAAGAACTCTTCAAGGGTCATTGATCACATGTGCCAGCTGAAACATCATTCTTTTCAACTGAATGAACACTACCTTTTCAGGTAACCAACCATGTTAATAACAATATACCCAACTTGTTTTCTATTCTGTTAATTGCGTAGTAGAATAAGATACAATATTAAAAAGGAATCTTGTCTGATAAGATTGATGAAATATGTGGACAACTTTTGATTTGTTGTTAGGAACCTTTAAATGCATATGTGGATCTTACTTTGTGTGTGGATTCAGTTGAAATTTATTTTTCAACTGCAAGTAGAAACTTTACCCTCTTAAAATTATTGGAGCTTATATCTGGTAGATACTTGTCATGTTGGTTGGAGATGGTTGCCTGTTTGTGTGACGTTAACACTATACTTAGTTTTTGTAAATACATGTTTTAGCTACTTTGTGCTTTGGTGAGTGAATTAGGTGGAATAATCACATGCTAAGACTAGTAATTACGTTCCCAATTGCGTAGAAGAATAACTTGTGAAATACTGCTTTTAGTAGTATGTTTATTTCTTTATGATTTTCAAGTCTACTAGGTTTAGTAAGTCTCACTCTCAGAGTAAATGATTTTTTGGCACATTCTTCTCTAGAAACTTTGAAGTTGAGGATATTGGCTACACTTGTTGAGGATATCGGTTACAGAGATTGATGATACACAAATTGTTAATTTGTATACCAATCAAACTAACAGTAAAGGTGAAACATTAGAAAAACAGATCAATTTCTTTTGGAAAATTCTGAAAATGAGAAAGTACCCAATGTTCAATGTTCTTTTAGGCTTGATGCTTATCTTATAAGTTAGATAAGATGTAACAATAGAGATTAATGGTTCTGTGCTACAAGATTTATTCGAGCTTTGTTCAGTCTCGCTGGTATTGCTCCCTGCGATAATGGCTGATTCGTGACTTCTCCAACCAATAAGCAGCCGCCTACATTCAAAAATTATATTAGTGTATGGGACCTTTGTGAATCAGTTGCATTATTTTTTTGATTCAGTTTCAATTTGTAGATTGAAGATATTCCGTGGAGCCGCCATTTTCAGTCCTATTATTAGATCTAGTAGTTCCAATGTAGAGTGTTGACAACTTTATTTAAACAAGGTCAGTTATAGGAGTAGACGAGTTGACGTGATGTGACGAGAAAAGACGAGATGATTTGAGAGACTGATGCATTGCAAGTGTACATATCTTTTTTGCTTGTTGTGTTTTTAATTCCTACACAACTTCATATCGACATAAATTTTATTTGGATGTTTTCTACTATGCTTCAACAATATCGCTGCCAGCTACTCTATTTTAACATTTTCTATCGAGATGTTAATCTAACTCGTCTTCTCTGCTAACTCATTCAATTTGTTTCTATTATCTACCGAATGTTATTTAGTTGTGGTTATTATAAATTGATGTTGAATTCTTGGCTAATGTATCTCAAAGTTTTCTAATAGATTTATCTTTTTTCTAGCATGTTTTGTTGATGTTTTTGGATATCACTTGACAAAGATTGAAGTTTTAAAGTTTTCTACTAGACCTTTGTTCATTCTTTAGTGAAGATGCAAGTTCAGAAGATGCACTAACTTGTTATTAGTTTTCTATGAATATTTTCCAAAACTTTTGATGTTATCCAAGATTTTTTGTTAAACAAATATCGAAACTAATATCATGGGATAATGAATCACACTCTTATCTGTATATTCCTTCCCCCTTTCACGAGCTATATGATATTTTTGTTTACATATTTTTAGTAGTAATAATTTAGGTATTTGTTGATAAATTTAGGTTCTTGTGATATTAATGGTTCTATGATGAAAGGTGGTCGGTTAGAGAACACAATTATTGATAGTATCTATTGGTCAATCTAGGACCAAACTTTTTTCTCGTCTCTAATGTATAAGCTAGGACTAGAATGATTCTCGTCTTTAAAGTTATTTAAGGACCAGATTGTTTTTCATCCTTAGAACTTCTCTAGGACCAGTTTGTTAAGATCGTTATAGCTGTTGTAGGAAAAGATTTTTGACGGTCTCAAATATTATTTTACGACAAGGTCACACTCATCTTTAAAACTTTATTAGGACTACATTGCTTGCCGTCGCAAAAGAGGTTTAACGACATGAATTCCATGATATAAATATTCTACTTGAGACTTTATATATAGTCACTAAAAGGGTCTCACGACCAGAGTATTGGCCCGTCCCAAAACCATTTAGGAACAAGATTTTTAACTCGTCCTTACTTACCAATAGCAATTGTAGTTTCTAGGACAAGTGGCGACCAATTTTTCTAGTCGCAGTAGTTCATTTGACACCAGATTTTAACTTTCAGGGACTAGATTTCCCTTCCACAGAGACTATTTTAGTTGTAGTATATTTTTTTAATGTTTGGGTTTTCGTATTTTTGACTTAGGTTTATTTTTGGATTTTTTTTTGTGGACTTAGGGTTTAGGTTTAGGGTTTAGGGTTTAGGGTTTAGGGTTAGGGTTAGGGTTAGGGTTAGGATTAGGGTTAGGGTGTAGGCTTTTTAACGTTTTATGGTTCAGGGTTTAGCATTTGAGGTTTAAAGTTGGGCTTAGGGTTTTGACTTTATTGTTTATGGTTAGGGTTATCGTAAAGGTTAGGTTAGGGTTAGTTATAGTGTTTTGAGTTTTTTATGTTGAGGGTTTAGAATTTCAGGTTTAATATCAATGGATTAGTGTTTAGTGTTTGGGTTTTGGTATTTTGGGCTTGGGATTTGAGGTTTAAGGTAGGATTAGGGTTAAGGTTTAGTTTGTTTTTTAGGTTTTAGGATTTGAGGTTAAGGATTTGAGTTGTAATATCTATGGTTTAGTGTTTAATGTTAGGATTTTGGTATTTTGGGCTTTGGGTTTAAGGTTTAGGGTTCAGGGTTTAGGGTTAGGTTTAAGGATAGGGTTAGGGTTAGGGTTCATTTTAGGGATAAGGTTAGGGTTAGTGTTTAGGGTTTTTTTAGGTTTTAGGTTTTGGGGTTTAGGATTTTTGGTTTAAAATCTATGGTTTAGTGTTTAGTGTTTGGGTTTTGGTATTTTGGGTTTGGGGTTTCGGGTTAATGGTTTAGGGTTAGGGTTAGGGTTAAGGTTAGGCTTAGGGTTAGGATTTGGGTTAGGGTTAGGGTTAGGGTTTAGTAGTTTTTAGGTTTAAGGTTTGGAGTTTAGGATTTGAGGTTTAAAATCTATGGTTTAGTGTTTAATGTGTGGGTTTTTGTATTTTGGACTTATGCTTTTTTTCATTTCCCTTTTTTGGACTTTGTTTGTTTGCACTTAGGATTTAGGGTTTAGGGTTTAAGGTTAGGGTTGGGTTTAGGATTAGGGTTAGGGTGTAGGTTTTTAAATGACGTTTTATGGTTCAGGGTTTAGCATTTGAGGTTTAAAATCTATGGTTTAGTATTTAATGTTTAGGTTTGGTATTTTTGGCTTAGGGTTTCAACTTTATGGTTTAGGGTTAGGGTTAGGGTAAGGGTTTTTTAGGTTTTTGTGTTTACGGTTTAGGATTTGAGGTTTAATATCAATGGTTTAGTGTTTAATGTTTGAGGTTTTTGTATTTTGGGCTTGGGGTTTAGTGTTTATGGTATGGTTAGGGTCAGGGTTAATGTTAGGGTTAGGGTTAGTGTTTACGTTGTTTTTTAGGTTTTAGGGTTTGCGGTTAAGTATTTGAGTTGTAATATCTATGGTTTAGTATTTAATGTTAGGGTTTTGGTATTTTGGGCTTTCAGTTTAGTGTTTAGGGTTTACGGTTAGGATTCATGTTAGGGATAGGGTTAGGGTTATTTTTTTTTTTTTTAGGTTTTAAGTTTTTGGGTTTAGGATTTTTGGTTTAAAATCTATGGTTTAGTGTTTAATATTTGGGTTCTTGTATTTTGGGCTTGGGGTTTTGGGTTAATGGTTTAGGGTTAGGGTTAGGGGTAAGGTTAGGGTTAGGGTTAGGGTTTAGTTTTTTTTAGGTTTTAGGATTTGTGGCTTAGGAATTGAGGTTTAAAATCTATGATTTTGGAACACCGTAAAACGAACTAAGGTGAACTAGAGCTTTTTAATGTCTTGAGTTAACATTGTGTTAAAATGAGTTATAGTTTTTAATGTGTGGTTGTTCGTATTTTGGACTTTGGGTCTTTTTCTTTTCCTTTTTTTGGGAGTTAGGGTTTAGGGTTAGGTTTAGTTTTTTTTTATGTTTTATTGTTTAGGGTTTAGCATTTGAGGTTTAAAATCTATGGTTTTGTAACACCATAAAACGAACTAAGGTGAACTAGAGATTTTTAATGTCTTGAGTTAACTTTGTGTTAAAATGAGTTATAATGTTGTTCTTAGGCAATGTGTGAAGATTTGTTAAGTTTGGAGGTCAAACGTCGGCAAGGTGTGCCTTAGAAAGTGCTTGTGTGTCTTCATGTGTTTAAGTGAGTTTTACGTGTTCTTTTTGTTTGAAATAGGTGGTAGATGTTCTTAAGACCTAGACGACTATGTTTAGGAGTTTAACGTCCGGGTACGAATCCTTCTAGGACCCACGAGGGGACCTAGAAGTGGACCCCTACTCTTGGCAAGAAGCTGCCAAGCAGTGACCAAACGGCGGCCTAAACGGACGGTCCATTTGTCAACACACGGTTTGTCAACCTTGGGAGTCAACTGGAACTTCAATCCAAGCAAGCCTGCATAGGATAGAGGCCAACTCTGTTGGTTGGAGCTGCCTGTGAAGCTACCCAAAGAGCTGTCACTTTCCTGTGTTGACTTGGGGTGTTTGGTAAATTCACCCCAAGTCTTTTATGAACCTAGGGTGATAGTTTTAGGGTATTTTAGGTATACTAAATTGTTTCAAACCCTAATACCTAATTTTATACTTCATTTCCTAAAACCCAAAACCCCTCTCTCTTAAAAGCCTCTCTCAAACTCCATAGAAGCTAGAAATCATGAAGGAGCTAGGAGGGCTGTTGGTGGTCGAGTTCATAATGAAAATCAGTGGGGTTTCTCCTATTTGATGTATGGCAGTCATCCTTCAACTCTCTTCCATTAAAGGATCCCTTTCTAAAAGATTCCAAAAAAGGGTTTTGTCTTAAGGAATGGGTTAAACGAGTATGGTTTTGTAGTCTTTGAGCTTTGGTTTCCTTGTGTTGATATTGTTGTTTAGATACTGCCCTAAGGGCTATATTATGATGAATTTTTGAAGAAATTATTATAGGTGATAGAAGCTTGGATAAAGGGTAAGTTGGTTATGTTGTTTAGCTTTATTTATGAAATGCTCTTTAGTGGTATGGTCCGCCTTCTTGGTGGCGGTAATTACTCGATGAATTTGGATATACTTGGTATGTATTCTAAGTGTGGCTTTGAAGGCATAATGAAAATGATTCTTGTAATGTGTATCATGAAGTTTGAATTGTATGAATGTAAAGTTACTTGTGTATTGTGAAAGATGCAATGAAGGCATATTATGTGAATTAAGATGAGTATGATGTTATTCTTGTTAATGTGTCTCATGAAGCTTATTATGAGAAGTATGCTAGGTATTTTGTCTTAATTAATTATATGACTAAGTGAAGAATGTTAAAGTGTGTTCTGAGATGAATGAAGGTCTAAGCATGTCTAAAATTGAAAGAAAATGACATGATGCAATCATGCAAGGTGTGCTCACATGTACACACACATACACACACTTTTGAATGAATGAATGACTGAAGTTAAAGAATGTGAATGAAAAATGGAAGTTTTGGGGTGAACACTCTTCGTGATTCGAAATGAAGTGTTTAGTAGCAACCTCATTATCTTCCAAGAGCTTTTTAAGATAGGTAGGAGGATGGACACCCTTCGTGAGTTGAGATGTGGTGTCCACTAGTTATCTTTAACCTATAGTATATAATGTTGAGAATTCGTGCGGATTTATGCTTAGCAGCGACAGGATATGAAGAAGGGGTGATTACACTTCTTGAGTTGAGATGTTGTATTCGAATGTACCCCTTGAAATGAGTACTCCTCGTTAGTAGAGAGTGAGTTACTTAGTAGCAATCTCCTTATGCGTTAACTATGCGCCGCATAGGTGTAGCTATTAGGAAAGGCATTAAAAAGCTAAAAAAAATACCTCACTCTAGGAAAGTGGGGGGACCCTTCTCCCATAATAGAAGTAACAGTATTCCATGTCAAGCTCTCATCGTCTATGTCGGTTAAGCTACCCCCCACAAAAGTAATGAAAGTACTATGTCTTCTAAAAGTGTGAAATTCTTAGGGTAGGTAGTTGAATGGGACGATATCTATCCATTGTACTAGGTAGGCATTCCGAAAGGGGGAGTCTTGGTGAGTCTTATATGAATTTAAGGTACTAAGTCTTGTAAAAGAGTGTACTACTTAGGGTAGGTAGTGGAATGGGATGCTATCTATCCATTACACTAGGTAGGCATTCCGAATGGGGATTCTTGGGCAGTCTTATATGTATTGAAAGTACTAAATCTTCTAAAGGAGTGTAGTACTTAGGGTAGCTAGTGGAATGGGACGCTATCAACTCATTGCAATAAGTAGGCATTCCGAAAGGTAAGTGTTGGTGTGTTGTTTGAGTGTTCTTCTAATGTCTTGTCATTGAGTGGGGACTTGTTCTCCCGAGGCGAGTAAGCCTAGAAGGGGTAGTCTTTGGGATCACCTAGGTGTGTATTGAAGGAAGTGTATGGGCATTTCCTTCATGTCTTACCTTGATGAGTCGTAGGATAACCTTAGCTAGGGAAACTCCTACGGAAATGAGTTCACTTCCTGTTGGCTTGACTTTGGGAGTTCACTGTTTTGGGATTAAAAATAGTTCCCTGTAATGCTAAATGAATGCACTGTTACATTTGGTAGTTTACTGTAAAATGGTACTTTTTTCTAAATAGTGGAAATCCTTCTCTAAGTGTTAAATGATGATTCTTATGTTGTTTTACCTCTATATTCATGAATTTTTTACTTAATTGTCATGAAATTGTATTTACACCAAAATGTCCCTTTTTGCATGTTTTTGCATATGCCATACTTATTACATTATTTGTACTAACCCCATACTTTTCTATATTCTCTAATTATAGGTTTGGAAGAGAGGTCGAAGTTAGAAGGCAAGCTTGGGAAAGAATCTATCAAGATTAAGTATGTCCGCATATATTCTAGGTCATATTTCTATTTCTTAGTTTCGTTATTTCAGACCTCTTATGTATTTTTCTTCAAATGTAAAGGGCCATGTCCCTAAGATATTATGTCGTGTCTGTAAGTTTTGCTTGTGATGATGACATTTTCCTAGTATTTATGAAAGAATTCTTTTTTAGATTAAATGTATAGAAAAGTTTTAATTCCGCGGTACTTTTCATGTATTATGCAATGAATGATCGTTAAAGGGCTTGTACAAGACCCAAAGGGTCATGTACACGTTGTGACGATCCAACAGTTTCCCTATCTTCTAAGGGGTACTTGCGGGTCGTGACAGACTTGGTATCAGAGCATAAGGTTATGGGAAATAGTTTAGGGTCTAAAGTCTCACAAGTCACGTCTAGTAGAGTCTTGGTCATTGGTGTAAGTAACGACACATCCATGGACAAGAGGCTATAGGACGATAGAGTTTCACTTTCTTCATTACTCTTGTATCGTGCCATAGAACTTAACTCCATAAGGTATCTCTCTTCTTCTCCTTTCTCCGGTGGTTTTCTAGGTCTGATTGCTTAGAAAGGGAGATATTTCTATGTTGAGGGAGAGAAAGGTGAGTTTTGATGATTATGATGGTTTTGTGGCTACAAGAGTGAATGTGGAGGTTAGCTTTGAGAATTGTGATGTAAAGCCATTTATGGCTATGTGTGACTTATGAGGTTGGAATTATTGTGATGAGAAATTGTATGGTGATGTATTTCTAAGCATGGTAAGAGTTATAATGGTTGAATGAAGTCCCTTTTTGTGGAAAATGAGATATCTTGTGATTGTGTAAAATGATAGTAGAAGAACTAATGTGTAAATTTGAGGTGTACCGAAGGAATGTATTAATGTTGTGAGAAAGAAGGGGTTCTCTTCCATGAGTTGAGGTATGAGGTGCCAAGGAGTTGAATGAGGTTATGTTTAAGAGAGTTTATCTAATATTGAATCCTAAGAGGAAATTGTTATGCTTAACTTGTAAGGTTGGTGTTTAGTTTTGAGGTGCATGAGTTAAGAGTAGTGTAAATTCCTACCTTGTGAAAATTGTGGTGGTACTTTGAAGTATGAGTCCTTGATGATGGCTTTACCCTAAGTGGGGGAGAATAAGTTGAGTAGAAAGGTAGTTGATATCCTTATCTTTTCTTTCATCAATATTCAAGTTTGAGATCTTGCATATCAGTATGAGTTGCATTTCTCTTTATGTTAAGAGTGCCCTTGATGGAATAATGTATTGGAGGCTCTTTATTTTATCATGATGGCATGGGGAAGATTGGTAGTCAACCTATGCTCTCATCTTAAGGTGTAGCTAATGACAATTGTTTAAATGCTTCAAGTTTGTTTTGAATTTGTTATAATGTAAATTAGTATGGTTTTTTCTTTCATATGATCATGCCTTCTTGATGAATTGCTTAAAGGGAAATTGTTGGATTTTCTAGTATGCTTCACTGTGTGAGTTGATGCTCACTGTAAGAATTTGACTTTTTGAAAAAAATTGCTTCCTCATAAATTGTAGTTTCAATGCGTGTGAAGTGTTGTATATGAGCATGTTAAATGTTGGAGAAGGTAGTTCCTCCATAATTGAAGAAATGAGAGTGAGTTTCGGATTGTGAAGTTTTGCAAAAGTTGCCTGTGTTGCAAATTATTGGTATTGTGAAATTTTGCTCCTTGTTAGTTGGTGCCTTGACTATGAATGTTTGATAATAATTTTAATCTGTTATGTGTTTCTAATGGTGTCCTTGATGGTCTTAAAGTGTTTAGTGTCATTCGAGGACGAAAGTTGTTCTAATTGGGGGAGAATGTAACACCCTAAAATGAACTAAGGTGAACTACATCTTCGTAAATGTTTCTTTATTTAATTTTGTGTTAAAATGAGTTATAATGATTTTCTTAGACAATGTGTGAAGTTTGGTTAAGTTTGGAGGTCAGACGTCCAAGAACGTCTATGACGTTTGCAAGGTGTGCCTTAGAAAGTGATTGCGTGTCTTCATGTGTGTGTGAGTGAGTTTTTTTTAAATAGGTGGGAGATGTTCGTAAGACCTAGATGACTATGTTTATAGGCTTAACTTCTGGGTACGACCCCACCTAGGACCCAAGAGGGTCCCTAGAAGATGACCGCATCTTTTGGCAAGAAGCTGCCAAGTAGTGACCAAACGACGGCCTTAACGGATGATCCGTTTGTCAACAAATGGTCCATCGACCTTGGGCGTCGACTGGACCTGCAAGGAAAGAAAGATTGCACAGATAGACGACAAATCACAATCAATGAACCACCACCAATGGGCCGTTGATGGACAAACGGTCCATGGGTTGGAGCCGTCTATGAAGCTACCCAAAACCCTGTCCCTTTCGTGTGTTGTCTTGGGGTGTGTGGTAAGTTCACCCCAAGTCTTTTATGAACCTAGGGTGATAGTTTTAGGGTCTTTTAGGTATATTAAAGTGTTTCAAACCCTAAGACCTAATTTTATACTTCATTTCCTAAAACCCAAAACCCCTCTTGCTTAAAAGACTCTCTCAAACTCCATCGAAGGTAGAAGTTAAAAGGGACCTAGGAGGGCTGTTGGTGGTCGAGTTCTTCATAACAATCAGTGCGTTTATCCTATTTGAGGTAAGGTAGTCATCCTTGAACTCTCTTCCATTCAAGGAGTCCTTTCTAATACATTCCAAAAAGGGTTTTCAACCCTAACTTCTTCTATCTTTGATTCTAAATATGGGTCTTGCATGAAAACGTTTTAAATGATTGAAATATGATGTTTCTAATGTTAGTTAGTCATCTTAATGCTAAAAATTCAATGAAAACTTGTTAAAGCTTTTTATAAAATTTTAGCTTAAGAATGGGTGAAATGAGCATGGTTTTGTAGTCTTTGAACTTTGATTTCCTTGTGTTGATATTGTTTTTTAGCTACTGACCTAAGGGCTATATTATGTTGAAATGTTGAATAAATTATTATAGGTGATGAAATCTTGGATAAAGGGTAAGTTGGTTATGTTGTTTAACTTTATTTATGAAATGCTCTTGAGTGGTATGGTCCACCTTCTTGGTGGCGGTGTTTACTCGATAAATTTAGATATACTTGGTATGTATTGTAAGTGTGGCTTTGAAGGCTTAATGTATGGAATGAAGTGATAATGAAGATGGTTCTTGTAATGTGTATTATGATGCTTTAATTAAATGAATGTAAAGTTACTTGTGTATTGTGAAAGAGGCCATGAAGGCATATTATGTGAAGTAAGATGATTATGATGTTATACTTGTTAATGTGTATTACGAAGCTCATTATGAGAAGTCTGATAGGGATTTGTCTAAATGAATTATATTACTAAGTGAAGCATGTTAAAGTGTGTAATGAGATGAATGAAGGTCTAAGCATGTATAGAATTAAATATAAATGAAATGATGCTATTGTGCAAGGTGTGCTCACTTGACACACACATACACACACTTTGAATGAATGAACTAATGAAGTGAAAGAATGTGAATGAAAAGGGGTAGTTTTCGGGTGAACACTATTCGTGAGTTCAGATGAAGTGTTAAATAGCAACCTCATTATCTTCTAAGAGCTTTCTATGATAGGTAAGAGGATGGATACTCTTCGTGAGTTGATATGTGGTGTCTACTAGTTATCCATAACCTATACTATATAATGTTGAGAATTCGTGGGGAGTTATGCTTAGCACCGAGAGGATATGAAGAAGGGGTGGTTACACTTAGTGAGTTGAGATGTTGTATTCCAATGTACCTCTTGAGATGAGTACTCCTCGTTAGTAGAGAATGAGTTACTTAGTAGAAATCTCCTTATCCCTTAACTATGTGCCCTCATAGATGTAGCTATTCGGAAATCCATGTAAAAGCTAAAAAGAAAGACCTCATTCTAGAAAAGTGGGATGACCCTTCTCCGATAAGGTAAATATTGGGATTCCATGTCAAGCTCTCATGGTCTATGTCGGTTAAGCTAACCACCACAAAAGTAATCAAAGTACTAAGTCTTCTAAAAGAGTGTACTACTTAGGGTAGGTAGTGGAATGGGACACTATCTATCCATTGCACTAGGTAGGCATTCCGAAAGAGGAGCCTTGGCGAGACTTATATGAACTGAAAGTACCAAGTCTTTTAAAAGAGTGTACTACTTAGGGTAGGTTGTGGAATGGGATGCTATCTATCCATTTCATTAGGTATTCATTCCTAAAGGGGAGTCTTTAAGAGTCTTATATGAATTGAAAGTACTAAGTCTTCTAAAAGAGTGTACTT
Source organism: Solanum lycopersicoides (assembly GCA_022817965.1). Classification (NCBI taxonomy): domain Eukaryota; kingdom Viridiplantae; phylum Streptophyta; class Magnoliopsida; order Solanales; family Solanaceae; genus Solanum; species Solanum lycopersicoides. The sequence goes on along the minus strand of CM040628.1, from coordinate 46,081,702 downwards.
CTTAAGGTAGGTAGTGGAATGAGATGCTATCTATTATAAGACCCCCAAATTGAGTTAGCGTGTCTAGAGCCTAAGATGTTTGTCTTAAGGTTCTATGGTCCTTAAATTACTCATAATATTGTTTAGAGTAAGTGTATTAAGTTTGCGGTGATTTGGAAGTCAAACGTCAAGGGACGACCAAAACGTTCGACTACTAGTCACATATATGCCTCATGTATCTATGCATGCTTATAATCGTATGAAATGAGACTAATAAGAATTATAATGAGTTATAAAGATTTTTTTAGGCAGCATATGAACTTTCGTGAAGTTTGGAGGTCAAACGTCCAAGAACGTCCAAGACGTTCGAAAGATAGCCTAGAGACATGCATGTGTGTGTGTCTTGATGGGGTCTTGCATTTTTGGACGATTTTCAGGTGTTTGTTTTGAGTGAAACTCATGTGTAAGGTCTGCAACTTGTTAAGGGTTGTACTTACGTTGTAAACATTTGTGTACGACTTCTAAAGGGCCACACAAAAGGTCCAACAAGAAGGACCCAAGGCAGGTCGAGACACTACCTTGGCTCAATCAATGGACAAAACGATGGCCAGGTGGTTAGCCGACGGCCCGTAGGTGAGGTATTATCGATTGATACTTAGCTTGGGCAGGTTTCACCCCAAAAATTGTCCAAGGACCAATCGACGGAAGCCAAAGGACGGCAGTCGATTGGGTCCGTTGATAGTGACCTGTAACTGCTGCCTTGCGTCTGTTTTATTTCAGGGGTGAATGGGAAATTTACCCCACTTCTTAACCTCACTCTAATAGGTTTATTTACCTAATTTTTGGTGTATATAAGTCATTTAAATGTGAATAAACCATTGCCAATCCCTTCTCACGAATTAAGCCTTTCCCTCCAAAAATATTCTCCCTAGAAACCACCATTTTTGGTGAAGCTCAAGAACAGCTTGGATAGTTTTAGAGGTTTTTAACTAGACAAAAGTATGGTGATCCTTCATCTCTAGTTATCCTTCCATCTAGAGAGTTAATCTCAGAGTTTCAAAAGAGATTTTTATGATCAATGTTCTTCTTCTTCAATCTAGCCATTTGTTCTTTCTAAAAACGTTTTTAATGAATAAATCATGATAAATTGAAGTTAACATAGTGTTTTTAACGTGATTTTTACTCCAATTTTATGATGAACCCATGTCCCTTCCAAAACTTGATTTAGCCCTTGCATGCATGGGCATTGTGATCATGGATTGTTATTGAATTGCGATTCTCTTACGTTGAATTGCTTATATCAACTGTTATATAAGTATATTGATGTTGAATTTTTGATGAATAATCCATGAGGATCAATGTATGAAGAATTGAGTGTTACTAGCCTATGTTCCTATATGTTACAGTAAATTTGATTTTAGAATAATTGTGTAGGATTTCAATTATGCATGAATCACTTTAGCTACTGCTTTGAGTTAACATTATGGGTGAATTGTGGGTGTAAACCCTTTATGATCAAATTAAATAAAGTCTTGCATGGATTGATCTAGGTTCTTTAAGTCTATGAAGTAAAAAGCCTTTGTATGTGATGTGATCTCGAATTGTGGTTAGATGAAGCATGACTTTCTTCTTAGTAAAGATCTATTGAGCTAAGATGGAAAAGAGACTTAAGGCCTTAGTATGTATTATGACTTATGTTTTATATATATACGAAGTGAAGTTTCTAGCATATGATGTGCTATGAAAAGTTTTAAATTTTTCACTTAATTTACTATGTCAATGCGATGGATGATAACTATGTGCTTGTATAAGACCTCCGAGAGGTCAAGTATGCCTTGTTACTTCTAGGGGGTGCTCCCCGAATGTGACAAACGTGGTATCAGAGCATGAGTTTTATAAAGTAGTTTTAGGTTCTAAGAGTCTCATATTGCCACATCTAGTAGAGTCTCGTGTTCATTGGTGGTGAGTCGCGACATCATCAAATGATATGAGAGGCTATAAGACGCTAGAGTTTACCTTCTTCATCATTCTCATATCGTGCCACAGAACTTAACTCTATAAGATCTCTCTCTTATGTTTTCTTGTCCTGTGGTATTGAATATGTGATTTCTTGGATGAGATGGTATTTCATATGCTTGAGGGAGAAAAGGTGAGTTAATGCATAACTTGGTTTTATGGTTGGATGAGTATGTGTGAAGGTAAATTTTGGCACGTTTTAATGATGTGATGTCATTTATGGCTATGTATGAGATTGATGCGACATAGCATGTTATGTTGGGAAATGTAGTCATGATATGATTAAAGCATGTTAGAAGTTATTATGAGTGACATGAGTTTATTTTTGAATGGTGTGTTACTACATGTTTCTACATGATGGTAGCCTAATATTATGATTTGATCTTGAAATGTTTAGTGACTACCTATGAAAGCATGTTACCCTAAGAATATGTGCCTAAAAAGTGTTCAATGTTTCCTTTTATATATATGTGGTCCTTGCTAAGTTGCCTAGTATGGATTGGAGTCCTTTATATAGACTTGATCCTAGGTGTGAAGGTCTTATTCTTGTCTTGGTAAAGTAATGATGTGGGTTTTAGTGACCTAGAAGTCACCTTACTGTAATGTATAAAGAAAAAGAAGAAATGTTATGGCCAAGTATCCTTGTTGTTTTCCCCTAATGTTGTATGACCTTGGTGTTTATTGTATGGTATGAAAACCTTATGTGGTTTAATGAGATGACCTAACTTGATGATTGGGGATATATTGCCTAGGTGGTAAAGTTTAGAAGGCCTTGGATTGACTTACTGTAATTCCTTTATTGGTTGATAACTAAAATCCTCTTGAAAATTTGGGTTAAGTTGCTCTTAATTGGGTTTACCCTATGTGGGGGATGGTGATGAAATAGTAAGGATGTAGATATCTTCTACCTTGTAATTCTATTTTTGTTTTAACTTAAAACTAATGGATTATTAGTAAGCTTGTTCATGAATAGAGTCTTGCATAAAGTATGAATTGCATGACCTCTGCATGTTTGGTATGTCTTTATTGACACCATCTAAAGGACATTTTGAAGATTTGTAAGTATTCGAAAAAGAAATTTGATTAACTTCATATTTTTCTCATGTTGAATTGCATATTAACATGTTAATTGTGCATCTGACTTCATGAGATAAGATAAGTAACTTGGTTGGAATCACTTGTGAGGTGTAACGTTTAGCCTTATAATGAGGAACTGAGCCTCTCTAAAATGAAATATGTTGAGACTCTTGAAAAACTATGTGACTTGTATAGTTTGGGCACCATGATTGTAGGCTCACTCTTAAAAGATGAAAGCATGTTTAGCTAAGTGTTCATGCATTTGCCTATAATTTGTATTGTTTTTCCCAAATGATGGTTACAGTAAAGGCTAATGATATATTAGAATTTGAAAGTCTGTGAAATGGCTTCCTAATTGTTGTGATGTACTTGGTGTGACTTACCATTTAAACTTCGCTAGGAAGGAAACATGAGCATGTCTTAGTTTAAAAGTTGAGAATCTCTCATCTTAATAGGAAATTTACCTTGTACTTTGCTAAGGTGTGAACTCATGATACATGTAAGTGTGTTTAGGAGCAGGACATTCGTCCATTGACACAACTAAGCATGGTATGGTTGAGTATGACCCTCATAGCACTAGGTATAAATAATAAAGATCTTTGTTGATTGAATTAACTCAAGTCCATGTGCATTGAAGTATGAGTGCTTAAATGGCTTTTGAGTATTGTTGTAATCTTCCTATGTGTGACCTTTCAAGATGATCTCTTAATAAGATGAAGTGAAAGGACCATGTTGTGATTTGGATAAGGATGTTCCTCCAATAAGCATGATAAGAGTTTTTATGTTAGATGCATTCAAGAGTGAGTGAATAAAACTTTTTGCTTGCTTGTGTGCACTGAGTGTTAAATGATGTGAAATTGTGTTCCTTGTAAGTTTAGTGCATTAACTTCTATGTGATGATGTTATGAATATGATGAACTGCTCTATGATGCATTGAAGTCCTTGTGGTGATTAAAAATGTTCAAAGTGTCATTCGAAGACGAATGTTCCTAAGTATGGATATTGTAAGACCCCCAAATTGAGTTAGGGTGTCTAGATCCTAACATGTTTGTATTAAGGTTATAAGGTCCTAAAATAGCTCATAATATTGTTTAGAGGCAGTGTATTAAGTTTGAGGTAATTTGGAAGTCAAACGTCAAGGGATGACAAAAAGTTCGACGACTAGTCACCTATGTGCCTCATGTATTTATGCATGACTATAATGGTATTAAATGATCATAATAAGTCATAAAATGAGTTATAAAGATGTTTTTAGTTAGAATATGAAGTTTTGTGAAGTTTGGAGGTGAAACGTCCAAGAACATCCAACACGTTTGAAAGATAGCCTAGAGACACATGCATGTGTGTGTCTTGATGGGGACTTGCATGTTTGGACGATTTTCAAGTGTTTGTTTTGGGTGAAAGTTATTTTGAAGGTATAAAACTTGTTAAGGTTTGTATTTACGTTAGAAACGTCCGGGTACGACTTCTAAAGGGCCCCGTAAAAGGTCCCACAAGAAAGACCCAAGGCTGGTCGAGACACTGCCTTGGCAGTGTCAATCGACGGACCAAACGACATCCGATAGGTTGAACAACGACTCGTAGGTGAGGTATCGTCGATTGATACTTATCTTGGTCAGGTCTTACCCCAAAAATTGTCCTAGTACCAATCGACGGAAGCCAAAGCACGGCCAGTCGATTGGGTCCGTCGATGGTGGCCTGTAACTGCTGCCTTGCATCTGTTTTATTTAAGGGGTGAATGGGAAATTCACCCCACGTCCTAACCAAACTCTAATAGGTTTATTTAGATATTTTTGGGTGTATATAGTCATCTAAAATGTGAACAACCCATTCTAAATCCCTTATCACGAATTAAACCTTTCCCTCCAAAAATATTCTCCCTAGAAACCACCATTGTTGGTGAAGCTCAAGAACAGCTTAGAGCTTGGATTTCCATGGATTTATCACCATGTTATAGAGGTTTTTAACCCGACAAAGGTATGGTGATCCTTCATCTCTAGTTATCCTTCAATCTACAGAGTTAATCTCAAAATTTCAAAATAGATTTTTATGATCAAAGTTCTTCTTCTTCAGTCTAGTCATGGGTTCTTTCTAGAAATGTTTTTAAAGATTAAATCATGATAAATTGAAGTTAATATATAGTTTTTAACGTGATTTTTACTCCAATTGCATGATGAACCCATGTCCCTTCCCAAACTTTATTTAGCCCTTGCACGGGCATTGTGATCATGGCTTGTTAATGGTTGATTTGCGATTCTCTTACATTGAATTGCTTATATATACTGTTATTTAAGTATATTGATGTTGAATTTTTGATGAATAATCCATGAGGATCAATGTATGAAGAATTGAGTGTTACTAGCCTATGTTCCTATATGTTACACTGAATTCGATTTTAGAACAATTGTGTCGCATTTCAATTATGCATGAATCACTGTAGCTACTACTTTGAGTTAACATTATGGATGAATTGTGGGCGTAAACCCATGATGATAAAATTAAATAAAGTCTTACATGGATAGATCTAGGTTCTTTTAGTCTATGAAGTAAAAAGCCTTTGTATGTGATGTGATCTCGAATTGTGGTTAGATGAAGCATGACTTTCTTCTTAGTAAAGATCTATTGAGCTACTGCCTAACATGTACATTATTTTTAAAATATTATAGATGATCAAGGCCTTAGGGAATCAATAGTATTGGCGAATTCCTCTATACTCTAGCGAATTAACAAGTATAATGCCTATGTTGGAAGTTTGATCTTGAATTGTTTTAAGCATGATTTCATTATGATTAAGTGTGTGATTAGACACCTTCTTAGATTGATATTATTGATGAAATATGATCTGTAATCCATGTAAGTGAAATTGGTTGATGGTCTATGTTCTTCTACCTTCTAGTATGTTAATGTATTGTACTAGTTGTAATATGACCTTGTAGTAGATTATAATGAACTTCATGTATGATTATGGTACTTTAGCTACTTCCCTATACTTCATTTATTGATGAAAGAGTAGTAATGGTCGAAAGAGTAGTAATGGTCAATGATGACCAAAGGCTAAAGGATTGGTAATAATTGCTCTACTCTTCTACTTCTCTATTTCTCTATAGTGATTTTGATGAAGCCTTGTATGGCATTGTGTGGTATGGTACACTTATGGTGGCGGTGTTTACTTTATGTCATTAAATATGTGTTGACCATGGCCTTGAAGGCAAATTGATGATTATATGAATGAGTGGTTATGATGACCACTTTATGTGTAACTTGTGCCTAGTCTTCTATTATAGTTGTGAATCTAGGTTATGTTACTATTGTTATGAGCATGTAAATGGTTATGTAAGATAATGTGTAGGTGCTGCCATTAATGAGTTATTAAGGATTGATGACCCCTACCCCTGTACCCCTATGTGAATGTGTGTATAGCTAATGTTAGGAGCCTTAAAGTATAATATGAAGAGTGTAGTCTCCTATGCTAAATTATGTTGTGTGGTCTATACTTGAAGTGTAATGTGGTCTAAGAGGGTGGATGACTCAATGATTTGTTGATAGCCATTATGTGTTCATGTTGACTTATGTGCACACACACTCACAGTTCATGCATGCTTAAAAGTAGTAAAGTTTCATGGTGTCTAAATGAAAGGTAGTTCTCATATTCACTAGTGTCTACTAAAATGCATGTTAAGATTATGTCTATGAAAGTATGATATGTGTTTCCTTAACTAGGATGACTTGATAGGTCTACTAGAGTGGGCAAGGATATGGGACCTTGTCTATGCATTGCACATGTGTACCTTGATCGGATAGTTCCTAGGTTCGGTTTATATGTGCATGAATATGAATGTATGGTCATGTGTGGTCTTAATGTGACATATGAAAGGTTTGCTCACATATATGTATACACACACACATGTATGAAGATCTAGTCAAGAGAGAGACCTTGAAAGGTGTATTCATGTGTACCCTAAACTAGATGGTGCTTTACATATGCTATGTTCATGTGAAGGGATTCCTTACATTATTTAGGTTGATGAACTTTCATCTATGACCTATGAGCTAAGCCTATAAGGGGATGACTCTCCTAAACCTATGTTTTATGAAGAAATGATAATAAAGGCTTTTTCAATAAAGGAAACTTAGCTTAGCACAGAGTGAATGTGTATATGAGTGTGTGTCCATTTCCAATGTTGAAAGGTAGGTCTACCATAAATCTTATGAGGTTGAAAATCTCATAGCCCATGGGCATAGAGGGATGTTTCCAAGATAGCCTCCAAGTTCCACAACTATGTTGCCACCATAGGATACTAGCTAGTGGATCCACCTAGAAAGCTATGTCACGTTTGGTTCTACTTTGGCCGGTAGACCACCTTCTTTTCGTGTGGGTTTTCATGACACCGGATTCGATGTTTAGCATCACATGGTCTATGTCGGTTAAGGTTATAGTTTCCCTAAATTAAAATGGACAATGGAAGTAAATGACTAGGACCCTAACTAGGATGACTTAAGGGAGGTTACTTAGGATAGGTGGAAGTAATGAACCCATATAGACATTGAACAAGAAGCTGCTTAGGAAGTCTTAGGAAGGTGTTCTAATGCATGTCACTATGTATATGTTCTTTATTCATGACTTTGTAGTATTGGTCTACTTGTTATGAAGATGTGCATGGTATGAGTCTATATGCATGATGTTGATCTTATTGACTATATGATGAAGGTCTTGTATTGTATGAATGAAGTTGTCTTCACTTACTTGTTGATGTATGAATTGGATGGTATGTCTTGTGGTCTTATGATAGGTTTACTAAGTATGTGTGAGGTTATGGGGCTTCACATATACATTGCACTAGTATACTTAGAGTAGGATTATGAGTAAGGTCATATAATGCATTGATGTAAAGTGAAGTTGGTATATGTTCAAGATGAGTATAACTTTGGTACTATGGTATTGGCTTAAATATGTCTGTATTGTGCTGCACTTCTATGATGATATGTGTTTCCTTATGTATGTTTTGTGTATATTTCCTTGTGACCGTAAGGTGAGGCATTGCACCAAGTATCACTAGAGGGTTACTTGGAAAGTTAATGAATAAAAGAAAGGAATGTTCACTTTAAAGTAGGGATAGTTCACTGTCATGTAATTTGAAAATGGAATAAATTCTATATGTGATCTTATGAAAAGTTTGGCATTTGAATATGTTTATATGAAGTATGTGAATGATATCAATTCTATTGGATAAAGGTTTTATGAAGATTTACTCAAAAATCCATGAAGTATGATTTCTAGAAAATGTCCCTTTTAAATGCATGCTTTTGCATGGTTGCCATACTTAGTGCATTCTTGTACTAATACCATTCTTCTCTACTTTTTACACAAAGTTTAGGTTATGGACGCTTAAAGTATGTCTTGAATGGTGAAGAGCTTGATAGATGATTCCCAAGCTCAATGAAAGGAATCCTTAAGTTCAAGGATCTCCTACTTATATATTTACTGTAAAGTGTTTAAATATTGTATAGTTATGTAATATATCTTAAAGGTCGTTTCTGTAATGTACTCTAATGTTGTTGAGTCTAAGATGGAAAAGAGACTTAAGGTCTATGTATGTATTATGACTTATGTTTTATATATATATGAAGTGAAGTTTCTAGCATATGATTTGCTATGAAAAGTTTTAAATTTTCCGCTAAATTTAGTATGTCAATGCGATGAATGATAACTATGGGCTTGTATAAGACCTCCGAGAGGTCAAGTACGCCATGTTACTTCTAGGGGGTGCTCCCCGGATGTGACAAACGTGGTATCAGAGCATGAGTTTTATAAAGTGGTTCTAGGTTCTAAAAGTCTCATATTGCCACGTCTAGTAGAGTCTCGTGTTCATTGGTGGTGAGTCGCGACATCATCAAATGATATGATTGGCTATAAGACGCTAGAGTTTCCCTTCTTTATCATTCTCCTATCGTCCCATAGAACTTAACTCTATAAGATCTCTCTCTTATGTTTTCTTGTCCGGTGGTCTTTTAGATGTGATTGCTTGGATGAGAAGGTATTTCATATGCTTGAGGGAGAAAAGGTGAGTTAATGCATAACTTGGTTTTATGGTTGGATGAGTATGTGTGAAGGTAAATTTTGGCACGTTTTAATGGTGTGATGCCATTTATGGCTATGTATAAGACTTATGTAAAATAGCATGTTATGTTGGGAAATGTATGTCATGATATGATTAAAGCATGTTAGAAGTTATTATGAGTGACATGAGTTTATTTTGGAATGGTGTGTTACTACATGGTTCTACATGATTGTAGCGTAATATTATGATTTGATCTTGAAATGTTTAGTGACTACCTATGAAAGCATGTTACCCTAAGAAAATGTGCCTAAAAAGTGTTCAATATTTCCTTTTATATATATGTGGTCCTTGCTAAGTTGCCTAGTATAGATTGGAGTCCTTTATATAGACTTGATCCTAGGTGTGAAGGTCTTATTCTTGTCTTGGTAAAGTAATGATGTGGGTTTTAGTGACCTAGAAGTCACCTTACATTAATGTATAAAAAAAAAAAAAAATTTATGGCCAAGTCTCCTTGTTGTTTTCCCCTAATGTTGTAAGACCTTGGTGTCTATTGTGTGACGTTAAAACCTTATGTGGTTTAATGAGATGACCTAACTAATGATTGGGGATAAATTGCAAAGGTGGTAAAGTTTAGAAGGCCTTAAATTGACTTAATGTAATTCCTTTATTGGTTGATAACTAAAATCCTCTTGAAAATTTGGGTTAAGTTGCTCTTAATTAGGTTTACCATAAGTGGGGGATGGTGATGAAATAGTAAAGTTGTAGATATCTTCTACCTTGTACTTCTATTTTTGCTTGAAATTGAAACTAATGGATTCTTTGTAAGCTTGTTCATGAATAGAGTCTTGCATAAAGTATGAATTGCATGACCTCTGCATGTTTGGTATGTTTTGATTGACACCATCTTAAGGACATTTTGAAGATTTGTATGTATTTGAAAAAGAAATTTGATTAACTTCATGGTTTTCTCATGTTGAATTGCATACTAACATGTTAATTGTGCATCTAACATCATGAGATAAGATAAGAAATTTGGTTGTAATTACTTGTGACGTGTAACGTTTAGCCTTATAATGAGGAATTGAGCGTCTCTAAAATGAAATATATTGAGACTCTTGAAAAATTATGTGACTTGTATTGTTTGGAAGCATGATTGTAGGCTTACTCTTAAAAGATGAATGCATGTTAGCTAAGTGTTCTTGTCTGTTCCTATAATTTTTATTGTTTTTCCCAAATGATGCTTACTGTAAAGCTAATGCTATGTTAGAATTTGAAACTTTGTAAAATGGCTTCCTAATTGTTGCGATGTATTTGTTGTTACTTACCATTTAAACTTCGCTTGGAAGGAAACATGAGCATGTCTTAGTTTAAAACTTGAGAATCTCTCATTTTAAAAGGAAATTGACCTTGTACTTTGCTTAGGTGTGAACTCATGATACATGTAAGTGTATTTAGGAGCAGGACATTCCTCCATGGACACAACTAAGCATGGTATGATTGAGTATGACCCTCATAGCACTAGGTTTAACTAATAAAGATCTTTGTTGATTGAATTAACTCAAGTCTATGTGCATTGAAGTATGAGTGCTTAAATGGCTTTTGAGTATTGTTGTAATCTGCCTATGTGCGACCTCGCAAGATGATCTCTTAATAAATTGAAGTGAAATGACCATGTTTTTATTTGGTGAAGGATGTTCCTCCAATAAGCATTAAGAATCTTTACGTTAGATGCATTCAAGAGTGGGTGAATAAAACTTTTTGCTTGCTTGTGTGCACTAAGTGTTAAATGATGTGAAGTTGTGTTCCTTGTATGTTTGGTGCATTAACTTCTATGTGATGATGTTATGAATATGATGAACTGCTCTATGATGCATTGAAGTCCTTGTGGTTATTAAAAATATTCTAAGTGTCATTCGAAGACGAATGTTCCCAAGTGAGGGATATTGTAAGACCCCCAAATTGAGTTAGGGTGTCTAGAGCCTAACATGTTTGTCTTAAGGTTATAAGGTCCTAAAATATCTCATAGTTTTGCTTAGATGAAGTGTATAAAGTGTGAGGTGATTTGGAAGTCAAACATCAAGGGACGACCAAAACGTTTGATGACTAGTTACCTATGTGCCGCATGTGTCTATGCATGATTATAATGGTATGAAATGATAATAATAAGTCTTAAAATAAATTATAAAGATGTTTTAGGTAGCATATGAAGTTTCGTGAAGTTTGGAGGTCAAACGTTCAAGAACGTCCAAGACGTTCGAAAGATAGCCTAGAGACATGCATGTGTGTGTTTTGATCGGGACATGCATGTTTGGCCGAGTTGCAAGTGTTTTTTTTGGGTGAAACTTATGTTGAAGGTCTACAACTTTTTAAGGGTTGTATTTACGTTGGAAACGTCCGGGTACAACTTCTAAAGGGCCCCTCAAAAGGTCCCAGAAGAAGGACCCAAGGCTGGTCGAGACACTGCCTTGGCAGTGTCAATCGACGAACCAAACGAATGCCAGTGTGTTGACCAACGGCCCGTAGGTGAGGTCTCGTCGATTTATACCTACCATAGGAAGGTATCAACCCAAAAATTTTCAAAGGACCAATCGACGGAAGCCAAAGGACGGCCAGTTGATTGACCAACGGCCAGTCGATTGGATCCGTCGATGGTGGCCTGTAACTGCTGCCTTGCGTCTGTTTTATTTAAGGGGTGAATGGGAAACTCACCCCACGTCCTAAAATTACTCTAATAGGTTTATTTATCTATTTTTGGGTGTATATAAGTCATCTAAAATGTGAACAATCCATTCCCAATCCCTTTTCACGAATTAAACCTTTCCCTCAAAAAATATTCTCCCTAGAAAACACCATTGTTGGTGAAGCTCAAGAATAGCTTGGGGCTTCGATTTCCATGGATGAATCACCATGTTTTAGAGGTTTTTAACTAGACAAAGGTATGGGTATCCTTCATCTCTAGTTATCCTTCCATCTAGAGAGTTAATCTCAAAGTTTCAAAAGAGATTTTTATGATCAAAGTTCTTCTTCTTCAATCTAGCCATGAGTTCTTTCTAAAAACGTTTTTAATGATTAAATCATGATAATTTGAAGTTAATATATTTGTTTGAAAGAAATTTTTTTCCAATTGCATGATGAACCCATGTCCCTTCCCAAACATGATTTAGCGCTTGCATGGGCATTGTGATCATGGCTTGTTAATGGTTGAATTGCGATTCTCTTACGTTGAATTGCAATTCTCTTATGTTGAATTGATTATATCTACTGTTATTTAGGTATATTGATGTTGAATTTTTGATTAATAATCCATGAGGATCTATGTATGAATAATTGAGTGTTACTAGCCTATGTTCCTATATGTTACAGTGAATTCGATTTTAGAACAATTGTGTAGCATTTCAATTATGCATGAATCACTGTAGATACTGCTTTGAGTTACCATTATGGATGAATTGTGGGTTTAAATCCTTGATGATAAAATTAAATAAAGTCTTGCATGGATAGATCTAGGTTCTTTTAGTCTATGAAGTAAAAAGGCTATGTATGTGATGTGATCTCGAATTGTGGTTAGATGAAGCATGACTTTCTTCTTATTAAAGATCTATTGAGCTACTTCCTAACATGTAAATTATTATTAAAATATGATTGATGATCAAGGCCTTAGGGAATCAATAGTATTGACTAATTCCTCTATACTCTAGCGAATTAACAAGTGTAATGCCTCTGTTGGAAGTATGATCTTGAAGTGCTTTGAGCATGATTTCATTATGATTAAGTGTGTGATTAGCCACTTAATTAGATTGACATTATTGACGAAATATGATTTGTAATCCATGTAAGTGAAATTAGTCGATGGTCGATGTCCTTCTACCTTCTACTATGTTAATGTATTGTACTAGTTGTAACATGACCTTGTAGTAGCTTATACTTAACTTCATGTATGATTATGGTACTTTAGATACTGCCCTATACTTCATTTATTGATGAAAGAGTAGTAATGATCAATGATGACCAAAGTCTAAAGGATTGGTAACAATTGCTCTACTCTTCTACTTCTCTATTTCTCTATAGTAATGTTGATGAAGCCTTGTATGACATTGTGTGGTATGGTCCACTTATGGTGGCGGTGTTTACTTTATGTAATTATATATGTGTTGACCATGGCCTTGAAGGCAAATTGATGATTATATGAATGAGTGGTTATGATGAATACTTTATGTGTAACTTGTGCCTAGTCTTCTACTTGAGTTGGGAATCTAGGTTATGTTACTATTGTTATGAGCATGTACAGGGTTATGTAATACCATGTGTAGGTGATGCCATTAATGAAGTTTTAATGATTTGTGACCCCTACCCATGTACCCCTATGTGAATGTGTGAATAGCTAAAGTTAGGAGCCTTAAAGTATAGTATGAAGATTGTCTTGTCTCCTATGCTAAATTGTGTTGTGTGTTCTATACTTGAAAGTTTAATGTGGTCTAAGAGGGTGGCTGCATTAATAATTTGTTGATAGCCATTATGTGATCATGTTGACTAATTTGCACACACACTCACAGTTCGTGCATGCTTAAAAGTAGTAAAGGTTCATGTTGTCTAAATGAAAGATAGTTCTCATATTCGCTTGTGTCTACTACTATGCATGTTAAGCTTACATCATTGAAAGTATGATATGTTTTTCCTTAACTAGGATGACTTGATAGGTGAACTAGTGTGGGAAAGGGTATGGGACCTTTTCTATGCATTGCACATATGTACCTTGATAGGATAGTTCCGAGGTTCGGTTTATATGTGTATGAATATGAATGTATTGTCATGTGTGGTCTTAAGGTGTTATGTGAAAGGTTTGCTCACATATATGTATATACACACACACATGTGTGAAGATCTAGTCAAGAGTGGGGCCTTGAAAGGTGTATCCATGTGTACCCTAAAGTAGATGGTGCTTTACATATGCTATGTTCATATGAAGGGATTCCTCACATAATTTAGGTTGATGAACTTTCATCTATGATCTATGAGCTAAGCCTATGAGGAGATGACTCTCCTAAACCTATGTTTTATAAAGAAATGACAATAAAGGTTTTTTCAATAAAGGGAACATAGCTTAGCACCGATTGAAATTGTATATGAGTGTGTGTCCCTTTCCAATGTGGAAAGCTAGGTCTACCATAAATATCATGAGGTGGAAAGCCTCATAGCCCAAGGGCATAGAGGGATGTTTACAAGATAGCCTTCAAGTTTCATAACTATGTTGCCACCATAGGATACTAGCTAGTGGATCCACCTAAAAAGCTATGTTACGCTTTGTTCTACTTTGGTCAGTAGAGCACCTTCTTTTGGTGTGGGGTTTCATGACACCGGATTCCATGTTTAGCATCACATGGTCCATGTCGGTTAAGGCTATAGTTTCCCTAAATTACTATGGACGATGGAGGTATATGACTAGGACCCTAACTAGGATGACTTAAGGGAGGTTACTTAGGATAGGTGGAAGTAATGAACCCATCTAGACATTGCACTAGTAGCTCCTTAGGAAGTCTTAGGATGGTGTTCTAATGCATGTCATTATGTATATGTTCTTTATGCATGACTTTGTAATATTGGTCTACTTTTTATGAAGATGTGCATTGTATGAGTTTATATGCATGATGTTGATCTTATTGACTATATCATGAAGGTCTTGTATTGATATGAATGAAGTTGTCTTCACTTACTTGTTGATGTATGAATTGGATGGTAAGGGTTGTGTTCTTATGATAGGTTTACTAAGTATGTGTGAGGTTATTGGGCTTAAAATATACATTGCGCTAGTAGACTTAGAGCAGGATTATGAGTAAGGTCTTATAATGCATTGATGTAAAGTAAAGGTTGTATATGTGCAAGTTGAGTATAGCTTACTGTAATGATCCTATGGTATTGGCTTAAATATTTCTATATTGTGCTACACTTCTATGATGGTATGTGTTGCCTTATGTAGGTTATATGATGTTTCCTTGTGACCTTAAGGTGAGGCATTGAACCAAATATCACTAGAGGGTTACTTGGGAAGTTAATGAATAAAAGAAAGGCATGTTCACTGGAAAGTAGGTATAGTTCACTGTCATGTAATTTGGAAATGGAATAAATTCTATATGTGATCTTATGATATTTTTGGCCTTTGAATATGTTTATATAAAGTATGTCAATGATATAAGTTCTATTGGATAAAGGTTTTATGAAGATTTACTCAAAAAGGCATGAAGTATGATATCAAGAAAATGTCCCTTTTAAATGCATATATTTGCATGGTTGTCATACTTAGTGCATTCTTGTACTAATCCGATTCTTGTCTACTTTTCACACAAAGTGTAGGTTATGGATTCTTAAAGTATGTCTTTAATTGTGAAGAGCTTGATAGATGATTCCGCAGTTCAATGAAAGGAATTCTTAAGTTTAAGGATCTCCTACTTATGTCTTTACTGGAAAGTGTTTCAATATTGTATAGTTATGTAATATGTCTTAAGGGTCGTGTCCCGAATGTACTCTAATGTTGTTGAGTCTAAGATCGCAAATGGACTTAAGGTCTAAGTATGTATTATGACTTATGTTTTATATATATATGAAGTGAAGTTTCTATCAAATGATGTGCTATGAAAAGTTTTAAATTTTCCGTTAAATTTACTATGTCAATGCGATGAATTATAACTATGGGCTTGTATAAGACCTCCGAGAGGTCAAGTACGCCATGTTACTTCTAGGGGGTGTTCCCTGTTTGTGACATATACTCATTGCATTAACTAGGCACTCCGAAAGGGAAATCATTGTGTGTTGTTTGAGTGTTCTTCTAATGTCTTGTTATTGAGTAGGGACTTTTTCTCCCGAGGCGAGTAAGCCTAGAAGAGGTAGTCTTGGGGATCACCTAGGTGTGTATTGAAGGAGGTGTATGGGTGTTTCCTTCATGTCTTACCTTGGTGAGTCCTAGGATAACTCTCACATCCCAGTTTACCCCCTAGATGTAACCTGCGTCGGCGTCCTCTTTGAGGACTAAGACAAGCCTCTTAGTCTTACATCATTGCATTCATCGATTAAAAATACGAAAGAATTAAAAACTTTTCAACTATATCTAATTGGAGGTTTACGTAGACCTCTACATACACATAATCGTAATAATATCGAGTATGCATAGACTCGTTCGTATAAGAATATTACATAGTCTTCTACCATTATTGCATACACTTATATAATAAGGAAATAGAGTCATAAATCTGTCTCATCTCATAAAACCATCTAAACAACAACAACAACATTGGGCATAGCCCTACATCAATAAAAGTAAGCCACATATAGTCTTTATACAACTTTGTCTCAAATAGGAAATAGAGTCAATACAAAAGTTGTAGTAACTAAGTAAATTCGTAAAGAAAATATTGGCATCACACTCGGGAAAATTAGGACCTACCACTTGGATGAAAGAATATCCAATTCTTCTTTCCAATCTCCTCAAATCAAACTTCAACGACCGGAACCTAAAATGTTTGGTAAAAAGGGAGCAAATGGGGTTAGTACGCCACATGTACTAAGAATGAAACCATATGCACAAATACCAACAAAGTATGCTAAAAAGGGAAATTTAAAGAAAACATGTCATTTAAACCAATCCTTTAAACATACTAAATTAGTTAATTATATCATATGCATATCATCATACTTAAACCCATAATCTCATATAACTCTACCATTAATTAATAACATCACAAACATGAATAAGAGTAAATCATGTAAATAGCAAAGCAAACCGACCAACTATAATCCTTATGAAGCCACAAGTGCAATGACAAAGCAAAGCCCTAGAACCCTACTTAATCAAGTAACCTACTAAAGATCAAAATTAGAAATTCACTTCACAAAGCATAGTCTTCAATCTCATATGATGTTCCTTCTTTAACAATGATAACCAATTTCATATTCTTATGCATCTTATTCAACATATAAAGTCATTTACATTATATTATCATTTATATACACAATATTAACTTCTCAAAGATCCTATCAAGGCAAACTAGTGCAAGGCATAGGTAGAGTCCCATACCCCTACCTAAGCTAAAGTCAAACCCCTCAAGTGACTTTAATTAGTCTATACTTTATTCATTAATTTTAGTTTAGGGAAACTTAGCTTAACCGACATAGACCACATGACCTAATGTGGAATCCGATGTCATGAAAACCCTACACCGAAAGAAGATGGACTACTTGCCAAAGTAGTACCTAAACATGTATATAT
Organism: Solanum lycopersicoides; assembly: GCA_022817965.1. NCBI lineage: Eukaryota > Viridiplantae > Streptophyta > Magnoliopsida > Solanales > Solanaceae > Solanum > Solanum lycopersicoides. The sequence goes on along the minus strand of CM040628.1, from coordinate 46,064,314 downwards.
GAACTACGTGGATCCACTAGCTAGTATTCCTATGGGGGAAACATAGTTCAAGAACTAGGAGATATAGTTTGGGACCCTCTTTATGCTAAGTGCATTATGATCTCCAATCTCAAGAGTACGTTAGTGATCCTACTCTCCCTAAGTGGAAGAGGTCACTACTCATCTAGTTCACTCGGTGCTAAGCTAAGTCCCTTTATTGAAATGTCTTTAAGATTTACTAAGCATCATAACTTAGTTTAGGTCATAGGGTCTAGCCCCTTGTATATTCATCATCATAGCTCAATAAGAATTGTATGAGAAATAGTCCTTTCATTCACAATTCATATAGGTGAAGTTAACACTTGCACATCACATCATAATAGGGAACATTATTACACATAAACTTATTTATAACATGTACCCATAAGCAACCTCACAACCAAAGCATAAGACATTTCAATTTAATTATCAGACCATCCTATCACCTTAAAAAAGGTGTACTTCGACACAACATCATATCTTGATGACAATTAACCACAATGGAAGTGAGAAATAGGATAGTCCAGACTTACCAACACTCCTCCATAGTTCATCATAAAGGGAATTACCATCAACTCATAAATCAACCCAATTTGGGTCATCACACCAATGTAATCCAATAACCAACATGATAATGAAGTTTAGAAGAATAACCATACCATAATTCAATACAAATCAAAGATTGAAAACATGATATCTAAGTCAATCTTTTTAACCTATATCAATACTCAAGAACTAGCATGAAAGACTACAATTCATACCTATAGTCTTATGATCAATGTAATAACCACAATTAAGGATGATTTAATCAATAATAAAGCCAATTTAATCAAACCCAACATAATTCATATCAACATCAAACCTAGGGTTAAGGGTTAAGGGTCATAATCTACAATCTAGACCAAACCATCTCAATTCATCCCAATTAAGTTATATTACATGATAATCTACTCATTGTACCCTAAAGAAAGTATAAATTACTCAATTCATAACATCAATTTCGTAATTGAATGAAACACATATGAAAACTCAACTTTTGGAAAACCTTTGAAGGAGCCATTTCAGAAAGAAGTCTCAAAGGTGAATTAGATACCATACCTTAATGTTTTGATAACAATCTGATGATGAATTCGTCCCTTTCAAGCCCCCAAATCCCTTTCTTAGCTAAGTCTTCAATGGTGTCTTGCAATACAGAGAGAGAGTAGGGAGAAAGAGGAGAGTTTGTTTTGTGAGTTGTGTTTAGACTAATAAGGGTTGGCGTATTAATATGAGGTGTTAAATTAGTTAATTAGACTTCCTAATCCCCCAACTAACCAACAAAACACTTAATCAATTTAAATGGGATCGTTTTAAAATTTGGCAGAAAGTTGGGTCCTCACAGACGAGACCTCGACCACGGTCCGTCTGTGAGTCGACGTCCCGTTGTTCCCCCTCCGACGTTTAGGACAGTACCTGTGCAGGTGCAGCCTCCTTGAAATTCTCTAAGTGTGGGACGACGGTGGCATCGACACCCCGTCGATCGACACACGACCCGTCAACCCTTCCGTCAATGCACACTGCCAGGAAGTGTTGCATCCAAACTACAAGGGTCCTCATCAAGGGCCCTTGTTTGGTCCTTGGGGAGTCGTACCCGGACGTTTCGACTATGAAACATATCTAACACGCGTTACAAATATTTTGCTTAATTTTGATCAATTCCAACTCCTAAAAGCTAGTCAAATGGCTAAGGCATCCTAGCACTCTTGTGAACCAACTTTCCAAACGTCATGGACGTTCTTGAATATTTTGATTCTTAAACATCTTAACTAACCTATATACATCTAAAACAACTTAGAAATAGTGTTTAGACTTCATTGAACCCTAGTTTAAGCTTTAAAACATGTCTTGGGATTTCGAAATGTTACATTATCCCCCCCTTAGAACATTCGTCCCCGAATGACACTAAGCACTCCTTTAAAGGAAGGAATAGACTCAAGACTATCAGCTCAACCAATTCACAATATCAATTTAACATGCATTACATCATTTCAATAAGGCAAATTTCAAAAACTCAATTACCACACATAGGCTCAAACACTTCATCATGAGGTATCTCCCTCTCACAACACACATGAGCTCAACATACATTACATGAGTCAATTAGCACAAAGTTCATCTTATCAATATCATACATATAATTTCCACAAAGACTCACCATATCATAATGCATAACTTAGCTCAAATAAGCGAAAAGCAAAACAAATTCAAAATTTTCAAAGCCAACTTACAGTGACTTCACTGTATCATCACAGTGAAGTTTCCAAAAATTTGGATTTTTGCAAAGCTTCACCTAAAAATCAAGAAACCACAATTCATAGTCATAATTATGTTATTAAAAAGAATGGCTAACCTTAATCATCGAAAAGATGAGGATAACGGCTCCTCATGTCGGCCTCGGCCTCCCATGTTGCAGCCTCAACTAGGTGGTTCTTCCATAACAATTTTACGGAAACCACCTCTTTGTTCCTCAACCTCTTCACTTTTCTATCAAGGATTTGAACCGGAACCTCCAAATAAGAGAGGTTATCCTTGACTCCAAGGCCTTAAATAGGAAAATAGACTCGGGATCCCCGACACACTTCTTCAACATAGAAACATGGAAAACCGGATGAACCGAATCTAAATAATTAGGGAGTTTAAAGTGATAGGAAAACTTACCAACCCTTTCCAAAATCTCATAAGGGCCCACATAACGAGGACTCAACTTACCCTTCTTGCCAAATCTAACCACTCCTTCATAGGTGAAATTTTAAAATACACCTTATCACCTTCTTCAAACTCCAAATCCCTTCTCCTATTGTCGGCATAGGACATTTGTCGACTATAGGCTGTTTGTAACCGATTCCTTATGATATACACATTCTCCAAAGTCCTATAAATCAAATCGGGACCAAGAATCGATGGCTCACCAACTTCAAACCACCCTATAGTAGACCTACACCTCCTACCATACAAGGCCTCATAGGGAGCCATGGAGATCGATGAATGAAAACTATTATTATAAGAAAACTCCACCAACGGCAAGTGCTTATCCCAACTTCCTTTAAAATCAATAATGCAAGCTCTAAGCATATCCTCAAGGGTTTGAATAGTGCGTTCCGCTTGACCATCCGTTTGAGGATGAAAAGAGGTACTCAATTTCACCCTAGCACCTAAACCTTTTTGAAATGACCTCCAAAATCTAGATGTGAATTGTGCACCCCGATCCAAATTGATGGATAACGGAATACAATGGCGACACACAATCTCATCTATGAAGATCTTTGCATAATCCTCCGCCGAATAAGTAGACTTGACTGGAATAAAATGAGCGGACTTAGTCAATCTATCAACAATCACCCATATAGAATCATATGACTTTTGGGTCCGAGGCAACCCTACTACAAAGTCCATATTAATGTATTCCCACTTCCAAGTAGGAATTTGGATCTCTTGTAGTAAGCCACCCAGCTTTTCATGCTCCGCCTTCACTTGTTGGCAATTTGGACACTTAGCAACAAATTCCGCTATGTCCTTCTTCAAGCCTTCCCACCAATATATCTCCCAAAGGTCATGGTACATCTTAGTCGAACCCGGATGAATGGACTAGTGGGATCCATGGGATTCTTCAAGGATCCGATCCCTCAATCCATCAATATAGGGAACACATAATATCCCTTGGTACCTCAACACACCATAGCCCCCTAAGGAGAAAGACTCATTGAACTTGCCAAGAACCGATTTCTTCAACTCCATCAATAGTTGATCAAGGTGTTGTTTGTAATTCACATCAACCACCAATGATGACTCGGAGCTATGATGAACTGTAGCACCACCATTTGGAAAACTCTCCAATCGCACCCCCAATCTAGCTAACCTATGAACATCTTTCACTAGGTCTTTCTTGGCTTCATCTATATGCGACACACTACCCACAGTCATATGAATTAGGGCATCCGCAACCACATTGGCCTTGCCGGGATGATATAAGACACTCATATCATAATCTTTAAACAATTCTAACCACCTTCTTTGCCGGAGATTCAACTCCTTTTCAGTAAACACGTATTGGAGACTCTTATGATCAGTGAAAACATCAACATAAACACCATACAAGTAATGCCTCCATATTTTTAAATCAAACACCACGGCCGCTAACTCAAGGTCATGAGTGGGATAGTTTCTCTCATGCATCTTAAGTTGCCTCAAATCATAGGTAATCACCTTCCCATTCTGCAAAAGAACACACCTCAAACCTATGCGGGATGCATCACAATACACAACAAAGCCCTTTGTACCTTCGGTAGTGTCAACACCGGAGCCGAAGTAAGCCTATCCTTCAATAATTGGAATATCTTCTCACAAGCCTCCGACCACTCAAACGTTTTACCTTTTTGAGTCAATGTAGTCAAAAAAGATGCAATGGATGAAAATCCCTCCACAAACCTTAGATAATAGCCCGCTAGACCCAAGAAACTCCTAATGTCAGTCGGATTCAAAGGTCTAGGCCAGTTTCTCACCGCATCTGTCTTCCTTGGGTCTACCTCAACTCCCTGACTAGAGATGATGTGCCTAAGAAACGCCACCGACCTCAACCAAAACTCACACTTGCTATATTTGGCAACAATTGATGCTCTTTAAGGGTTTGCAATACCACCCTCAAATGACCCATGTGATCAACCTCGTTCTTCTAATACACCAAGATATAATCAATAAACACAATAACAAATGAATCAACATAGCTTTGAAACACCCTATTCATTAGGTCCATAAATGCCGTCGGAGCATTTGTGAGACCAAAAGACATAACCACGAACTCATAGTTCCCATACCTAGTCCGAAAAGCCGTCTTTGGAATATCTTCCTTTCTCACCCTTAGTTGGTGATACCCCAACCTCAAGTCAATTTTGTATAAGTAACTCGCCCTTGGAGTTGATCAAATAAATCATCAATCCGCTGGAGAGGATACTTGTACTTGATAGTAACTTTGTTGAGTTGGCGGTAATCAATACACATTCTAAAGGACCCATCTTTCTTCTTCTCGAACAAGACCGGAGCACCCCATGGAGAAATGCTAGTCCTTATAAAGCCCTGGTCTAGCAAATCTTTAAGTTGTGCCATCAACTCCTTCTATTCGGTCGGAGCCATTCTATAAGGAGGAATAAAAATAGGGTTTTTTTCCTGTATCAAATAGATACCAAAATCAATTTCCTGTTTGGGAGGAATACCGGGAAGGTCATTAGGAAAGACCTTCGGAAATTCACTCACCAGGGGGACCGACTTAATAGGAGCAATTTTGGAATCCAAATCTTGGACTCTTACAATATTATAAAGACACCCCTTTGAGATCATTTTACATGCTTTTAGACAAGATATGAAACAACCTCTAGGAATAGAATTCCCACCCTTCCACTAAATAACGGGTTAATTTGGGAAACTAAACCTCACCACTCTAGTCCTACAGTCAATGGAAGCGAAACTAGCATGTAACTAATCCATACCCAAAATGACATCAAAGTCAAGCATATCTAGTTCAACTAGATCAACATGAGAAACTCTATTGGGCAAAGTGATAGGAAAATTTCGATAGACTCTTTTTGCAAAAATGGACTCACCCACCGGAGTAGACACCACAAAAGGTTCATGCAAAACATCGGGTAAAGTATCAAACTTTTTAGCTACTAAGGGAGTAACAAAAGAAAAAGTAGCACCCGGATAAAGCAAAGCATACACATCAATAGTAAAGATTTGTAACATACCTGTCACCACATCGGGAGAGGCCTCTTGGTCATCTCTAGTACGAAGAGCATAGAAGCGGTTCTTTTTGGAGCATCACTAGAACCACTTGGCTGTCCACTCTTCTCTTTCCCCTTAGCATCAGGACAATCCTTAACCATGTGACCCCTTTTACCACACCAGAAATAATTGTCCGTCCCCTTAAGACAATCACCAAAGTGTCTCTTACTACACCTTGCACAAGTCGGCCTCCTTGTTGGTGAATTAGCATTCCCTCCCTTTTGAGACTTAGATTTTGACACTCTATCCCCTCTTTTTTTAGGAAACTTGGATGCAACTTGATTCGAGAACTTCTTCTTGAAATTAGGCTTGTCTTGAATCCCAAGCCTATCCCTCGTAGCTCCACCCTCAAAAGACCTTGTCCTTTTTGAATCCTATCCTTTCTTTTTGCTCTAGCCTCATCAACCGTTCTAGCATGAACCATAAGACGACCAATATTCATATTATCATGAAGCATAGCCAAATGACATTAATCTTGCAAGTCATCGGATACACCCATCATAAATCGAATCACCCCGTCTTTAGAATCGAAGACCAAGAAAGGAGCATATTTGGCCAATTGAATGAACTTCAAAGAGTAATCATGAACACTCATACCTCCTTGGCGGAGGTTGATGAATTCCACCACCTTAGCTTATCTTATATCTCTAGGGAAGAACCGATCAAGGAAACCCCTCTTGAAGATTTCCCAAGTCACGGGCCCACCTTGAAGTGTCCTATTATCTCTCCATTGCATATACCCAATCTGAGCCACATCCTTGAGTTGGTATGAGGCCAACTCGGCATTCTCATTTGTAGACAACCCCAGAGCACATAATATCTTATAAACGTGATCAATGAATTCCCGAGGGTCTTCATCAACCTTAGACGCATAAAAGACAGGAGGATTCATCCGAGTGAAGTCCCTAAATTGGGAACCCATAGTTTGCTCGTGAACCTTAGGTTCAATATACCGATTGGCTTGGGCAGTCATAGCTTGAGCTTGAACCGTGGCAGATTGGCTTGAGTAGTCATGTCTTGGTCAATTTGAGCAATAATAGCCCTCATCTGAGACTCTACCATAGGTGGAGGATTGGTCGGAGCCTGTTCATCAACAACAACCTCTTCAAGAGGAGGAACTTGATCACCATGGGGAGGAACTCCCGCATTACAAATATCCTCATCAAGTCTCCTAGCCGCATTCCTTCGAGTATTCATCTCCTATAACCAAATATGCAAGGTTTAGGTGAAATCATATAAGAAGTAGACTCTAGAGGCATGATAATGGATTTCCAAAAATGAGAGTGATTCCTAAGCATCAAATAAGTTCCTATTCATAAGTGTGGCGCGCTTCACAATTATGAATACAAACCTACATAGATGTGGTTGAGAGGGACGTCAACATCAAGGATATTCAACCTCATGCTTTGATACCAAGTTTGTCATATCCGGGTGTACCCCCTAGATGTAACCGGCGGCGGCGGCCTCTTTGAGGACTAAGACAAGCCTCTTAGTCTTACATCATTGCATTCATCGATTAAAAATATGAAAGAATTTAAAACTTTTCAACTATATCTAATCGGATGTTTACGTAGGCCTTTACATACACATAATCATAATAATATCGAGTATACATAGACTCGTTCGTATAAAAAGATTACATAGTCTTCTACTTTTATTTCATACACTTATATAATAAGGAAATAGAGTCATATATCCGTCTCATCTCATAAAACCATCTAAAAAACGATAACAACATTGGGCATAGCCCTACATCAATAAAAGTAAGCCACATATAGGCTTTATACACTTTGTATCAAAAAGGAAATAGAGTCAATACAAAAGTTGTAGTAACTAAGTAAATTCGTAAAGAGAATATTGGCATCGTCCTCGGGAAAATGAGGACCTACCACTTGGATGAGAGAATATCCAAGTCTTCTTTACAATCTCCTCAAATCAAACTTCAACGACCGGAACCTAAAATGTTTGGGAAAAAGAGAGCAAATGGGTTAGTACGCCATATGTACTAATTATGAAACCATATGCACAAATACCAACAAAGTATGCAAAAAAGGGACATTTAATGAAAACATGTCATTTAAACCAATCCTTTAAACATACTAAACGAGTTAATTATATCATATGCATATCATCATACTTAAACCCATAATCTCATATAACTCTACCATTAATTAATAACATCACAAACATGAATAAGAGTAAATCATGTAAATAGCAAAACAAACAGACCAACTATAATCCTTATGAAGCCACAAGTGTGATGACCAAGCAAAGCCCCATAACCCTACTTAATCAAGTAACCTACTAAAGATCATAATTAACAATTCACTTCACATAGCATAGTCTTCAATCTCATATGATGTTCCTTCTTTAACAATGATAACCAATTTCATATTCATAAGCATCTTATTCAACATATAAAGTCATTTACATTATATCATCATTTATATGCATAATATTAACTTCTCAAAGTTCCTATCAAGGCAAACTAGTGCAAGGCGTAGGTAGAGTCCCATACCCTTACCTAAGTTAAAGTTAAAACCCTCAAGTCACTTTAATTAGTCTATACTTCATTCATTCATTTTAGTTTAGGGAAACTTGCCTTAACCGACATAGACCACATGAGCTAATGTGGAATCCGGTGTCATGAAAATCTTACACCGAAAGAAGGTGGACTACTTGCCAAAGTAGTACCTAAACATTTACATAGCAACTACGTGGATTAACTAGCTAGTATTCCTATGGGGGAAACATAGTTCAAGAACTAGGAGATATAGTTTGGGACCCTCTTTATGCTAAATGCATTATGATCTCTAATCTCAAGAGTATGTTAGTGATCCTACTCTACCTAAGTGGAAGAAGTCACTACTCATCTAGTTCACTCGGTGCTAAGCTAAGTCCCTTTATTAAAATGTTTTTAAGCTTTACTAAGCATCATAACTTAGTTTAGGTCATAGGGTCTAGCCCCTTGTATATTCATCATCATAGCTCAATAAGAATTGTATGAGAAATAGTCCTTTCATTCACAATTCATATAGGTGAAGTTAACACTTGCACATCACATCATAATAGGGCAAATTAATACACATCAACTTCTTTATAACATGTACCCCTAAGCAACTTCAAAACCAAAGCATAAGAGATTTCGATTCAATCATCATACTATCCTATCACCTTGAACAAGGTGTACTTCAACACAACATCATATCTTGATGACAATTAACCACAATGGAAGTCAGAAATAGGGTAGTCAAGACTTACCAACACTCCTCCACAGTTCATCATAAAGGGCCTTACCATCAACCATAAATCAACCAAATTTTGGTCATAAAACCAATGTAATCCAATAATCAACATGATAATGAAGTTTAGATGAATCACCATACCATAATTCAATGCAAGTCAAAGCGTAAAAACATGATATCTAAGTCTATCTTCTTAACCTGTATCAATACTCAAGAACTAGCATAAAAGACTATAATTCATCACTACAGGTTTATGATCAATATAATAACCACAATTAAGGATGATTTACCCAATAATAAAGCCAATTTAATCAAACCCAACATAATTCATATAAAAATCAAACCTAGGGTTAAGGGTTAAGGGTCATAATCTACGATCTATACCAAACCATCTCAATTCATACCAATTAAATTATATTACATGATAATCTACTCATTGTACCCTAAAGAAAGTATAAATGATCCAATTCATAACATCAATTTCGTAATTGAATGAAACACATATGAAAACTCAACTTTTGAAAAACCTTTGAAGGAACCATTTCAGGAAAGAAGTATCAAAGGTAAATTAGATACCATACCTTAATGTTTTGATAAAAATTTGATGATGAATTCGTCCGTTTCGAGCCCCCAAAGCCCTTCCTTATCTAAGTCTTTAATGGTGTCTTCCAATAGAGAGAGAAAGTAGAGAGAATGAGGAGAGTTTGTTTTGTGAGTTGTGTTTAGACTAATAAGGGTTGGGGTTTAATATGAGGGGTTAAATTTGTTAATTAGACTTCCTAATCCCCCAACTAACCACCAAAATACTTAATCAATATAAATGGGATCGTTTTAAAATTTGGCAGAAAGTTGGGTCCTTACAGATCAGACATCGACCACGGTCCGTTGTGAGTCGACGTCCCGTAGTCCCCCCTCCGTCGTCTAGGACAGTACATGTGCAGGTGCAGCCTCCTTGAAATTCTCTAAGTGTGGGACAACGGTGGCATCGACGCCCCGTCGATCCACACACGCCCCATCAACCCTTCCGTCAATGCACACTGCCAGGCAGTGTTGCATCCAAACTACAAGGTCCTCCTCAAGGGCCCTTGGTTGGTCCTTAGGGAGTCGTACCCGGACGTTTTGACTATGAAACATCTCTAACATGCGTTACACATATCTTGAACTAATTTTGATCAATTCCAACTCCTAAAAGCTAGTCAAACGGCTAAGGCATCCTAGCACTCTTGTGAACCAACTTTCAAAACGTCATGGACGTTCTTGATTGTTTTGATTCTTAAACATATTAACTAGCCTATGTACATCTAAAACAACTTAGAAACAGTGTTTAGACTTCATTGAACCCTAGGTTAAGCTTTACAACATGTCTTGGGATTTTGAAATGTTACAATAACCTTAGATAGGGAAACTCGTACGGATATGAGTTCACTTCCTCTTGGATTGACTTTGGGAGTTCACTGTTTTGGGATTAAAAATTGTTCAGTGTAATTCTAAATGAATTCACTGTAACATTTTGGTAGTTTACTGTAAAATGGTACTTTTTGCTAAATTTATGGAAATCCTTCTCTAAGTGTTAAATGATGATTCTTCTGTTGTTTTACCTCAATATTCATGAATCTTTTAATTAATTGGCATGAAAGTGTATTTATACTAAAATGTCCCTTTTTTCATGTTTTTGCATTTGCCATACTTAGTACATTATTTGTAGTAACCCCATACTTTTCTATACTCTCTAAGTATAGGTTTGGAAGCGAGGTTGAATTTAGAAGGAAAGCTTGGGAAATAGTCTCTCAAGACTAAGTATGTCCTCATATATTCAAGGGCGTAGTTTTATTTTATTTTAGTTATTTAAGACTTATTATGTATTTTCCTTGAAATGTAAAGGGTCATGTCCCTAAGATATTATGTCGTGTCTTTATGTTGACTTGTGAAGATGAGATTTTCTTAGTATTTATGAAAGAACTCCTTTTTATATTAAACACCGTGAAAAGATTTACTTCCAGACTACTTTTCATGTCTTATACAATGAACGTAGTTAAAGGGCTTGTACAAGACCCCAAAAGGGTCAACTAAGCCTTGTGACGATCCAAGAGTTCTCCTTAACTTCTAAGGGGTACTTGCGGGTCGTGAGAGGATTAGTATTTAATGTTTGGGTTTTGGTTATTTGTGCTTAGGGTTTCGGATTATGGTTTAGGGTTAGGGTTAGGGTTAAGGTTAGGGTTAGGGTTAGGGTTAGGGTTAGGATTTTGGGTTTTTTAGGTTTTTGGTCTTAAGGTTTAGAATTTGAGGTTTAATATCAATGGTTTAGTGTTTAGTGTTTGGGTTTTTGTATTTTGGGCTTGGGGTTTAGATTTTATGGTAAAATTAGGGTTACGGTTAAGTTTTTAGTTTTTTTTAGGTTTTAGGGTTTGGGGTTAAGGATTTGATTTGTAATATCTATGGTTAAGTGTTTAATGTCAGGGTTTTTGTATTTAGGGCTTTCGGTTTAGGGATTAGGGTTTAGGGTTAGGGTTATGGATAGAGTTGGGTTAGGATTCGTGTTAGGGATAGGGTAAGGGTTAGGATTTTATTTTTTTTAGGTTTTATGTTTTGGGGTTTAGGATTTTTGGTTTAAAATCTATGGTTTACTGTTTAAATTTTGGGTTTTGGTATTTTGGGCTTGGGGTTTCGGGTTAATGATTTAGGGTTAGAGCTAGGGTTAAGGTTAGTGTTAGGGTTTTGGGTAGGGTTTAACTTTTTTTAGGTTATTGGGTTTTTAGTTTAGGATTTGAGGATTAAAATCTATGGTTTAGTGTTTAGTGTTTGTGTTTTCATAATTTGGACTTAGGGTTAGGTTGTAGTTTTTTTCTAGGTTTTATGGTTCAGGGTTTAGAGTTTAAGGTTTAAAATCTATTGTTTAGTATTTCATGTTTGGGTTTCGATATTTCGGGCTTATGGTTTTTAGGTTTTGGGTTTATGGTTAGGGTTAGGGTTAAGGTAAGGGTTAGGGTTAGGGTTAGTTTTTTCTTTTTTTTACCTTTTTAGGTTTAGTGTTTAGGATTTGAGGTTTAATAGCAATGGTTTAGAGTTTAATATTTAGTTTTTGATATTTTGGGATTGGGTTTAAGGTTTCTGGTAGGGTTAGGGTTAGGGTTAGGTTTTAGGTTGTTTTTAAGGTTTTAGGGTTTGGGGTTTAGGGTTTAGGATTTGAGTTGTAATATCTATGACTTAGTGTTTAATGTTAGAGTTTTGGTATTTTGGGCTTTGGGTTTAGGGTTTAGGGTTTAGGGTTAGGGTTAAGGATAGGGTTAGGGTTAGGGTTAGGGTTTAGTATTTTTTTTTAGGTTTTAGGTTTTGGGGTTTAAGATTTTTTGTTTAAAATCTATGGTATAGTGTTTAAGCTTTGGATTTTTGTATTTTGGGCTTGGGGTTTCGGGTTAATGGTTTAGGGTTAGAGTTTAGGATTTGCTTGGTTTTAGGGTTTGTGGTTTAGGATTTGAGGTTTAAAATCTATGGTTTAGTGTTTAATGTTTTGGTTTTCGTATTTTGCACTAAGAGTTTTTAATTTTGGACTTAGGGTTTAGGGTTTTTGGACTAAGGGTTTAGGGTTTAGAATTAGGCTTAGGATTAGGGTTAGGGTGTAGTTTTTTTTTAGGTTTTATGGTTTAGGGTTTAGCATTTGAGATTTAAAATTTATGGATTAGTATTTAATGATTGGGTTTTTGTATTTTGGGCTTTGGGTTTTGGGTTTATGGTTTAGGGTTTGGGTTAGGGTCAGGGTTAGGGTTAGGGTTTTGTTTTTTTAGGCTTTTGAGTTTAGGGTTTAGGATTTGAGGCTAAATATCAATGGTTTAGAGTTTAATGTTTGGATTTTGGTATTTTGGGTTTGGGGTTTAGGATTTAATTTTTTTTTAGGTTTTAGGGTTTGGGTTATGGATTTGAGTTGTAGTATATATGGTTTAGTGTTTCATGTTAGCGTTGGGTATTTTGGGCTTTCGGTTTAGGGTTTAGTGTTAGGGTTAGGGTTTATGTTAAGGGTTATGGTTAGGGTATAGGTTTTTTTTGTACGTTTTTAGGTTTTGTGGTTTGGGATTTGAGGTTTAAAATCTATGGTTAAGTGTTTAATGTTTGGGTTTTCGTATTTCGGACTTAAGGTTAGGGCTTACGGTTTAAGGTTAATGTGTAGTTTTTTTTTAGCTATTATAGTTTAGGGTTTAGCATTTTAGGTTTAAAATCTATGGTTTAGTATTTAATGTTTGGGTTTTGGTATTTTGGGTTTAGGGTTTAGGGTTTATTGTTTATGGTTAGGGTTAGTTTTTTTTTTTTTAGGTTTTTGGGTTTAGGGTTCAGGATTTGAGGTTTAATATCAATGGTTTAGTGTTTAATGTTTGGGTTTTGGAATTTCGGGCTTGGGATTTAGGGTTTATTCTAGGGTTAGGATAAGGGTTAATGTTAGGGTTATGGTTGCTTTTAGGTTCTAGGGTTTGGGGTTAAGGATTTGAGTTGTAATATATATGGTTTAGTGTTTAATGTTAGGTTTTGGGATTTGGGTTTAGGTTTAGGGTTTAGGGTTAGGGCTAAGGATATGGTTTGGGTTAGGGTTCGAGTTGGGGATGGGATTAGGGTTAGGGTTTAGGTTTTTTTTAGGTTGTAGATTTTGGGGTTTAATATTTTTGGTTTAAAATCTGTGGTTTAGTATTTAATGTTTGGGTTTTGGTATATTTGGCTTGGGGTTCGGCTTAATGGTTTAGGGTTAGGATTAGGGTTAAGGTTTTGGTTTGTTTTTTTTAAAAGTTTTAGGTTTGTGGTTTAGGATTTGAGGTTTAAAATCTGTGGTTTAGTGTTTAATGTTTGGATTTTCTTACTTTGGACTTAGGGTTTTTATTTTTGGACTTAGAGTTTAGGGTTAGGTTAGGATTAGAGTTAGGATATAGGTTTTTTTTAGGTTTCATGGTTCAGGGTTTAGCATTTGAGGTTTAAAATCTATGGATTCGTATGTAATGATTGGGTTTTTGTATTTTGGGCTTAAGGTTTCGGGTTTATGGTTTAGGGTTGTAGTTAGGGTTAAGGTTAGGGTTAGGTTTTTTTTTTTTTTTTTTTTTTTTTTTTTTTGGTTTAGGATTTGAGGTTTTAATATCAATGGTTTTGTGTTTAATGTTTGGATTTTGTATTTCGGTTTAGGGTTTAGGGTTTATGGTAGGGTTAGGATTAGGGTTAGAGTTTAGGTTGTTTTTTAGGATTTAGGGTTTAAGGTTAAGGATTTGAGTTGTAATATCTATTGTTTAGTGTTTAATGTTAGGGTTTTGGTATTTTGAACTTTGGGCTTACAGTTTATATTTACTGTTAGGGTTAACGATAGGGTTAGGGTTAAGGTTTGTGTTAGGGATAGGGTTATGGTTAGGTTTAAGGTTTTTTTAGGTTTTACGTTTTGGGGTTTAGGACTTTTTGTTTAAAATATATGGTTTAGTGTTTAATCTTTGGGTTTTGGTATTTTGGGTTTTGGGTTTTGGGTTAATGGTTTAGGGTTAGGGTTAGGGTTAAGGTTAGGGTTAGGGTTAGGGTTAGGTTTTTTTTTTTTTAAGTTTAAGGGTTTCTGATTTAAGATTTGATGTTTAAACTCTATTTTTAAGTGTTTAATATTTGGGTTTCATATTTTTGACTTATGGTTAGGATTTTGGGTTTAGGGTTTAGGGTTAGGATTAGGGTTAGAGTGTAGGTTGTTTTTAGCTATTATTGTTCAGGGTTTAGCATTTTAGGTTTAAAATCTATGGTTTAGTATTTAATGTTTGGGTTTTGGTATTTTGGGCTTACAATTTTGGATTTATGGTTTAGGGTTATCGTTAGGGTTTTGGATTTTTAGGTTTTTGGTTTAAGGTTCAGAATTTAAGGTTTGATATCAATTGTTTGTGTTTAATGTTTGGCTTAAGTATAGGGTTAGGGTTAGGTTAGGGTAGGGATAGGGATAGGGTTTTGTGTTAGGTGATAGGTTTAGGTTTTTTAGGTTTTAGATTTTGGGTTTAGGATTTTTTGTATAAAATCTATGGTTCAGTGTTAGTGTTTAGGTTTTGGTATTTTGGGCTTGGGTTCAGGTTAATGGTTTAGGGTTAGTATTAGGGTTAAGGTTTGGGTTAGGGTTAGGGTTAGGTTTTAGTTTTTTTTTAGGCTTTAGGTTTATGCTTAGGATTTGAGGTTGAAATATGTGGTTTAGTGTTTAATATTTAGGTTTCAATCTTTGGACTTAGGGTTTTATTTTTGGACTTAGGGTTTAGGGTTAGGATGTAGGTTTTTTAAGGCTTTATGGTTCAGTGTTTAGCATTTGAGGTTTAAAATCTATGGTTTAGTATCTAATGTTTGGATTTTGGTATTTTGGGTTTAGGGTTTTGGGTTTATGGTTTAGGGTTAGGTTTAGGGTTTTGGCATTTTTAGGTTTTAGGGTTTAGGGTTTAGGATTTGAGGTTTAATATCAATGGTTTAGTGTTTATGTTGGGTATTGATATTTTGGGCTTGGGTTTAGGGTTTATGGTAGGGTTAGAGTTAGGGTTAATGTTAGGTTTGGGTTACCGTTTAGTTTTTTTTTTTTTTTTAGGTTTAGGTTTTGGATTAAGGATTTGAGATAAATATCTATGGTTTAGTGTTAAATATTAAGGTTTTATTTTGGGCATTGGTTTAGGGTGAGGGTTAAGGATAGGGTTAGGGTTAGGGTTCGTGCTAGGGATAGGATTTATGGTTTTTTAGTTTTAGGTTTTGGTGTTTAGGATTTTTGGTTTGAAGTCTATGGTTTAGTGTTGAATGTTTGGGTTTGTATTTTGGCTTGGTATTTTGGATTAATGGATTAGGGATAGGGTTGGGTTAATGTTAGGGTTAGGGTGTGTTAGGGTAAAGGTTAGGGTTGTGTTAGGTTTTGGGTTTGGGTTAGGTTAGTGTTTAGGGTTTTTTTAGGTTTAGGATTTGTGTTTAGTATTTGAGGTTTAAAATCTATGATTTAGTATTTAATGTTTGCGTTTTCGTATTTTGAAGTAAAATATTTTTGGGATTATTTTTGGACATAGGGTTTAGGGTTTAGGGTTTAGGATTAGGGTTAGGTTAGGATTAGGGTTTTGTATTTAATGTTTGGGTTGGTATTTTGGGCTTAGTGTTTTGGGTTTATGGTTTAGGTTTAGGTTAGGGTTTATGTTTTTTGGGGTTTGGGGTTTAGGGTTTAGTATTAGAGGTTTAATATCAATGGTTTAGTGTTTAATGTTTTTTGGGTTTTGGAATTTCGGGCTTGGGATTTAGGGTTTATTCAGGGTTAGGAATAGGGTTAATTTAGGGTTATGGTTGCTTTTTAGTTTTTTAGGGTTTGGGTTAAGGATTTGAGTTGTAATATATATGGTTTAGTGTTTAATGTTAGGGTTTTGGTATTTTGGGATTGGGTTTAGGGTTTAGGGTTAGGGCTAAGGATATGGTTTGGGTTAGGGTTCGAGTTGGGGATAGGATTAGGGTTAGGGTTTAGGGTTTTTTTAGGTTTAGATTTTGGGGTTTAACATTTTTTGTTAAAATCTGTGGTTTAGTGTTTAATGTTCGGGTTTTGGTATTTTGGCTTGGGGTTCGGCTTAATGGTTTAGGGTTAGGATTAGGTTAAGGTTTTTTTTTTTTTTTTAAACGTTTAGGGTTTGTGGTTTAGGATTTGAGGTTTAAAATCTGTGGTTTAGTGTTTAATGTTTGGATTTTAATACTTTGGACTTAGGGTTTTTATTTTGGACTTAGAGTTTAGGGTTAGGTTAGGATTAGAGTTAGGATACAGGTTTTTTTTAGGTTTTAGGTTCAGGGTTTAGCATTTGAGGTTTAAAATCTATGGATTCGTATGTAATGATTGGTTTTTGTATTTTGGGCTTAGTTTTCGGGTTATGGTTTAGGGTTGTAGTTAGGGTTAAGGTTAGGGTTAGGTTTATTTTTTTTTTTGTTTTTGGTTTTTGGTTTAGGATTTGAGGTTTAATATCAATGGTTTTGTGTTTAATGTTTAGATTTGGTATTTCGGTTTAGGGTTTAGGGTTTAGGTAGGGTTAGAGTTTAGGTTTTTTTTAGGATTTAGGGTTGGGGTTAAGGATTTGAGTTGTAATATCTATTGTTTAGTGTTTAAGTGTTAGGGTTTTGGTATTTTGAACTTTGGGCTTACAGTTTATATTACTGTTAGGGTAACGATAGGGTTAGGGTAAGGTTTGTGTTAGGGATAGGTTAGGGTTAGGTTTTAAGTTTTTTTTTAGGTTTTACGTTTTGGGGTTTAGGACTTTTTGTTTAAATATATGGTTTAGTGTTCAATCTTTGGGTTTTGGTATTTTGGGTTTTTGGTTAATGGTTTGGGTTAGGGTTAGGGTAAGGTTAGTGTAGGGTTAGGGTTAAGTTAGGTTAGGGTTAGTGTTTTTGTTTTTTTTAGGTTTAAGGGTTTTCTGATTTAAGATTTGATGTTTAAACTCTATTTTAAGTGTTTAATATTTGGGTTTCATATTTTTGACTTATGGTTAGGATTTTGGGTTTAGGGTTTAGGGTTAGGATTAGGGTTAGAGTGTAGTTGTTTTTAGCTATTATTGTTCAGGGTTAGCATTTTAGGTTTAAAATCTATGGTTTAGTATTTAATGTTTGGGTTTTGGTATTTTGGGCTTACGATTTTGGATTTATGGTTTAGGGTTATCGTTAGGGTTTTGGATTTTTTAGGTTTTTGGTTTAAGGTTCAGAATTTAAGGTTTAATATCAATTGTTTGGTGTTTAATGTTTGGTTTGGGTTTTTTGGGTTTGGGTTTAGGGTTTATGGTAGGTTAGGGTTAGGGTTAATGTTAGGGTTAGGGTTAGGGTTAAGGTTGCTTTTAAGGTTTTAGTGTTTGGAGTTGAGGATTTGAGTTGTAATATCTATGGTTTAGGTAATTTAGTGTTTTTTTGTGGGTTTAGGGTTTAGGA
>CM040628.1:46013170-46046305 GCA_022817965.1 Solanum lycopersicoides | reverse complement strand
GGATTTACGGTTAGCTCTGAGGATAGGGTTATGGTTAGGGTTCGTGTTAGTGATAGGGATAGGGTTAGGGTAGGTTTAGTTTTTTTTTTTAGGTTTTAGATTTTGGGGTTTTGGATTTTTTCGTATAAAATCAATGGTTTAGTGTTTAATGTTTGGCTTTTGGTATTTTTTGCTTGGGGTTCAAGTTAATGGTTTAGGGTTAGGATTAGGGCTAAGGTTTGGGTTAGGGTGAGGTTATAGTTTTTTTTAGGTTTTAGGGTTTGTGGTTTAGGATTTGAGGTTTAAATTTTGTGGTTTAGTATTTAATGTTTGTGTTTTCATACTTTGGACTTAGTTTTTTTATTTTTGCACTTAGGGTTTAGGGTTATGGTTAGGATTAGGGTTAGGATGTAGGTTTTTTTTAGGTTTTAATGGTTCAGGGTTTAGCATTGAGTTTAAAATCTATGGTTTAGTATATAATGTTTGGATTTTGGTATATTTGGGCTTAGGGTTTTGGTTTATGGTTTAGGGTTAGGTTTAGGGTTTTTGGGCATTATTAGGTTTTAGGTTTTAGGGTTTAGGATTTGAGGTTTAATATCAATGGTTTAGCGTTAATGTATGGATTTTTGGTATTTGGGCTTGAGGTTTAGGGTTTATGGTAGGGTTAGGTTAGGGTTAATGTTAGGATTAGGGTTAGGGTTTAGGTTTTTTTAGTTTTAGGGTTTGGGGTTAAGGATTTGAGTTATAATATCTATGGTTTAGTGGTTAATGTAGGGTTTTGGTATTTTGGCTTTGGTTTTAGGGTTATGGTTAAAGATAGGGTTATGGTTAAGGTTCGTGTTTGGGATAGGTTTTAGTTTTTTTTAGGTTTTTAGGTTTTGGTATTTATTATTTTATGTTTAAAATCTTTGTTTAGTGTTGAATGTTTGGGTTTTGGTATTTTTGGGCTTGGTGTTTCGGGTTAATGATTAGGGATAAGGTTAGGGTTAAGGTTAGGGTTAGGGTGTGTGTTAGGGTTAAGGTTAAGGTTTGAGTTAGGTTAGGGTTTAGGGTTTTATTAGGTTAAGGGTTTGTAGTTTAGGATTTGAGGTTTAAAATCTATGATTTAGTGTTTAATGTGGGTTTTCGTATTTTGCACTAAGAGTTTTTTTTGGCTTTTTTGGACATAGGTTTAGGGTTTAGGGTTTAGGATTACGGTTAGGTTAGGATTAGGGTTAGGGTGTACTTTTTTTTTTTGATGTTTTATGGTTAAGGGTTTAGCATTTCAGGTTTAAAATCGATGGTTCAATATTTAATGTTTGGGTTTATGTATTTTGGGCTTAGGGTTCGGGTTTATGGTTTATGGTTAGGGTTAGTTTTTTTAGTTAAGGTTTGAGTTTAGGGTTTAGTAATTTAGGTTTAATATCAATGGTTTAGTGTTTAATGTTTAGGTTTTGGTATTTTGGGCTTGAGGTTTAATGTTTATGGTAGGGTTAGTGTCAGGGTTAATGTTCTGGTTAGGGTTAGGGTTTAGGTAGTTTTTTAGATTTTAGGGTTTGTGTTTTAGGATTTGAGGTTTAGCATTTATGGTTAAGTGTTTAATATTTGGGTTTTTGTATTTTGGACTTAGGGTTAGTGTTTAGGGTTTAGGGCCTAGGATTACGATTAAGTTTAGAGTGTAGGTTTTTTTTAGCTATTATTGTTTAGGGTTTAGCATTTTAGGTTTAAATCTCTGGTTTGTATTTAATGTTTGGTTTTGGTATTTTGGGCTTAGGGTTTTGGGTTTATGGTTTAGGGTTAGAGTTAGGGTTTTGGGACTTTTAGGTTTTTGGGATTAGGGTTCATATTTACGGTTTAAATATCAATGGTTTAGTGTTTAATATTTGGGTTTTGGTATTTGGGTTTGGGGTTTAGGGTTTATGGTAGGGTTAGGGTTAGGGTTTATGTATGGTTATGTTAGGGTTAAGGTTGCTTTTACGTTTTAGGGCTCGTGTGTTAAGGATTTAAGGTTTATTATCAATGGTTTAGTCTTTACTGTTTGGGTTTTGGTATTTGGGTTTGGGGTTTAGGCTTTATGGTAAGGTTAAGGTGAGTGTTTATGTTAGGGTTAGGGTTAGGGTTAAGGTTGATTTTTTGGTTTTCAGCGTTTGGGATTAAGTATTAATTTGTAATATCTATGGTTTAGTGTTTAATGTTAGGGTTTGGTATTTTGTGCTTTAGGTTTAGGGTTTAGGCTTTAGTTTGGGGTTTAGGTTTCATTATTTACGGTTTAATATCAATGGTTTAGTTTTTAATATTTGGGTTTTGGTATTTTGGGTTTGGGGTTTAAGGTTTATCGTAGGTTAGGGTTAGGGTTTATGTTATGGTTAGGGTTAGGGTTGGGGTTGCTTTTTAGGTTTTAGGTTTGGTGTTAAGGATTTAAGGTTTAATATCAATGGTTTAGTCTTTAATGTTTGGGTTTTGGTATTTTGGGTTTGGGGTTTAGGCTTTATGGTAGGTTAAGGTTAGGGTTTATGTTAGGGTTATGTGTAGGGTTAAGGTTGCTTTTTTGGTTTCAGGGTTTGGGTTAAGGATTTGAGTTGTAATATCTATGGTTTAGTGTTTAATGTTAGGGTTTTGGTATTTTGGGCTTTAGGTTTAGGGTTTAGGCTTTAGGGTTAGGGCTAAGTATAGGGTTAGTGTTAGGGTTAGGGTTAGGGATAGGGATAGGGTTTGTGTTAAGGATAGGGTTAGGGATAGGGTTTAGGTTTTTTTTTAGGTTTTAGATTTGGGGTTTAGGATTTTTGTATAAAATCTATGGTTCAGTTTTATTATGGTTTTGGTATTTTGGGCTTGGGTTCAGGTTAATGGTTTAGGGTTAGTATTAGGGTTAAGGTTTGGGTTAGGGTTAGGGTTAGGTTTTAGTTTTTTTTAGGCTTTAGGGTTTATGATTAGGATTTGAGGTTGAAAATATGTGGTTTAGTGTTTAATGTTTAGGTTTCAATACTTTGGACTTGGGGTTTTTATTTTTGGACTTAGGGTTTAGGGTTAGTATGTAGGTTTTTTAAGGCTTTATGGTTCAGTGTTTAGCATTTGAGGTTTAAAATCTATGGTTTAGTATCTAATGTTTGGATTTTGGTATTTTGGGTTTAGGGTTTTGGGTTTATGGTTTAGGGTTAGGTTTAGGGTTTTGGGCATTTTTAGGTTTAGGGTTTAGGATTTGAGGTTTAATATCAATGGTTTAGTGTTTAATGTTTGGGTTTTGATATTTTAGGCTTGGGTTTAGGGTTTATGGTAGGGTTAGAGTTAGGGTTAATGTTAAGGTTTGGGTTACCGTTTAGTTTTTTTTTTTTTTAGGTTTTAGGGTTTTGGATTAAGGATTTGAGTTACAATATCTATGGTTTAGTGTTAAATATTAGGGTTTTACTATTTTGGGCATTGGGTTTAGGGTGAGGGTTAAGGATAGGGTTAGGGTGAGGGTTCGTGCTAGGGATAGGGTTTATGGTTTTTTTAGTTTTTAGGTTTTGGTGTTTAGGATTTTTGGTTTGAAGTCTATGGTTTAGTGTTGAATGTTTGGGTTTTGGTATTTTGGCTTGGTATTTTGGATTAATGGATTAGGGATATGGTTTGGGTTAATGTTAGGGTTAGGGTGTGTGTTAGGGTAAAGGTTAGGGTTTGTGTTAGGTTTTGGGTTTGGGTTTAGGTTAGGGTTTAGGGTTTTTTAGGTTTTAGGATTTGTGGTTTAGTATTTGAGGTTTAAAATCTATGATTTAGTATTTAATGTTTGGGTTTTCGTATTTTACAGTAAAATTTTTTTTTGGGGATTATTTTTGGACATATAGGGTTTAGGATTAGGGTTTTAGGATAAGGGTTTTTGTATTTAATGTTTGGGTTTTGGTATTTTGGGGTTAGTGTTTTGGGTTAATGGTTTATGGTTAGGGTTAGGGTTTAAGTTTTTTGGGGTTTTTGGATTTAGGGTTTAGTATTAGATGTTTAATATCAATGGTTTAGTGTTTAATGTTTGGGTTTTGGTATTTTGGGCTTGGGGTTTAATGTTTATGGTAGGGTTACTTTTAGGGTTAATGTTAGGGTTAGGGTTAGGGTTTAGGTTGTTTTTTAGGTTATAGGGTTTCGCGTTAAGGATTTGAGTTGTAATATCTATAGTTTAGTGTTTAATGTAAGGGTTTTGGTATTTTGGGCTTAGCATTTTGTGTTTAGGTTTAGGGTTAGGATTAGGGTTAGGTGTAGTTTTTTTTTATATTTTATGGTTCAGGGTTTAGCACTTGAGGTTTAAAATTTATGGTTTAGTATTTAATGTTTTTTTTAGTTTAACGACCCTTGTGGTGGGTTAGGGGTTGAGCAACAGCCCCAGTCCTTATCATTTATTAAAATCAAAAAGTACAAAGAGGGGGGCGTAAACCGTAACTCTGATCCTAATTGTGGGTTTTGAGTCGACCAACCTACTTAGGTTAGTGAACTCAACCCTATACATAAGGTTGTATTAAAAATAAACTAAGCACTTATGGAGGACTCCTACTTAATAAAAAGTTTACTAGAAATACAGAAACTAAGGAGATTCTCCCCTTTACAAGAAAAGTCTATAAAATAAGATAAGCCTATTCTAATAAAAGACTAGGATTAAAAAACAGATTGTATATCTACAATATACAACATGAAAAAGTATGATAGTTTGATGTACCGTGATTTCACGGTACTTTTAATCATTTTTCCTTAAGATTGGTGTGTGTCTAGAGACTTTTTGTAGTAATTTTAATATGTTCATATCTTTGTTTTGCACGAAAGTTGTCCAAAACAAAAACGCAGAAAGCTGTGGAGATTTATTGCAGAGGTGACCCACGAAGGCCATCGACGGTCTTTTATCGACGGACCATAGATGGTGACCGTCGATTGAAGGTTCATGAATCTTGAAGCAACTCAGGGAATTCTGACCAAGTGCGGGGCTACGGAAGGATCAACTGTCCATTGATTGATCAACGGACCGTCCTTTTAAATTGTCGATCTAATCAGAGAATGTCCTAGTACCCGATGTTGAATAAAAGCTATGTATGTACTGACGAGAAGCATCGATGGATCATAGGTGAATCGACGGACCGTGTTGTTGGTCAGTCGATTGGATCAGAGAAGATGCAAAGTGAAGGCTAAAAAAAGATGCTATGTCTGGCCTTATGGAGGCAGTCAACGGTCCGCCATTTGATCGACGGACTGTCTGTCAGTGTTGTCGATTGAAGCCGCGTTGTTTGGACAACTTTCCGTATTTGAATTCCTTTTATTTTAGGACAATGTTTTTATAAATAGGGTGAAAAACCTCATTTTGGGGTTGGATTCAATTACTAACTTCTTAGTTTTATTCTTGGAGATTTGTTTTTTTGCAACTTGGGCATTAATTTGAATTTCCGGATTTGGTTTTCAAGATATTTTTGTGGTTCAAGTTGAATTTCTGGATTTTCTTCAAATTTGTCCAAGTAAGTTCATGATTTATTGCTTATCAACCATGAATTGTGTTCTTCTATGCATGGGTAACTAAATCCACAGCTAGGGTTGTGGGAACCATGGGTGATTGACAAAGTAGACCTAGCTTAATAACAATTCTCAAATAGGTTATTGCATGCATTGATAATTCTTTCGTTTAGAAGTCTTTTTAATGAGTGCACACGTTAGAACTCGCCTTATTACTACTTGCTGGCCCAAGGGGGTATTTAATAGGAAAATAATTATCAACATAGATTTAGTGGGATACTATCTAATAGGCTAGTTTCGATTGGTGTGAAATAATAACTAAGTCATACATCGAATATAATGCTTAATATGAAGTAAAGGTAAGGGTTAGTAAATTAGACACACGTAGCCGGACCAAGGTATGGGGTGAAATTCTCTAATTGCCGGACCAAGGATTTAGAGATACCTAACTTATCACTTTGCATGAAAAACACTAGGGAAGAATTTTTATAGCTAGGATTATGACGTTATGAACATATGGGAAACACTTACACCCTAGTTTCTCTAACAACTTGATAAATACTAAAAATTTACTCAGGTTACTTGTTCTACTTAGAAATATTACAATACTTTTATTTCACAAACCCCCCCCCTTTAATTACGTATTTTCGGAAAGGACTTGACTAAATAGAAGTAATCTTATATTGAAGTTAAGTCAAAACTATTTTCCTCGTGGGATCGACCCCAACCTACTAGTTGGGTTCTTTACTTGATACGACCGCTTATACTTCTTTAGGGAGGTGTAATTTGAGCGTATCATATATATGTTAATACATGACTTCAAATATTATAATAAGCCTCTACTTCTACACCTTGTGATTGGTCTTCTAATGTTCTTTCGAATTAAAATTATGTCTTGTAGTCTTTCTTCCTCTTGGTGACAGACCTTGTTTGTCTTTAACTTCTTGTATTTCGTCTTCATATTCAGTGTGGAATGTGGATATAACTTCTTCTTCATCTTCATTATTGTCTAATGATCGAGTATCTTCATCATACTCATCCTCTGACACTATATTACTGTATTCATCCACTTCTTCAACTCTTTCTTGTTTTCCATGTTGTTCCTTCCCTTTTCTCTTTTTTATGACATTTCTTCTTTTTAACACAATCTATTCTTGGATTTGTTGTTACTTTCATGAGGTGAATTTTCTTCCCTTTTTTTTTGAATTTTCTTATCTTACTGCTGACTTGAGATGTTTACTGTAGGAGACTGTGATGAAGTTGATATCTTATCCTCATCATCTTGTGGAGAATTTCCTTCCATTTCTATATCATGTTGCTGATCTTTGGTGTTGTCTACAGGATTTTGTCTTCGACTAGGATCGTTCATGAAAATCTCTGAACTAATAACATGAGCTCTAAGCTCGATGCACTGTGTAACAACCCTAAAAAAATGGATATGATAAGTAATGCTTAATGTGTCTAGAATGCCTATGATTAGACCGGGTTCACACAGATTGATGCGCGTAGAACCAGACCTCGGAACCCTTGCTACAGTCAAGCCAACTAATTTGGGGAGTTAGTTGATCTTGGAAAAGTTGGGTCCAACAATGTAGGGCTCTAGAATACGAAGATTTACTCGCAGGAGTGTTTACCGGACTTAAAAAGGGGAAATCTTAGGTTAGGAGGGTCTAGGGGGAAAATGGTCTTTTTCCAGGCTTAGGGTAGTATCGTAATTAACCGAAAAATGTAATTAATTATATAATTAATAAGGTGGAGGGGCATTTTGGGGGAGAGGGCCGAAAATTTGCCTTTGAGGCAAAATATTGCTCCACCCGGGTTCGAACCTAGGTGGGAGCAATGATTTAATGTGACTTTTTTTATTGGTGAATTAATTTAATAAATTAATAATTAATGGCTGATTTAAGAAAAAGGAAAATCAGATTTTTATTATTAATTATTATTTCTTTATTAATTAATGTGTTTTATTTGACTAAGTCTCCTAGTTGACTAAGTCTAAACTACTTCACCTCTTTTAACTCTCTCTCACGGTCATCTCTCTCACGTTTCTCCAATCTTTTCACGTTCTCTCTGCCAAAAACACAAGAGTTGATCAGCAACTAAATGTTATTGACACTTGAAGAACTTTCACGTTACAAACTTATTCAAAACATAACCAAAAACGTTAGGCAAAGAGAGGAGTTTTTCCGTCGAGTTAGTGTTGAAGCTTTTGGACTTAGACGAAACTTTGGAGAAGGTTTGGGCAGCAAGTTCAAGGTTTGAACTTCAAAATAAGGTATGGGTTTTCTCTCTTGGAATCCTTTCTCCAAGATAAATTTCTGTCTACAAAATTCAACGTATGAAACTAGGGTTGTCCCCTTTATTGTTGAATTCGTTGTCCCTAGTCTCCTTCCGATTTCAATCTAAATTAGGTTAGAAATCATGTTGTTGGTATGGTTGCTGGTAGCTAAGTGTGAAATATGATGTTCTTTGTGATTTTGTGTTTGGAAATAGCAAGCCTGTTCAATGATGTCAAACGAAAATGATGTGGTGCAATGTGTAAAATGTTTGTTGTTGTTTTCCGTTTTGAAGTCTTAAAATGGCTTGTTTGATGATTGGAATTATTGTGCATAAGGTGTGTAAATTGTGATGTTTAAATGAAGTGTAAGGTGTCTGATCTTAAGTGGAAAAATCTAAGCTAAAACAACAATGAATCTACACCTAAAAACGCGTTAAACAAATTGTGAAAATACCACAAAACGAACGTATGAATGTTGCTAAATAAAGGCTAAAAAATTTAATAAAATTTGCAGCACTTGGTGATGTAGTTTTCGGCCAGAATACTTGAAGTTTGAGAAGTTTAAAAATAAATTTAAAACATGTGAGGTCAGTGGGGATTGAACCCAAGACCTCACTACATGAAAGCTGGAAAAAAAATGAGAGGTGTGGGATTCGAACCCACAACCTCTCGGCCAAAAAAGAGAGTAAAAGGGAAATTTTAAATTAATAAAAATAATGGAAGGAGTGGGATTCGAACCCACCACCTCTTGGCTGAAGGAGGAGACAAAGAGAGAAATTAAAAAG
Organism: Solanum lycopersicoides; assembly: GCA_022817965.1. Lineage (NCBI taxonomy): Eukaryota > Viridiplantae > Streptophyta > Magnoliopsida > Solanales > Solanaceae > Solanum > Solanum lycopersicoides. The sequence continues at coordinate 46,037,827 of CM040628.1, read as the reverse complement.
AAAATAAAGTAAGGTTGTGCGGGCTCGATCCCACAACCTCACTGCCAACGCTTAAATAGTTAACTTTTAAATGAAAATAAAATAAGGAGGCTGTGGGGGTTCGAACCCACAACCTCACAGTTCCAAGCGAAATAAAGAAAGAAATAAAGAGAGGCTGTGGGGGTTTGATCCCACAACCTCCTGGTTAATGCGAAATGAACAGGAAAAATAACTAGGAAAATAAAAGAGGGTTGTGGGGGTTCGAACCCACAACCCCTCGGCCAAGGGAGAGATTTTCTAAAGAAAAGGAACTAAAAAGAAATGTTGATGTTGGGGATCGATCTAGGGTCCTAATATCATGAGGACTAAAAATAAAATCAAGGGAAAATGTAATTATTTTCCAAGGGATTCGATCTTGGGTTCCCTTGCCCAAATTTCCGTATTGATACATAAATCATACGAGAATTAAATGTTCAAGAATAATGCCATCTACTTAGATCGAAATCGAGATCTTGGCATACATACAAGATGCATAAGTCTTGTACTATATAATCTTAGGAAGATATGAGTCACTTAACGAACTATGAATGAAGTCTCATGGCTTGTATGTATAGACCCATAAGTCTAGCATACGTTTAAAAATAAGTGAACCTAAGATGTATGTAATGAAATGAAGTAACCCTAGAAGGGTTAAGTACGAGTGTGAAACACACAAATGGCCAAGTGCATTGGCATATCATGAAATGAACATTCACGTAAAATGGGGTGAGTAATTATGAAGAGCAATTGTGCTAATGATAATGAATGTGGTGACAACATGACATGAGGCTAATGTGAAAGATGAGAACAATCTCAAATGAGCCTAAGTAAATGTTACCAAAACGTACTCACCTATGAGAGTGTAAGTTAATGAGGAGACCAGTCTCTATGAACACTCTAATGAAAGTATTGAGATTAACACACTTAATACTAATGATGAGATGAGAAATCATCTATTGAGCTATGATGACCTCATAATAGAAGCCAGCTTCTATGACGTATGAGTTGAATGTAATGGAACTTTATACTGAGCACTGATAGACTAGCTATGAGCGGTGATGCCTTCTTTAGGGAAGGGCAGAGGTTCACGTAACTCTCATGAGATGAGACTTTCCGGCTTGCCGGGTATGGGTCTCTTTATATCTCCTGGTCTTCAAACCTATACTGCCAATATAGGGATCTGGCGGGGTTAAATTCCCATGTACGCTAGCATGTTTTGGGTCACTTTGGCCGGTGATTCCACCTATTTTTGGTGTGGGGGAGACACTGGATTTCATGATGCTCACATGATCTATGTCGGTTAAAGTTAAAGTTCCCAATGAATGAATGAGGCCAACCTCAAATGATGCACATAAAGAAATGAATGATACCAAAGGTGTTAGGATAGGATAATCAAGAGGTGACTAGACTCAAGTAATGACACTAGGTTATTCTTGATCATTGCACAGCAAACCCGATGAAAGTCTTAAACTACATCCTAGGTATAGCTGGTGTTCAAACTAGCCTATGAACGAAATGAAATGAAGTACGTATGAATGAATGAAGCAGACTCTGTGTTTGCTAATGAAGACTCCCTAGTTGAGTACCCATATGTTGAGCCCTCATTTTGGAAAGTCTTAATGTCAAGTCCATGATTCCAAGGTCTCATGGCATGAATGAATGTTATAAAAGATGTTATGTGCTATATGCTATATGATATGTGTTACGTGTAGGATGTTGTGTGCTGTGTGCAATGTGATAAGTATGATGATGCATGTTACTCTCATGGCATGACTTTCCTAATCAAAATTTGGAAAGCTCACTGACTTTCCTAATCCAAATTTGGAAAGTTCACTAACTTTCCTAATCCCAATTTGGCAAGTCCACTAACTTGACTTTCCATAATCATGTTGTTAGGAAAGAGCTATTCTTACTCATGCATGTCCTTGGTGTGTGCTTGCATATACCCATACTTAGTACAAGTGTGTACTAATCCCATATAACTTTACATTTTTAGGTGCAGGCACAGGTGGACGCTAGAGCTTACAGGTTGACGTTGCAGCTATCCGGACGTGGAGCTTTCATCCGGACTTGGTAGGCCCTCATGCTTTTGAGGATGTCTACCGTTACTATCTAGCTAGTGGAGCATGTTCCACTTGTGTTTCTTTCCGTTTTTATTTTAGACATTGTGTTGGTGCCATTTTGGCAATTATACATTTATTACAGTGTTGAACTGTTTCTTTCATTTGATTATCTCTATATTAGATGGTTGATTTGTGAACACCCATGATTTTAAGTTTAAAATGTTTAGCATGAAATAAGAAAACAAATAGTTCAAATTTTCCTCTAAAATTAACCTAGATGAAGTAAGAATGACGTATGTAGGCTTGTCTGCGACCTCTGAGAGGTCAACGACGCTGGTCTCGTCTAGTGTCTAGATTCCGGTCTTGACACACTGACCCTCATCCAACCTTTTCACCTGCAAACCAATATTATACCTTCCCCCGTTTCACTGCAACCCTCTTCTAGATTTTGTTCATGGACTTCCTGGCCTGTTTGTTGTAAATTTTGCATATCCTGGAAATTTGTTAAGTTATGCATATCCTGTGTGTTTATTGCATCTTGTGGCATATGGATTCATGTTGTGCACTTTTGTTGCTTGCCAATGATTCAGGTTTGTGACTTGTTCATGCATATCTAAATTAATAAAATCATTATAAATCGGAATGATGGAGCTCTTACCTGTCTGCACTAGCTGTAGTGGACTGTTTACTTGTTCTTTATGGTGTTGATTTGCAGGTTTCCACAAAGTTTTCTGGATGGCTTGCTTAGGATGTTTGTGTTTTCTGTTTTGAACTTGCCATTGTTCTCCTTGATCCTGGACATCATGCTCATGTTGTAACAGTGCTAGACCCTTAACTATATTTACCACCTGCACACCACTACTTTGTTGAACGGTTTTCACACTTTCATTAGTAGTTTTATTCTTTTTTGTTGCCTCCATTTCCTTCCTTTTATGATATTCTTCATCTCTAGATTTGATATTACATTATTGAATAGTGTGGCCTTGATGTTTACATTAGTTTCAGTATGTAGGAATACCTTCATACACATTACACTGCCACTTACCCATAGTGAAATCATCTTCATCATAACATAACCATACGTTTAACCCTTTCCTTTGTGAGGTCTATTTTGATTCTCACTCGAGCCATGCTTCCCCTTGTCTTCTATATAGATTCATTGTCCAAATAAAAAACTTTACCAATTGAAGACAACGGGCCTGTCAAGATGTCCTTATAATAACAATGCCAAGGAAGTTCTGCAAGGGATATCCAAACGAGAACAATAGGAGTTTCCTTAACTGGTTTGAAATTAGGAGTCCACTTATGGATTTGCATAGGCTGACCCTTAATGGTCATGATTTGTTTCGTCCAAACAGTCACATAATCAATTTATTATCTAAATCAATATAAACATGTCGAGCATTAAAATGGTCTATCTTAACACCCCCGTATAATTTAGTTTGGTTGATGAAACTCTTTCTAACCAGCTCAACCTTAGGAATTGTAGTACTGAATTTACCTATAAGCGTAAACTTGCGTCTAGCAGCCCAATTAACCATAAAATCTTCTTCTTTAAAAATCACAGTAGCCTACCTTGATTATTAATGATCTTAGGTGCCTCAAAACTAATAGGAGTAGTGTTATTGCCTAAGTTAAATCTAATTCAAGTTGCATAAGATTGGATCATAGTGTAGGGAGAAGGTTCTTGATCATCACCTTTTTTGGGAAATTTTTGATTATTGAACACCCTAGTAGGACCTTTATTCTGGGAACCCTGCTTAGACGGATGAACCTGCATATTGTTTCTAACAAAATTGTTAGAAACTTGAGGGAATTGATCATGATTTTTAGGCTGGTTATTACCCCCAATACCATCTTGCACTTGAGCTCTAATTGCCTTATTCCCCTGTCATTCAGCTTATCAACAACAAAAACAGGTTCAAGACAATACATCTTAGATGCATTACACACATTCACAACACTAACATCATCTAGAACAACATACTACATATATATACTATGGACATTGGTACCGTAAGGAGCACTGTAAGGTTTAGCGATCTTACTTGTGTGTACTCCTTCATCATTAGAGCGTGCCACTACCTTATTATGATTTTGAGGGATCAATTAATGACCAAGAACATACCCAATATGTTGTCGGTCCCCTTGTGGCTGACGAACCTCCCCTGCATATGGAGTGCCCACATTTTTTACTGTTCTTGAATTTTCTTTTTTTTGTTTAGACAACGAACTGCTGCCAATCTCTAACAATGAAGTTACTGCATCTTCGACCCTGTACCTGCTAATGATTTGAGAAACTTCTTTCTCCTGCAAATTTGTACCATCATGTGGAGTAGATTTAGGATTATCATTCTTTCATAAGTAGTACAACATTCATCTCTGGAAACATTTCCTTTAAACCCATCATCCCCAATATTGATCGGAGCTCCAGGTACGCTACCAGTGCCGCTACCCAAGCTTTGTAGATCGATGAGTACACCATGTTTTTTATTCAATTTTTTTCTTTTTGTTTGCCTAGACTAGTATAACGAACCCCACAACTTGGATTCACGTTTAACATATCAGAACCTGATAAAAATTGTATTCACGATTAAACTCCTCGTTCTTCTGCTTCGCGATTCAATCTCAGAGCAGGGGCGATGAAATTCTCTGATTTTTCAGCTAGAGAAGAATCTTCATACGTAGTTTTCATTTCTTCCTTTGATTTAACATGTAGAAAACTAGAATTTGCTAGCTCCATAACCTTTCTTGCCCATTCCAATTCCTCTTCTAACATTGTGACATGGATAGCTTCATTACGCCTCAAATTTGAAGAATTGTCCGATGAATTTGTGGAATCACTTTTTATTGATGGATCAATAGTAGATTTTTGTGAAAATTATTGTTTGTCCGGAGGCTGGCGATGCTTCACCGGCGACATAGACACCAAAGGAGAAAATTTTAAGGACTTTTAGGTATTAGGGTTTAGAGATTAGTATTTACTGTTTGGGTTTTGGTATTTTTGGCTTAGGGTTTCGGGTTAGGGAAAGGGTTTTGGATTTTTTAGGTTTTTGAGTTTATGGTTTAGGATTTGAGGTTTAATATCTATGGTTTAGTGTTTACTGTTTGGGTTTTGGTATTTTGGTCTTGGGGTTTAAGGTTTATGGTAGGGTTAGGGTTGGGGTTAATATTAGGGTAAGGGTTAGTGTTAGGATTTAGGTTGTTTTTTAGGTTTTAGGGTTTGGGGTTAAGGATTTTAGTTGTAATATCTATGATTTAGTGTTTAAGGTTAGGGTTTTGGTATTTTTGGCTTGGGTGTAGGGTGTAGGGTTAGGGTTAGGGTTAAATATAGGTTAGGGTTAGGGTTATATATAGGGTCAGGGTTAGGCTTCGTGTTAGGGATAGGGTTTGGTTATGGTTTAGGGTTTCTCTAGGTTTTAGGTTTTGGGATTTATGATTTTTGGGTTAAAATCTATTGTTTAGTGTTTAATGTTTGGGATTTTGGTATTTTTGATTGGGGTTTTGGGTTAATGGTTTAGGGTTATAGTTAGGGATAGAGTTCAGGTTAGGGATAGGGTTAGGGATTAGGTTTTGTTTTTAGGTTTTAGTCTTTAGGGTTTAGGATTATTGGTTTAAAATCTATGGTTAATGTTTAATGTTTGAGTTTTTGTATTTTGGGCTAAGGGTTTCGGGTTAATGGTTTAGTGTAAGGGTTAGGGTTATTGCTTGGTTAATGTTAGGGTTAGGGTTAGCTTTTGTTTAGGTTTTAGGGTTTATCGTATAGTATTTGAGGTTTAAAATCTATGGTTTAGTATTTGATGTTTGGATTTTCGTATTTTGGACTTAGGTTTTTTTTGGACATTAGGTTTAGTGTTTAGTGTTTAAGGATAGGGTTAGGGTTAGGATTAGGGTTAGGGTGTAGGTTTCTTTTAGGTTCTATGTTTCAGGGTTTAACAATTGAGGTTTAAAATATATGGATTAATATTTAATGTTTGGGTTTTTGTATTTTGGTCATAGTGTTTCTAGTTTATGGTTTATGGTTAGGGTTAGGGTTAAGGTTAGCAGTAGGGTTAGGGTTAGGTTTTTTAAAAGGTTTTTGGGTCTAGGGTTTAGGATTTTAGGTGTAATATCAATGGTTTAGTGTTTTATGTTTGGTTTTTTTTGGACATAGGTTTTTTATTGGTCTTAGGGTTTAGGGTTAGGATTAATGTTAGGGTTAGGGTTAGTATTAGGGTTAGGGAGTAGGGTTTTTTTAGGTTTTGTAGTTCAGGGTTTAGCATTTGATATTTCAGATCTATGGTTTAGTATTTAATGTTTGGGTTTATGTATTTTGGGCTTAGGGTTTTGGATTTATGGTTTAGGGTTAGGGTTAGGGTTAAGGATAGGGTTAGTGTTAGTTTTTTTTTGTTTTTTTAAAGTTTTTTGGTTTTAGGGTTTAGGATTTTAGGTTTAATATCAATGGTTTAGTCTTTAATATTTGGGTTTTGGTATTTTTGGCTTGGTGTTTAGGGTTTATGGTAGGGTTAGGGTTAGGGTATGGGTTTAGGTTGTTTTTTAGGTTTTAGGGTTTGGGGTTAAGGATTTGAGTTTTAATATCTATGGTTTAGTGTTTAATGTTAGGGTTTTGTTATTTTGGGCTTTGGGTTTAGGGATTAGGATTTAGGGTTAGGGTTAAGGATAGGGTTAGGGTTAGGGTTCGTGTTAGGGATAGGGTTAGGGTTAGGGTTAGGTTTAATTTTATTTTTTTTGGTTTTTTTAACGACCCTTGAAGGTGTCAGGGGCTTAGCAAGACCCCCAATCCTTAGCATAAAAAAACAAAAAAAGATGCAAGGAGGGGGGCATAATACCTTACCTCCGAACCTAAGGTGGTTCTGAGTGTTCATTCCTACTAAGGCTATTCCACTCATCTACTTATAAAAAAGAAACTAAAAATGCACCTAAGGAGAGGACTCCTCTCAATACAAATTCTAGAAATGCATAATAAGGGAGACTCTCCCCTCACAGAAAAGGAAAAGACAAAATAAAGACCTAAAGATCTATTCGAACAAGCTATATCTAAACAAGACAAATCCTAGTTGAATAGGATAAACCAAGTTAAACCATAAATTGCAGAGGTCAAGGTGGTTTCTTGATTTTTCTTAACTTCTTACTTATGAAGTTGTGTAAGCCCATTGTTTTAGTAGAAAGCTGCCTCTTGCTACATTTGGTATTTGCTTTTGAGTGTAGTAGTGTTTTATAATATCCTGCCTGTGACTCTGCTTGGACAGGAAGTTTGCACAATTATTGGCCTCCCTGTAGACAATAACACATTGACAAAATTCACACTAATTGGCTATTGTCTGCAACTCTTGAATTTGTTCTTGAAGTTTCCATGGTGTTGCATTCTAGTTAATCCATTTTGTGAGAAGTTTTGTATCAAATTCCAAGATAATGTTGCTATAGCTATGTTAAATGCACCAATACAGACCATAATTGGCAGCTTGTATCTTATCTTGGTTATTGGTTTTTTCTCCTAAAGGTATTGTGAAAGCATAGATCTAATTTCCTTGGTTTTCCCTCAAAATACCCCCTCCACCAATCTTGCCTATATTGTGCAAAGCAATCCCATCAGAGTTGAGTTTGTACTTGTTTATAGGAGGTGGTTTCCAGCTGATAGTGATCACTTTAGTAGCATGCCTGCAACTTTCAATTTTTTCAATAACCTCTGTCCAAGTAGAAGGCCATTAAATGTCTGAATAGCTGAAATTCAAGATGTGAAGTATGTATTTTAAGATCATGTATTTGACTCTAGAGCTGTTAGATTTCTTTCCACCAAACTTGACTGAACACATGTTTTTCCGTAGATTCCAGCACACTATTGTGTGAAGGGCTTGGATGATATTTTTGTGAATCTCATTTCGAGGATGTGTATTCCCTCATCCCAACAGAAAATGTTTCAGCTGTGTATGCTGGTAGGTACACAACCCATGCCTTCTCAGAATTTCCAGATATGAGCTGCAAAATGACCATCATTAAAGATATGATTCACATCATCACATCCCTGCTTGATGCAGCAAAAACACATGAGGATCTACTCCAAAAGCTCTCATCTTGTCTTTGGGTGGTAATTTTTGTCTAAGATCTCTCCATACCAGGAATGACATCTTAAAAGTAACAAGTTTATGCCAAATCTGAGAGTGAATCAACTCCTTGTACTTCTTCTCTCTGCAGATCTCCCAAGCAGAAGCACAAGAGAAATTTCTATATTCTGTAGGTTTCCAGATTGCAGTGTCTCTCACCCTTTCTTGTATTGAAAATTTGTGCTCACAATTTGAGGGATAAGCATGGGAGGGACCTGTTGTCTTAATTTGATCTCCATTCTGAAACCTTTATCAATTTGATGATGTTGTAGCAGTTTGAGCATTCTTGATAATACCTCCGCACCTAAAATAAATAGGGCCGGAGATAGTGGGTCCCCTTGATTGAGTCCTCTAGTTGAGTTGATAAAGTCGTGTCTATGACGATTAATAATAATTGAATACCAATTATTGCTCATAGTTCTCCATATCATGTCAATGAACATTTCCCCAAAGCCTAGTCTTCTCATTACTAGGCAGGTAAATGCCTAAGACACTCTATCATAGGCTTTAGTCATATCCATCTTGATAACAATATTATCACCTTCCTATGGTTTTTTCATTCTATGAATGATTTCTTGTGCAAGCATGATGTTCTCAGTAATACTTCTCCCTCTCACAAACCCTAACTGATTATCTAAAATGATCTGAGGAAGAATAGGAGCCAATCTCATACTTAGAAGTTTAGAGATTATTTTATTGGAGAAGTTACTCAGGCTTATAGGTCTGAGATCGGTGAATCTGTTAGGATGGGAAGTTTTAGGTAGAAATACTAGGCATGCATGAGTCATGAACTTGGGCATGGTGTACCCACAGAAAAAGGATTGTACTGCAGCTAAAAGGTCATCCTTATTAATATGGCAGCAATCTTGATAAAACTTGCCTCTAATACCATCTGGACCTGGAGAAGACCTAGGATTCATAGCAAAAATTACCTGCCTCAACTCCTCTAGGCTAGGTAATTCCTGAAGTTTCTGATTCTGTTCAACATTCACAATATTAGGTAAGTGTTAAAGAAATATTTCATCAATTTGGTATTTTGCGCTTTGGGTTTAGGGTTTAGGGTTTAGGGTCAGGGTTAGGGTTAGGGTTCCTGTTAGGGATAGGGTTAGGGTGTATGTTATGTTTAAGTTTTATTGTTTAGGGTTTAGCATTTGAGGTTTAAAATCTATGGTTTAGCATTTAATGTTTTGGTTTTGCTATTTTGGGATTAGGTTTTTGGGTTTATGGTTCAGGGCTAGGGTTATGTTTTTTTTAAGGTTTTGGGTTTAGTTTTTCGGATTTGAGGTTTAATATCACTCGTTTAGTGTTTAATATTTGGGTTTTGGTAATTTGATCTTGGGGTTGAGGGTTTATGGTAGGGTTAGTGTTAGGGTTAATGTTAGGGTTAGGGTTAGGGTTTAGATTGTTTTTTAGGTTTTAGGGTTTGGGGTTAAAATTTTGAGTTATAATATCTATGGTTTAGTGTTTAATGTTAGGGTTTTAGTATTTTGGTCTTTGGGTTTAGGGTTAAGGATAGGGTTAGGGTTAGGGTTAGTTTTTTTTTTTTTTTTTTATGTTTTAGGGTTTGTGGTTTAGTATTTGAGGTTTAAAATCTATGATTTAGTGTTTAATGTTTGGGTTTTCATATTTTTGACTTAGGTTTTTTTTGGACTTAGTGTTTAGTGTTTATGGTTAGGGTTAGGGTTAGCATTGCGGTTAGGGTGTATTTTTTTTAGGTTTTATGGTTCAGGTGTCACATCCCAAGACCACACCCTAAAAGTTAGGGTACAATCATGGATTGCGACCGGCGTATTCTACATCTCAGAGGTCTCATACAGGCCTCTCATATCATTCATCGCATATACATAATGAAAAGTAGTGCGAAATTAAAGCTTTTCATAAAAACAATATAGAAGTCTTTAGCTCTTTCATATATGTAGAAATCGGAAAACACTAAGTCTCGATCATCATCTTAAGACACGACGATACTTGGGACACGGCCCATACGAATTCAAAACATACTACTATATAGTCTATTACAAAACTTCATTAAAGAAACATAAAATGACATACATGCGCTCGAGTCAAATGAGGACATACTTCAAATCTTCTTGAACGATCTCCTTGTCCAAGTCTTCTTCCCAAAGCTCTTCACCTACCAAGAACTATATAGATAGAAAATAAAGCATGGAATTAGTACAACCACATGTACTAAGTATGGCATTATGCATAAAAATCATGAAAACAGACTTTATTGGAAATATGCATCTTTTCATTTTATAAATCATATTTTAATCATAATAACAATATTTAGAAACTTAGAAACACACAAGATAATATTTAAACCAAAAATCATATTTTTGAGATCACTTTACAGTGAACTCATTCACTGTACAGTGAAGATGCTTATTCTTCACTTGAGACACCCTTTAGCATGTAATCATCTCACTTAAGGCTATCCTAAGATTCACTTAAGTCACACAAAGAGAGACCTCCCATACACCCTCTCTAGATGTGCCTAAACGACCCTTAAGATTGCTTATAATGAGTCACATACACACTTACAAAGCATCTTAAACATGAAGGTAAGATCCTTCTACCAAAGGTGATTTCTAAGTCTCACTTGAGTGAATTGTGAAGCGACCGCCCATACAATACCTTACACACACACTCAATAGATCCTATAGACTCCGTAGGATAGAATCATGCTCACTACACTACAACACGTAGATGATATGTCATTCTCCTTCCAAAACCTATCAAAATACCTACTTAAGTAAATCAAGAAGATAACGTCCATGATTGACCTCTTCAAGATTACCTAAATAGTCCTTAAAACTACCTAAGGCTTATATCATGTCAACAACAGCAAACCTTTTCCCTAACTAGAGTCATTCTCAAGACTTCCATAGATAAGCCATGAAGAGATCTTCCTTTATGCCCTCTTCACAATTTAACTAAAGAATTCCTAAGGCACTCTGAATTAGGTACTTACTCACTTAGATACTTCATAACTTAAGTCATTAGTTCATTACTTCATTTAGAAGACATACATCACATAAAGTACATTCAAACAATGGTCTTAGACAAGACCTAGGGACTCTCACTAACATCTTCAAAGTCTATTGTGCAATGTCTAGATAGTGTCCCATACCACCACCTAAACCTCATAGAACTTTTATAATGCTAATACGTATCCCATATGATGAGAATAGGCAATAACCGACATAGACCATGGTAGCAAAGCATGGAATCCGAAGTTCTATCCTACTTCGATGAGGTTTTCTACTTGCCAATGGTAGAACATAAAGATCCCATGTAGGCACATGGTTAAGGAATATGAAGGGCGTGCTTTGTATTCTAGTCTCATACTTAACTAGAACTACTTCCCTTAACCATACTCACTCGGTGCTAGCCTTAGTTCTCATAGAACAATTTACATTAAGGTTCATACAAATGGGTCCCATATCATGCTCATGACCCAATTACATTTACCCTACCAAAGCGAGGTCCATTAGGGCTATCTCACTATGGCGACAAGAAGCTCATCATGAATTTCCTAAGGTATGATATGGTGTCGTTCCAGACAATCAACCTTAAGTCCATCCTCATTACATGAAGGATACCATTACGGCTAACTACTTCACAATTCATAACCTTACCACTTGGTTCAAGGTTCCACATAAATGAGCCTTTAATCATCATTCAAGGTCTCACCTATATTCATTTATTCAATACTAAGACCCTTTAGGTTCCTAAGTCAAGACATCACATATTCAAATAAGCATCAAGTAAGGGACACAAGTCTACCTAAATAAGACACAACATACTTCCATTTAACACATCTAGCCTATCTTTCTTTAGATCCCTTAACATGACCCTTAACCTTATTAAGTCAATATATTCATTACCTTAACATTAACAACTCAACAATTTTAGACTCATATAACCAAATTAAGGACAACCATGTAACAACTCTAAGACTACACACTTAACACATAGTCAAAACATAACATGATTACTTAGATAGTATCAATAGTCTAACACATACTTTCACATATAGGTAGAAATGATCATACATCATCGAATCAATTAATCAAATAGACATATAAGTGCAAGTATTGCCGAAAAGGCCATGATCATCAATATACTAGAAAGTAACGCCGACAAGGGCACATCAATTCACATAACACCGCTACATAAGGTGGACCAGACCAATCATAATAGAATCAAAGTATAAATAACATAAAAATAAAGTAAATGGGGCATCATACCTCCACTCCATCATCAACACTTCAATTCAAGTCAACTTACTCAATTTGATAACAGAAAACCCTTACCCAAGGTCATGAACACCAATTCAATACACAATTATGGAAATCAATGAAATCTAAACCAATTCAACATATATTCAACAATCCAATACTAATTTGATAACAATTAAACACAATTCTTACATCAATAAAAAGCCCATAAGAAACAACACATGAATTCATCAACACTAAGCTAATATCAAGTAACCCATAATTTAGTCAAAATCTAAGGTACATCAATTTCATGGGTTCATAGGTAATTTAGGTTAAAATCATCAATAAAACATCAATTAAATCATTATTCAATGTTTAGAAATCATTTATGCAAGAACCCATGGTAGAATCATGAAATTGAACACTTCCTCTTTGAAAACTTTGAAAATATCTTTGAATGTTGGGCTCCTTGATGAAATGAGTTTCAAGGATCAAAAGCCATACATCAATGATTATAATTCTTCACTTTGATGAAGAATTTCCACTCAAAACGTCACCTCCAAGCTGTTCCTTGATTTTGGACTTCAATGGAGTCTTTGGGATTTCTTAAGAGATTTTGGGTTTTGATTTTAGAAGAATGAAATATTCTAAGTGTTAAACACTTATATACTTGTTTAAAATAACCAATATACCCTTAATAAAAATCCAATACTCTTATTTTAAAGTGGGGTGAAATTCCCATTTCACCCCTCACTTAACAGTGAGCTGCACGCAGGCACATGCTCACAGACGACGGACCCATCGACAGTGCGTAAGCCCACTTACGGGCCGTGCTGCCCACCGTCGATTGGGTCAAATCCTGGAAAATGGAAGCTTGGCCTCCTAGTCTAAGGCTCCAATGACGCCCACCACCTACGGGGAATCGACCAGGCCACTGGCCGTTGATTGCCCTCCGTAGGTGGACTGCCTTTTCGCAGTTTTGGCCACCAACTTGGGTCCTTCGTCAAGGAACCTTGGATGGTCCTTGGGGATAATTTCCCTGACGTTTCTAACCCAAATACAATCGTCTATTATTTTAACACCTCTCACATAAATTTCATCCAAAACGAACACGTAAAACTCGACAAAACATGCCTCAACACACAAGGTCATTTCAAGGCATATCTTTCGAATCTTCATGAACGTTTTTGGACGTTTGACCTCCAAAATTCATGAAACTTGACACACTGCCTATAAATTCTATAATAACTCATTTAAAGACCTTAAAACCTCATGAATCACACATAAACACATAAAAATACATATGAGGTATTTCGGTGACTTAGTAGTCGAACGTCTTTGTCATCATTGGACGTTTGACTTCCAATACACCTAATACTTTAGCTACTACCTATAAACAATATTATAGACTACATTAGGACCTTATAACATCAATTCCAACATGTTAGGGTCTAGTTAGCCTAAGTCATTTTTGGGGTCTTACATCAGGGTTTACCATTTGAGGTTTAAACTCTATGGTTTAGTATTAAATGTTTAGGTTATCACATTTTGGGCTTAGGGTTTTGGGTTTATGATTTATGGTTAGGGTTAGGGTTTTGGGTTTTTTAGGTTTTTGGGTTTAGTGTTTAGGATTTGAGATTTAATATCAATGGTTTAGTGTTTAATGTTTGGTTTTTTGTATTTTGGGCTTGGGGTTTAAGATTTATTGTAGGGTTAGGGTTTAGGTTGTTTTTAAGGTTTTAGGGTTTGGGGTTAAGGATTTTAATTGTAATATTTATGGTTTAGTGTTTAATGTTAGGGTTTTGGTATTTTAGGCTTTGGGTTTAGGGTTTAGGGTTTAGGGTTAGGGTTAAAGATAGGGTTAGGGTTAGGGTTAGGGTTAGGGATAGTGTTAGCATTTAGTTTTTTTTTTAGGTTTTACGTTTTGGGGTTTAAGATTTTTTGCTTAAAATCTATGGTTTATTGTTTAATGTTTGGATTTTTGAATTTTGGGCTTGGGCTTTCAGGTTAATGGTTAATGGTTATGGTTAGGTTTAAGGTTAGGGTTAGGGTTTGGGTTAATTTTAGGGTTAGGGTTTAGGTTTTGTTTAGGTTTTAGGGTTTGTGGTTAAGGATTTGATGTTTAAAATCTATGGTTTAGTGTTTAATGTTTGGGTTTGTGTATTTTGGGCTTAGGTTTCTTTTTGCACTTAGGGTTTAGGGTTAGGGTTAGGGTTAAAGTTAGGTGTAGGTTATTTTAAGGTATTATGGTTTAGGTTTTAACATTTGAGTTTTAAAATCTATTGTTTAGTATTTAATGTTTGGGTGTTGGTATTTTGGGCTTAGGGTTTCGGGTTTATGGTTTCGGGTTAGAATTAGGGTTAAAGTAAGGGTTAGGATTAGGGTCAGTTTTTTTTTTAGGTTTTTAGGTTTAGGGTTTAGGATTTGAGGTCTAATATCATTGGTTTAGTGTTACATGTTTTGGTTTTGGTATTTTGGGCTTGGGGTTTAAGGTTTATGGTAGGGTTAGTGTTAAAGTTAATGTTAGGGTTAGGTTTAGGGTTTAGGTTGTTTTTTAGGTTTAGGGTTTAGGGTTAAGGATTTGAGTTGTAATATCTATGGTTTAGTGTTTAATGTTATGGTTTTGGCATTTTGGGCTTTGAGTTTAGTGTTTAGGGTTTAGTTTTAGGGTTAAGGATAGTTATGTGTAGGTTTCTGTGATTTGATAATGTCATTTGATACCTATAGGTTAGATCCGTATGATTAGAGTATCATTTACATGAGATAAGTAATGTTTTAAGCCTAATTGTGTTTGAGAAGATGAAATTTTTATAAGTCATTTATGAAATTTAGTTTACTGTATAAAGGAATAAAGGTTTCGATTACTGTGTGTGTTTACAGTAGATATGTTTGTAAGTGTTTTGAATGATATGTTTCCAAGAAGAAATAACAATGAGAATAAAGCTAGTTAATGAATCTTCAATGCCAAATAAACTTTATAGCTTGGACAAACTAAGCACTGAATTGTTCTTATAAGCTAATCAAATGTTAAAAGTTGTCTTGCTTAAAATGATGAGATTACTATAGTATATACATGAAGTTAATTGACTTGGCTAGTGATAATATCATGACAAGTGTTTAGTGAAAGTTTGGTTTATGCCAATAAATTGGCCAACAACATTATTTCCAAAATATGTAATAGAATTAGCCAATGAATAAGTCATACCAATCTTATATGGCCAATGTAAATTATGATGTTTCTTGTAAGGCCAAATACATGTTAAAGATTGACTTGACAAGATGTAACTCAATGAACTCATAACCAAAGGTATGCCAGTGATTGGGACAAGTCTCAACATACCCTATCTAAATGAACTTGTGAACATAGTAGCACATTGAATAAGTCCTTATTACTTTCATAAAGAATGGTACAAGACTACCAAATAACATTGAACAAGATAAGGTGAGTAATGAAATAACTAAAAGCTTATGAGTTATGAAATTGACCTAGAATGGGGTGTTAAAGGAAGTGAGACAAGTCTCACTTGCACCTAAACAATTATGCTAAAGATACGCATATAAGAGGGTGTTAGAAATCGTGAGACAAGTCTCATTAACACCATGATGATAATGTAAGATTTAAGTTCACATTCATCAAGTATAGAAAGGGATGACAAGTCATCCATTGAGCTAAGCATACCTTATACTAGAAGAAAGCTTTCATAGTATATGAGTCAACTCTAAAAGTTTTAAAGTACAATAAATTGAGCTAAGCACCGATAGACTAGTAATGAGCTTGTGCAAACACATGTAGGCCTCATGACATGAGACTACCACCAAGGTGGATAAAGGTCTCCAAATTCTCCTAAGCTTTGAACTATGTCGCCAGCATAGGTTACTAGCTAGTGGATCCACCTAAGAAAGCTAGGAAGTATTCGGTTTCACTTTGACCTGTGAACCACCTCTTTTCAGTGTGGGAAAGACACTGGATTTCATGTTAGCTCACATGATCTATGTCGGTTAAATGCTAAAGATTTCTTTAAGAAAGTAAGAAAGAAAGAAAGAAAGAACTAGGAAGATGAAGGGTGTTCGAATAGGATGACCAAATGGTGAGTTTAGACTAAGTAATGATGTAAGTCATTCTTAGTCATTGCACTGAAATATCCCAATGGAAGTCTTAAAAGAATATACTAAGTAAACCTAGCATGTTCAAAGTGAACATGAGATCAAACAAGAAGAAATTTAAGTTCAAAGTGAATTAAGTAAGCAAAAGCATAAGAATATCAAATCATCGGTGTTTGATAAGAGTGAAGTTTTAACAGTTATTGGTTTATGTCAATAAAGGGAGCAAAACATAATGATTCATCAATTGGAGTATGAATATATGCCCCAGCATCTTTATATTATGCAAATGATCAAAGAATGGGCATAGCCAATAAAGATTGGCTTATAAAGACTTCATGCCCAATTTAACAATAATGGAAAGAACAACTTGTGAGTAGGGTAGTCAAATCATTTCCTTAGTCTTTTGGATTACTTAATTGATTCATTGTAGCAATAGGACTACAATGAATCATTGCACTCATAAGTAAAACATAGGATCAAAGGAGATCATTGAACTGCACAACAAAAAGAAGTAAAGACTGAAAAATAAACTATGTCTGGGAGAGGGAGCTCTCAGCCTAAGGGGAGCAAAAATATTAAATTTTTCTTGAGTTGTTCTAAAATAATGTTCATGATTCCAAGGTCTTATGTTCATATGGAAAATGATTTGTGTGCTTTAAATGCATGAAAATATGTCATATTCATAGCATGATTCATAAATAACGAATTAGGAAAGTGAAATGACTTCACTTTCCAAAAATGGCATGTTGCTATAGGAAGAGCTTTCCTTGATCATGCGTAGTCCTTATGTGTTTATGTGCATACACCCATACTTAGTACAAGTGTGTACTAACCCATATACAATTACTATTTTATAGGTGCAGGTCCTTGAAGAAGATTGAAGATCAGTTGAAGCTGTTTGGACTAGTACCTCCAGAATTTGGTAGGTCCTCTTGAGTTCGAGGAGGCCTACGCTTTATTTTCTAGCTTTAGTAGATTAGACATAGCTATTGGATGTTGTCCCTAGCGTTTCCTTTCAAACATTTGTTCAAGCTTTTGTATTAAGTCCGGTTTGGAAACTATTAATGATATTATGAATTCTTCATCTCAATTATTCAATCTGTTAATAGATGGTTGTTTATTTTGAGTTGTTCGTATATCACTCTTATGCAACAATTATATGAAGTCTAAGTACACTTCAGTAAATTTAAAAAGTTTTAAATTTTCTGCTAAATTTAACTGTATGATTGTTATGAAAGCTAAGAAGAGGTTTGTCTGCGACCTCTAAGATGTTAACAACGCCGGTCTCATCTAAGGTCTAGGACCCGGGTGTGACAACTATAGTATCAGAGCATGAGGTTAAATTACCTAGGGACTAAGGCTCAAAACAACTACATTGTGTAGTTTCTATCTTATGGTTGTGAAGTGCACCACAACCATGACTTAGAGACTTAGTGATGTTAAGAATCTTCCCTTCTTCTACTCTTTATCGTACTATGTAGAGTTTTGACATTTTCTGTCATTCTAGCATCTAACTTCCTTCTTGTGTGTGCGTGTAGAAAAATAAACACAAGAAGAAACGTCAGCAGGAGAGTTGGAGAAGCAGCTGCTGGGGGAAACCAAGATCCTTCTCAAGCCCAAGCTGCTGGAGTGCAAGTGCCTATCAATGCAGCTGCATTGACGGATTAAGAAGTGAGCGCAGCACTGGTTCAGATGGACCGAGACATCACTGCTCAGGCATAGTCTATCACAACCCAGGCCACTAGAGAGGGTGCTCCTAAGGAGAACCCACATGCTAGCACCATGGCTAGCAGACTGAGAGATTTCACCAGGATGAATCCTCTAGTATACCTCGGGTCCAGAACCAATGAGGATCCCCAGCAGTTTCTGGACGAGGTCCACAAGATTCTCTGTGCTATGGGCCGGTGTTAATGAAGAGGAGAAGGATGAGTTGGCGGCATACCAGCTCAAGGGTGTGGCTCAGGTATGGTACAAGATGTGGGTAGATGGCCGAGCACCAGGAGAAGTCCCCATCACTTGGACATTCTCAAGATTGCATTTCTGGAGAGGTTCTTTCTGAGATAGCTGATGTCACAACCCAAAAGCATACCCTAGAAGATAGGGTACAATCTTGGATTGTAACCGGCGTCGTCGACCTCTCGGAGGTCTAAGACAAGCCTCTCATATCATTCATTGCATTGACATAGTAAATTTAGCGGAAAATTTAAAACTTTTCATAGCACATCATATGCTAGAAACATCACATCGTATATATATAAAACATAAGTCATAATACATATTTAGACTCTAAGTCCCTTTGCCATCTTAGATTCAACAACTTTAGAGTACATTAAGGATAAAACCCTTAAGACATAATACAAAGCTATACATTACTAAATAGACTTTACAATAAGGACATTAGTAGGACATCCTTGAACTTAAGGATTCCTTTCCTTGAGCTTGGGAAATCACCTATCAAGCTCCCCAATCATAGACCTTCTTTAAGCATTCAAATACCTACACTTTGTGTAAAAAGTAAAGAAGAATGGGATTAGCACAAGAATGTACTAAGTATGGCAACCATGCGAAAACATGCATTTAAAAGGGACATTTTCTTTGAAATCATACTTCATGCTATTTTGAGTAAATCATCATAAAACCTTTATCAATATCATTTATATCATCCACTTACTTCATAGTAACACAATCAAACACCAAACATCATAGAAAAGCACATATAGAATATAAGTACACATAGAGGTCACTTTACAGTGAACTTACCCTTCTTAGCATTTAACTCTTTCTTTCCATTCATTAACCTCCTAAGTAATCCTTTAGGGATACTTGGTGCAATGCATCACCTTAGGAACATAAGAGAAAACCATACATAGCATCTACACAAGACAATACATGCCATCATAGAAGTATAGTACAATATAATCATAGTCAAACCAAGACTACAATATCATACATAAAGGACACATACACAATCATAAGTATTAAGGTACCTTCCTAAGAATTCCTAAGGAGTCACTTGTGCAATGTGTAGATGGGTTCATTACTTCCACCTATCCTAAGTAACTTACCTTAAGTCCTCCTAGTTAGGATCCTATTCAATTACTTCCATTGTCCATTTTACTTTAGGGAAACCATAGCCTTAACCGACACTAAGACCATGGGTGCTAATCATGGAATTTGGTGTTGTAGAGCCTTACACCAAAGGAAGGTGTTACTACCTAGCCAAGGTAGAACATTAACATATATGCTAGCATATCAAGTGAATTCACTTTGCTAGATCCTATGTGGCAAGCATAGTTTATGGAACTAAGAGATAGGTATTCCCTCTATATACCATTTGGTAATGGGGCCTCACCTCATGAGAAAACATGAGTGAATATTCCTCAAGGAAAGTCAACACTTCATGTAAGCACATAGGTGAGTATTCCTCTAAGGGAAGTCGACACCATATGTAGGTCCATAGGTGATTATTCCTCTAAGGGAAGTCAACACTCTATAAGGGACAAATGGTGAATCTTCCTCCAAGAAAAGTCAACACCTCTCAATGTCAAGTTCACTCGGTGCTAAGCTAAGTTCCCTTTATTGAAAAGCCTTTATTACATTGGTTTATAAAACACAGTCTTAGGATATTCATCATTCATATGCTTATAGCATATCCAAGCACCTAACTAGTTTTGGAGTATTCTTGGGCCCTCCTAGTTAGACCTCTTCTCACTAACTAGATCATCCATGTGCGTGAGTGTATATATAGATGTGAGCAAACCTTTCACATAACACATAATGTCACACATGTTTATATATCAATGCATAAGTCTATAGGCATAACTATATGAGCAATCCTTTCATATAAACCTACTAAGACACTATACACATTCATACTTCATCATATCATATTCATAACATGTACATATAATCATGCTTCATATGCATAAGAACCAAACCTAGGAACTATCCTATCAAGATATACATGTGCAATGCATAGACAAGGTCCCATACCCTTGTCCATACTAGTACACCTATCAAGTCATCCTAGTAAGGTAATACAAATCATACATTCATAAACATCACCTTAATATGCATAGTAGTAGACACTAGTGAATATGAGAACTACCTTTCATTTAGACACAATGACTTATACTACTTGTAATATGCATGTAAGTGAGAGTGTATGTACATTAACCAACATGATCACATAATGGCTATCAATAACATCTTAAGTCAGCCACACTATTAGACCACATTATACTTCAAGCACATAGCACACAACACATAATAGCATAGGAGACATGACAATATATACTATGTAATCACGACTCCTAACTTTAGCTATTTACACTTCCATATAAGGGATACATGGGTAGAGGTTATTAACCACTTTCACACATCAATGGCACCACCTATACAATACCCTAACATGATTATACACATGCCCAAACAATAGTCACACAACCTAATTCACAACTAGATTAGGAAAGTAGGCATAATCTTCTCATAGTATCATTTTAAGCACATATTCATAAGTTCATCAATTTGCCTTCATGGCCATGGTCAACACATATGTAATGACAATAAAGTAAACACCGCCACCATAAGTGGACCATACCACACAATGCCATACAAGTCTTCATCAACATTACTATAAAGAATAGAGAAGTAGAAGAGTAAAGAGAATAAGCATTCTTACCAAATTCTCATCCTTTGATCATCATTGATCAATACACCTTATTCATCAATAAAACACATATATGGCAGTAGATAAATGTACTTTAAACATATAAGAAACCATGTACAAGTCACTACAAGATTATACCATAACGTAATACAACATATCAACATACTAGGAAAGTAGGATAACATAGATCATTAGCTAATCTTCCCTAACATTGATTTTAGACCATAGTTCATACATATACAAGTCAAAGACAGTAGCTAATTAGGTAAGAAATCAAGCCTAAGTCATGCATCATCTAATCACAATTCAAGATCCATCACATACTTAGCCTCTTGACTTCATAACCTAAAAGAATCTATACCAATTCATGCAAGCCCTTCTTAATTTGAACATTAAGGATTTATACCTATAAAATTCATCCATTACATCACCCTAAAATAGTAGCTACAGCAGTTCATACATAATCAAGAGTCTACTCAACCGATCTCACAATCGACTTCAAGACAACATGTAGAAACATAGGCTATTCATGTTCAATTCTTCATACATTTATCATCATGGACTGATCATCACAAATTCAACATCAATTAATGTAAATAACAATAACCACAAGCAATTCAACGTAAGAGAATCACCAATTCATCAAGAACAAGCCATAATCACAAAGCCCATGCAAAGGCTAAACCAATTTTGGAAAGAACATGGGTTCATCATGCAATTGGAGTGAAAACATATTTAAATCATTGTATTAACTTCAATTAATCATGATTCAATCATTAAAAAGCTTTTGAGAAAGAACCCATGCCTAGATTAGAAGATTGGAAACTTGATCATAAGGTTTCTTTGAAAAATATTGAGAATGGCTCTCTAGATGAAAAGATAACTAGAGATGAAGATCACCATACCTTTGTCTATAAGAAAACCTCTAAAACTTCATGATTCATCCATGGAAAACCCAGCTTGAATCTGTTCTTGAGCTTCACCAACAATGGTGGTTTTAGAGATAACATTTTTGAAAGGAAAGGCTTAAAATATGTGAGAGGGTTTGGGAATGGGTTGATCACGTTTTTAAAGACTTATATACACCTAAAATTACTTAATTAAACCTATTATAGTCAGGTTAGGACGTGGGGTGAATTTACCATTCACCCCTTTAAGTGGCAGCACGCAGGCAGCCAACTCGCAGGCAGCCGCGACGAGGGCCATGACGGGGCGTCATGGCCATGACGGGCCGTGGCAGCCATCCGTCGCAGGGGACTTAGCCAATTCTTGGCTTAAGACCTGCCCAAGTCAAGTCTCCTTCGACGAGACCTGCTTGACGGTCCGTTGGTGGCCCAACGGTCCGTCATTGGGTCCGTCAAGGACACTGCCCAGGCAGTGTATAGGCAGCCTTGGGGTCCTTCTTTTGGGGCCTCTTTAGAAGTCGTACCCGGACGTTTCCAACGCGATTACAAACCTTAACATGTTATAGACCTACCACATAAGTTTCCTCCAAAACAAACACCTACAAGACGTCCAAACAGCCTTGACCCCAACATGACATACGATGAAAGTCTTAGGGTCTATCTTTCGAACGTCTTGGACGTTCTTGGGCGTTTGACCTCCAAACTTTACGAAAGTTCATAAAATAACATTAAACATCATTTAACACCATTTCAAGACTTTTTACTCAGTTCACACAACTTAGGCATGCATACACACATGAGGCACATAAGCGACTATTCGTCGAACGTCTTGGACGTCCCTTGACGTTCGACTTCCAAATCACTTCAAACTTTGCACACTGACTCTATATGACATAATAAGGCGTTTTAGGACCTTATAACGTTAAGATGAACATGTTAGGCTCTAGACACCTTATCTCATTTTCGAGGTCTTACAATATCCCCCACTTGGGAACATTCGTCCTCGAATGACACTTAGGACTCTTTAATCACATCAAGGACTTCAATGCACATAAGAGCAGTTCAACACATTTACATGCATGAAGAGTTCACACCTTAACAAAGTACAAGATCAATTTCCTTAAAAATGAGAAATTTCAACTTTCAAGCAAAGACATGTATACATTTTCCTTCTTAGTGAAATCTAAATGGCAAGTCACACCAAATACATCACAACAAAATAGGAAGTCATTCCACAAGTTCTTTCCTTAACATAATACTCACCCTTATAGTAAGCCTCATTTTGGAAAAATAACACAAATTATAGGCACACACATGTACACTTAGCAAAAACATGCTTTCACTTTTCAAGAATAAGCCTACAATTTTGCATCACAAATCTTCAAATCACTAAATTTTAAAGAGAGTTCACATTTTTCATTGTAAAAGAGACTCAACTTCCATTACAAGGCTAAACAATTTAACCGACAAGTGACTATTACCAAGTTCCTTGTCTTACCTCATGAGGTAAACTTCACAATTAGAACATTAAAATGCAAGTCAACAAGAGAAAACATGGATTTTACAAAAATTTCTTTTCATGCTTCTTGGAAAATTCACCATGTCTTTAAGATGATGTCAATCAATTCATACCAATCATATAAATATCATGCAATTTACACTTTATGCAAGACTATTTTCATGAACAAGCATACTAAGAATTCATATTTTCTAATTCAAGTAAGAATAGAAGGACAATGTAGACAATTTCTACAATCTCATTACTCCAACATCATCCCCCACTTAGTGCAAACCCAATTAAGAGCAACTTAACCCAACATGTAGAGGATCTCAAATACAAAACCTTCATATTTATCACTTAGAGTGATTACTACTTTTAGAGGGAATTTTCATAAACTCAATTTAGCAACACTAAGGCATTCTAAACCTTATCATGTGATCACAATCCTTTACATTCAAGTCCTATATCAACATGCATAGAGGAGACAACTACACTTATGTCAACTAATACCATCACCATATAGTCAACAAGATTAGCATCATGTACCAATAATCGTATCATGCACATCTTCATGATCAATTGACAAATAATATAATAACATACTATTTAATTCACATAAGGTCTTCCTACAATGCAATAGACACTAAGGTCATACATCATTAGGGAAAACAACAAGAAAATTCATAACACGACAAGAAGTTTAGAAATAACTCTACGAATCATCATGTCATAAGATTCTCATCCTTTCAAAAGACAAATTAGTAAGTTCTCCAAACATTATACAATAAGTTGCCTAGTCTCTATAACGAGCATGCTTCCAAATACCCGAAAGAACATTTATAATACATTTATGCGAACAAGTTATGGAATTATAAGAAATAAAGCTTTACCAACTCATTCTTCATAAACATGCATACTATATTTACAACTTAAGTCTCTACAAAAGACTCCAATTATTATAGCAACTCATCAAGTACCACTTATACACAAAGGAAAATAATGCACACTTTTAATCACATGCACTCATAGGATAGCATACCTCCATAGGTAGTTATAAACAATCCAAGTTC
>CM040628.1:45998070-46012410 GCA_022817965.1 Solanum lycopersicoides | reverse complement strand
ACTCATTCTTCATAAACATGCATACTATATTACAACTTAAGTCTCTACAAAAGACTCCAATTTATACTAGCAACTCATCAAGTACCACTTATACACAAAGGAAAATAATGCACACTTTTAATCACATGCACTCATAGGATAGCATACCTCCATAGGTAGTTATTAAACAATCCAAGTTCAAATCCAAATACTTGGCTACTATCATACAAAATCATATAGGAATACACAATTTAAGAGAAATCACTTTAACCAGTATAACTTCTAGCATGCTTCAACTATATCATGACATACATCATCCGACATAACATGCTATTTCACATAGATTTCATATATTGCCATATTTGGCATCACATCATCAAATAAGAGATATTTCATATAAATCAAGGTAAGATGACCAATCATAATCCTCATAGAGTTAACATGTGCAATGATCAAGTAAATCTCCATAACTTCACTAAACCAAGTAACCCAAACAAGAACTACAATTAGCATCATACTCCACTCATCTATAACCTTCATGCATGGATAACTCCATATCTTTAGCACACTAGGCTATTTACATGTTCATAAGCATAGAGATCATCTCATAAGGACATTCACCTTTATCATCATACACATACATAGTATTAACCTCCTAAGGTCTCCATCAAGGAAAATCAGTGCAAGACATAGGTAGAGTCCCATACCCCTACCTAAGTCTAGTTAACCCTTCAAGTCGCCTTAGTTAGTATATACATCATCAAATAAGGACAAATGTCACCTTCACACATACTAATTCAAACCATAAAACAAAGATAAGCATTTTAAACTCACCTTTTCTCCCTCAAGTATAGAGAACTCTCCTCCAAGCAATCATATCTAAAAGACCACCGGACAAGAAAACATAAGAGAGAGATATTATAGAATTAAGTTCTATGGCACGATATGAGATTGATGAAGAAGGGAAACTCTATCGTCATATAGCCTCTCGTACCATTTAATGTGTCGCGACTCACCACCAATGATACGAGACTCTACTAGACGTGGCAATATGAGACTTTTTAGAACCTAAAACCGCTTTATAAACAACCTCATGCTCTGATACCAAGTTTGTCACAACCCAAAAGCATACCCTAGAAGATAGGGTACAATCTTGGATTGTAACCGGCGTCGTCGACCTCTCGGAGGTCTAAGACAAGCCTCTCATATCATTCATTGCATTGACATAGTAAATTTAGCGGAAAATTTAAAACTTTTCATAGCACATCATATGCTAGAAACATCACATCGTATATATATAAAACATAAGTCATAATACATATTTAGACTCTAAGTCCCTTTGCCATCTTAGACTCAACAACTTTAGAGTACATTAAGGATAAAACCCTTAAGACATAATACAAAGCTATACATTACTAAATAGACTTTACAATAAGGACATTAGTAGGACATCCTTGAACTTAAGGATTCCTTTCCTTGAGCTTGGGAAATCACCTATCAAGCTCCCCAATCATAGACCTCTTTAAGCATTCCAATACCTACACTTTGTGTAAAAAGTAAAGAAGAATGGGATTAGCACAAGAATGTACTAAGTATGGCAACCATGCGAAAACATGCATTTAAAAGGGACATTTTCTTTGAAATCATACTTCATGCTATTTTGAGTAAATCATCATAAAACCTTTATCAATATCATTTATATCATCCACTTACTTCATAGTAACACAATCAAAGACCAAACATCATAGAAAAGCACATATAGAATATAAGTACACATAGAGGTCACTTTACAGTGAACTTACCCTTCTTAGCATTTAACTCTTTCTTTCCATTCATTAACCTCCTAAGTAATCCTTTAGGGATACTTGGTGCAATGCATCACCTTAGGAACATAAGAGAAAACCATACATAGCATCTACACAAGACAATACATGCCATCATAGAAGTATAGTACAATATAATCATAGTCAAACCAAGACTACAATATCATACATAAAGGACACATACACAATCATAAGTATTAAGGTACCTTCCTAAGAATTCCTAAGGAGTCACTTGTGCAATGTCTAGATGGGTTCATTACTTCCACCTATCCTAAGTAACTTACCTTAAGTCCTCCTAGTTAGGATCCTATTCAATTACTTCCATTGTCCATTTTACTTTAGGGAAACCATAGCCTTAACCGACACTAAGACCATGGGTGCTAATCATGGAATTTGGTGTTGTAGAGCCTTACACCAAAGGAAGGTGTTACTACCTAGCCAAGGTAGAACATTAACATATATGCTAGCATATCAAGTGAATTCACTTTGCTAGATCCTATGTGGCAAGCATAGTTTATGGAACTAAGAGATAGGTATTCCCTCTATATACCATTTGGTAATGGGGCCTCACCTCATGAGAAAACATGAGTGAATATTCCTCAAGGAAAGTCAACACTTCATGTAAGCACATAGGTGAGTATTCCTCTAAGGGAAGTCGACACCATATGTAGGTCCATAGGTGATTATTCCTCTAAGGGAAGTCAACACTCTATAAGGGACAAATGGTGAATCTTCCTCCAAGGAAAGTCAACACCTCTCAATGTCAAGTTCACTCGGTGCTAAGCTAAGTTCTCTTTATTGAAAAGCCTTTATTACATTTGTTTATAAAACATAGTCTTAGGATATTCATCATTCATATGCTTATAGCATATCCAAGCACCTAACTAGTTTTGGAGTATTCTTGGGCCCTCCTAGTTAGACCTCTTCTCACTAACTAGATCATCCATGTGCGTGAGTGTATATATAGATGTGAGCAAACCTTTCACATAACACATAATGTCACACATGTTTATATATCAATGCATAAGTCTATAGGCATAACTATATGAGCAATCCTTTCATATAAACCTACTAAGACACTATACACATTCATACTTCATCATATCATATTCATAACATGTACATATAATCATGCTTCATATGCATAAGAACCAAACCTAGGAACTATCCTATCAAGATATACATGTGCAATGCATAGACAAGGTCCCATACCCTTGTCCATACTAGTACACCTATCAAGTCATCCTAGTAAGGGAATACAAATCATACATTCATAAACATCACCTTAATATGCATAGTAGTAGACACTAGTGAATATGAGAACTACCTTTCATTTAGACACAATGACTTATACTACTTGTAATATGCATGTAAGTGAGAGTGTGTGTACATTAACCAACATGATCACATAATGGCTATCAATAACATCTTAAGTCAGCCACACTATTAGACCACATTATACTTCAAGCACATAGCACACAACACATAATAGCATAGGAGACATGACAATATATACTATGTAATCACGACTCCTAACTTTAGCTATTTACACTTTCATATAAGGGATACATGGGTAGAGGTTATTAACCACTTTAACACATCAATGGCAGCACCTATACAATACCCTAACATGATTATAAACATGCCCAAACAATAGTCACACAACCTAATTCACAACTAGAATAGGAAAGTAGGCATAATCTTCTCATAGTATCATTTTAAGCACATATTCATAAGTTCATCAATTTGCCTTCATGGCCATGGTCAACACATATGTAATGACAATAAAGTAAACACCGCCACCATAAGTGGACCATACCACACAATGCCATACAAGGCTTCATCAACATTACTATAAAGAATAGAGAAGTAGAAGAGTAAAGAGAATAAGCATTCTTACCAAATTCTCATCCTTTGATCATCATTGATGAATACACCTTATTCATCAATAAAACACATATATGGCAGTAGATAAATGTACTTTAAACATACAAGAAACCATTTACAAGTCACTACAAGATTATACCATAACGTAATACAACATATCAACATACTAGGAAAGTAGGATAAGATAGATCATTAGCTAATCTTCCCTAACATTGATTTTAGACCATAGTTCATACATATACAAGTCTAAGACAGTAGCTAATTAGGTAAGAAATCAAGCCTAAGTCATGCATCATCTAATCACAATTCAAGATCCATCACATACTTAGCCTCTTGACTTCATAACCTAAAAGAATCTATACCAATTCATGCAAGCCCTTCTTAATTTGAACATTAAGGATTTATACCTATAAATTTCATCCATTACATCACCCTAAAACAGTAGCTACAGCAGTTCATACATAATCAAGAGTCTACTCAACCGATCTCACAATCGACTTCAAGACAACATGTAGAAACATAGGCTATTCATGTTCAATTCTTCATATATTTATCATAATGGACTGATCATCATCAATTCAACATCAATTAATGTAAATAACAATAACCACAAGCAATTCAACGTAAGAGAATCACCAATTCATCAAGAACAAGCCATAATCACAAAGCCCATGCAAAGGCTAAACTAATTTTGGAAAGAACATGGGTTCATCATGCAATTGGAGTGAAAACATATTTAAATCATTGTATTAACTTCAATTAATCATGATTCAATCATTAAAAAGCTTTTGAGAAAGAACCCATGCCTAGATTAGAAGATTGGAAACTTGATCATAAGGTTTCTTTGAAAAATATTGAGAATGGCTCTCTAGATGAAAAGATAACTAGAGATGAAGATCACCATACCTTTGTCTATAAGAAAACCTCTAAAAATTCATGATTCATCCATGGAAAACCAAGCTTGAATCTGGTCTTGAGCTTCACCACAATGGTGGTTCTAGAGAGAACATTTTTGGAGGGAAAGGCTTAAAATATGTGAGAGGGTTTGGAAATGGGTTGATCACGTTTTTAAAGACTTATATACACCTAAAATTACTTAATTAAACCTATTATAGTCAGGTTAGGACGTGGGGTGAATTTACCATTCACCCCTTTAAGTGGCAGCACGCAGGCAGCCAACTCGCAGGCAGCCGCGACGAGGGCCATGACGGGGCGTCATGGCCATGACGGGCCGTGGCAGCCATCCGTCGCAGGGGACTTAGCCAATTCTTGGCTTAAGACCTGCCCAAGTCAAGTCTCCTTCGACGAGACCTGCTTGACGGCCCGTTGGTGGCCCAACGGTCCGTCATTGGGTCCGTCAAGGACACTGCCCAGGCAGTGTATAAGCAGCCTTGGGGTCCTTCTTTTGGGGCCTCTTTAGAAGTCGTACCCGGACGTTTCCAACGCGATTACAAACCTTAACATGTTATAGACCTACCACATAAGTTTCATCCAAAACAAACACCTACAAGACGTCCAAACAGCCTTGACCCCAACATGACATACGATGAAAGTCTTAGGGTCTATCTTTCGAACGTCTTGGACGTTCTTGGGCGTTTGACCTCCAAACTTTACGAAACTTCATACAATAACATTAAAGATCATTTAACACCATTTCAAGACTTATTTCACTCAGTTCACACAACTTAGGCATGCATACACACATGAGGCACATAAGCGACTATTCGTCGAATGTCTTGGACGTCCCTTGACGTTCGAGTTCCAAATCACTTCAAACTTTGCACACTGAATCTATATGACATAATAAGGCGTTTTAGGACCTTATAACGTTAAGACGAACATGTTAGGCTCTAGACAACTTATCTCATTTTCGAGGTCTTACAGCTGAGAGAGGCTAAGGTTGAGGAGTTCATCAACCTACGTCAGGGAGGTATGTCATTTAAGGAATAAACTTGAAGTTTATTAAACTTTGCAAATATGCTTCTTCCCTAGTGTCCAGTAGCAGGGATGAGATGAGCATGCTTGTGACTGGTGTATCGGAGGATCTGGAGGAGGAATGTCGGGCAGCCATGTTGCATGATAACATGGACCTTTCTAGGTTGATGGTACATGCACAACAGGTGGAGGAGAGTCGTCGGAGGAAGAGAGACTGAGAAGGCAAGAAGCCTAGGCACTCAGATCAGGCTGGTTCTAGCACTGGTAGGAGTTCGTTTGAGGTCCAGGACATGCCCAAGTTAAAGAAGGGGCACCAACACTCAGGTAATCTTACACCTTCAAGGAACACGAGTGCCAAATGGGGCAAGTCTGGCCCCAAGAAGGGTAATGATTTAAATGCCCAGCGTGACAGAAAGCCGTGTGGTAAGTGTGGTCGTTTGCATGGAGGTGAGTGCATGGTAGGTTCTAATGCATGCTATGGGTGCGGCAAGAGTGGGCATATGATCAGGGACTGCCCACATGTGACGAATCAGGCCAAGGCAGATACTCAGCCTCAACCTAATCCTACTGCTGCAGCCGAGCCTCCCAAGAGGAACAGGTTCTATGCTTTGAAAAGTAGAGAGGAGCAGGAGAAGTCAGATGATGTGGTCACTGGTACCTTGCATGTCTTTTCTTTTCCTGTGTAAGCATTGTTAGATACAGGATCCACCTTGTCTTTTGTTACTCCTTTAGTATCTAGTAAATTTGACTTGCTTCCTGAGATCATGCATGAACCTTTTATAGTTAGTACTCCCATAGGAGACAACATTAGAGCTGAAAGAGTATATAGAGATTGCCCAATAACTGTTCTTGATAGAGTTACCTATGCTGACCTAATAGAATTAACCATGCTTGACTTTGATATAATTTTGGGTATGGATTGGCTCCATAAATTATATGCCTCCATAGACTGTCGAAACAGGGTAGTAAGGTTTCAGTTTCGTAATGAGTTAGAGATGGAATGGGAAGGGCGTAGTTCAAATCCAACAAGCCAAAGAGTTTCCCATCTTAAAGCCAATAAGATGTTATCTAAGGGGTATTTATACTACTTAGTTTGAGTCAATGACTTAGAACATGAAGTTCCTTCTTGTAACATTCCAGAAAAGCGTACTTGTCTAGTGAAGAACCTATTAGGCTTTAAGAATATGTATTGAGGTACATTGGCATCCCCATTCCCAATATTGAGTAATATTGGGCATGTTAGAGAATATTGGCTTAAGGGTGTTAGCCAATTTTTATGTATACACAAGTAAATGAAAATATACCTTGATATTCAAATGCTCCAATCCAAGTTTATTTAGGAATTGTACCTACAATGAAGACCCTAAGCTAAAAATAATCACATTCATCACGTATACACATTAGGTACTAGGTATCCAAATGTAAAGCCTAGGTACCATAGCACATGACCATTTAAAATGAACATGTAGATTAAGCAGAGCCCAAGGACATAGTGAGGATACTTGGACAAGAAGTGAACCTTCCAGAATGCACGGTTAGGAAAGTGCACGCAACATATGTGCAATCACATGTGCAAGCCAATGTGCTACCAAAGGCCGAGAGACAAGCCAACCGATTCAGTTAAGGCGGTTAGGGTCCGGCCACGCGTCTGGTCCAGCCACGTAGGGCTGAACTCCATAACTAATTATAGGTCCTAACTAACTAACCTAACTATCTAACTAACCTAGGACTAACTAAAATTAACTAACTAGGGTGCCCAAAATCCTAAGACCTAACCGGGTGACCCTAGCCGAGTAACTAACTAAAGAAACATCCTAGTACCTAACCTAGGATGGTCCAAAAGGGTTGGTTATAGTCCTAACGACTTAGGGGCACTTTATTAATTACCCTAGGTCACTTAATTAAGTAAATTAGCAAATTAATAAATTAATTTAATTCCTAGTCAAACCCGAGACCCTAAGTCAAATATTCTTCTAGTTGTAGTCGATTTAGGAGGGGCATTTTGGTGATTTAAGTGAAAGGTCTTTAGGGTAATTCATGGACGTCTATGTATTCATATTAGGTCAGTTTTAGACCACAATTACACGTCCCATATCAGAATCAAATGAAATTCTCTTAATCTCTCAAGAACGCTCTCTTTTCAAAACTCCATTGAAGAACAAGAAAAGCTTAAGGAAGTAGAC
This sequence comes from Solanum lycopersicoides, assembly GCA_022817965.1. Classification (NCBI taxonomy): domain Eukaryota; kingdom Viridiplantae; phylum Streptophyta; class Magnoliopsida; order Solanales; family Solanaceae; genus Solanum; species Solanum lycopersicoides. The sequence goes on along the minus strand of CM040628.1, from coordinate 46,004,603 downwards.
GAAGGTTTCGAAGTGTCCAATCAGATTTCATGGATTATTCATCTTTAAGGTATGGGTTTTCACTCTTGGGATTCCTTTCCCTAAGAGGTACTTTCGAGATAAGTTTTCAAGAACTTCAAATACTAGGGTTTTTACTCTACAAAACGGATTTTCTTTCTAACCCTAGATTTATGATTTTCAATGAAAATTTAACGTTTTATACATTCAATTTCGCATGAATTGTTGATTAATTGATTGATAATGTTTGAATGTAGTGTGATGCATGATCTTTCTCTATGTGATGGTTTTGAATTGGTTGTTTGTAGTGTTGGATAATGTGAAAGCGTTAGGGTTAGAATTTAAGGTTTGAATCAACCCTTTAATGACCCGTTTCCCTTCTTCTATGTTATGAATTGATCTTGTACATGATTTTATGAGTTGCTCTTGATTATGTCATTGAGTATTTCACTATGTATGTATAACGCCCCAAAATGAACTAAGGTGAACTAGAGACTCATGGTTGTTTCTTGAGTTGATTTTAAGTTAACGGAGTTAGATTAGTATCCTTAGGCAATGTGTGAAGTTTGGTTAAGTTTGGAGTTCAATTGACCAAGAACGTCCATGACGTTCGGATGGTATGCCTTAGAATGTACTTGTGTGTCTTGGTGTGTTTGGATGGGTTTTACGTGTTCGTTTTACTTGAATCTTGCGTTGGATGTTCCTAAGACCTAGACGACTTAGATTAGGGGTTTAACGTCCGGGCACGACCCCACCAAGGACCCACAAGGGGCCCTAGATGAAGGGCCCAAGACTTGGACAAAGTCTGCCAAATCAGTGGCCCACGACGACCCTGGTGACGGTCCGTTGGACCCACGACGGTCCGTCGACCCAGGGCGTCGCATGGACCAGTGAGTGGGAAAAACTTGTCCATGCTCCATTGGAGCTAAGTGTTTCCCGACGAGACCCCGCCAACGGTCCGTTGCACCCGCGATGGTCCGTCGATGAAGGTCTCGTCGGTGAGACCTGCCAATGCTTGTTAAGTGGCTGCCAACTTGGGGTGTTTTATGTAAATACACCCCAAGTCTTTTAAGACCCTAGGTGTATAATTTTGGTGTTTTTAGGTTATATTAAATTAGTTTTAAACCCTAGACCTAGACAAGACTCCCTCACTTCCAAATTCAAACTCTCTCTCTAAAGACAAACTCTCTCAAGACTCCATTGGAAGCTAGAGGTCAAGGAAGGAGAGGAGGGCTGGTTGGACGTGTCTCTTCATCAAAAACTCTTGGATTTGGCTTGCTTAGTGAGGTATGGTATCCATTCTTGAATATCTTTTCATTCAAGAAGCCAACTTCCCAAAATGGTTTTCAAAAAGGGTTTCTAAACTCAAACTTCTTCTAACTTTGATTTCTTGTATGGGTCTTCTTGTATTTAAGTTCTAATTATTTAATTGTATTTATCTTTGTTTGAATTGATGATTTTGATGTTAAAACTCCATGAAACTCTTGTTTATGCATACTTCAACTTTTGACTTGAAAATGGGTTATGTGAGCATGATTTGGGTAGGGTATGAACTTGGGTCTTCTTGTATTTGTCATGTTGGTGTAGCTACTGCCCTAAGGGTCTTAATATGGTGAAATATTGACAAATTGCTTATGGGTGATGATGGTTTGATTTGTTGATGAGTTGCTCTCATTGTATATTTCTTATTATGAATTGCTATTTGAGTGGTATGGTCCACCTTATGGGTGGCGGTGCTAATTGATGAACTTGATGTTGTTTAGTATGTGTTGAGTAGAAAATCTTGAAGGTCTAATATGTTAAATGAAGATATATTGGAAGTGGGTCTTGTATTGTGTTTTGTCTAGCTTGAGTTGCATGTTTGACCTAGTTTATGTCTAAATGAAGTATATGATTATGAGAAGCATGTAGAGTGAGTAACTTGATGAATCAACGTTAAAGTATGAGTAGAACTTGATGATAATGAAATGATGCTTATATGCAAGGTGTGCACATGTACACACACACACTCTTTTAAGATTTGTATTATGCCAAGTTAAGCAAAAAGGGGAATCTTGAGGTGGGCACACTTCGTGAGTTGAGATGTAGTGTCTAGTAGCAACCTCTCCATTCCTAGTGAGCTTTCTAAGATAGACTATTATGTTGAGAAATCCGTGGGGAGTTATGCCTAGCACCGAGAGGATATGAAGGGGAGGTGGATTGCACTTCGTGAGTTGAGATGTTGTAATCCAAAGTACCTCTTGAGATGAGTACTCCTCGTTAGTAGAGAGTGAGATACTTAGTAACAATCTCCTTATCCCTTAACTATGTGCCCGCATAGGTGTAGCTATTGGAAAAGCCATGTAAACGCTAAGAAGCATGACCTTACACTAGGCAAGTAAGGATCCCTCATCCGATAGGGGTTAATATCGGGATTCCATGTCTAGCTCTCATGGTCTTTGTCGGTTAAGCTAACTCCCACAAAAGAATTGATTTGAAACTAGTTAACTTGTCTATTGTTGATATTGTGTATGTATGTCGTGAAGTGCTCAATCCACATTAGTTACCGAGTAGGAGCATTAAGTGGGAGTAGTAGTATGGGATGCTACTCTCACATTGCACTTGGTGTGACCTATACCTACTATGGGAGAAGAGTACCTTCATGAAATCCGTTGAATGAGTACTATGGTGTAGTGTTATGGATGATTATTGTGGAGTACTTGAGTAAATGGAATCCATTAGGAGCACTAAGTGGGAGTGGTAGTATGGGATGCTACTCTCACATTGCACTTGGTGTGACCTATATTTCCATGAGTGTTTTGCATATGTTAGCCAAGGGCGTGGATTTGATTCCAACGAAGTAAGCCTAAGATTTGGTAGTTTTAAGGGTCGCTTTGGTGTGCTTTGAAGGGAGGTGTAATGAAAATCCCTTCTTGGCTCACCTTAGGGAGTCTTAGGATAACCTTGGGTTAGGGCAACTTCAAAGGAAAAGAGTTCATATGACTTGGACCGTGCCATTCACTGTAAGGTCTTCATTGTAAGAATTCAAAATGTTCACTATGATGCTTTATTCAATTTTCATTGTAAGTAGTAAGTTCATTGAATTGTTCCTTTTGTTACTCTATGCTTTGTAAAGTTGCCATAAAGTGTTGATTGTCGATTCTTATGTTGGTTTGTTTCTAGATTCATGAATATTATATTTAAATTGCATTAAAAGTTATTTTACTAAAATGTCCCTTTTCGTATGTTTTTGCATATGCCATACTTAGTACATTGTTGTACTAACCCCATACTTTTATATACCTTATGAGTATAGGTTGGAAGCCTTTTTGGAGGATCGAGGTTGAAGCTTGGGAATTCTATCTCTCGAGATTTGGGTATGTCCTCATATATTCGAGGACATAGTTTTATGTTTCTTAGTTTCTTTATTTAGACTTAAAGATGTATTTACTTTTATTGTAAAGGGCCGTGTCCCTAAGATTCCAGTTGTGTCTTTAAGTTGGCTTGTGACGATAAGATTTCCTAGTATTTATGAAAAGACTTTTATTATTATTATTATCGTGAAAAGTTTTAATTCCGCACTACTTTTCATGCTTTATGTTATGAATGCTAGTTAGAGGGCTTGTACGAGACCCCAAAGGGGTCAAGTACGCCCGGTCATGATTCGAAGGTTTTCCCTAACTTCAGGGGGTGCTTTCGGGTCGTGACAGACTTGGTATCAGAGCATAAGGTTTTGGGAAATAGTTTAAGGTCTAAAAGTCTCACAAGCCACATCTAGTAGTATCTTGGTCATTGGTGTGAGTCGCGACACATCCATGGTCAAGAGGCTATAGGATGCTAGAAGTTTCACTTTCTTCTCTATTCTAGTATCGTGCCTTAGAGTTGAATATAAGGTGTCTATTCTCAACCTCTTCTTTTTGTTTTTTAGGACATGAATACGAGGAGATCGACCGCTAGAAGGAGGAGGAGGTGTACCAAATGAGAGAGTCCTTCCCCGTGTTGACAAGTTCCTATTGTTGGCTTAGGGGAGGAAAATGAGGAGGTTCCTCTTCAAGAACCTCAAGTGCCTCCGGAACCTCAAGGACCTCAAGTGCCTCCTATGTCTCAAGCTCCTTTTGTTGAGGGTGATATGACTAATGCGGAGTTGAGGGCTGCCCTAATGAACTTGACCCAACTCATGACGTCTTAAGCTCAAGTTGTCAACAATCACTTTGCGGGCCAAGCTAACCAAGGAGATAGGCCCCAACCAAATGCTAGTACTCCCGCATCTAAGATTCGAGATTTCATGAGGATGAACCCCCTTTTCATGGCACTAAGGTGGATGAAGATCCGGAAGGCTTCATAGATGAGGTTTTCAAGGTGGTAGATGCTATGGGTGTGACCCCTAGGAGAAAGCGAAAGTCCGCTTACCAACTTAAGGATGTTGATCAAGTGTGGTATGAGCAATGGAGGGGTGAGCGACCCTTTAGAAAGAGGACCGGTTGATTGGGAGGAATTTCAAAGAGGCTTTCCTAGATAGATTCTTTCCTTTAGAGTGGAGGGAGAAGAAGATGGTTGAATTCATGAACCTTCGTCAAGGGGGAATGAGTGTGCAAGAGTACTCTCTCAAATTCACCAACTCTCTAAGTATGCCCCAACCATGGTAGGCAACCCTAGGGCTAGGATGAACAAGTTTGTGATGGGCATGTCTAGCTTGGTGGAAAAAAGTGTCGTACGGCAATGCTTCTTAATGACATGATATCTCTAGGCTCATGGTTTATGCGCAACAAATTGAGGAGTCCAAAATTAGGGAGATAAGGCAAGAGTGTAAGAGACCTAGGTCGGATGATTCTAGTCATCAAAGGCCTAAAAGAGGTTTTATACCCAATATTCTTCTATGGAAACAAGATAGGGCTCCAAATCAATCTTCTCAAGGTGGTGGTCATTCCTATGAAAGGGCTAGGTGCCCTACTTGTGGCAAGCAACATGGGGGTAAGTGTCTTGCCGGAACGGATGGTTGTTTTGCATGTGGTAATAAGGGCCACAAGATGAGGGACTGCCCAAACCTTAAATCAAGGGGAGAGATGTCAACAAAGCTTCCCTAGATCCTAATGCTCCAAGAAGAACCCTTCCTATGGGATGGGGGCTAGAAAGGATAATTAATTCGGATTGATGGTTTTGGTAAGTCTCAACTCTTTGTTATTGTTGCTTTTGTGTTATGAGATGAGCTTATATGGTTTCATAGTTCATATGATCAGGTCATCTTGATAAATTGCTCAAAGAGTGGAATTTTGGAAGTTTTGTATGTTTGGCAGTGTTACAGTGAATGTTCACTGTGAAAAATTTGCAATTTGAGAAAAATTTGCCTTGACTTAATTGAAGTTTAAATATATGCAAAATTGTTGTTTATGAGCATGTTTAATGTTGGAGAAGGTAGTTCATCCATAAAAGAAGTTTAAGGTTGAGTTTTGACTTTGTGAAATTTGGCAAAAGTTGTCTATGTTGCTAAGTGTTGAAAGTGTGAAATGATGTTCCTTGCTAGTTGATGCTTTGATTGTTGATATTTTGATCATGATCTAAGTTCATTATATGATGCTAAAAGAGTCCCTGTTGTTATTACAAATTTAAGTGTCATTCGAGGACGAATGTTATTCCAAGTGGGGGAGAATATAACGCCCCAAAATGAACTAAGGTGAACTAGAGCCTCATGGTTGTTTCTTGAGTTGATTTTAAGTTAAACGGAGTTAGTTTAGTATCCTTAGGCAGTGTGTGAAGTTTGGTTAAGTTTGGAGTTCAATCGACCAAGAACGTCCATGACGTTCGGATGGTATGCCTTAGAATGTACTTGTGTGTCTTGGTGTGTTTGGATGAGTTTTACGTGTTCGTTTTACTTGAATCTTGCGTTGGATGTTCCTAAGACCTAGTCAACTTAGTTTAGGGGTTTAACGTCTGGGCACGACCCACCAAGGACCCACAAGGGGCCAGATGAAGGGCCCAAGACTTGGGCAAAGTCTGCCAAATCAGTGGCCCACGACGACCCTGGTGACGGTCCGTTGGACCCACGACGGTCCGTCGACCCAGGGCGTCGCATGGACCAGTGAGTGGGAAAACTTGGCCATGCTCCATTGGAGCTAAGTGTTTCGACGAGACCCGCCAATGGTCCGTTGCACCCGCGACGGTCCGTCGAGGAAGGTCTCGTCGGTGAGACCTGCCAATGCTTGTTAAGTGGCTGCCAACTTGGGGTGTTTTATGTAAATACACCCAAGTCTTTTAAGACCCTAGGTGTATAATTTTGGTGTTTTAGGTTATATTAAATTAGTTTTAAACCCTAGACTAGACAAGACTCCCTCACTTCTAAATTCAAACTCTCTCTCTAAAGACAAACTCTCTCAAGACTCCATTGGAAGCTAGAGGTCAAGGAAGGAGAGGAGGGCTGGTTGGACGTGTCTCTTCATCAAAAACTCTTGGATTTGGCTTGCTTAGTGAGGTATGGTATCCATTCTTGAATATCTTTTCATTCAAGAAGCCAACTTCCAAAATGGTTTTTCAAAAAGGGTTTCTAAACTCAAACTTCTTCT
>CM040628.1:45941957-45997230 GCA_022817965.1 Solanum lycopersicoides | reverse complement strand
GTTGTATGGTGTTGTATATTGTTGGAGAGAGATTAGAATTTAAGGTTTGAATCAACCCTTTAATGAACACGTTTCCCTTTTTCTATGTTGATGATTGATCTTGTACATGATTTATGAGTGTGCTCTTGATTATTCATTGAGTATTTTCACTATGTATGTCATGTATAACGCCCCAAAATGAACTAAGGTGAACTAGAGACTCATGGTTGTTTCTTGAGTTGATTTTAAGTTAACGGAGTTAGATTAGTATCCTTAGGCAATGTGTGAAGTTTGGTTAAGTTTGGAGTTCAATCGACCAAGAACGTCCATGACGTTCGGATGGTATGCCTTAGAATGTACTTTGTGTCTTGGTGTGTTTGGATGAGTTTTACGTGTTCGTTTTACTTGAATCTTGCGTTGGATGTTCCTAAGACCTAGACGACTTAGTTTAGGGTTTAACGTCTGGCATGACCCACCAAGGACCCACAAGGGGCCCTAGATGAAGGGCCCAAGACTTGGGCAAAGTCTGCCAAATCAGTGGCCCACGACGACCCTGGTGACGGTCCGTTGGACCCACGACGGTCCGTCGACCCAGGGCGTCGCATGGACCAGTGAGTGGGGAAAAATTGGCCATGCTCCATTGGAGCTAAGTGTTTCCCGACGAGACCCGCCAATGGTCCGTTGCACCCGCGACGGTCCATCGTGGAAGGTCTCGTCGGTGAGACTGCCAATGCTTGTTAAGTGGCTGCCAACTTGGGGTGTTTTATGTAAATACACCCCAAGTCTTTAAGACCCTAGGTGTATAATTTTGGTGTTTTTAGGTTATATTAAATTAGTTTTAAACCCTAGACCTAGACAAGACTCCCTCACTTCTAAATTCAAACTCTCTCTCTAAAGACAAACTTCTCAAGACTCCATTGGAAGCTAGAGGTCAAGGAAGGAGAGGAGGGTTTGGACGTGTCTCTTCATCAAAAACTCTTGGATTTGGCTTGCTTAGTGAGGTATGGTATCCATTCTTGAATATCTTTTCATTCAAGAAGCCAACTTCCAAATGGTTTTCAAAAAGGGTTTCTAAACTCAAACTTCTTCTAACTTTGATTTCTAGTATGGGTCTTCTTGTATTTAAGTTCTAATGGTTTAATTGTATTTATTGGTTTGAATTGATGATTTGATGTTAAAACTCCATGAAACTCTTGTTTATGCATACTTCAACTTTTGACTTGAAATGGGTTATGTGAGCATGATTTGGGTAGGGTATGAACTTGGGTCTTCTTGTATTTGTCATATGGTGTAGCTACTGCCTAAGGGTCTTAATATGGTGAAATATTGATAAATTGCTTGTGGGTGATGATGGTTTGATTTGTTGATGAGTTGCTCTCATTGTATATTTCTTATTATGAATTGCTATTTGAGTGGTATGGTCCACCTTATGGGTGGCGTGCTAATTGATGAACTTGATGTTGTTTAGTATGTGTTGAGTAGTAATCTTGAAGGTCTAATATGTTAAATGAAGATATATTGGAAGTGGGTCTTGTATTGTGTTTGTGTAGCTTGTTGCATGTTTGACCTAGTTTATGTCTAAATGAAGTATATGATTATGAGAAGCATGTAGAGTGAGTAACTTGATGCAACGTTAAAGTATGAGTAGAACTTGATGATAATGAAATGATCTTATATGCAAGGTTCACATGTACACACACACATCTTTAAGATTTGTATTATGCCAAGTTAAGCAAAAAGGGGAATCTTGAGGGGGCACACTTGTTGAGTTGAGATGTAGTGTCTAGTAGCAACCTCTCCATTCCTAGTGAGCTTTCTAAGATAGACTATTATGTTGAGAAATCCGTGGGAGTTATGCCTAGCCGAGAGGATATGAAGGGAGGTGGATTGCACTTCGTGAGTTGAGATGTTGTAATCCAAAGTACCTCTTGAGATGAGTACTCCTCGTTAGTAGAGAGTGATACTTAGTAACAATCTCCTTATCCCTTAACTATGTGCCCGCATAGGTGTAGCTATTGGAAAAGCCATGTAAACGCTAAGAAGCATGACCTTACACTAGGCAAGTAAGGATCCCTCATCCGATAGGGGTTAATATCGGGATTCCATGTCTAGCTCTCATGGTCTTTGTCGGTTAAGCTAACTCCCACAAAAGAATTGATTTGAAACTAGTTAACTTGTCTATTGTTGATATTGTGTATGTATGTCGTGAAGTGCTCAATCCACATTAGTTACCGAGTAGGAGCATTAAGTGGGAGTAGTATGGGATGCTACTCTCACATTGCACTTGGTGTGACCTATACCTACTATGGAGAAGAGTACCTTCATGAAATCCGTTTGAATGAGTACTATGGTGTAGTGTTATGGATGATTGTGGAGTACTTGAGTAAATGGAATCCATTAAGAGCACTAAGTGGGAGTGGTAGTATGGGATGCTACTCTCACATTGCACTTAGTGTGACCTATATTTCCATGAGTGTTTTGCATATGTTAGCCTAGGGCGTGGGTTTGATTTCCAACGAAGTAAGCCTAAGATTTGGTGGTTTTAAGGGTCGCTTTGGTGTGCTTTGAAGGGAGGTGTAATGAAGATCCCTTCTTGGCTCACCTTAGGAGTCTTAGGATAACCTTTGGTTAGGGCAACTTCAAAGGAAAAGAGTTCATATGACCTGGACCGTGCCATTCACTGTAAGGTTCATTGTAAGAATTCAAAATGTTCACTATGATGCTTTATTCAATTTTCATTGTAAGCCTAGTAAGTTCATTGAAATTGTTCCTTTTGTTACTCTAAGCTTTGGTAAAGTTGCCATAAAGTGTTGATTGTCGATTCTTATGTTGGTTTGTTTCTAGATTCATGATATTATATTTAAATTGCATAAAAGTTATTTTACTAAAATGTCCTTTTCGTATGTTTTTGCATATGCCATACTTAGTACATTGTTGTACTAACCCCATACTTTTATATACCTTATGAGTATAGGTTGGAAGCCTTTTTGGAGGATAGTGAAGCTTGGGAATTCTATCTCTCGAGATTTGGGTATGTCCTCATATATTCGAGGACATAGTTTTATGTTTCTTAGTTTCTTTATTTAGACTTAAAGATGTATTTACTTTTATTGTAAAGGGCCGTGTCCCTAAGATTCCCAGTTGTGTCTTTAAGTTGGCTTGTGACGATAAGATTTCCTAGTATTTATGAAAAGACTTTTATTATTATTATTATCGTGAAAAGTTTTAAATTCCGCACTACTTTTCATGCTTTATGTTATGAATGCTAGTTAGAGGGCTTGTACGAGACCCCAAAGGGGTCAAGTACGCCCGGTCATGATTCGAAGGTTTCCCTAACTTCAAGGGGGTGCTTTCGGGTCGTGACAGACTTGGTATCAGAGCATAAGGTTTTGGGAAATAGTTTAAGGTCTAAAAGTCTCACAAGCCACATCTAGTAGTATCTTGGTCATTGGTGTGAGTCGCGACACATCCATGGTCAAGAGGCTATAGGATGCTAGAAGTTTCACTTTCTTCTCTATTCTAGTATCGTGCCTTAGAGTTGAGTATATAAGGTGTCTATTCTCAACCTCTTCTTTTTGTGTTTTTAGGACATGAATACGAGGAGATCGACCGCTAGAAGGAGGAGGGAGGTGTACCAAATGAGAGAGTCCTTCCCCGTGTTGACCAAGTTCCTATTGTTGGCTTAGGGGAGGAAAATGAGGAGGTTCCTCTTCAAGAACCTCAAGTGCCTCCGGAACCTCAAGGACCTCAAGTGCCTCCTATGCCTCAAGCTCCTTTTGTTGAGGGTGATATGACTAATGCGGAGTTGAGGGCTGCCCTAATGAACTTGACCCAACTCATGACGCTCAAGCTCAAGTTGTCAACAATCACTTTGTGGGCCAAGCTAACCAAGGAGATAGGCCCCAACCAAATGCTAGTACTCCCGCTTCTAGGATTCGGGATTTCATGAGGATGAACCCTCCTACTTTTCATGGCACTAAGGTGGATGAAGATCCACAAGGCTTCATAGATGAGGTTTTCAAGGTGGTAGATGCTATGGGTGTGACCCCTAGGGAGAAAGCGGAAATTGGCCGCTTACCAACTTAAGGATGTTGCTCAAGTGTGGTATGAGCAATGGAGGGGTGAGGACCCTTAGAAAGAGGACCGGTTGATTGGGAGGAATTCAAAGAGGCTTTCCTAGATAGATTCTTTCCTTTAGAGTGGAGGGAGAAGAAGATGGTTGAATTCATGAACCTTCGTCAAGGGGGAATGAGTGTGCAAGAGTACTCTCTCAAATTCACCCAACTCTCTAAGTATGCCCCAACCATGGTAGCAACCCTAGGGCTAGGATGAACAAGTTTGTGATGGGCGTGTCTAGCTTGGTGGAAAAAGAGTGTCGTACGGCAATGCTTCTTAATGACATGGATATCTCTAGGCTCATGGTTTATGCGCAACAAATTGAGGAGTCCAAAATTAGGGAGATAAGGCAAGAGGGTAAGAGACCTAGGTCGGATGATTCTAGTCACCAAAGGCCTAAGAAGAGGTTTTATCCCCAAGATTCTTCTATGGGAAACAAGGATAGGGCTCCAAATCAATCTTCTCAAGGTGGTGGTCATTCCTATGAAAGGGCTAGGTCCCTACTTGTGGCAAGCAACATGGGGGTAAGTGTCTTGCCGAATGGATGGTTGTTTTTGTGTGGTAATAAGGCCACAAGATGAGGGACTGCCCAAACCTTAAATCAAGGGGGAGAGATGTCAACCAAGCTTCCCTAGATCCTAATGCTCCCAAGAAGAACCCTTCCTATGGGATGGGGCCTAGAAAGGATAATTAATACGGATTGATGGTTTTGGTAAGTCTCAACTCTTTGTTATTGTTGCTTTGTGTTATGGGATTAGTTTATGTGGTTTCATAGTTCATATGATCAGGTCATCTTGATAAATTGCTCAAAGAGTGGAATCTTGAAAGTTTTGTATGGTTGGCAGTGTTACAGAGAATGTTCACTGTGAAAAATTTGCAATTTGAGAAAAATTTGCCTTGCCTTAATTTAAGTTTAAATATATGCAAAACTGTTGTTTATGAGCATGTTTAATGTTGGAGAAGGTAGTTCCTCCATAAAAGAAGTTTAAGGTTGAGTTTTGACTTTGTGAAGTTTGGCAAAAGTTGTCTATGTTGCTAAGTTTTGAAAGTGTGAAATTATGTTCCTTGATAGTTGATGCTTTGTTTGTTGATGTTTTGATCATGATCTAAGTGCATTATATGATTCTAAAAGAGTCCTTGTTGTTCTTTAAAAATTTAAGTGTCATTCGAGAACGAATGTTATTCCAAGTAGGGGAGAATATAACGCCCCAAAATGAACTAAGGTGAACTAGAGCCTCATGGTTGTTTCTTGAGTTGATTTTAAGTTGACGGAGTTAGTTTAGTATCCTTAGGCAGTGTGTGAAGTTTGGTTAAGTTTGGAGTTCAATCGACCAACAACGTCCATGACGTTCGGATGGTATGCCTTAGAATGTACTTGTGTGTCTTGGTGTGTTTCGATGAGCTTTACGTGTTCGTTTTACTTGAATCTTGCGTTGGATGTTCCTAAGACCTAGACGACTTAGTTTAGGGGTTTAACGTCTGGGCACGACCCCACCAAGGACCCACAAGGGGCCGAAGATGAAGGTCCCAAGACTTGGGCAAAGTCTGCCAAATCAGTGGCCCACGACGACCCTGGTGACGGTCCGTTGGACCCACGATGGTCCGTCGACCCAGGGCGTCGCATGGACCAGTGAGTAGGGAAAACTTGGCCATGATCCATTGGAGCTAAGTGTTTCGTGATGAGACCCCGCCAATGGTCCGTTGCACCCGCGACGGTCCGTCGAGGAAGGTCTCGTCGGTGAGACCTGCCAATGTTTGTTAAGTGGCTGCCAACTTGTGGTGTTTTATGTAAATACACCCAAAGTCATTTAAGACCCTAGGTGTATAATTTTGGTGTTTTTAGGTTATATTAAATTATTTTTAAACCATAGACCTAGACAAGACTCCCTCACTTCTATATTCAAACTTTCTCTCTAAAGACAAACTCTCTCAAGACTCCATTGGAAGCTAGAGATCAAGGAAGGAGAGGAGGGATGGTTGGACGTGTCTCTTCATCAAAAACTCTTGGATTTGGCTTGCTTAGTGAGTTATGGTATCCATTCTTGAATATCTTTTCGTTCAAGAAGCCAACTTCCCAAAATGTTTTTCAAAAAGGGTTTCTAAACTCAAACTTCTTCTAACTTTGATTTCTAGTATGGGTCTTCTTGTATTTAAGTTCCAATGTTTTAATTGTATTTATCATGGTTTGAATTGATGATTTTGATGTTAAAACTCCATGAAACTCTTGTTTATGCATACTTAAACTTTTGACTTGAAATTGGGTTATGTGAGCATGATTTGGGTAGGTATGAACTTGGGTCTTCTTGTATTTGTCATGTTGGTGTAGCTACTGCCCTAAGGGTCTTAATATGGTGAAATATTGATAAATTTCTTGTGGGTGATAATGGTTTGATTTGTTGATGAATTGCTCTCATTGTATATTTCTTATTATGAATTGCTATTTGAGTGGTATTGTCCACCTTATGGGTGGCGGTGCTAATTGATGAACTTGATGTTGTTTAGTATGTGTTGAGTAGATAATCTTGAAGGTCTAATATGTTAAATGAAGATATATTGGAAGTGGGTCTTGTATTGTGTATTGTGTAGCTTGAGTTGCATGTTTGACCTAGTTTATGTCTAAATGAAGTATATGATTATGAGAAGCATGTAAAGTGAGTAACTTGATACAACGTTAAAGTATGAGTAGAACTTGATGATAATGAAATGATGCTTATATGCAAGGTGTGCACATGTACACACACACACACTCTTTTAAGATTTGTATTATGCCAAGTTAAGCAAAAAGGGGAATCTTGAGGTGGGCACACTTCGTGAGTTGAGATGTAGTGTCTAGTAGCAACCTCTCCATTCCTAGTGAGCTTTCTAAGATAGACTATATGTTGAGAAATCTGTGGGGAGTTATGCCTAGCACCGAGAGGATATGAAGGGGAGGTGGATTGCACTTCGTGAGTTGAGATGTTGTAATCCAAAGTACCTCTTGAGATGAGTACTCCTCGTTAGTAGAGAGTGAGACACTTAGTAACAATCTCCTTATCCCTTAACTATGTGCCCGCATAGGTGTAGCTATTGGAAAATCCATGTAAACGCTAAGAAGCATGACCTTACACTAGGCAAGTAAGGATCCCTCATCCGATAGGGTTTAATATCGAGATTCAATGTCTATCTCTCATGGTCTTTGTCGGTTAAGCTAACTTCCACAAAAGAATTGATTTGAAACTAGTTAACTTGACCCAGGTCGTTGCATGGACCAGTGAGTGGGTAAAACTTGGACATGCTCCATTGGAGCTCAGTGTTTCCCGACGATACCCCGCCAATGGTCCGTTGCACCCGCGACGGTCCGTCGAGGAAGGTCTCGTCGGTGAGGCCTGCCAATGCTTGTTAAGTGGCTGCCAACTTGGGGTGTTTTATGTAAATACACCCCAAGTCTTTTAAGACCCTAGGGGTATAATTTTGGTGTTTTTAGGTTATATTAAATTAGTTTTAAGCCCTAGACCTAGACAAGACTCCCTCATTTCTAAATTCAAACTATCTCTCTAAAGACAAACTATCCCAAGACTCCATTGGAAGCTAGAGGTCAAGGAAGGAGAGGAGGGATGGTTGGACGTGTCTCTTCATCAAAAACTCTTTGATTTGGCTTGCTTAGTGAGGTATGGTATCCATTCTTGAATATCTTTTCGTTCAAGAAGCCAACTTCCCAAAATGGTTTTCAAAAAGGGTTTCTAAACTCAAAATTCTTCTAACTTTGATTTCTAGTATGGGTCTTCTTGTATTTAAGTTGTAATGGTTTAATTCTATTTATCTTGGTTTGAATTGATGATTTTGATGTTAAAACTCCATGAAACTCTTGTTTATGCATACTTCAACTTTTCACTTGAAATTGGGTTATGTGAGCATGATTTGGGTAGTGTATGAACTTGGGTCTTCTTGTATTTGTCATGTTGGTGTAGCTACTGCCCTAAGGGTCTTAATATTGTGAAATATTGATAAATTGCTTGTGGGTGATGATGGTTTGATTTGTTGATGAGTTGATCTCATTGTATGTTTCTTATTATGAATTGCTATTTGAGTGGTATGGTCCACCTTATGGGTGGCGGTGCTAATTGATGAACTTGATGTTGTTTAGTATGTGTTGAGTAGATAATATTGAAGGTCTAATATGTTAAATGAAGATATATTGGAAGTGGGTCTTGTATTGTGTTTTGTGTAGATTGAGTTGCATGTTTGACCTAGTTTATGTCTAAATGAAGTATATGATTATGAGAAGCATGTAGAGTGAGTAACTTGATGCAATGTTAAAGTATGAGTAGAGCTTGATGATAATGAAATTATGCTTATATGGAAGGTGTGCACATGTACACACACACACACACACTCTTTTAAGATTTGTATTATGCCAAGTTAAGCAAAAAGGGAAATCTTGAGGTGGGGACACTTCGTGTGTTGAGATGTAGTGTCTAGTAGCAACCTCTCCATTCCTAGTGAGCTTTCTAAGATAGACTATTATGTTGAGAAATCCATGGGGAGTTATGCCTAGCACCGAGAGGATATGAAGGGGAGGTGGATTGCACTTCGTGAGTTGAGATGTTGTAATCCAAAGTACCTCTTGAGATGAGTACTCCTCGTTAGT
This sequence comes from Solanum lycopersicoides, assembly GCA_022817965.1. Taxonomy (NCBI): domain Eukaryota; kingdom Viridiplantae; phylum Streptophyta; class Magnoliopsida; order Solanales; family Solanaceae; genus Solanum; species Solanum lycopersicoides. The sequence continues at coordinate 45,988,508 of CM040628.1, read as the reverse complement.
AGAGAGTGAGATACTTAGTAACAATCTCCTTATCCCTTAACTATGTTCCCGCATAGGTGTAGCTATTGGAAAAGCCATGTAAACGCTACGAAGCATGACCTTACACTAGGCAAGTAAGGATCCCTCATCCGATAGGGGTTAATATCGGGATTCCATGTCTAGCTCTCATGGTCTTTGTCGGTTAAGCTAACTCCCACAAAAGAATTGATTTGAAACTAGTTAACTTGTCTATTGTTGATATTGTGTATGTATGTCGTGAAGTGCTCAATCCACATTAGTTACCGAGTATGAGCATTAAATGGGAGTAGTAGTATGGGATGCTACTCACACATTGCACTTGGTGTGACCTATACCTACTATGGGAGAAGAGTACCTTCATGAAATCCATTTGAATGAGTACTATGGTGTAGTGTTATGGATGATTATTGTGGAGTACTTGAGTAAATGGAATCCATTAGGAGCACAAAGTGGGAGTGGTAGTATGGGATGCTACTCTCACATTGAACTTGGTGTGACTTATATTTCCATGAGTGTTTTGCATATGTTAGCCAAGGGCGTGGATTTGATTCCAATGAAGTAAGCCTAAGATTTGGTAGTTTTAAGGGTCGCTTTGGTGTGCTTTGAAGGGAGGTGTAATGAAAATCCCTTCTTGGGTCACCTTAGCGAGTCTTAGGATAACCTTGGGTTAGGGCAACTTCAAAGGAAAAGAGTTTATATGACTTGGACCATGTCATTCACTGTAAGGTCTTCATTGTAAGAATTCGAAATGTTCACTATGATGCTTTATTCAATTTTCATTGTAAGTCTAGTGAAATTCATTGAATTGTTCCTTTTGTTACTCTAAGCTTGGGTAAAGTTGCCATAAAGTGTTGATTGTCGATTCTTATGTTGGTTTGTTTCTAGATTCATGAATATTATATTTAAATTGCATTAAAAGTTATTTTACTAAAATATCCCTTTTCGTATGTTTTTGCATATGCCATACTTAGTACATTGTTGTACTAACCCCATACTTTTATATACCTTATGAGTATAGGTTGGAAGCCTTTTTGGAGGATCGAGGTTGAAGCTTGGGAATTCTATCTCTCGAGATTTGGGTATGTCCTCATATATTCGATGACATAGTTTTATGTTTCTTAGTTTCTTTATTTAGACTTAACGATGTATTTACTTTTATTTTAAAGGGCCGTGTCCCTAAGATTCCCAGTTGTGTCTTTAAGTTGGCTTGTGACGATAAGATTTCCTAGTATTTAGAAAAGACTTTTATTATTATTACTATCGTGAAAAATTTAAATTCCGCACTACTTTTCATGCTTTATGTTATGAATGCTAGTTAGAGGGCTTGTACGAGACCCCAAAGGGGTCAAGTATGCCCAATCATGATTCAAAGGTTTCCCTAACTTCAAGGGGGTGCTTTCGGGTCGTGACAGTATGATTATGAATATTGCACGATGAATAAGATTCCTGGAAGCAATAGGTAAGTCTTCTAAACGTGATTACTCATAGATGTGTATGCTAGCCTATAAGTCATGATGCTATGTTATCAAAGTATGTATGATGTTTCTATGTGAATATGATGGACTATGAACATGTAAATCGTGATATTATGATAAGAATATGAATATGCAAGTTATGATAATCTCTTGTATGCTTTACACAAGATGATTATGCTATGTAAATCTCACATATGAAGGGTTACAATGAAAGGACAATTTTTTATCTAAAAGAGCTCATGATCATGTTATACAAAGAGATAATCTCCTATGACGTATGATAAGTTTTTGATAAAATTCAAATTAATGGTTATTTCAAGAAAAAGGACTTAAGCTAAGCACCGATGAACTAGATATGGGAAGTGTCCCTTCCCCAGCGAGAAGGTAGTTTCACAATGATTCTCATGAGATTGAGGCTTCCATGAAATGTGGAACTACGGGTCTCTAATACATCTCCTAGTTCTTGCATTATTCTGCCACCATAGGATACTAGCTAGTGGATCCACCTAGAAAGTTACGTAATGTTCGATTCTACTTTGGCCGATAGACCACCTCATTTCGATGTGGGGAAGACAATGGATTCCATGTTTAGCTCACATGGTCTATGTCGGTTAATGCGTATGTTCCCTCATGTAAAACGAAAGACAAGTAAACGAACGTTGATTGGGTGACTTGAGGAGTGCCTTAGTATAGATTGTGGTATGTGACTCTACCTAGAAATTGAACAAGTTGACTCTAAGGAAAGTCCTAGGATATTGTTCTTATGAATATGATAATATGAAAGATATGACGATTATGATATATGATGTTACTTTTATATGAATGTTGGCTATATTGATGAATACGTTATTTAGCTATATTGCTATGTGAGTGATAACTAACTATGTTACAAGTTATATGAAGCAAAACTTTACTCATGGTTTCCTACCTTATATACTCGGTTATGTGGGGTTATGGGGCTTCACATGACCATTGCACTTGTAGGTTGGGGATGAGGTCATTGGTAAATGTTTTTTTATGTTATATTTATATGGTATATTGAATATGAATTGTTAACATGACTTCATGAGAATATGCCTTCGATTATGATGAAGTTTAAAATCATGGAATGTTTAACTTGTATATGTTATATGGTATGTGCATTGAAGACTTTCATATGACTTAGCATGTTTTCTAAAGAATGATAAATGATACATCTTCATGCATGTCCTATGTGTTATGTGCATATACCCATACTTAGTACATGTGGCGTACAAACCACATTACTTTATTTTACTACAAATGTAGGTTCCGGACATTGAAGTTAAGCAGCGATTTGAAGAAGCTTGGAAGTCTTTTTCCAAGTCATGGTAGGTCCTCAAGTTCGGGATGTTACCATTTCAATTTCCAGCCATATGAAGATTTAGTAGTTTTTAGAATACGTTATTCCGTTAAGTTCTTTGGATTCTTTTGTATTAAGGCCTATATGGCAAATTGACTATTATTGGATAAGTCCGGATTTGCACTCTTACATGGTTTATATATGTGATACAAGTATTAGAATATCGTATGTCTTTATAAATCTTAAGTATGAAGTCTAGGTATACTTCATTAGTATATTAAAAAGTTTTAAATTTTCCGCAAACTTAAATGTATGATTGTGATGAAAGCTAAGAATAGGCTTGTCTGCGACCTCTGAGAGGTTAACGACGCCGGTCTCATCCGGGGTATGAAGTCCGTGTGTGACAAACTTGGTATCAGAGCATGAAGCTAAATATAGAATCTTAAACTTAGTATCAGAGCATGAGGTTAAATATCCCTAGGATCAATGTCTCACTAAACCACGTTACCTAGCGTCTTTTTCATGGTTGTGAAGCACGCCACAATTGTGGATGAGGGGCTATGTGATTATTAGGAAACTTATATTTTCTTGATACTCTTATGTCGTGCCTCTAGAGCCTTGACACTATATGTCTTTTAGCATCTAATCCCGAAGAGCTTAAAGAAGAATGGCGTGCATCCATGTTTCATGACAATATGGATCTTTCTAGGTTAATGGTTCATGCTCAACAGGTTGAGGAATGTCGCCTAAGGAAGAGGAATAGGGAAGCTAAGGAGGCAAAGTTTTTTTTTGATAGTGATTCTCCTAAAAGTAGGCTTGATGTCCAAGAAAAGCCTAAGTTTAAGAAGAGGTTTGCGAACAAAGTTCCTTCAAATTTCTCCAAGAATCGCAATGATAGAGGTTCTAATCCCGAACCTCAAAGAGGGGAGAAATGTTGATCTACCAAGAGAAAGACCAACTTGTGGTAAGTGTTGTAAGAAGCATGGGGGCGAATGTCTTGTTGGAACTAATAGTTGCTATGGTTGACCGCTTGGTTGTGGCATGGGTAGGCATATGGTGAAAGATTGTCCTAATTCTGAAGCTCCAAAAAGGAATTGTTTCTACGCACTCAAGGCTAGGGGTGAATAAGAAAGATCTCCCGACGTTGTGATGGGTATGTTATAAGTTTTTCTCTGTTAATATTTGATTTTGATATCATCTTCGGTATGGATTGGCTTCATGGTTGTTTTGCTTCCATAGATTGTAGAACAAGTGTAGTGAACTTTCAATTCTCTAATGAACTTATTCTACAGTGGAAGGGGGAAATTCTATGCCTAGGGGTCAAATTATTTCGTGTTTAAAGGCTTGTAAGATGATAGCCAAGGGTTGTTTATACCATGTGGTGAGGATATATGAGGCTTTTAAAATGTATTGAATTCAAGAAAACGGAAACTAGGGTTGTTCCCAATGAAATAGTCGAATGTTATGAGGTTTTACAACAAATTAGAAAGGTTGCCTATGAGTTGAAACTACCTAAAGAACTAGCTTCGGTTCATCCGGTGTTTCACGTTTCTATGCTCAATAAATGCATAGGCTACCCTAATTTACTTACTCCTTAAGGCTAGACATTCATCTTAATTGGGAAAGTAATGCAAAATCATGAAATTAACTTGTTTACTAAATAGGTGCATGTTTTGGTAAAAGATGGTACCAACTACAGTTTTAAGAAGATATTTTCATACTCTATTCTTGCATTTATATGAAACTTGTATGCAAATGTTTTCTTGAGATTTGTTGTTTTGTTTTTATCTTTAGAAGATTGATAGTATGGTAACTCTTTGATGCATTTTGAGCTTATTATAAGGTTGAGAAGGAAAATCCTCACTATGTGTTATGAATATGTAGGTCTTATATGTTTGTGCATCATGATTTGAGTGCTAAGTGTAATGATATGTTATGTGCTGGTTATGCTTCTAGTATTGAGTTTTTTTCTACCCTCCAAAAGAATTTAGTCGGGGACGAATGTCCCAAGGGGGATAATGTAACATTCCAGAAAAGCGTACTTTTCTAGTGAAGAGCCTATTAGGTTTTAAGAATATGTATTGAGGTACATAGACATACCCATGCCCAATATTGAGTAATATTGGGCATGTTAGAGAACATTGGCTTAAGGGTGTTAGCCAATTTTTATGTATACACAAGTAAATGAAAATATACCTTGATGTTCAAATGCTCCAATCCATGCTTATTTAGGAATTGTACCTACAATGAAGACCCTAAGCTAAAAATAATTACATTCATCACGTATACACATTAGGTACTAGGCATCCAAGTGTCAAGCCTAGGTACCATAACACATGACCATGTAAAATGACCATCTAGATTAAGCAGTGCCCAAGGACATAGTGAGGATCCTTGGACAAGAAGTGAACCTTCCACAATGCACAGTTAGGAAAGTGAACGCAACACATGTGCAAGCACATCTGCTACCAACGGCCGAGAGACAAGCCCAACCGATTTGGTTAGGGCGGTTAGGGTCCAGAAACACGTCGGGTCCATCCACATGGGGCCTATCTCCCTAACTAATTCTAGGTCCTAACTAACTAACCTAACTAGATAACAAACCTAAGAATAACTAAAATTAACTAACTAGGGTGCCCGAAATCCAAAGACCTAACCCGGTGACCCTAGCTGAGTAACTAACTAAAGAAACATCCTAGTAACTAACCTAGAATGGTCCAAAAGGGTTGGTTATGGTCCTAACGACAAAGGGGAACTTTAGTAATTACCCTAGGTCAGTTAATTAATTTAATTAGCAACTTAATTTATTAATTTAAATTTATGGTTAAACCGATACCCTTAGCAATTTTTCAGAATTTGGCTAAGTCAAATGCTCTCCTATTTTTAGTCAATTTAGGAGGGGCATTTTGGTAATTAAACAATTGATTTATTTAATTAAGTTAATTAGACTAAGTTGAATTAGTCAATATTCGGTTCCTAAGACTTAGACTCACGTTTATCATGTACAAACTCACGACTGAAAAACAGTAAGCAAACGTAAGAAAAAAAACTGAAAAATACTCTCGGTTCTCCTTAGGTTATTTCAAGGAAATTCTTCAAGATTTTCGTGCAAAGAACAGGGTGATCTTCGTAGATTCAATTCTACAGTAAGGTATGGGTTTCTCTCTTGGATTCCTTTCCCTAGGAGGCTTTTCAAACGTTTTGAATTCAAGAAAACCAAAACTAGGGTTGTTCCCAATGAAATTGTCGAATGTTCATCTCCTAGTTCTCCCTATTTCCGTTTGTAGTATTATGTATAATGCTAATCTCGAGCATGTTGTTAGTATGTGGTGCTAACTGATCTTTATATGTATGTTTCTGTGATTTGATAATGTTGAATGAGACCTATAAGTTAGATCCGTAAGATTAGAGTATCATTTACATAAGATAAGGAATATTGTAATGCCTAATTGAGTTCGAGAAGATGAAATTGTTATAAGTCGTTTATGAAATTCAGTTTACTGTTGAAAGGAATGAAAGTTTCGATTACTGTGTGTTTTTACAGTAGATATGTTTATAAGTTTTTGGAATGCAATGTTTCCAAGAAGAAATAAGAATGAGAATCAAAGCTAGTTAATGAATGTTTAATGCCAAATCAACTTTATAGCTTGGCCAAGCTAAGCACTGAATTGTTCTTATAAGCTAATCAAATGTTAAAAGTTGGCTTTCTTAAAATGATGAGATTACTATAGTATATACATGAAGTTAATTGAATTTGCTAGTGATAATATCATGACAAGTGTTTAGTGAAAGTTTGGTTTATGCCAATAAATTGGCCAGCAATATTATTTCCAAAATATGTTATAGAATTGGCCAATGACTAAGTCATACAAATATTATATGGCCAATGTAAATTATGATGTTTCTTGTAAGGCCAAGTACATGTTAAAGATTGACTTGACAAGATGTAACTCAATGAACTCATAACCAAGGGTATGCCAGTGCTTGGGACAAGTCTCAACATACCCTATCTAAATGAACTTGTGAACATAGTAGCACATTGAATAAGTCCTTATAACTTTCGTAAAGAATGGTACAGACTACCAAATAACATTGAACAAGATAAGGTGAGTAATGAAATAACTAAAAGCTTATGAGTTATGAAATTGACCTAGAATGGGGTGTTAAAGGAAGTGAGACAAGTCTCACTTGCACCTAAACAATTATGCTAAAAATACGCACATAAGAGGGTGTTAGAAGTCGTGAGACAAGTCTCATTAACACCATGATGATAATGTAAGATTTAAGTTCACATTCATCAAGTATAGAAAGGGATGACAAGTCATCCATTGAGCTAAGCATACCTTATACTAGAAGAAAGCTTTCATAGTGTATGAGTCAACTCTAAAAGTTGTAAAGTACAATAAATTGAGCTAAGCACCGATAGACTAGTAATGAGCTTGTGCAAACACATGTAAGCCTCATGAGATGAGACTACCACCAAGGTGGATAAAGGTCTCCAAATTCTCCTAGGCTTTGAACTATGTCGCCAGCATAGGTTACTAGCTAGTGGATCCACCTAAGAAAGCTAGGAAGTATTCGGTTTCACTTTGGCCTGTGAACCACCTCTTTTAAGTGTGGGGAAGACACTGGATTTCATGTTAACTCACATGATCTATGTCGGTTAAATGCTAAAGATTTCTTTAAGAAAGAAAGAAACAAAAAAGAAAGAACTAGGAAGATGAGGGGTGTTCGGATATGATGACCAAAGGGTGAGGTTAGACTAAGTAATGATGTAAGTCATTCTTAGTCATTGCAATGAAATATCCCAATGGAAGTCTTAAAAGAATATCCTAAGTCAACCTAGGCTAATTAACTTAAATAAATAAAGTTAATTATTTAATTAAGTTAAATTTTGCTTGAGTTGTTCTAAAATTATGTCCATGATTCCAAGGTCTTATGTTCATATAGAAAATGAGTTGTGTTCTATAAATTCATGAAAATATGTCATATTCATAGCATGATTCATAAATAATGAATTAGGAAAGTGAAGTGACTTCACTTTCCAAAAATGGCATGTAGCTATAGGAAGAGCTTTCCTTGATCATGCATAGTCCTTATGTGTTTATGTGCATACACCCATACTTAGTAAAAATGTGTACTAACCCATATACAATTAATATTTTTATAGGTGCATGTCCTTGAAAAAGATTGAAGATCGGTTGAAGCTGTTTGGACTAGTACCTCCAGACTTTGGTAGGTCCTCTTGAGTTCGAGTGTAACAACCCTAAAAATGTGTCAAGAATACCTATGATTAGACCAGGGTTCACACGGATTGATGCGCGTAGAACCAGACCTCGGAACCCTTGCTACAGCCAAGCCAACTAACTTGGGGAGTTAGTTGAGCTTGGAAAGGTTGGGTCCAACCATGTAGGGCTCTCGAAAACGAAGATTTACTCGAAGGAGTCTTTACCGGACATAAAAAGAAAAAATCTTAGGTTTGAAGGGTCTAGGGGTAAAATGATCTTTTTCCTGGCTAAGTGTAGTATCATAATTACCCTAAATATGTAATTAATTATTTAATTAATAAAGTGGCTGGGCAATTTGGGGAGAGAGGGCCGAAATTGAGCCCTTGATGTGAGGTCTTGCTCCACCCGGGTTCGAACCTAGGTGGAAGCAATGAATTAATGTGATTTTTATTTAAGCTATTGAATTAATATAATTAATTAATAATTATTATTCATTAGCTGATTTAAAATAAAATAAAAATCAGTTTTTTTTAAATAAATAAAAACCCTATTGACTAAGTCCTAAAACTAGACTCCTAAGCCTCCTATAACTCCAACTCTCTCTCACGTTTATCTCTCCATTCTCACGCTCAATCTCTCTTCCTCTTTCACACGAAAATTCTCTGCCAAGTAAGATACAAAAGCAGAAAAATAAACCAAGTTCTTCACACTAGAAGAACTCACACGAAATCACAAGAAAACAAACGTTAATCGCACACTAGGCTAAGGGAGGTTGTCATTCGAGTGGAGTTGACATTGAGGAGGCTTAGACGTGTTCTTGGGAGGAGTTTTTGGGCAGCAAGTCAAGGGTTTAACGTCAAAAAGGTATGGGTTTTCTTCTCTCTTGGTCCCTTTCCCAAGAGACCCCTTAAGGTTCATATTATTCATTCGAAAACTAGGATTGTTTCCCCTTTTGCATGACCCTGTCACTAGCTCCCAATGAATCGTAGGTTGGGTATGATTGCTGGTAGATGTAGGTGTATGTTATGTTTTCGTGATGAATATGATTATGTTTGTGTACTTGAAATCGTATGAAAGACAACCATGTATTCGAAATTATGTGCAAGTATGTGTGTGTGTGCAAGTATGTTACAGTGAATGAGGTTCTCTGTGTAATGCTCCAAAAAGTTTAATGCATTATGGTTGTATTTTTACGTGTATAAACTGAGGTAAGTCGTGATGTTCATATGAAATGTTATGTGGCTGGATTGAGGGAGAAATTCGTGGCTAAATGAATCCATGAAAATGCACCTAAAACGTTATAAATGAACAATGAAATTTCCCTAAGAACTAATGTATAATTTGATGAAAAAGTTGTAGAAAAATCGTGGAATAAATTTCCAGAACCTGGAAATAGGCTTTACAAAGAATCTGGAAATTTTGGACGTCAAAAAAATTTAAAAAAAAAATAAGTGAGGCCTGCAGGGATCGAACCCAGGACCTCACTAAAGTTTACCTAACAAATAAACAAAAAAAAAAGGGTGTTAGGCGGCGCTCGAACTGGAGGAGTGATCAGCGAATTTCGCCAGGCAAAAAGGAATAAAATTAATTGTTGTTGTGGGCTTTCGATCCCACAACACGGAAGACCCTTGTTAAATAATAAAAAAATATATGGGGTCATGGGGAAGCGATCCCACGCCCCTCAGCGAATGCAGCAACTAATAAAAAGAAAAGGTGTCGTGGGGAATCGATCCCACGCCCCCCAATCGCCTGTAGTAATTAAAAAGGAAAAAAAATGGGGGGTTATGGGGGATCGATCACACAACCCCTTGGTCAGTAGTGAATAAGGGGCATAGGAGAAGGATAGAAAAAATGATTAAAAACTATGGGGTCATGGGGAATCGATCCCACGCCCCTGAGTAAGTTGTAGCAATTTCAAGGAGAAAGGAAAAATGAAAATAAAAGGATTGTGAGGCGTGGGAATTGAACCCACGACCTCTAGGTAGGCTGCGAAATTGGAGAAAAATAAAGAGAGGTTGTGGGGGTTTGATCCCACAACCTCATGGTCTATGCAAATTGGACAAGAATAATTAAATGGACAAAATACAAGGGACTGTGGGGGTTCGATCCCACAACCCTTCGGCCAAATAAGAGGAGAATCCAAGGAGAAAAATAAAGAGAGAATGTTGATGTTGGGGCTCGATCTAGGGTCCCAATGTCATGAGGAATAAAAAAAATCAAGGAAAAATGTAAGTGTTGTCCAAGGGATTCGAACTTGGGTTCCCTTGCCCAAATTTCTTTATTTATACATAAATCATACGTTAATTAAATGTTCAAGAATAATTCCATCTACTTAGATCGAAACCGAGATCTTGGCATACATACAAGATGCATAAGTCTTCTACTACATAATCTTAGGAAGATATGAGTTACTTAACGAACTATGAATGAAGTCTCGTGGCTTGTATGTATAGACCCATAAGTCTAGCATACGTTTAAAAATAAGTTAACCTAAGATGTATGTAATCAAATGAAGTAACCCTAAAATGGTTAAGTACGAGTGTAAAACACACTAAATGTCCAAGTGCATTGGCATATGATGAAATGAATATTATGTAATGAAACGATGAAACCCTAGAAGGGTTAAGTAAGACTGTGAAACACAGAAATAGCCAAGTGCATTGACATATGATGAAATGAACATTCACGTAAAATGGGGTTAGTAATTATGAAAGAGCAATTGTGCTAATGTTAATGAATGTGGTGACAACATGATATGAGGCTAATGTGAAAGATGAGAACAATCTCAAATGAGCCTAAGTAAATGTTACCAAAACGTACTTACCTTTGAGAGTGTAAGTTAATGAAGAGACCAGTATCTATGAACACTCTAATGAAAGTATTGAGATTAACACACTTAATACTAATGATGAGATGAGAAATCATCTATTAAGCTATGATGTCCTCATACTAGAAGCCAACTTCCATGACGTATGAGTTGAATGTAATGGAACTTTATACTGAGCACCGATAGACTAGCTATGAGTGGTGATGCCTTCTTTTGGGAAGGGCGGAGGTTCACATAACTCTCATGAGATGAGACTGTACGGCTTGCCGGGTATGGGTCTCCTTATATCTATTGGTCTTCTAACCTATACTGCCAATATAGGGATCTGGCGGGGTTAAATTCCCATGTACGCTAGCATGTTTTGGGTCACTTTTGCTGGTGATTCAACCTCTTTTCGGTTTGGGGGAGACACTGGATTTCATGATGCTCACATGATCTATGTCGGTTAAAGTTAAAGTTCCCAACGAATGAATCAGGCCATCCTCCAATGATGCACATAATGAAATAAATGATACCAAAGGTGTTAGGATAGGATAATCAAGAGGTGAGCTAGACTAAAGTAATGACACTAGGTTATTTTTTATCATTGCACAGCAAACCTGATGAAAGTCTTAAACTACATCCTAGGTATAGCTGGTGTTCACGTATGAATGAATGAAGCAGACTCTGTTTTTGCTAATGAAGACTCCCTAGTTGAGGTCCCATATGTTGAGCCCTCATTTTGAAAATTCTTAATGTCAAGTCCATGATTACAAGGTCTCATGGCATATGAATGAATGTTATAAGAGATGTTATGTGCTATATTCTATGTGATATGTGTTACCTGTAAGATGTTATGTGTTGTGTGCAATATTATAAGTATGATGATGCATGTTACTCTCATGGCATTACTTTCCTAATCCAAATTTGGAAAGCTCACTGAGTTTCCTAATCCAAATTCGGAAAGCTCACTGACTTTCCTAATCCAAATTTGGAAAGTTCACTAACTTTCCTAATCCTAATTTGGCAAGTCCACTGACTTGACTTTCCATAATCATGTTGTTAGGAAAGAGCTATTCTTCCACATGCATGTCCTTGATGTGTGCTTGCATATACCCATACTTAGTACAAGTGTGTACTAATCCCATACAACTCTACATTTTTAGGTGCAGGCACAGGTGGACGCTAGAGCTTATAGGTTGACGTTGCATCTATCCGGACGTGAAGGTTTCATCCGGACTTGGTAGGCCCTCATGCTTTCGAGGATTTCTACCGTTACTATCTAGCTTAGATGTAGGCTTTAGCTAGTGGAGCATGTTCCACTAGTGTTTCTTTTCATTTTTATTTTAGACATTGTATTGGTACCATTTTGGCGATTATACATTTATCACAGTATTGAACTGTTTGTTTCATTTTATTATCTCTATATTAGATGGTTGATTTGTGAACGCCCATGATTTTAAGTTTAAAATGTTTAGCATGAAATAAGAAAACAAAAATTTCAAATTTTCCGCTAAAATTAACCTAGATGAAGTAAGAATGACGTATACAGGCTTGTCTGCGACCTCTGAGAGGTCAACGACGCCGGTCTCGTCTGGGGTCTAGATTCCGATTGTGACATCGAGGATGCCTACGCTTTATTTTCTAGCTTTAGTAGATTAGACATAGCTAGTGGATGTTGTACCTAGTGTTTCCTTTCAAACATTTGTTCAAGATTTTGTATTAAGGCCGGTTTGAAACCTATTAATGATATTATGAATTCTTCATTTCAATTGTTCAATCTGCTAATAGATGGTTGTTTATTTTGAGTTGTTAGTATATCACTCTTCTGCAAGAATTATATGAAGTCTAAGTACACTTCAGTAAATTTAAAAGTTTTAAATTTTCCGCTAAATTTAAATGTATGATTGTGATGACAGCTAAGAAGTGGTTTGTCTGCGACCTCTGAGAGGTTAACGACGCTGGTCTCATCTAGGATCTAGGAACCGGGTGTGACAAGTGCTTGATACGATTGTGGGTGGTTCTTTTGGGGAGTGTACTTATGCAGAGATCGCCGAGAAGTTAGAGAAAATCTCTCGAAATAATAAAGTTTGGAGCACTAGGAAGTCAGATACTGGTAGAAACACCTTTGCAGTGCAAAATACACATAACCCAGATGCCGATGAGATTCGTGAGGAGATGGCCTAAATGAGAACTGAGCTCAGGTTGGTTTTGAAATATGTCACTGGAGGTGCGGAGAAGGTAAATGCGGTGAATTATTTGACTAAACCACCACCGCCAGTTGATGAGTACTACTATGAAGAAGATTCTTATGCAGTGAATGACAAGATGGGGGGTTTCCGATCGAATGCCCAAGGCTCCAATCAGGAGAATTGGCGCCAGGTCAAGGAAATCAAGGTCGGAAATACGGGAATTACAATACAGAAGGCCATTATGTTCAATAAAGAAAGTACAACCGCGACAACAACTTCAACCAGAGTAACTATGGTAACAGAAACGATCTAAGTGGGCCCTATATTCCACCTCAAAATAAGGAAGTTGCTCCTAGGGATGGAGGAGATAGTATGGCGCTAGTTGAAGATATGTTGCAAAAGATGATGAGGAGTTTGATGCTAGTGATGAGCACGCAAGGAGTTGAGAGGTGATTTGGCTAATATTGGGCAAAAGGTGGATGCACATGCAGTCTCAATCAAGCATCTTGAGTTGGAAATGGCCCAATTGTCTACTACTGTGAACCCTCGTCAACCGGGTACTCTTCCGAGCAATACCGTCCAAAATCCGAAAAATAATGGTGTCTATCACGACTCGGAAGTCCCATACAGTCAAATCTCTATCGCACTGTAAGATCAAGAGAAAACCACCTTTACTTGCCCTTATGGGACTTTCGCATACAAGAGGATACCGTTTGTCTTGTGTAATGCACCGACTACTTTTCAGAGATGTATGATGTCGATATTCTCTGATATGGTGGATGAAACCATTGATGTGTTTATGCATGACTTTTCGGTTGTTAGGGACTCTTTTGATTGTTGCTTGAGTCACTTGGCCAAAGTTCTCAAAAGATGTGAAGATTGCAACCTTGTGCTAAATTGGGAGAAATGTCACTTCATGGTGAAAGAGGGTATTGTATTGGGCCATAGCATCTCAGAGAAGGGAATAGAGGTTGATCGATCAAAAAGAGAGGTTATTGAGAGACTGCCTCCATCCATTTCTGTAAACGGTGTGAGAAGTTTTCTTGGGCATGTAGGCTTCTATCGGAGATTTATTAAAGATTTCTCAAAATTTGCACATCCTCTGTGCAAATTACTTGAGAAGGAATGTAAATTTCATTTTGATGAATCTTGTCTAAAGGCATTTGGAGAGTTAAAAGAGAAGTTAGTGTCTGCGCCCATTAATATTTCCCCAAATTGGATCAAACCATTTAAGGTGATGTGTGATGCTAGTGGGGTTGCTCTTTGTGTAGTATTGGGACAAAGAAGGGATAAAATCCTTCACCTCATTTACTATGCTAGTAAGGACCTTAATGAATATCAAAAGAACTAAACTGTGACTGAACAAGAGCTTCTTGTGGTGGTATATGCTTTCGAAACATTTCGCTCCTATTTTCTTGGTACAAGAGTCATAGCGCATACTAATCATTATGCTTTGATATATTTAATGGCAACGACGTATGCGAAACCGAGGTTGATTAGATGGTATTATTGTTGCAAGAGTTTGATTTTGTGGTGAAAGACAGAAAGGGGACCAAAAACCAAGTCGCCGATCACTTGTCCAGATTAGAGGATGAAGCTATGCGAGAGTTGGGTGAAAAGGCTGAAATTGATGATACTTTCGCTGATGAGCATGTATTGGCTGCTTATGATGACTTGATTCCATTGTTCGCCGATTTTGCGAACTATCTGGCTAGTGATATGTCGCATCGGACTTGTCCTTTCATCAGAGGAATAAGTTCATGCATGATGTGAAAAAGTTCTTTTGGGATGAGCCTTACTTATACCGGAGTTGTGCCGATGGAATTATTTGCCGATGTGATCCGGAAGTTTAGATGCTAAGTGTTTTGGAGGCATGACACTCCTTACCTGTGGGAGGGCATCATAGTGGTATCTGGACCGCCCATAAGATTTTGCAGTGTGGGTACTATTTGCCGACTATCCATGAAGATGCTCATGAGTTCGCCAAGTCTTTTGATAGGTGCCAAAGAGATGGAGGTATTTCGAGGAGGCAAGAGCTCCCTTTGAATCCCATTTTAGTAATTGAGTTGTTTGATGTATGGGGCATTGATTTTATGGGCACGTTTGTGAGTTCTAATGGGATTAAAAATATGCTTGTGGCGGTGGATAATGTGTCAATATGGGTGGAGTCCATAGCACTTGCAAACAATGAAGGGAAGAGTGTCGCCGTGTTCTTGAAAAGGAACATATTTTACAGATTTAACACCCCTAGGGCCATTATTAGTGATGGGGGATCCCACCTTTTTTAAAAAAATTTCAACGGGTTATTGGCGAAATATCGGGTTAGCCACAACGTAGCCACTCCTTACCATCCACAAACTAGTGGGCAAGTTGAAGTGTCAAACAGAAAAATCAAGCAAATTTTGGCAAAAACGGTGAATTCTAGTAGAAAGGATTGGTCAAGGAGGGTTGATGATGCTCTTTGGGCTTACCGGATAGCATACAAGACTCCCATAGGTATGTCTCCATACCAACTTGTATATGGGAAGGCTTGTCATTTGCCGGTTGAGTTAGAGCACAAGGCCATGCGGGCGATGAAGAAACTGAAGATGGATTGGAATGAAGCAGTGGAACAACGACTAAATGGGTTGAATGATCTTGATGAGTTTCGCTTAAAGGCATATGAAAGTTCAGCCCTCTACAAACAAAAGATTATCATGACCAAAAGATTGAGAAGCGCGAAATTGCGGTTGCGTACTTGGTACTTTTGTTTAACTCTAGGCTGCGCTTGTTTCCGGGCAAACTCAAGTCCAAATGGACTGGTCCATTCTTGATCACTAAAGTGTTCTCTCATGGTGCGGTTGAGTTGGAGAACAAGGAGGGTGCTAGGTTCACGGTAAATGGGCAAAGAATCAAGATCTACCTCAGGCATGCGGAAATTTCCAACGAAGTGGTTGAGGCATATCATCTTGATGAAGTCTGAGTAATAAAGAGTCTCGCGTCGTGCCGTGTATTTGGAGGCAACCCAATGTGTATCCTCTAGCCAACAATATGTTTTTCTTGTTTTTGTAGGAATAATTGCATTGTTTCGGTTTTATTCAATGTCATATGTGATTTTTCATTTATTTGTCTTAGACTGTTGGCTAGAGAGTAGCTTAGGGTCCGTGTCTAAAAAGTGTCCAGAAAACACAAAAATAATGAATTATTGGGTGCTTAATGTGCAGGGACCAAACCACCAAAAATCTTCAAAAATTGGTATGGTGCACTAATCTACGGACCAATCGCCGGGCCGTCGTCCTATCAACAAACCATCGATGGTGTCCGTGGATCCCATGTATGTTTTCCAATATCGTCTAAGTTAGGGCACAATCGACATATCAGTCGACAGAAAGTCGACGGACTTACTGTCCGTCAATGGGGAATCGTTAGTTCCAAAACCCGTGACCCGACCCGACCCGACCGGCTATGTAATGTTATAACAGTTCATTTACCCTCCCACACCTTTTCAAATTCACCCAACCGTTTCCCTCCCTTATTCCCTTAACTCCCCATTAACTCCCACAATCATTTAACTCCCCATTAACTCCCACAATCATTCACTCCTCATTTCTTCAGATTTCCTAAATTCCCAAACTCCCAGAATCTCCCAAACCATTCCTTCCAGAGTTCCTTTCCTATTTCCCTTCTTTTTTTCCGGTCGGTGTTTGAAGGCGGGCTCGTTCGTTGTTGTTGAAAGTTCACTCACACATTCACTCCACTACAGGTTACATGTATTTCTTTCTCATCTGCCCACTGAATTCACATTCATTAGCTTGAGAAACCGAATCAATTGTATGTGGTTCTTGACTTAGGGACAACTTTACATGATTAACTTGTTACAATTGGGTTTCATGTCCCTTAAAATGATAGAAACTGAATGGGTTGGGGGTGCAAACTGTCCAAATTAACTCTGAATTTTGTGTGATTTGTTGTTTTCCAAATTAGGGCTTAATAGTCTCTTAGAATCTAGGATAGAAGTTTGCAAAAGTGAAGCCCTAGGAATGACGAATTTGTTTGCTGATGGTTATTGTATATTTGGTATGTTGGTCTATGCTTGATATTTTCTATTAGAGGGGTGCTAAGAATGTTTGGAAAACTTGTCTCTGACCGACAACACGAGACTATGTCTACAGATCGTCGCTTAATCGACGGACCATCGATGGGGTCCGTCCATAGATACTCCCTGTAATTGCCTAACTTTTGGACGACGGAAGTGGACTAATCGACGGACCATTCTGCACGTCCGTCATTTTGGTCTGAAACTATGCTCTGTGTGATTTTAAAACTTTTTCTAAGTGTCAGGCGACGAAAGTGGACTACTATCCGTCGATTCATCGACGGGTCGTTCTGCACGTCCATCGTTTCTAACTGAATGTTCTAATGTAACATGACTTCTAAAATTTTCTAAGTGTCCATCGAAGGACACTATCGACAGACCGTCTATTCATCGACGGGACATCGATAATGCCCGTTTACTGAGTGTGCAAGTCTACATTAACCTGTGTCTTGTGTTTTCCAATTTTGATCTGCTTCTGTTTAGTGTGTAGGAAGATTAAAATGAAACTAATAACTCTGTTTTGCAGGTACCAGTGGCCCCCTACCCGGATGTTGTCTACTCCAAAGGATGTTTCAAGTCCGTGGCACCTTCACACCGGATGATTGGCTTGTCGGACGATGAGCGTGATCCCGAATACGTGCCACCAGGCACCCAGACACTGACACCAGCTGCTAGGGCCACTCGGGGCACGCCTAAAAAGGTGGCGTCCGGCATAGTCACTGCCTCCCAGTCTGATGAGGAGCGCACACTAACCGTCACACCGTCTGGGTCTGCCTCAGGTTCTGAGGGAACGTCTGGATCCGAGGAGGCTTACGGTTCTGAGTTTGCCCACTCTACAGGGTCGAATGAGGCCATTGCCTCAAGTTCCATATCACAGGGAGCCACTATTCCGGATGCACCTGCACACCATGCCTCATCTGATGAGTCCCATAGTTCAGAGTCCGCTCCAGCACCCCGAGATGAGGACCTTGCACTAGTTGTTGATCAGTCTAACCGGTGGTGCGTAGAGGGGCAGTATCAGATCTATAGGGATGCCAAACTGCTCAATGATAAGGGGGTCATTACTCGGACTCTCACAGTTGAGAGGCGCGTTCTTAGAGGGAGTCTACACATTGTCCCTGCAATACATGACCTATTCACCCGCCATCAGCTCGAGTGTATGGCTAGGAGTGTGGGACGCTACAGTGAGGAGTTGGTCTGGGAGTTCTACACCTCTTACGTAGTGACTCTCTGGGGTTCTTTGGATAGGCGGGCTAATCCCGCCAAACAGGCACCACTCACTGAGGTTTGTGTCCGTGGATGCCGGGTGGACATCTCTTTGTCTGCCATTCACCGCTTCTTATATGGTACGGATATCGATGCCAACAGGGTCCCCCTCACCCCCGAGTTCGACTACAGGTGGGACGTGGTAAAGCAGGGCCATTTCCAGTGCGACAAGGATCTGAGAGAGACCACAAAGAGATGGATCGCCCAGCACATATCTCTAGACCGTGAGGGCGCATACTGGGTGCTGCACCCCAGAGGCCTTATAAAGAAGGCCAACCTCACATTCGCAGCTAAATTCATTTGGTTTTTGGTCTGCCAATGTAACAACCATAAAAATGGATATGATAAGAAATGCTTAATGTGTCTAGAATACCTACGATTAAACCGGATTCACACGGATTGATGCGCGTAGAACCAGACCTCTGAACCCTTTCTACAGCCAAGCCAACTAGCTTGGGGAGTTAGTTAAGCTAGGAAAGGTTGGGTCCAACCATGTAGGGCTCTCGAATACGAAGATTTACTCGAACGAGTCTTTACCGGACTTAAAAAGGGAAAATCTTAGGTTTGGAGGGTCTAGGGGTAAAATGGTCTTATTTCAAGATAAGGGTAGTATCGTAATTACCCTAAATACATAATTAATTATTTAATTAATAAGGTGGAGGGGCATTTTGGGGGGAGAGGGCCAAAAATTGGCTTCTTGAGTGAAGTCTTGCTCCACCCGGGTTCGAACCTAGGTGGAAGCGATGATTTAAATTGTTTTTATTTAAGTTGGTAAATTAATGTAATTAATTAATATTTATTATTTATTATCTGATTTCAAATAAAAGGGAAATCAGATTTTTTACCATTTAATAAAACCTTATTTGACTAAGTCCTAAACTAGACTCCTAAGCCTAAGAAAACTCTCACCTCTCACATCTATCTCTCACTTTCACGATCAGACCAACTCATATTCACATTCTCTATGCCAAATAACGTACAAGAACAGAAGATAAACCAAAGTTCTTCACACTTGAAGAACTCACAACGAAAATTATAAACAAACAACTAATCAAACTCGTTAGTCAAAGAGAGGGTTTGTCCGTCGAAAGTTTGTTGTTGAAACTTGGATTGGACGTGAGTTTTGGAGAAGGTTTGGGCAGCAAATTCAAGGTTTGAACATCATAAAAGGTATGGGTTCTCTTCTATCTTGGTCCCTTTCCCAATAGACCCCTTAAGGTTCAGTGTATTCAAATCCGAAAAATAGGGTTGTTCCCCGTTGCATGTCCCTGTCAATAGCTCCCATTGATTCGTAGGTTGGGTATGTTTGCTGGTAGATATTAGGCGTGAAATGTGTTTTTGTGATGAATATATTCATGAATGTGTGTTTGGAATCGTATGATTGATAATCTACGTTTTCCGAATATATGTGCATGTGTGTGAACCGTGACCTTGACTCTCGGGTTTAAGGATAAAAAAAATGTAATGTTTATGGTTATATTTCATGTGCACAAACTTGCTTAAATCGTGATGTTCATAAGTGATGTAAAAATCCTGATTTGAGTGCAAAGTAATAGTCAAATGAATCCATGAAAATGCACCTAAAGAACTCACTAAAAACTACTTAAAACGTCTAAACATTTAATGTGAAAGAGGTGAGGAACTAGGCTGCAAAAATTTCCAGAATCTTGTTGATGAGTTTCATCCAAGCTAAGGGGATTATCATGCTATCACTACACCATTTTAGGCCTACGGCCACCCTACTAAAGTGTAGCCTAAACTAGCAAAAAGTGTTGCCTTTGACAAAAGGCTACACTTTTGGACTTTCAGCAACGCTTTTTAGGTGGTGGCCTAAAGAAGCGTAACCTTTGACAGTAGGCAACACTTTTTAAATGTCGCCATCTTTGGCTACGCTTATAAGGCGTAGCCAAAGAGGTATAAGGGCACACTTTATTGTGATGCATTAGAGACACCTATTTTTTTTATTATACTACACTTATAAGCGTTGCCTTTGAAGTGTTATTGGTCACACTTCAAAAGTGTTGCCTTTTATATGTCATCTACAGCAACACTTATAAAGTGTAACTTTATATGCCACATAGAGCAACACTTATTAAGTGTAACTTTATATATCGTCTAGAGCAACACTTATGAAGCGTAACTTTAACATTGTACGTCCTACAACAACACTTTTGAATTTCATATATTAAATATATAATCACATAATTAAATATACGAGGATTCTAAAGAACAAAATTAAGTAATAATTGAATTGAAGTTATATATTCCTAATAAACTTCGAGAAACATGTCTTGTACAACCAATATTTAGAAAAGTGATTGTTTAAAGATCTCTAATATCAATAAATTTCAGAAAACTAAATGCATTCAAACGTATATGACAGTACAAAAACACTTCATCGTTCACTACAATAGATCAAGTTTAGTTCACTACAATAGATCAAGTTTACTTCTGACCACAATTCAAATTCAATTACCAGCATTTTCTTGCAATTTGAAAATAAAATTAGATGTTAGTTAGATAAATGTGGAAGTGCATAATTAGAGAGTATTCATTGTGAGGCAACCAATCCAAATATTGTGAAAATCATATAGAACATGCATTTGGGAAGGAATCGTGATTTATTTCACACACGAAAATGTTCTGCAACACTTGTTCAATGTGATAAACCACATTGGTATAAAAATAAACTTAACAAAAAACAGAAGGAACTTCTCACTTGACGCCACATCCCTATGTCTCACAATCAGAAGTAGCATAAAGTGCTATGCAGTAAAAACTCTACATCAAAAGTCAAACAACTTCCGAGAACTCTCCTACACCATCTGACCCATATTTGATCTAGTAATTTACTAGTGTTGCTAGCTTGAGTGTTCGACAGACACTTACAGACACCCACAAGTAGACCATACTACAAATATCAAAGATAATTAGACCTAAGCTCAAAGCTAATGGAGTGAAAGTGCCTTTAATCGGGCGATAATGATATAACATATCTATCTATTGTAGAACTCAGAATATCTAATCTTTATCCAAAAATGCTTACTTACAGAATAGGCTCACAATCATAGGACAGAAAAAAAAAAAAGGAAAAGACTATCAGCTAAAATGAGCTCAAGAGCAATGAAGTTCCAGTTGTTGTTTGAAATTTTTAAGCAAACAATACCAGGAACTAATTTCACATAATAACAAACTAACCTTCATCTCCAGCCCAACCACCACCTACTGGAGGTGCTGCAGCATCTGCAGTCCATTGAGCCTCAGGGATTTGGCTACTAGTCCAGTCACCACTCACCACCAATGGCAGCACTAGCAGAGTAGTCTGCATAATCTGCAATTGCTGGCACTTCCTCTTCTTGCTCCTTTGCCTCTTCAGGCGCTCTATAAAAGAAGAGATCAACCTGCAAAAATAGAAATAAACAGATGCAAAAGAAAAATCTATATTCAGTGACTGCAAAAGAAGGCATTATATCATCTATTAAATTTCAAAAGAGCACACAACCACCACCAGCAGAATGTAACAATGGAGTTCGAGCTATACAAAATAAAAAGAATAAAGATTGTCTTTACCATAACATCCCATTCAGGTCCTTGATTAAATGCCTTTTTTGGATAAAGCTTTAGTCTCGTATGATGTTCCATATCTTTCTTTGAAATTCTTCAAGACGTGTGTAGGGTGCAAAAAAGCACCTCCACAACCATTGACAAGTAAATGCTAGACATAAACATGCTTATTTGATGGAACATATGAATGTCGCATATAGTGATGCAAATATCCAGCAATCCTTAGTCTACACCATTCTTTCAAATAGTCGCGTATCAAGTAGGTAACATTCTTTCCAGTCTCATTTTCATCGTCTCTAAACATATGTTAAGCAAAATAATATTAAAAATTCTCAATGTTTCTCAAGAATGTTTTAGCAGCGAAATTCTATCTGATTCAATAATTTGGATGAGAAATAAGGATACTTCAGAAATAAAAATAATTAAATTGAAGAAGTTAACCTGGCCTGACTCTGTGGCACGTGAAAGGACTCCAATTCTGACTTTTTTGCACGTGATTGTACCATTTATGTTCTGCTACAATAAAGGTATTAGAGTCTACAAAACCAACAGTAAGAGTAGAGAACTGGTCGATCTTCCAGATGTGCTTATAGCTAATGGGGTCTTTCACCATGGAGAGAAAATCTTGTCTACCTCGGAACTTTTCTTGACGGATATATACCTCTTCTTCTAAGACACAAGTGTCATCTACAACAT
Source organism: Solanum lycopersicoides (assembly GCA_022817965.1). Lineage (NCBI taxonomy): Eukaryota > Viridiplantae > Streptophyta > Magnoliopsida > Solanales > Solanaceae > Solanum > Solanum lycopersicoides. The sequence continues at coordinate 45,965,867 of CM040628.1, read as the reverse complement.
ACCATTTTCTGGATTGCTGAAAGCTCCTTGACTTAAGAAATGATCAAATCCCGTTCCAGCTTCAAAGCATGGAATCACCTTCCCTTTCCAGTAGATGTATCTGTTGTTGTAATAAAGAAAGACTTGATTATTTCTTCTTTGTAATAAAGAAGACTTGATTCTTTCTCCTTTGTGTAAAAAGAGAAATTAGGTAGATGTAAGAGCACAAACCTTGGAGGACCAAGTAGTTGTCATTGTTGTGATCAAGCATAAACTGTCGAAAACCAACATGGACCTCTCAACCTGCAGGTGCTAGTGAGGTTACATCCGCCACAATCAGATACACAAATTCATGCTTCCCTACTTTATTCTTGCTTTTGTTTCCATTTGGCTGAAACACCAATATCCTGCACAACTTACAATACTTAACCCTGAAGAGGCCAGTTATATTAATTAGATGACAGTAGCTAGGATAAATTTTCTGCACCATTTATATCTACAAGCTTCAAAATAAGGAGAGGTTTATTTGTAAATATTGATCTTCTTTAGAAGAGAAGTGACTGAATTTTTATTGTTCATTGAGTAGTGGCATTTCTGAAATGGATGTTGAAACTCCTGCAATAAATATTAGTAGGAACCAGCATTAGAACATATCTTTCTATATATACATATATAAACTGAATGACTTGAATTATGTTGTCCAGTAGCTTTAAATCCCTAAGATCCCACCATCTTCTTTGTAGATATCATCCATGACAAAGTATTTGTTATTATCTTCAAGTCTGAAGCTTATAATCATTAGCCTATTAAAAAATTTAATTGCCTCTCCCAAAACTCTATCCTTAACTTAAGCGGGGTTCTGTATGTATCTTCTGGTAGCATAACAATCATAAGTTCAAAATGGAGGTTCCGAATTTATATTCACTCTACAATGTTTTGGTCTTTTGTTGCTTATAACCAGACTAGCTGGCCTATAAACCTTGATCAATACAAACAAAAAAAGCACATTTAAACATAACCCAATTAGTAAACTCTTAAGTTCACCAAGAAAAATACAAAAAATGAATTAATGGATTTTATGTTATTTGAATACCATCTTACACAATCATTGTAGTCCCTAATATTATTATTTTTTTGACAAGGCAAACCTTCAACCGATACCCTTAGGTTGCAATAGATCTTATTCTCTTACCAACATTGAAAGAATCCAAGAAGGGAGCTTTTGGATAGCATGCCAGTCCTTACAACTAATATTAGTCCCACAAGACGAATAACACCCCATTAATAAAGGGTTGTCCCTTTTTACACACTATAAATCTAATTAAAGAACCAAACTCAAATATAACAGAACCACCAGACAACATGTCCTAAATTACGTAATATGTTATTCACAAATGCCTTAGACATTAGAGTTGCTGAAAAGCAGCTATCAAACAGGCAATATGAGTCGAGTGGCTGAATCTATCTCCATCACCACAACCCATATCAACTTCAGTAGACTCCCAAACTCCTCTAAATGATGTAGGAATTCGTCGAACTGTTTCTCCAGTTTCCCAAACAAAGGCATAGAAGAAGTAGGAAAATTACCATCGGTCATCAAAGAAGAGTTGAATGTAATGTTACCAATTTCTTGTCCCACTCAAAGATATATCTCATAAAAGCCTAACTTACTGTAAATTCCATCATAATGAAAACAAATTCATCCCATAAATAAAGGCAAATTTACTACGATTCTACAATTTCCAAGCACATTAGACATGTATTCTCAGTTCACATTTCAAATCTTAAATTAAGATCATAACAACCCTAACAAACTTCAAATTCCATCAAAAAAGCAAAATAACAAGAAAATCAAAAGACCCATGAGGCAAAAATTTGAAGAAAAGGGTTTGCAACAACGAGTACCTGCATATAGGAATCGTTTGGAGAAGCCGTCGAGAAAGTTTACAAACCCACCTACCTCCTTTCAACCTACCCACCCCCTTCTCCTCTTCTTCAGCTCCCACAGACTCGCTCTCTAATCTCCACAGATCGGAACTTTCATTACTCAAAGATTTAAAGATTCTTGAAATTCTTGAAGAATAATGTAAACTTTAGCACCCCATTTTCGTACAGTAATGGTGAACTCACTTCCCTTAGAAGTTCTTGAACACATCTTCTCCGATAACTTCATATAAGGACAGGAACTGAATATCCTTGGTTAGTAAATCTTTGTATGAAGCTTAGAGCTGTTGTAGGAAAAGTGTGTTCATTGGAAACTGTAATGCAGTTAGCCCTTCAATCTTGATAAGAAGTTTCCCATATCTCAGATCTGTAACGATTTAAGGAAAGCCACAGTTTGCTGATTTCGATCTTGTACCTAAAGGTTGGGGTGCATATTTCTATCCATGGGTTGTTTCAATAGCGAAAGCTTATCCATTTCGGCATTCAGCAGTTTCTCAGTGCATTGATTTTGGCTAAGAGGAGCTCCTACGAGAGATCTCTAATTTGGAGTAGAAGTAATCCCTTTTTTATTTAGGGCAAAACAACATCTTTTATGAGTTTTGTTTTTTGGCCAATTAGATTGGAGGGAGATTAAAATATTTAGGAGGGAATATAATAATTTAGTGAAAAAATTGGAAATATTTTAGGAATTATATAAGGTGACACTTATAAAGTGTTCTTTTAAGAACTACAAAAATAGCACACTTAAAAGTGTAGTCATATATGTAAATAGGTGTTGTTAATTATATCATAATTTGACAACATTTATAAAGTGTAGAATATACTACCAAAGAGCATGTTTTATAAGTGTTCCTAATAAAAGTGTTGTGAAAAGGTAAAAACTAAAGCTATACTTGAAAAGTGTGCCCAAAAATATTTTTGACAACACTTTATGAGTGTTGTCAAGATTTAGTGTTGCCTTAGGGCTAAAATGGTGTAGTGTATGTAAAAATGAATTAAAATATGTGAGGCCACTGGGGATCGAACCCATGACCTCAATATGTGAAGAATCATGAAAATAAGTAAGTTAAAACAATGTGGTGAGGGGGATTCGAACCGTGGTCTTGGCTGGAAAATGAAGTTATGAAAATAAGAAATGAGAGGAGTGGGATTCGAACCCACAACCTCTCAGTCAGACTTAAGAAAATTAAAACAAAATAAATGTTGAGGCATGTGGGAATTGAACCCATGACCTCTAGGTTGATTAAGGGAATTAAAGAGAAAGGAATAAAGTGAGGCTGTGGGGATTCGATCCCACACCCTCATCGGCAACTCAACTTCACACCTAATTGGTACTTGTCGCCATAGGCTTGCCCTTTTTTTCACTACTTTAAGCTCACCAAATTAGACACTTAGGAACATGATAGGACTTTCTTGTCTTGTAACGTAGGCTCAAGGTCAGGTATGGTACATATGGAAACATTTTAGTGACTTGTTGCCCTCCTTGACATTACATCTAATCGTCCTACCTCTTTCATTCTATATTATGCCCTATTTTCTTTTCTTATCAGTTTTGCCTTGTTTTCTCTTTTCATTCCCTTTTGTGGAAGTGCCTCTTACTTCTTTTTCTTCAACACTCTTTTTCTCTTTAAATCTCTTTCTTTCTTTTTCTTTCTCTACTCAATTGATAATTTTGACTGAGTCACTTCTTTTGTTCACCGTTTCATTTCTTTTCCACATTACTCTTTTCATCCCCACTTTTTGGGACATTACTAATTATAGCCACCCTCAACTTATAGAGAAGAAACTAGACCCTTGGATGAAATTGACTCCCCTTGGTGGGAGAGTCCCTTCTTAAACCTGGGCTTATCCCAGATTTCAGTGCTACTCTTCTGAGCGTGGTCAGTATGTGTCATGGTATGATCCATATGAATGAGCTTAGTTATCCTAAGAGTAAAAGCATTCATTAAAGTAATGAAAAAAATTCGGGATTGATAGCCATATGATAGCGAAAGCTTAAAAGAGAGTACTTTTGTAAAAAAGTGTGTGGTGAGTCATAGTGTGTCGCTTGAGGACAAACGACAAATTTAAGTTCAGGGTGCTGATGTACCGTGGTTTTGCGGTACTTTCAATGCTTTTTCATTAAAGTTTAGTGTGTGTGTGTCTAAGGCTTTTTGTAGAAATTTTAATTTGTTTTATCTGTGTTTTTTCCAGGAAAGTTGTCCAAACAGAAATGTAGAAGACTGTGTAGAAATCAGAGCAGAGGTAACCACCCACGAAGCCATCGACGGCCCGTCACATCGACGGACCATAGGTGGTGGCCGTTGATTGTAGGTTCGAGCATCTGGAAGCAACTTGTAGAATTATGACCAAGTGTAGGGCTACGGAAGGATCGACGGTCTGTCGAATGATTGACGGACCATGCTGGAAAATCGTCGATGTGATCAGAGACTACCCCAGTACCCGGTGTTAGAGAAAATCTAAGTATGGAACGATGATAAGCATCGACATACCATAAGTGCATCGACGGACTGTGATGTTGGTCCGTCGATTGGATCAAAGAAGGTGCAATTTGGAGGCTTGAAGAAGAGGCTAGGTATGGACTGAAGGAGGCAATCGATGGTCCGTCGTTTCATCGATGGACCGTCAGTGGAGTAGTCGATTGAAGACGCGTTTTGGGACAGACTTTCCTTATTTTGAACTCCATTTAATTTAGACTTTGTTATTATAAATAGGGTGAAAAACGTCAATTTTGGGGTTGACTTTTTATTATTTTTCATCCTTTTGTTCTTGGAAATTTGACTTTGCAATTTGACAATTTATTCAAGTTTCTGGAATCAATTATTATGTGAATTTTGCTATTTCAAGTGTTATTTCTGGATTTTCTTCAAACTTTTCAAAGTAAGTACATGAATTATTGTTTAACAACCATGAATTGTGTATTTCTAGGCATGGGTAACTAAATCCACAACTAGGGTTGTGGGAACCATGGGTGATTAACAAGGTAAAACTAGCTAAATAACAATTCTAGAATAGATTCTTGCATGTATTGATAATTCTTTCGTCTAGACGTCTTTTTAACGAGTAAACGGGTTCCAACTTACCCTATCTCTACTTGTCGGACCAAGGGGGTAGTTAATAGGAAAAGAATAATCGACATAGATTTAGTGGACACTATCTAATAGGATAGTTTCGATTGGTGCGAAGTAGTAACTAAGCCATACATCGAATATGATGTTTAACATGAAGTAAAGGTAAGGTTTAGTAACTTAAACACACGTAGCCGGACCAAGAAACTGGGTGAAATTCTCTAAATGACGGACCAAGGATTTAGAGATACATAACTTGTCACTTTGCATGCAAGATACTAGGAAAGAATTGTTATAGCTATGATTACCGCGTTATGAACCTATGGGAACACTTACACCCAAGTTTTTTTCTCATCACTTGATAAACACCAAAGTTTTAAATCTTGCTACTTATTTTACTCAGAAATAATTGAACACTTTTGTTTCAAAATACCCCCCTTTTAATTAACTATTTTCGTAAAGGACTTAACTAAAATTGTATATTGAAGTTAATTCTAAACCATTTTCCTCGTAAGATCGACCCCTACCTTCTTGTTGGGTTTTTAACTTGATACGACCGCTTATACTTCTTTAAGAAGTGTAATTTGAGTGTATCATGAATCAACCTCTAACACTATGTTTCTACAACTCAACTCCAGTGCCCAAGTAAACCCAAAACTTGTTGCTTCAAGTACTGCCCTGTTGTTTCTACCCTCTCCAAGGTGAGTAGTGAATGCCATCAGTAGTTTACCTATGTGATCCCTCAAGATACCTCCAGCTCCAATTCTTCCTGGGTTGCTTAGTGCACTGCCATCCGTATTAATTTTTATCCATTGGTCCGGTAGTCGTGTCCATGTAACCATATTCACCTTAGTGACATGAACACAATTTTCGGAGAGTTGAATTAATTCTGTCCATTTTGCTGGACACCTGATTTTGGGGAAGGCTGTTGACAACATCTTCTTGTTATTTTTGTAAATAGCATACCTGACCCAGCTGATGTTGGGAGTTTTGTATCCATATTTGTAGGCGCACATGCTCTTCCACAGATTCTAGTAAATGAAAATGGGGTAGCCAGCATTACTAATATGTGTGATACATTGTTGTGCTTTGATGACCTCAAATGTTTGATGCGTTGCTGTAGTGAGATGTGATTTGTATGTATTCCAACAGTGCCTTCAAAGCTATTCCATATGTAATCCGCAAACTGTCCAATGTTGAAGATGTGATCGATATTGTCCAAACCTGTCTTGTTGAAACAACAAAAACAACTAGTTGGCTCATTGCCAAAGTTAGTTAGTTTCTCATTAGTAGGGAGTTTGCCACTCAAGGCTCTCCATAATAAAAAAAAAGATTTAAAAGGAATATTTTTGTGCCAAGTGAGAGATTTAAACTGATTTTTTATTCTTTTTTCTCTAATCTCGTTCTAGGCATATGAACAGCTAAATAAGCCATTGTTGTTGAGCTTCCACCAGCCTTATCCGGAAGTTGAATCTGTTGAGGTATTTCTATTGCAAGATGATGGCTAGTTGACATGATGGTGCCTATTCAAGCAGTTTGCTCCAATTCCATTGGCCTTTGTACCAAAAGTCAGCCACTGTTTTGTTATTTAACCTGTTACTGTTTGTGGAAAATTGAGCAAGTGGTCCAATTCCAAGCCAATTATTTCACCAAAAGGAGCAGTTCCCTGACTTGATATTCCATTGGATGTGTTTTTCAACTTGCTGTCTTTTTTGCAGTATATGTTTCCAGGTTAATGACTCCCCATTGTCCCATTTCTTGCACATTGGATTGGATCTTTGACAGTACTTTGCCTTCAAGAATTCACCTCAAAGTGTTTGTTTAGTCCTAAAGATCCACCATTGCTTAAATTTGAAGTCCATGAAAACATCTTTGAGGTTCCTCATTCCAACACCCCCTTCATCATAAGGAAAGCTCTAGTTTTTCAAGGATGCCCAATGATATTTCTTTATTGTTTTTCCATCCCCAGAAGAAATCATCCATGAGTATTTGGATTTGTTGAAGGGTTGTGGAAAGTGGGGTGACTGCAGACAGTAAGTGGATAGGGAGAGCTTGAAGTACATGCTTATCTAGAATTGCCCTACCCCCATAACTAGGTTGCTTCGTTTGCCAACCTGTGATCCTGCATACAACTTTGTTAACAAGGTCAGAAATGTAGATAATTCTTGGCCTACCAATGAAAAGAGGACAGCCTAGATAAATTAAAGGACCCTGTTTTTGTCTGAACCCAATGTATCTTTTGATTCTGTCAATTGTGCTGTTGAAGGCATTGGAATGAACCATAAAGTGACTATTGTCACCATTGATCAGATGTCCAGATGTTTCTTCATATGTCTTCAAAGTATGCATTAGAATCTTTAATTTTTTACATCTTCTAGAGGTTGATAGAATGATGTCGTCAGCAAAGCTTAAATGATTCACCTGAGGCCCCCTCTTTTCCGTGTAAAAGCCATGATAAATAGGGTTGTTGTGAAGTCTATTGAGGGACCTCGAAAGAACTTCAACACCTAAAATAAATAGGCCTAGGAACAGAGGGTCACCCTTCTTGAGTCCTCTAGTGGATTGGGAGAAACCATACCTCTTCCCATTGAATATAATTGAGTACCAGTTGTTTGCCATAATTCTCCACACCATGTCAATGAACACCTCATAGAAGCACATTTTCCTTAGAACAAGACATGTATATGACCAAGAAACTGTGTCATAGGATTTTGCCATGTCTAATTTAATAATAACATTGCTCCCAATATTAGGTTTCCTGATTTGGTGGATGATTTCCTGAGCTATTATGATGTTCTCATAAATACTACTACCCTTTACATACCCGGATTGATTAGGAGAGATTAAGGATGGAAGAATAGGGCAAAGTCTGTTGCTCAATAGCTTAGAACTAATCTTGCTAGTAAAGTTCCTCAAACTTATAGGTCTAAACTCAGTCAACTTAATGGGATTATTAACTTTGGGAAGCAATACAATGCAAGAATGGGAGAAGTATTTAGGAATCATTTGGCTACTGAAGAAGGCCTGAATGACACCCATTAAGTCAGTCTTGATAATGTGCCAACACTTTTGAAAGAAATACCCATTCATGCCATCCTGACCAGCTGCAGAATTAGGATTCATTGAAAAAACTACATTCTTAAGTTCATCCATATCTGGGATATTGGTAAGTCTGGCAGTTTGTTCCTGACTGATCATTCTTGGAATGCACTCCAAGTTGTACTCATTAATAATTTTATCCTCCCTTGTAATGATATCTTTGAAGTGTTCACAAGCAGCCATTGAAATATTCTCTTTACCCTGTATCCATTCCCCATTCTCATTGTTAATTTTGTGAATGAACAATTTTCTTCTTCTCCCTCTTATCAACGAATGGAAATATTTAAAATTATTTTCACCCTCCTTGAACCATTGTAGTTGTGTTTTTTGTTTCAGAATTGTGTCTTCCAACTTAAGAAATTTGATATATTGAGCATTAAGTTCATGAAGAGACATTCTGTTTGATTCACTTTGGTCAGTAATGTATCTTTCTTCAGCCTTGTGAACTTTTCTTCATAAGTCTTGACATTCTGGAAGATGTCACCAAACTCCATCTTAGGCCATGCGCTAAGAGTGTTAGATAATTTTTTCAGGTTGTGATGAAATCTCCACATTTTGTTACCTTCCACTTCCTTATCCCAACATGTTTTTTCAGTTTCTAGAAAGAGAGAACTATTGACCCAACCATTAAGGAATCTGAAATACTTAATATGTTCTGCTTATTTGACACCATTTCCATGAGAAGTGGACAATGATCAGAACCAGTAGCATCCAAATGGGTGATAGTCGTTTGAGGCATCATTTCCAACCAAGAATCATTTACAAGAGCCCTATCTAATCTCTTCCAAATTCTGTGATTGATACCCCTTTTGTTGGACCATGTACACTTTTGTCCACTGAAACCAATGTCCATAAGACCACATGCTTCAATGTCTGCTATAAAATCTAAGCTTTTCCCCATATTATAGGGCACCCCTCCCATTTTCTCATCTATAGCAGTTATAACATTGTAGTAACCAGAACACTAAGGTTTGTTTTCCACAGTAGCTTGATGTAGCATTTTACCCCAAAGTGGCCTCCTAAGATGCTCTTTGCATTTTGCATAAACAAAGGTAGTAATAAATTGATCGTGTAATTCATTGTGTTTCATATCACAAGTGATTTTCTGCTCATCTTCATCAAGGATATTACAATAAATCTCACGGCTACAAAAAAACCAAATATTTCCATTACAGTTACTCGTCGCATTTTACATGTTTAATTGGACTTTAAAATTTTGAACATGAACATTATCGGAGAAAGGTTCTAGTATAGTGATTATGGACGATTGATGAAGTTTCATAAGCATTTTGAGCCTTTCCAACACCCCTTGAGTGTTGATCCCTTTCACATTCCATATGATTGTACTATCATTGGGATGATCTGGAGCAGAATAGTCTGGTATTTGTCCTGCCAGCTGTGACAGTTTTAACATCCTGATTCTTGAAATGAAATTTGTCATGTTGCAGCCTTCTTGGAGATAGACCTTCGTTTTGAGTTACTTGTTGAACCTACTCTTCAAGGGCCTGCTCATTTTGAGGACTGAAAGATCTTATTAAAGCTTCACTTGTCTCATCATCATCATGAAGATCCTGAATAGATTGATTATCTCTGTCAACCTCATCCTCAGAATTTTCCACTTCATACTCGTCTATAACTTGTATATTATTAACTTGACAATAACTTTGTTCTTTATCCGGAGGTGCCCTTGGAGGTCGTATCATATTTTTAGACTTTAAGGAAGGCATGTCCAGTCCATGATGATTGTCTACCATCAAGAGTTGATTACATGTTTCCTCCCTCCTTTCCTATTTCCCTTCTTGTTCACCTTCTTGTTGTTTGTTTAACCTTCTCTTAGATGCATCTCTTTTTTGCTTACTTGTCTTGTTTTAGTCTATGTTTGGATGTATGATCTTGATCTTATGCATATCGATTTGTGATTCAATTATGTTAAAATGCTTATGTCTACTGTCTAGAATGTATATTGATTATGAATGATTCATGAATTATCCATGTGGATCATTGCATGAAGATTTGAATATGCTTAGCCCATGAATCTATGTGTTCACTGTAATCTTGTCTCTATTAAGCATGAATGTGGGATTCTATTATGTAGGGATAATTGTATCTACTGTCTCACTTGGATGTTATTGTTGAATTATAGATAAGTGATTCATGTGGATCAAGGTTTGATTAGCCTATGTTCTATCTTCCATGTATTCCTAATGTAGCATGTTCACTGTAATCTCGAGTTTATGGCAATTGTAGTAGCGCTTCGTTTAGATTCTGACTTCCTTAACTACTGCCTTATATTGATGTTATTAATGAATTGTGGATATGAAAATTTGATGATCAAAGAAAAGGAGTCTTGGCATGACTTGATCTAGGTTCTTCTAGCCTACAAGTTAAATTTTGTAATGAATATTATGTGATCTTTATTCTAGTGTAAATAAAGCATGAATTAGACTTGAGTATGATGTCTTTAGCTACTGCCCTATGTTGATGCTATTGATGAAATACAATTGAGGATCAATGCAAGTGAATCTGGTTAAAGGCCTATGTCCTCCTACTTTCTAGTATATTGGTGCTTTATTGTACTAGTTGTAGCTTGGTCTTGTAATGTCTTAGGCATGACTTCTTTTATTATAAAGCATCTTTATCTACTGCCTTTTTATATTAATTGTTGATGAAAAGGAGTATTGATCAAGGATGATCAAAGGGTGAGAAGTTGGTAAGAATATTTATCTCTTCTACTTTTCTTATAATATTGTAGTTGATAAAGCCTTATATGTCATTGTGTGGCATGGTCCACTTATGGTGGCTGTGTTTACTTTATTGCCATTATATATGTGTTGACCATGTCCTTGAAGGCAAAATGATGAATATATGAGTGTGTGTTTATGATGATCATACTATGTGAAGCTTATGCCTACTTTCCTATTCTAGTTGTGATTTAGGTTGTATGGCTATTGTATAAGCATGTGTATATACATGTTAGGGTAAAGTGTAGGTGCTGCCATTGATGAATTAAAATGGTTAATAATCCCTTAACTATGTACCCCTATGTGAATGCATTGATAGCCAAAGTTAGGATTCTTAAGTGTAATATTAAGTTGACTTGTCTCCTATGTTATTTAGTGTTGTATGGTCTATACTTGAAAGGGTAATATGGTCTTAAGAGGGTGGCTGCCTCAATATCTTGCTGATAGCTATTATGTGATCATGTTGACCAACTCACACATATCCTCACTCTACATGCATGTTTACAAGTAGCATAGGTCATGGTGTCTAAATGAAAGGTAGTTCTCATATTCACTAGTGTCTACTACTCTGCATGTTAAGCTTATGTCTATGAAGGTATGATATGTGTTTCCTTAACTAGGATGACTTGATAGGTGTACTAGTGTGGGCAAGGGTATGGGACCTTGTCTATGCATTGCATATGTGTACCTTGATAGGATAGTTCTTAAGTTTGGTTTCTATGTATATGAAAATGAATGAATGTGTATATTTTGAATATGACTTATATGATATGAGGAAGTATGAATGTGCATGGTGTATTAGTGGGTTTGTATGAAAGGATTGCTCATGTAGTTATACCTATAGACTTATGCATTGATATATGAACATGTGTGACATTTATGTGATTATGTGAAAGGTTTGCTCACATATAAATACACACAAAAATATGAATAATGATCTAGTAAATGGAGGGGACTTGAAAGATGTGACCAAGAATACTCTAAAACTATATAGGTGCTTGAATATGCTATAAGAATATGAGGAATTAATATCCTAAGCCTATGTTTTATGAAAAATGTAATAAAGACTTTTCAATAAAGGGAACTTATCTTAGCACCGAGTGAACTTAACATAATTCCCTTGGAGGAATATTCACCATTTGTTCCTTATAGAGTGTTGACTTCCCCTAGAGGAATACTCACCTATGGATCCACATGATATGGTGACTTCCCCTTGAGGAAGGTTCACCCATGTTTTATCATTAGAGGAGGTCCCAATTGCCAAATGGAATGTAGAGGGATCATACCTATCTCTTAGTTCCATGAACTATGCTTACAACATAGGATCTAGCAAAGTGAATTCACTAAGGATGTTAGGATATATGTTAAGGTTCTACTTTGGCTAAGTGGGACACCTTCCATTGGTGTAAGGCTCTACAACCCAAATTTCATTTTTAGCACCCATGGTCTTAGTGTCAGTTAAGGATATAGTTTCCCTAAAGTAAAATGGACAATGAAAGTAAATGACCAGGATCCTAACTAGGATTACTTAGGGGAGGTTACATAGGATAGGTTGAAGTAATGAACCCATCTAGACATTGCACAAGTAGCTCCTTAGGAAGTCCTAGGGAGGTGACCTAATGTGTATGATTATGCTTATGTCTTTGTGCATGACAATGTAGAAATTGTCTACTTGTTATAAAGATGTGCAAGGTATAAGTCTATATGATGTGAACTTGTCCCTATATTCATGATGTTGTCCTTAATGACTATGTGATGAAGGTCTTGCCTAGCTTGGATAAATTTTCCTTTACTTGTTATGTTTATGTATGAAGTGTTAAGGCATGTGGTCTCATGAAGGGTTTACTAAGTATATGTGAGGTTATGGGGATTCACCTGTACATTGCACTAGTATATTAAGATTGGGGTCATGAGTTAGGTCTTATAATAACTTATGTGAAGTTAAGCAAAAATATATGTAAATTGAGGTAGCTTGCTGTAATGTTTTATGACATTGACTCGAATATGGCTTGTAATGTGTTATACTTCTATGAGGATATGTGTTGGCATATGTAGATAGTATTCTCACGACCCGTATTCTGGAATCCGAATTGCAACCAGCGTCGTTGACCTCTCAGAGGTCGCAGACAAGCCTCTTCTTGCATTCATCATATTCATAAGGTTAATTTTAGCGGAAAATTTAAAACTTTTTGTTTATAGTTGAAGTATACAGAGAGTTCATATAAACGCATATTTGTAAGAAGGTTCATTGCTCATACATAAACCATCTAATTATAAGATCATGCAACTTAAAAGAAATGGAATCTTATGTCATAAGTAATACTTGCCAAAACTTCATCATTACAAGCGTCTGAATAAAAATAGGAAAGAAACACTAGTGGAAGCTACCCCACTAGTTCAAACCTACTACTAAGCAAGAAATATAAAGGCAGGCATCCTCGAATGCATGAGGACCTACCAAGTCAGGATGAATTCTCTAAGCCCAAACAGCTGCAATGATACCCTCAACGTCCACCTGAGCCTGTACCTAAAATAGTAATATTGTATGGAATTAGTACACACTTGTACTAAGTATGGGTACATGCAACAACACATAACGGTAACGCATGAACAAGGATGGCTCTTCCTAATCAACATGCTTTCTTAGAAGGTTAAGTCTCTTGACTTTGACTATTTCGTAATAGGAAGGTCATGCCATAAATATGTCACACATCATACACACAGAGGTTCGCATAATATACATTTCATGTTTCATATAGTATATATTTCATATCCATGAGACCTTGGAATCATGGACGTAGCATTAAGACATCTCAAAGTGAGGGCCCAACATATGGGATCTCAATCCAAGGGTCTCCATTAGCAAACACAGAGTCTGCTTCATTCGTTCATTTGTACTTCACATTATTCATTTCATTCATTCATAGGCTGATGTCAGCACCAGCTATACCTAGGATGAAGTTTAAGACTCTCATCGGGATCATGAAGTGCAATGACCAAGAATGACCTAATGTCAATACTTGAGTCCGGTGTCACCTCCTGATTGTCTTGCACAAACACCTTCGGTATCGTTCATGTCATTATATTTCATACTTTCAGGAACTTCAACTTTAACCGACATAGATCATTTGAGCTCATGAAATCCGGTGTCTTCCCCACATCGAAAAGAGGTGGAGTCACTGGCCAAGGTGAAACCAAAACATTCTAGCTTCATGAGTTTGAACCAAGCTAGTTCCCTATGTTGGCAGCATAGTTCAAAGACTAGGATATTTAGGGAGACCCATACCCACTTGGTGGATAGTCTCATCTCATGAGATTTATGTGAACCTACGCCCTTCTCGAAAGAAGGCATCACCACTCATAACTAGCCTATCGGTGCTCCGTTTAAAGTTCTTTTTTACATTCAACTCATACATCATCGAAGCTTGCTTCTAGCATGAGGTAGTCATAGATCATTAGATGATTTATCATCTCTTTTTACGTATTAAGTGTGAATTATCCTTACACTTACATATAGAGTGTGATTGAGACTTGTCTCTTAATATTCAACACTCTCTTAGGTGAGTACTTTTGGTGACCTTATATTGGCGTAGGTACAACTTGTCTCACTTGCACTAGCCTCATATTGTGGTGCCACCCTGTTCTTTCTTAACATCTTGTCATTTCATCTTTACTCTCCTTTCATTATTTGTTCATCGGTTAACATAGATATGATCTCTTAGAAATTGCATTTAGTGACATTGCTTTTTAGGCGTAGATGCAGCTTGTCTCTCTTACACTAGCCTATCATCATGTAGTCACTCTTTTCTTTACATATTAACTATGAATTCATTCTTAACACTTTCTTTTGGAATATGCTTGAGACTTGACTCCTACATCATTCTACACTCCCATAGGTGAGTACGTTTGGTAACATTTACTTAGGCTTGGTTGAGACTTGTCTCACCATTCATCTTAGCCTCTTATCATGTTGTCACTGTTTTCATTAGCATCATAGTATAATATAATTAATCACCTCATTACGTGAATGTTCATTTAATAATCTTACCATTAAATCATGTTCTTACCCAATTTGGGTTACTCATAATTGACTAAGTGTTTCATGACCATCTAAGTATATGTTGTGTAAGACTTATGCATTTTACACATGCAGCCAATGGACCCAAGTTCAATCCCTAGTGGTGCATTTTATTTAATTATATGTGAGACTTATGTGTCTCCCAATTTCGGCCAAGAGGACCCATGTTCGAATCCCTTGGACAACATTTTATTTTTAATTATTTAAAGTGTTAAGTGTCTCCATAAATTCGGCCAAGAGGACCCATGTTCAAATCCCTTGGGCAGCACCTTATTTTTAATTATTTAGAGTGCTAAGTGTCTTCGTAATTTCGGCCAAGAGGATCTGGGATCGAATCCCAGTGGCCTCATATTTTATTACTTTATTTTGGTGTGAGATTTATGTATCTCACACCCTTGGCCAAGGAGCCAAGTTCGAATCCCCCTTCCCTCACTAGTTTCTTTTTCTTTTAATTCCAAGCTTCATTCAACCTGCCCAAGTTCGAATCCCCTCCCTCACCCTATTTTCTTTTCTTTTCTTTTAAGGATTAACCTCTTAGTATTAGGACCTTATGAATTACGAGATTCACTCTAAATGGCAGCAACTATTCCTCTTCATATATATTAGTGACTAGCCGAAACCATATTCATTTCAAATAATGTTTTAATTCACTTTCTTACATTTAGCCTAGGCGTTTAACTCATAGTTTTACATATTTTTTTGACCAATTAATTAAGGACTTTACTTTCACTTTCTTATTCATGAACATCACAATTTCTTTTGCATGTTAAGCACAAAACACATGATTCACCATTTTCTTCAAGTTAACAGTAACAATACAATTACGGAAAACATCATGTTTTGTGCACATATGACATTCAACATTCCGACGTACATAACAAATCATAAACAGCCTGTAACATACATTACACACAACCACAATCACTCCTAAAATCATCTACCAGAAGTCATACCAACGCATGCATCAATTTGTTCATAGGATCTAATGACAAGGGCATGCAACGGGGGACAACCTTAGTTTTTCGATTGGATTTAAACTGAACCGTAGGGGACTCTTGTGAAAGGACCAAGAGAGAATAAAAACCATACCTTTTAAGCCTTGAAAACCAGCCACAACCACATGCCCCAGCCCACACACAAACCTTTCTTCCGAGCTTTGATTCTTGTTTGCAAGTGAAGTTCTTTACTTAAAACACTTAGGCGTACCAATTCTTCATTTTGTTTTTTTTATGGATGCAGACAAGAACACTTTAAGAATAATGAGCTTTACGTTTGTATTCTGTTTTTGAAGTGTGGGATAAGGCTGAAAACATTTTTACGAGTAAATTAAAGAATTAAGAGTGTGCAAGAAGTACACTCCTAGTAGGAGTTGTGCGCCCCCTTTTGTGGGAATTGTTGTTGACTTATTCAACACAATTTAAATGGTAACAAAATCAGATTATAATTATATATTAAGTTACTATAATTCCCCTCTCTTTAATCATTTAATTCGTGCCTCATTATGCTTCCAACTCGGCTCGAACCCGAGTTGTGGAGGTAATGTCAATCTCGGGTTTGACCACCGAGATTTGACTTATTTTGACTAATTAATATCTTTGTTTAATTAATTAAATATCAGCTAGGGTAATTACTATACTACCCCTAGCCCCGAAATTACCTTTATACCCATAGAACCCTTAAAACCTAGGACTAACCCTTAAGTCCGATTAAGACTCATCCGGGTGAATCCAAGTATTCGGGTATACTACATGGCTTGAACCAACTCTGCCTAGCTCAACTAACTCACCAAGTTGGTTGGCTTGGCTGGTGGATAGGTTCAGAGGTCTGGTTCCACGCGCATCAATCCGTGTGAACTCGATCTAACCTAGGCATTCTAGGTACGTTTAAGCCTTACTTAGCATAGACGTTTTCGGGTTGTCACATTATACCCCCTTACGAACATTCGTCCCTGAATGACAATACTCTTTACTAGGAACAAGTCAGTCATCTATAGAACTTATGCATACATAAGCTATTCAGTACTTTTCATTGGTGAATATCTAATTCACATATTAGCATGGTGGTGCACATCTTTGAAACCTACTAGCAGCTTCACATTAATAGACTGAGGAATGTCTTTCCCAAATTAGTCTTATCAAAACATACAACACAAGTAAACATATAAGTCACACAAACCAGCAACCTACATGATGACTCAAACATATTAACCTCATACTAGTGCATAAACACCATACACAGTCAAATACATGAAAGACTAACTAAGGCTACGCACACGAGACTTCACCAGAAGTGCCTTCCCCGCACCCCTAGACTTGAGTGCGAAGAATTGTTGCCTCCTTGAAGCCTCTTCACTTGGACCATTAGGCTGAACTTTCTCATACCCTTTTTCTTGACTTCTCCTATTCGGACAATCCTTCATCATGTGACCCCGTTTGCCACAACTGTAACAAGCGTTAGAGCCCAGCATACACTCTCCTCCATGCAATTTGCCACACTTCCTACAGGGTGGCCACTCCTAAGGTGTATCTACTTCATTGTTCCTCTTAACTCTGGGCTCGGAATCCCTATCATAGCGACCCTTGGATGAACTTGACTGCCCTTGGTGGGAGAGTCCCTTCTTAAATCTAGGCTTATCCCTATTTTTAGTACTACTCTTCCTTGAAAAATTCTCCTCTTATTCATCTTTCTGAAACACTTGAGTTGATGTTAGATACGCTCTTAACACCAAGTAATCAAAATTTCATAAGGCACGATAAGATTAGAAGAAGGGAAAATTTCCAAAGCATTATGCAGTCTCTAATTCATGATAGTGGTGCACATCACTACCATAACTTAAAAACTACTTAACGTGGTTGATATAAGCCTGATGTTTTGTATATTTAACCTAATGCTCTAATACAAAGTTTGTCATGACCTGCATTCTGGAATCCAAATTACAACCGGCGTCGTTGACCTCTCAGAGGTCGCAGACAAGCCTCTTCTTGCATTAATCACATTCATAAATTTAATTTTAGCGGAAAATTTAAAACTTTTTGTTTATAGTTGAAGTATACATAGACTTCACATAAACACATATTTGTAAGAAGGTTCATTGCTCATACATCAACCATCTATTTATAATATCATGCAACTTGAAAGAAATGGAATCTCATGTCATAAGTAATACTTGCCAAAACGGCATCATTACAAGAATCTGAATAAAAATAGGAAAGAAACACTAGTGCAACCTACCCCACTAGTTCAAACCTACTACTAAGCAAGAAATATAAAGGTAGGCATCCGCGAATGCATGAGGACCTACCAAGTTCGGATGAAATCTTTGAGCCTGAATAGCTGCAATGATACCCTAAACGTCCACTTGAGCATGTACCTAAAATAGTAATATTGTATGGAATTAGTACACACTTGTACTAAGTATGGGTACATGCAACAACAAATAACTGTAATGCATGAACAAGGATGGCTTTTCCTAATCAACATGCTTTCTTAGAAGGTCAAGTCTCTTGACTTTGACTATTTCGTACTAGGAAGGTCATGCCATGAATATGTCACACATCATACACACATAGGTTCTCATAATATACATTTCATGTTTGATATAGTATACATTTCATATCCATGAGACCTTGGAATCATGGACGTAGCATTAAGACATCTCAAGTAAGGGCCCAACATATGGGATCTCAATCCAAAGGTCTCCTTTAGCAAACACAGAGCCTGCTTCATTCGTTCATTTGTACTTCACATTATTCATTTCATTCATTCATAGGCTGATGTGAACACCAGCTATACCTAGGATGAAGTTTAAGACTCTCATCGGGATCATGAAGTGCAATGACCAAGAATGACCTAATGTCAATACTTGAGTCCGGTCTCACCTCCTGATTGTATTGAACAAACACTTTTGGTATCGTTCATTTCATTATCTTTCATACTTTGAGGAACTTCAACTTTAACCAACATAGATCATGTGAGGTCATGAAATCCGGTGTCTTCCTGTAAGACCTCGAAAATGACTTAGGTTAACTAGAGACTAAAATGTTGATATTGATGGTCTAAGGTCTGAAATATGTTTAATATATGGTATATAGTCAGTAGCAAAAGTATTAGAGGTGTTGGAAGTCAAACGTCAAGGGATGTCTAAGACGTTCGACGACAAGTCACCTATATGTCTCCTATGTGGTTCTATGTGTTTATGTGTGTTTAATGGTGTATTGAGGTTTTAAATTGATTTATTATATCATGTATAGGCAGTGTGTTGAGTATTGAGAAGTTTGGAGGTCAAACGACCAAGAATGTCCAAGGCGTTCAAATGATATGCCTTGAATCGACCTTGTACGTCTAGGCGTGTTTCGTCAAGTTTTATGTGTTAGTTTTGTATGAAATTTATGTGAGAGGTGTTAAACTTATAGAAGATCGTATTTGGGTTAGAAATGTCCAGGAAATTATCCCCAAGGACCATCTAAGGGTCCTTGAAAAATGATCCAAAACTAGTGTAATGGCAGTCCCAGGCAGACCACAGACGACGGAGCAGTCGATAGCTCTTAGGCCTGTTGACGCCCCGTTGCAGGGTGTCGTCGTGGGGGACTTGGCCATGGGTGAAGTAAGAAGCCTTGGCCAGATTCTATAACCAGCAACGGAGGGTTGTGATGCCCCGTCGTGGCCGTGATGCCCCGTCAAGGGCAGGAGTCAAGAGGCTGTCTCTTGCGCGCAGAGTTACTGCCAAATCAGGGCTGAATTGGTATATTCACCCACTTCCAAATAAGAGTTTAGGCGGTTTTTTAAGGGCATTTTGGGTATTTTAAATGAGTATATAAGTGTGTAACGTTCCGGAATATCATATGTCTAATTAAGAGCCCACTAAGTCTCTAAGAATACTTAATAGGGGTACATAGGCACCCAATGCCCAATATTGAGAAATACTGGGCATAGTACAGAAAAATTGGCTAAGGGATATTAGCCAATTTTCTATATATGAACAAGAAAAATACATTTTTGGGTTGCCCTACCCAATCAAAGATTCATTGTTCAAGAAATGTACCTGCAAGGAAGACCCTAAGCTAAAAATAAGTACGTTGAATATAGATCCTCAACACAATTCATTAGGTACTAGGCATCCAAGTGTCAAGCCTAGTATCATAGCACATGACCATTTAAAATGATCATGTAAATTAAGCAGTGCCCAAGGACATGGTGAGGGTCCTTGGGACAATAAGTAAACATTCCCAAATGAACCATAAATAATAGTTAGTTAGAAAAGTACAACCAACCCATGTGCAAGCACATGTGCAAGACATGTGAAGAAGTGGCCAAGGAGGGGACCACCCAAACCGAATTCGGTTAGGGTAGTTAGGGGGGAAAAACGTGCACAAGGGACCCCTCCATGTGGGGACTAACTTCCTAACTAATTATAAACTCTAACCTACTGCCATAAATAGCTAACTAACCTAGTACCAAACGAAATAAGCTAATTAGTGCACCCGACAACATAGGACCAAAATCGGGTTGACACTAACCTAGTACTATTTAAAGAGACAACCTAGTACCTAACCTAGGATGGTCCAAAAGGTTAGTTATGGTCCTAACAACTTAAGGGTACTTTAGTAATTCCCCTAGGTTACCTAATTAATTAATTTGGCAAATTAATTAATTAATTTAAAAGGGCTAAAACCGAAACTAAAAAGTAAATTTTCAGATTTCGGTTAAGACAAGAAAGGGACAACCTAGTACCTAACCTAGGATGGTCCAAAGAGTTAGTTAAGATCCTAACGACTTAAGGGTACTTTATTAATTACCCTAGGCTACTTAATTAATTAATTTATCAACTTAATTAATTAATTTAAAGGGGCAAAACCGAAATCACAAAGCAATTTCCAGATTTCGGTTAAAACAAGAAAAAGATAACCTAGTACCTAACCTAGGATGGTTCAACGGATTGGTTATGGTCCTAACGACTTAAGGGTACTTTAGTAATTACCTTATGTCACCTAATTATTTAAATTAGCAGTTTAATTAATTAGTTGAAATGATCAAAACGAAATTCTTACACTAACCTAGTACAACTCAAGAAACATCCTAGTACTTAACCTAGGATGGTCCAAAAGGGTTAATTTTGGTTCCAATGACTTAGGGGTACTTTAGTACTTACCATAGGTACCTAAATTAATTAAATTAAGGATTTAATTAATTAATATAAAGTCAAAATGTTGACCAAAACCATAGTCAATACCAATTTCCAGATTTGACTAGCTGTTATGTTCTCCTATATTTAGTCAACTTAGGAGGGGCGTTTTGGTAATTGGTTAATTAGTTTATTAAATTAACTTATTAAACCTAAGTTTTATAATTCAATATCAGTTCTTAAACATAAAAATCACGTTCAAACTCATAGAAAAGGCGACACAAAAAACAGCAAGCAGCGAACGAAACAAAAACAGAAAATTTATCGATTTCTCTAGGACAATTTCAAGGTTTCTTCAAGGTTTCGTTCAAGGTGGTATTCGTAGATTAAGTTCTACATAAGGTATGGGTTTCTCTCCTGGAATTCTTTCTCCAAGAGTATTTTCCTTCGAACGATTCAAAGATCTTGAAACTAGGGTTGTTCCCGTTCTCGTCGAACTCCTTTCCCTAGTATCCTTGTTACTATTTCAATGTTGAATAGGTTAGAAATAATGTTGTTGATATGTGGTGCTGGATGATCTTAATGTGTATGGTTTTTGATTAAATAATGATTGAATGAACCTATTAATTGGACTTGTTTGATGCTAAGTGTTATTACGTGAATTAAAAGAATGATACTATGTTAAAAATATGTCCGAAAATGTTATGTATAAAGATGTTACGGTCTGTTGTGAATGCTTGCTGTTAATATGACGTTATAAAGATGATATATTCATAAAATTCTAATATGATGTTGTCCAAGATGTTTAAAAATGTTATGCCTAAAGTTATGTTATAAGGTTGGCTAAAAAGATCTCCATGAAATCATAATTTGAGTGAATGTTTGGCTTATGCCAATAAAATGACTAATAGTACATTGTTCAAAATTTAAATGGGATTGTCTATAATGTAATCTTTAAATAATTGAAAGATTGGCTAATGAACAATATATGTATATATACCAAACTAAACATGAACGAATGTAAAATTGCTTATGCCAACAAATATGGTTATGAAATCTATGCCCAATTGTTTATGCCAATACTAATAGTAAGCCAATAAAATGGCTAACAATGTCTTGCCCAAAAGTTGAATGTAATTGGCTTACATTATTGCTTTTAAATAATGATTGGAAAAATTGGCTAATGAGAATCTCATGAAACTATATTTTAATGAATGTTTGGCTTGTGCCAATAAATTGGCTATGAAGTCATTTCCAAATTTTCTAGGCCAATACTAAATTTACACCAATATTATATGCCTAATATAATGTAATGTCAAATTAAGCATGACCAACAGAACAAAATGAATCCATACTAAGGGTATGTCAATCAATGGGACAAGTCCCAACATACCCTATATTATCTTATGACTAAAATGCTGGAATGCCAAATGAATAAGCACATCTAAAGTAATTCAATGAATCCATAACCAAGAGCATGCCATTCATTGGGACAACTCCCAACATGCTCTAAAAGAATGACATATGAACTCATAAAACTCATTGAATGAAGTGCTTATCGTCCATAAATGATGATATGAATCTACTACACTAAAGTAAGTAAGTAACGTGAGTTATAACATAATTAAAGGGGTCTAAATTAAGTAAGTGACCAGAATGGGGTGTTAAAGGAAGTGAGACAAGTCTCACTTACACCTAAGCTACTATGTTAAAAGAATACTCACGTATAAAGGTGTTAGAATGTGTGAGACCAGTCTCATTAACACCAAAGGATGATATGTAAGGACAATTCACATTCATCAATGTAAAGTATGGATGATATGTAAGGATAATTCACATTCATCAATGTAAAGTAAGGATGATATGTAATGACAATTCACATTTCATCAATGTAAAGTAAGGATGACAAGTCATCAAAAGAGTAAATGTCTCAATCATACTCTATATGTAAGTGTAAGGACAATTCACACTTAATACTAATGGTGAGATGAGAAATCATCTAATGATCTATGATGTCCTCATGCTAAAAGCCAGCTTCCATGATGTATGAGTTGAATGTAATGGAACTTTATACTGAGCACCGATAGGCTAGCTATGAGCGGTGATGCCTTCCTTCGGGAAGGGCAGAGGTTCACGTAACTCTCATGAGATGAGACTGTCCGGCATGCCGGGTATGGGTCCCCTTATATCTCCTAGTCTTTGAACCTATACTACCAATATAGGGATCTAGCAGGGTTCAACTCCCTATATTCGCTAGCATGTTTTGGTTTCACCTTGGCCAGTGACTCCACCTCTTTTCGGTGTGGGGAAGACACCGGATTTCATGATTCTCACATGATCTATGTCGGTTAATGTTGGAGTTCCTCAAAGTATGAAAGATAAAGAAATGAACGATACCGAAGGTGTTTGTGCAAGACAATCAGGAGGTGAAATCAGATTCAAGTAATGGCATTAGGTCATTCTTGGTCATTGCACTTCATGATCCCGATGAGAGTCTTAAACTTTATCCTAGGTATGGCTGGTATTTACATCAGCATACGAATGAATGAAATGGATAATGTGAAGTACGAATGAACGAATGAAGTAGACTCTGTGTTTGCTAAAGAAGGCCCTCGGGTTGAGGTCCCATATGTTGGGCCCTCACTTGAGATGTCTTAATGCTATATCAACGATTCCAAGGTCTCGTGTATATGAAATGTATAATTATAAAATATGAAAGTAATGAAATCAATGGCATAATCAATAGAGAATGGCTTATGAAATGTAATGAATACTTGATGTAATGAATAACTTGTTGTAAGGATAGTCAAATCGTGTCCAATAAAGTTTACAATAAGTAAAGGGCATAGCCAATAATGAATCCTTATGTTATGAAAATGA
>CM040628.1:45910095-45940957 GCA_022817965.1 Solanum lycopersicoides | reverse complement strand
CATAAATAGCTAACTAACCTAGGACCAAACGAAATAAACTAATTAGTGCACCCGACAACCTAGGACCAAAATCGGGTTGACACTAACCTAGTACTAGTTAAAGAGACAACCTAGTACCTAACCTAGGATGGTCCAAAAGGTTAGTTATGGTCCTAACAACTTAAGGGTACTTTAGTAATTCCCCTAGGTTACCTAATTAATTAATTTGGCAAATTAATTAATTAATTTAAAAGGGCTAAAACCGAAACTAAAAAGGAAATTTTCAGATTTCGGTTAAGACAAGAAAGGGACAACCTAGTACCTAACCTAGGATGGTCCAAAGAGTTAGTTAAGATCCTAACGACATAAGGGTACTTTATTAATTACCCTAGGCTACTTAATTAATTAATTTATCAACTTAATTAATTAATTTAAAGGGGCAAAACCGAAATCACTAAGCAATTTCCAGATTTCGGGTAAAACAAGAAAAAGACAACCTAGTACCTAACCTAGGATGGTTCAAAGGATTGGTTATGGTCCTAACGACTTAAGGGTACTTTAGTAATTACCTTAGGTCACCTAATTAATTAAATTAGCAATTTAATTAATTAGTTTAAATGATCAAAACGAAATTCTTACACTAACCTAGTACAACTCAAGAAACATCCTAGTACTTAACCTAGGATGGTCCAAAAGGGTTAATTTTGGTTCCAATGACTTAGGGGTACTTTAGTACTTACCCTAGGTACCTAAATTAATTAAATTAAGGATTTAATTAATTAATATAAAGTCAAAATGTTGACCAAAACCATAGTCAATACCAATTTCCAGATTTGACTAGGTGTTATGTTCTCCTATATTTAGTCAACTTAGGAGGGGCATTTTGGTAATTGGTTAATTAGTTTATTAAATTACCTTATTAAACCTAATTTTTATAATTCAAGATCAGTTCTTAAACATAAAAATCACGTTCAAACTCAAAGAAAAGGCGACACAAAAAACAGCAAGCAGCGAACGAAAGAAAAACAGAAAATTTATCGATTTCTCTAGGGCGATTTCAAGGTTTCTTCAAGGTTTCGTTCAAGGTGGTATTCGTAGATTAAGTTCTACATAAGGTATGGGTTTCTCTCCTGGAATTCTTTCTCCAAGAGTATTTTCCTTCGAATGTTCAAAGATCTTGAAAACTAGGGTTGTTCCCGTTCTCGTCGAACTCCTTTCCCTAGTATCCTTGTTACGATTTCAATGTTGAATAGGTTAGAAATATGTTGTTGGTATGTGGTGCTGATATCTTAATGAGTATGGTTTTTGATTAAATAATTATTGAATGAACCTATTAATTGGACTTGTTTGATGCTAAGTGTTATTACGTGAATTAAAAGAATGATACTATGTTAAAGATATGTCCGAAAATGTTATGTATGAAGATGTTACGGTCTGTTGTGAATGCTTGCTGTTAATATGACGTTATGAAGATGATATATTCATAAAATTCTAATATGATGCTGTCCAAGATGTTTAAAAACGTTATGCCTAAAGTTATGTTATAAGGTTGGCTAAAAAGATCTCCATGAAATCATAATTTGAGTGAATGTTTGGCTTATGCCAATAAAATGACTAATAGTACATTGTTCAAAATTTAAATGGGATTGTCTATAATGTAATCTTTAAATAATTGAAAGATTGGCTAATGAACAAATATGTATATATACAAACTAAACATGAACGAATGTAAAATTGGCTTATGCCAACAAAGATGGTTATGAAATCTATGCCCAATTGTTTATGCCAATACTAATCGTATGCCAATAAAATGGCTAACAATGTCTTGCCCAAAAGTTGAATGGAACTGGCTTACATTATTGCTTTTAAATAATGATGGAAAAATTGGCTAATGAGAATCTCATGAAACTATATTTGAATGAATGTTTGGCTTGTGCCAATAAATTGGCTATAAAGTCATTTCCAAATTTTCTAGGCCAATACTAAATTTACACCAATCTTATATGCCCAATATAATGTAATGTCAAATTAAGCATGACCAACAGAACAAAATGAATCCATACTAAGGGTATGTCAATCAATGGGACAAGTCCCAACATACCCTATATTATCTTATATGACTAAAATGCTGGAATGCCAAATGAATAAGCACATCTAAAGTAATTCAATGAATCCATAACCAAGAGCATGCATTCATTGGAAACTCCCAACATGCTCTAAAAGAATGACATATGAACTCATAAAACTCATTGAATGAAGTGCTTATCGTCCATAAATGATGATATGAATCTACTACACTAAAGTAAGTAAGTAACGTGAGTTATAACATAATTAAAGGGTCTAAATTAAGTAAGTGACCAGAATGGGGTGTTAAAGGAAGTGAGACAAGTCTCACTTACACCTAAGCTACTATGTTAAAAGAATACTCACGTATGAAGGTGTTAGAATGTGTGAGACCAGTCTCATTAACACCAAAGGATGATATGTAAGGACAATTCACATTCATCAATGTAAAGTATGGATGATATGTAAGGACAATTCACATTCATCAATGTAAAGTAAGGATGATATGTAAGGACAATTCACATTTCATCAATGTAAAGTAAGGATGACAAGTCATCAAAAGAGTAAATAAGTCTCAATCATACTCTATATGTAAGTGTAAGGACAATTCACACTTAATACTAATGATGAGATGAGAAATCATCTAATGAGCTATGATGTCCTCATGCTAGAAGCCAGCTTCCATGATGTATGAGTTGAATGTAATGGAACTTTATACTGAGCACCGATAGGCTAGCTATGAGCGGTGATGCCTTCCTTCGGGAAGGGCGGAGGTTCACGTAACTCTCATGAGATGAGACTGTCCGGCATGCCGGGTATGGGTCCCTTATATCTCCTAGTCTTTGAACCTATACTGCCAATATAGGGATCTAGCAGGGTTCAATTCCCTATATCGCTAGCATGTTTTGGTTTCACCTTGGCCAGTGACTCCACCTCTTTTCGGTGTGGGGAAGACACCGGATTTCATGAGCTCACATGATCTATGTCGGTTAAGTTGAGTTCCTCAAAGTATGAAAGATAAAGAAATGAACGATACCGAAGGTGTTTGTGCAAGACAATCAGGAGGTGAAATCAGATTCAAGTAATGGCATTAGGTCATTCTTGGTCATTGCACTTCATGATCCCGATGAGAGTCTTAAACTTCATCCTAGGTATGGCTGGTGTTTACATCAGCATACGAATGAATGAAATGAATAATGTGAAGTACGAATGAACGAATGAAGTAGACTCTGTGTTTGCTAAAGAAGGCCCTCGGGTTGAGGTCCCATATGTTGGGCCCTCACTTGAGATGTCTTAATGCTATATCAACGATTCCAAGGTCTCGTGTATATGAAATGTATAATTATAAAATATGAAAGTAATGAAATCAATGGCATAATCAATAGAGAATGGCTTATGAAATGTAATAAATACTTGATGTAATGAATAACTTGTTGTAAGGATAGTCAAATCGTGTCCAATAAAGTTTACAATAAGTAAAGGGCATAGCCAATAATGAATCCTCATGTTATGAAAATGATAAAGCCAAATAAATTGGCTTATGATGACTTTATATAATTGACAAAAGATGTTAGCCAAATAAAATTGGCTTATAATGACTTCTTTTATTATGAAAATGATCATAGCCAATAATGAATTCAAATATACTTATCCAAATTGATCAACTAATGTATTTAGCCAATAAAAATTGGTTATAAAGAATTCATGCCCAAAGTAAGCAAGAATATAAGTTTTAATGATATGCCCAAGAACTATGCACATTATGCAATCAACTAAAGAATGAGTATAGTCAATAAGTATTGACTTATAAATATATTCATGCCCCAAATTGTAGTTAAGTCAAATTTCTTAATCTGTTGAATTACTTACTTGATTCGTTGTGGGTATGGGACTACAATGAATCATTGCACTTGTAAGTAAAACATAGGACTAAAGAAGTTATAGAACTACACAACAAGAAGAAGAAAAAGACTGAAAAATAATCTAAGTGTACAAAGAGGAGCACTCGGGCTAAGAGGATCAAAATCTCAAATCTTCGCTCGAGTTGTTCTAAAATTATGTTGATGATACTAATGTCTTGTAATCATATAGAAAATGAATTGTGTGCTTTGAATGCATTAAAATACATCATATTCATACCACAATTCACAACTAACGAATTAGGAAAGTCTAATGACTAGACTTTCCAGAAATGGC
Organism: Solanum lycopersicoides; assembly: GCA_022817965.1. NCBI lineage: Eukaryota > Viridiplantae > Streptophyta > Magnoliopsida > Solanales > Solanaceae > Solanum > Solanum lycopersicoides. Next base: position 45,936,718 of record CM040628.1, on the reverse strand, counting down.
ATGTTGCTTAGGAAGAGCTTTCCTTGATCATGCATAGCTTTATGTGTATGTGTGCATACACCCATACTTAGTACAAGTGGTGTACTAACCCCCTACTATTTACTATTTTTATAGGTGCAGGTCTGAGGACAGATTGACGACACTTGCAGCGGTTTGGACTTCAGCGTTTCTCCAAACCAATTGGTAGGTCCTCATGATTTCGAGGATGCTACAGATTTAGTCTAGCCTTAGTTTTAGACATAGCTAGTGATGTTGTCCCTAGCGTTTCTTTCGTACCTTCATTTGAAGCTTTGTAATAAGGCCGTGTTTGGCAAACTATTTATGATATATTCATCTTCAGTTTCGAATTGATTCTTTATGTTAGATGGTTGTTTCTTATGTTGAGCTTAGTATATGATGTATCTAGTTAATAATTATATGAAGTCTATGTATACTTCATACATATAAAAAGTTTTAAATTTTCCGCAAATTTAACTAGATGAATGTGATGAATGCAAGATGAGGCTTGTCTGCGACCTCTGAGAGGTCAACGACGCCGGTTGCGATCCGGATTCCAGAATCCGGGTCGTGACAAACTTGGTATCAGAGCATGAGGTTAAATTACCTAGGATCTAAAGCTCAACACAACCACGTTACGTAGTTTCTAGCTTATGGTTGTGAAGCGCGCCACAATCATGACTTAGAGACTACACGATGAGAGTAAATCTTCCCTTCTTCTACTCATTATCGTGCTATCTAGAGATTTGACACTTTGTGTCATTATAAGTATCTAACTTCCTTCTTGTGTGAACGCGTAGAAGAATACACACAAGGATTAGGATGGCCAAGTGGTCTAAGGCGCCAGACTCAAGATCTGGCCTTCCCAAGAAGGGGCAATGATGGACATGTCCAGCGTGATCGAAAGATGTGTAGTAAGTGTGGTCGTTGGCATGAAGGTGAGTACATGGTAGATTCTAAATGCATGCCACGGGTGTTAATGAAAAGAAGGAGGCTAAGTTGGCTGCATATAAGCTCAAGGATGTGGCTCAGGTATGGATTGGCTCCATAAGTGTTATGCTACGATAGATTGTCGAAACATGATAGTGAGACTTCAGTTTCCAAATGAGTTAGAGCTGGAATGGGAAGGGCGTGGTTCCAATCCAGTAGGCCAAATCGTTTCACATTTAAAAGCCAATAAGTTGATAGCTAAGGGTATTTATACCACTTAGTTAGAGTCAAAGACTTAGAACAAGAAGTCCCTTCCATAGACTCTATGTCCGTAGTAAATATGAGATCCCGTTACCCTCACTTGTTTAGTTCTTGAGATTAGATATACTCTTCCTAGGTCTGGTTTATGTTTAAGAAACTCTAAGTTTAAGTTCTTTAGTTGATTTGGTGTTATATCACTAATAGTATGTCTTATAATAGCACTATGTGAGTTAAAAGGAAGTTATGTTGAATTTTATGTTGCTGTTTTTGTGTAGCATAGGCATGTTTTCTGTGTTGCATGACTTGTGATGTGCATTAAGTTAAGTGTGATTGAGAAGGAAATTCCTCAATCTTAAATATGAAGCTTCAGATAAGCTTGAATGATATGCATCATCCAAATATGTGTGAATCATATATTCACAAAAGAAAAAAGTTTAAGCATGATAAAGTAACTTTCGAAAATCACCCTCTTTGTTTAAATGATGTGTAAGTGTCATTTGGGGACGAATGTTCCTAAGGGGGGGATAATGTAACGTTCCGGAAAATCATATGTCTAATTAAGAGCCCAGTAAGTCTCTAAGAATACTTAATAGGGGTACATAGACACCCCAATGCCCAATATTGAGAAATATTGGGCATAGTACAGAAAAATTGGCTAAGGGATATTAGCCAATTTTCTATATATGAACAAGAAAAATACATTTTTGGGTTGCCCTACCCAATCAAAGATTCATTGTTCAAGAAATGTACCTGCAAGGAAGACCCTAAGCTAAAAATAAGTACGTTGAATATAGATCCTCAACACAATTCATTAGGTACTAGGCATCCAAGTGTCAAGCCTAGTACCATAGCACATGACCATTTAAAATGATCATGTAAATTAAGCAGTGCCCAAGGACATGGTGAGGGTCCTTGGGACAATAAGTAAACATTCCCAAATGAACCATAAATAATAGTTAGTTAGAAAAGTACAACCAACCCATGTGCAAGCACATGTGCAAGACATGTGAAGAAGTGGCCAAGGAGGGGACCACCCTAACCGAATTCGGTTAGGGTAGTTAGGGGGGAAAAACGTGCACAAGGGACCCCTCCATGTGGGGACTAACTTCCTAACTAATTATAAACTCTAACCTACTGCCATAAATAGCTAACTAACCTAGGACCAAACGAAATAAACTAATTAGTGCACCCGACAACCTAGGACCAAAATCGGGTTGACACTAACCTAGTACTAGTTAAAGAGACAACCTAGTACCTAACCTAGGATGGTCCAAAAGGTTAGTTATGGTCCTAACAACTTAGGGTACTTTAGTAATTCCCCTAGGTTACCTAATTAATTAATTTGGCAAATTAATTAATTAATTTAAAAGGGCTAAAACCGAAACTAAAAAGGAAATTTTCAGATTTCGGTTAAGACAAGAAAGGGACAACCTAGTACCTAACCTAGGATGGTCCAAAGAGTTAGTTAAGATCCTAACGACTTAAGGGTACTTTATTAATTACCCTAGGCTACTTAATTAATTAATTTATCAACTTAATTAATTAATTTAAAGGGGCAAAACCGAAATCACAAAGCAATTTCCAGATTTCGGTTAAAACAAGAAAAAGACAACCTAGTACCTAACCTAGGATGGTTCAACGGATTGGTTATGGTCCTAACGACTTAAGGGTACTTTAGTAATTACCTTAGGTCACCTAATTAATTAAATTAGCAATTTAATTAATTAGTTTAAATGATCAAAACGAAATTCTTACACTAACCTAGTACAACTCAAGAAACATCCTAGTACTTAACCTAGGATGGTCCAAAAGGGTTAATTTTGGTTCCAATGACTTAGGGGTACTTTAGTACTTACCCTAGGTACCTAAATTAATTAAATTAAGGATTTAATTAATTAATATAAAGTCAAAATGTTGACCAAAACCATAGTCAATACCAATTTCCAGATTTGACTAGGTGTTATGTTCTCCTATATTTAGTCAACTTAGGAGGGGCTTTTTGGTAATTGGTTAATTAGTTTATTAAATTAACTTATTAAACCTAAGTTTTATAATTCAAGATCAGTTCTTAAACATAAAAATCACGTTCAAACTCATAGAAAAGGCGACACAAAAACAGCAAGCAGCGAACGAAAGAAAAACAGAAAATTTATCGATTTCTCTAGGGCGATTTCAAGGTTTCTTCAAGGTTTCGTTCAAGGTGGTCTTCGTAGATTAAGTTCTACATAAGGTATGGGTTTCTCTCCTGGAATTCTTTCTCCAAGAGTATTTTCCTTCGAACGATTCAAAGATCTTGAAACTAGGGTTGTTCCCGTTCTCGTCGAACTCCTTTCCCTAGTATCCTTGTTACGATTTCAATGTTGAATAGGTTAGAAATTATGTTGTTGGTATGTGGTGCTGGATGATCTTAATGAGTATGGTTTTTGATTAAATAATTATTGAATGAACCTATTAATTGGACTTGTTTGATGCTAAGTGTTATTACGTGAATTAAAAGAATGATACTATGTTAAAGATATGTCCGAAAATGTTATGTATGAAGATGTTACGGTCTGTTGTGAATGCTTGCTGTTAATATGACGTTATGAAGATGATATATTCATAAAATTCTAATATGATGCTGTCCAAGATGTTTAAAAACGTTATGCCTAAAGTTATGTTATAAGGTTGGCTAAAAAGATCTCCATGAAATCATAATTTGAGTGAATGTTTGGCTTATGCCAATAAAATGACCAATAGTACATTGTTCAAAATTTAAATGGGATTGTCTATAATGTAATCTTTAAATAATTGAAAGATTGGCTAATGAACAATATATGTATATATAACAAACTAAACATGAACGAATGTAAAATTGGCTTATGCCAACAAAGATGGTTATGAAATCTATGCCCAATTGTTTATGCCAATACTAATCGTATGCCAATAAAATGGCTAACAATGTCTTGCCCAAAAGTTGAATGTAATTGGCTTACATTATTGCTTTTAAATAATGATGGAAAAATTGGCTAATGAGAATCTCATGAAACTATATTTTAATGAATGTTTGGCTTGTGCCAATAAATTGGCTATGAAGTCATTTCCAAATTTTCTAGGCCAATACTAAATTTACACCAATCTTATATGCCCAATATAATGTAATGTCAAATTAAGCATGACCAACAGAACAAAATGAATCCATACTAAGGGTATGTCAATCAATGGGACAAGTCCCAACATACCCTATATTATCTTATGACTAAAATGCTGGAATGCCAAATGAATAAGCACATCTAAAGTAATTCAATGAATCCATAACCAAGAGCATGTCATTCATTGGGACAACTCCCAACATGCTCTAAAAGAATGACATATGAACTCATAAAACTCATTGAATGAAGTGCTTATCGTCCATAAATGATGATATGAATCTACTACACTAAAGTAAGTAAGTAACGTGAGTTATAACATAATTAAAGGGGTCTAAATTAAGTAAGTGACCAGAATGGGGTGTTAAAGGAAGTGAGACAAGTCTCACTTACACCTAAGCTACTATGTTAAAAGAATACTCACGTATGAAGGTGTTAGAATGTGTGAGACCAGTCTCATTAACACCAAAGGATGATATGTAAGGACAATTCACATTCATCAATGTAAAGTATGGATGATATGTAAGGACAATTCACATTCATCAATGTAAAGTAAGGATGATATGTAAGGACAATTCACATTTCATCAATGTAAAGTAAGGATGACAAGTCATCAAAAGAGTAAATGTCTCAATCATACTCTATATGTAAGTGTAAGGACAATTCACACTTAATACTAATGATGAGATGAGAAATCATCTAATGAGCTATGATGTCCTCATGCTAGAAGCCAGCTTCCATGATGTATGAGTTGAATGTAATGGAACTTTATACTGAGCACCGATAGGCTAGCTATGAGCGGTGATGCCTTCCTTCGGGAAGGGCGGAGGTTCACGTAACTCTCATGAGATGAGACTGTCCGGCATGCCGGGTATGGGTCCCCTTATATCTCCTAGTCTTTGAACCTATACTGCCAATATAGGGATCTAGCAGGGTTCAATTCCCTATATTCGCTAGCATGTTTTGGTTTCACCTTGGCCAGTGACTCCACCTCTTTTCGGTGTGGGGAAGACACCGGATTTCATGATGCTCACATGATCTATGTCGGTTAATGTTGGAGTTCCTCAAAGTATGAAAGATAAAGAAATGAACGATACAGAAGGTGTTTGTGCAAGACAATCAGGAGGTGAAATCAGATTCAAGTAATGGCATTAGGTCATTCTTGGTCATTGCACTTCATGATCCCGATGAGAGTCTTAAACTTTATCCTAGGTATGGCTGGTATTTACATCAGCATACGAATGAATGAAATGAATAATGTGAAGTACGAATGAACGAATGAAGTAGACTCTGTGTTTGCTAAAGAAGGCCCTCGGGTTGAGGTCCCATATGTTGGGCCCTCACTTGAGATGTCTTAATGCTATATCAACGATTCCAAGGTCTCGTGTATATGAAATGTATAATTATAAAACATGAAAGTAATGAAATCAATGGCATAATCAATAGAGAATGGCTTATGAAATGTAATGAATACTTGATGTAATGAATAACTTGTTGTAAGGATAGTCAAATCGTGTCCAATAAAGTTTACAATAAGTAAAGGGCATAGCCAATAATGAATCCTCATGTTATGAAAATGATAAAGCCAAATAAATTGGATTATGATGACTTTATCTAATTGACAAAAGATGTTAGACAAATAAAATTGGCTTATAATGACTTCTTTTATTATGAAAATGATCATAGCCAATAATGAGTTCAAATATACTTATCCAAATTCATCAACAAAGGTATTTAGCCAATAAAAATTGGTTTATAAAGAATTCATGCCCAAAGTAAGCAAGAACATAAGTTTTAATGATATGCCCAAGAACTATGCACATTATGCAATCAACTAAAGAATGAGTATAGTCAATAACTATTGACTTATAAATATATTCATGCCCCAAATTGTAGTTAAGTCAAATTTCTTAATCTCTTGAATTACTTACTTGATTCGTTGTGGGTATGGGACTACAATGAATCATTGCACTTGTAAGTAAAACATAGGACTAAAGGAGTTATAGAACTACACAACAACAAGAAGAAAAAGACTGAAAAATAATCTAAGTGTACAAAGAGGAGCTCTCGGGCTAAGAGGATCAAAATCTCAAATCTTCGCTCGAGTTGTTCTAAAATTATGTTGATGATACTAATGTCTTGTAATCATATAGAAAATGAATTGTGTGCTTTGAATGCATTAAAATACATCATATTCATACCACAATTCACAACCAACGAATTAGGAAAGTCTAATGACTAGACTTTCCAGAAATGACATGTTGCTTAGGAAGAGCTTTCCTTGATCATGCATAGCTTTATGTGTATGTGTGCATACACCCATACTTAGTACAAGTGGTGTACTAACCCCCTACTATTTACTATTTTTAAAGGTGCAGGTCTGAGGACAGATTGACGACACTTGCAGCGGTTTGGACTTCAGCGTTTCTCCAAACCAATTGGTAGGTCCTCATGATTTCGAGGATGCTACAGATTTAGTCTAGCCTTAGTTTTAGACATAGCTAGTTGATGTTGTCCCTAGCGTTTCTTTCGTACCTTCATTGTGAAGCTTTGTAATAAGGCCGTGTTTGGCAAACTATTTATGATATATTCATCTTCAGTTTCGAATTGATTCTTTATGTTAGATGGTTGTTTTCTTATGTTGAGCTTAGTATATGATGTATCTAGTTAATAATTATATGAAGTCTATGTATACTTCATACATATAAAAAGTTTTAAATTTTCCGCAAATTTAACTAGATGAATGTGATGAATGCAAGATGAGGCTTGTCTGCGACCTCTGAGAGGTCAACGACGCCGGTTGCGATCCGGATTCCAGAATCCGGGTCGTGACAAACTTGGTATCAGAGCATGAGGTTAAATTACCTAGGATCTAAAGCTCAACACAACCACGTTACGTAGTTTCTAGCTTATGGTTGTGAAGCGCGCCACAATCATGACTTAAAGACTACGCGATGATAGGAAATCTTCCCTTCTTCTACTCATTATCGTGCTATCTAGAGATTTGACACTTTGTGTCATTATAAGTATCTAACTTTCTTCTTGTGTGAATGCGTAGAAGAATACACACAAGGATTAGGATGGCCAAGTGGTCTAAGGCGCCAGACTCAAGATCTGGACTTCCCAAGAAGGGGCAATGATGGACATGTCCAGCGTGACCGAAAGATGTGTAGTAAGTGTGGTAGTTCGCATGAAGGTGAGTACATGGTAGATTCTAAATGCATGCCACGGGTGTTAATGAAAAGAAGGAGGCTAAGTTGGCTGCATATAAGATCAAGGATGTGGCTCAGGTATCGATTGGCTCCATAAGTGTTATGCTACGATAGATTGTCGAAACATGATAGTGAGGCTTCAGTTTCCAAATGAGTTAGAGCTGGAATGGGAAGGGCGTGGTTCCAATCCAGTAGGCCAAATTGTTTCACATTTAAAAGCCAATAAATTGATAGCTAAGGGTATTTACACCACTTAGTTAGAGTCAAAGACTTAGAACAAGAAGTCCCTTCCATAGACTCTATGTCCGTAGTAAATATGAGATCCCATTACCCTCACTTGTTCAGTTCTTGAGATTAGATATACTCTTTCTAGGTCTGGTTTATGTTTAAGAAACTCTAAGTTTAAGTGCTTTAGTTGATTTGGTGTTATATCACTAATCGTATGTTTTATAATAGCACTATGTGAGTTAAAACGAAGTTATGTTGAATTTTATGTTGCTGTTTTTGTGTAGCATAGGCATGTTTTCTGTGTTGCATGACTTGTGATGTGCATTAAGTTAAGTGTGATTGAGAAGGAAATTCCTCAATCTTAAATATGAAGCTTCAGATAAGCTTGAATGATATGCATCATCCAAATATGTGTGAATCATATATTCACAAAAGAAAAAAGTTTAAGCATGATAAAGTAACTTTCGAAAATCACCCTCTTTGTTTAAATGATGTGTAATTGTCATTCGGGGACGAATGTTCCTAAGGGGGGGATAATGTAACGTTCCGGAAAATCATATGTCTAATTAAGAGCCCAGTAAGTCTGTAAGAATACTTAATAGGGGTACATAGGCACCCCAATGCCCAATATTGAGAAATATTGGGCATAGTACAGAAAAATTGGCTAAGGGATATTAGCCAATTTTCTATATATGAACAAGAAAAATACATTTTTGGGTTGCCCTACCCAATCAAAGATTCATTGTTCAAGAAATGTACCTGCAAGGAAGATCCTAAGCTAAAAATAAGTACGCTGAATATAGATCCTCAACACAATTCATTAGGTACTAGGAATCCAAGTGTCAAGCCTAGTACCATAGCACATGACCATTTAAAATGATCATGTAAATTAAGCAGTGCCCAAGGACATGGTGAGGGTCCTTGGGACAATAAGTAAACATTCCCAAATGAACCATAAATAATAGTTAGTTAGAAAAGTTTACAATAAGTAAAGGGCATAGCCAATAATGAATCCTTATGTTATGAAAATGAAAAAGCCAAATAAATTGGCTTATGATGACTTTATATAATTGACAAAAGATGTTAGCCAAATAAAATTGGCTTATAATGACTTCTTTTATTATGAAAATGATCATAGCCAATAATGAGTTCAAATATACTTATCCAAATTGATCAACTAAGGTATTTAGCCAATAAAAATTGGTTTATAAAGAATTCATGCCCAAAGTAAGCAAAAACATAAGTTTTAATGATATGCCCAAGAACTATGCACATTATGCAATCAACTAAAGAATGAGTATAGTCAATAACTATTGACTTATAAATATATTCATGCCCCAAATTGTAGTTAAGTCAAATTTCTTAATCTCTTGAATTACTTACTTGATTCGTTGTGGGTATGGGACTACAATGAATCATTGCACTTGTAAGTAAAACATAGGACTAAAGGAGTTATAGAACTACACAACAAGAAGAAGAAAAAGACTGAAAAATAATCTAAGTTACAAAGAGGAGCTCTCGGGCTAAGAGGATCAAAATCTCAAATCTTTGCTCGAGTTGTTCTAAAATTATGTTGATGATACTAATGTCTTGTAATCATATAGAAAATGAATTGTGTGCTTTGAATGCATTAAAATACATCATATTCATACCACAATTCACAACCAACGAATTAGGAAAGTCTAATGACTAGACTTTCCAGAAATGGCATGTTGCTTAGGAAGAGCTTTCCTTGATCATGCTTATGTGTATGTGTGCATACACCCATACTTAGTACAAGTGGTGTACTAACCCCCTACTATTTACTATTTTTAAAGGTGCAGGTCTGAGGACAGATTGACGACACTTGCAGCAGTTTGGACTTCAACGTTTTTCCAAACCAATTGGTAGGTCCTCATGATTTCGAGGACGCTACAGATTTAGTCTAGCCTTAGTTTTAGACATAGCTAGTTGATGTTGTCCCTAGCGTTTCTTTCGTACCTTAATTGTGAAGCTTTGTAATAAGGCCGTGTTTTGCAAACTATTTATGATATATTCATCTTCAGTTTCGAATTGATTCTTTATGTTAGATGGTTGTTTTCTTATGTTGAGCTTAGTATATGATGTATCTAGTTAATAATTATATGAAGTCTATTTATACTTCATACATATAAAAAGTTTTAAATTTTCTGCAAATTTAACTAGATGAATGTGATGAATGCAAGATGAGGCTTGTCTGCGACCTCTGAGAGGTCAACGACGCCGGTTGCGATCCGGATTCCAGAATCCGGGTCGTGACAAAGTCTTTAACACTTAGAATAATTCATTCTTCCCAAAACAAAACCCTAAAGTCCCTTAGAAATCCCAAAGAGTCCATTGAAGTCCAAATTGAAGAAGCACCTTGGTGTGGTGTTTTGAGTGGAAATTCTTCATCAAAGTGAAGAATTATCATCCTTGAGGTATGGCTTTTTATCCTTGAAACTCGTTTTATCAAGGAGCCCAACTCTCAAGATGATTTTCAAAGTTTCCTAAAGTGAATTGTCCAATTTCGGGATTCTACCATGGGTTCTTGCATAAATGATTTATAAACATTGAATTATGATATAATTGATATTGTATTAATGATTTTAACATATATTACCTATGAACCCATGTAAATTGATCAACCCTAGTTTTGACTACTTATTGGGTTACTTGATATTAAGTTAATATTGATGAATGGTTATGTAGTTTCTTATGGGCTTTCTAATGATATAAGAATTGAATTCAATTGATATATAATTGATCTTAGATTGTTAAACCTAGATTGAATTGATGTAGATTCATAGAGTCTTATGGTTATTGCTTTGAATTATTGTTCATGGCCATGGGTAAGGGCCTTGTGATGTTGTATTGGTTGATTTGGCATTGAATTGAAGTGTGGATGAGCGGATGAAGGTATGCTGCCCCATTTTCTTCAATTTGATATTAATTATACTTTGATTCTATTATGATTGGTATGGTCCACTTATGGTGGCGGTGTTATGTGTTTTACTTGCACTTGACGTGGCCTTGTCGGCGTTACTTTATGCAATATGATGAGCATGGCCTTATTGGCAACTACTTGAAGTAATGTGGCTATGTGTGTCGTTTATTATGTTAAGTATGACATTATCTATCTACATGTGAAGTCATATGTGTGTTCTTTTACTTATGTTGCCTTAACTGATCATGTTAGACTATGACTTTGACATTATGAGTATAGTGTTAGGGTTAAATCTTGGTTATTCCTACATGGCTTTGTGAGTTTATGTGGAGTACATTATTGATGTTATTATGATATATAGGATGACTTGAAGATGTTAGGTTGTTTCTAGGAGTTTCTAGAATGACTTGCATTATGAGTTTAAGTAAAGTATGTGATGTCTTGTCTTGGTTGACTTGTATATCTTGATTAATGCTTATATGCATATGATCATGTGATGATTTGACTTAGTATGTTAAGATTCTTGAATGTGTGAATGATATGTGACCTTGAATGATGAAAAGAAGGTCTTTATGTGAAACCTTGAAATCAAGGGTAAAAGTAATGTAAATTGAAGTTGAATGCCGTAAGGATATCCTTCATGTGGTATGATGGACCAAGGTTGATTGGCTGTAACGGCATCATATCTCCCTAGAAAAAGTCATAATGAGCTTCTTGTCGCCATTGGAAGGAAATCCCTAGAGATCCTCTTTGGTAGGGTAAATGTAATTGGGTTATGAACTAGATTTGGAACCCTATTGTATGAGCCTTAATGTTAATTAATCTATGAGAACAAAGGCTAGCACCGAGTGAGTATGGTAAGGGAAGTAGTTCTAGTTAAGTATGAGACTAGAATGCAAAGAAGCCCTTCATATTTCTTAACCATGTGCCTACATGGGATGTGTCCAAGTTCTACCATTGGCAAGTAGAACAACCTCATCGGAGTAGGATAGAACTCCGGATTCCATGTCTTGCTACCATGGTCTATGTCGGTTATTGCCTATTCTCATAATATGGGATACTTTCTAGCATTAGAGAAGTTCTATGACGTTTTGGTAGTGGTATGGGACGCTATCTAGACATTGCACAATAGGCTTTGAAGATGTTAATGAGAGTCCCTAGGTCTTCTCTACGACTATTACTTGAATGTCCTTATGTATTGTATGAGTTTCTTAATTAATGAATGAATAAATGGATTAATGAATTAATGAACTAATGACTTACGTTATGAAGTATGTAAGTGAATAAGTACCTAATATAGAGTGGCTTATGGATTCTTTAGTTAAATTGTGAAGAGGGCATAAAGGGTGATTTCTTAATGGCTTACCTATAGAAGACTTGAGAATGACTATAGTTAGGGAAAAGGTTTGATGTTGTTGACATGATCTAAGCTTTAGGTAGTCTTAAGGACTTTTTAGATAATCTTGAGGAGGTCAATCATGGATGTTATCTTCTTGATTTACTTAAGTAGGTGTTTTGATAGCCTTTGGAAGGAGAGTGTCCTATCATCTAAGTGTTGGTGTGTTTAGTGAGAATGATTCTATTTTAGGTAGTCTAGTATGGGCGGTTACTCCACACTCACTCAAGTGAATCTTGGAAATGACCTTTGGTAGATGAATCTTACTTTGATGTTTATGATTGCTTTGTAAGTATGTATGTAACTCATTATAGGTAATCTTAAGGTTCGTTTAGGCACATCTAGAGAGGGTGTATGGGCGGTCTCTCTTTGTGTGACTTAAGTGAATCTTAGGATGACTTTAAGTGAGGGTATTACATGCTAGAAGTTTGTTATTAAAGTGGTTGGTAAATCACTGAAACAGTGAAGTCAGTTCACTGTAAAGTGAATTGAACTTACTGTAAAGTGATGCCTAAAATTTGTTATTTTGATTAATTGTTTCCTTATGTGTTTCAAAATTGATTAATGATGTTATTATGATTAAAATATAATTTATAAAATTAAAAGATGCATAATTACAATAAAGTCCGTTTTCATGATTTCTATGCATAATGCCATACTTAGTACATGTGGTTGTGCTAATTCCACGCTTTATTTTCTATCTGTAGTTCTTAATAGGTAAAGAGCTTTGGGAAGTGATGTCTTGGACTTAGAAGATCGTTCAAGAGAAGTTGAAGTATGTTCTTACTTGACTCGAGAACATATATGTTATTTCATGTTTCTTTTATGAAGTATTGTAATAGACTATGTATTTCTATTTTCGTATTGAACTATGGGCCGTGTCCCAAGTATTCTTGTGTCTTAAGATGATGAGATTTAGACTTAGTATTTCCTATTACTTTATATGAAAGAGTTTAAAGACTTGTATATTGTTTACGAAATGTTTTAATTCCGCACTACTTTTCATTATTTATATGCGATGAATGATATGAGAGGCTTGTCTTAGACCTCCGAGAGGTCGATGACGCCGGTTACAATCCAAGATTGTACTCTAATTTCTAGGGTATGATTTCGGGTTGTGACAATCTTGGTATCAGAGCATAGGTTGGGGAAATTAGTTTTAGGAATCAAAAAGTCTCATCAAGTCACGTCTAGTAGAGTCTTGACCATCGGTGTGAGTAGCGACACATCTATGGGCAAGAGGCTATAGGACGATAGAGTTTCCCTTCTTTTCTACTCCTATGTCGTGCGGTAGAGTAAATGTTATGATTATCCTTCTTATGTGTTTCCTTGTGTTTCTAGGAGATAAATACTAGAATGATGGCCGCTAGAAGGTTGCAAGAGGAGAGGGTGAATGAGGAGATTCCTCCTCAAGTTGAGAAAGTTCCTCAAGATGATCAAGTGCCTCCCCAAGGTGTTCATGTTCCTAACGTGGGTGGAGGTAATGAGGTTCCGGTGGTTCATCCGGAGTTGACTACTCAAGAGATTAGAGAGGCTTTGATGGCTTTAGCTCAAGCCGTAACTACTCAAATCAATTTGAGTATGATGCCTAGGATTGTGGAGAGCACTATGACTTCTAGGTTGAGACACTTTGTGAGGATGAATCCTACTATCTTTCTTGGCTCCAAAGTAGATGAGGATCCCAAGAGTTCCTTGATGGTGTGTACAAGGTGTTGATTGCTATGGGGGTTACATCTAAAGAGAAGGGGGAGTTAGCTTCATACCAATTGAGGGATGTGTATCAAATTTGGTTTACTCAATGGAAGGACAATAGGCTAGAGAAAGCGGGTCCTATTGAATGGGAAGAGTTTAAGGAAGCTTTTCTAGGCAAGTACTTTCCTATAGAAAGGAGAGAGGTTAAGGTGGAAGAGTTTATCAATCTCAAGCAAGGCAATATGAGTATTGAGGAGTACTCTTTGAATTTCTTGTCTTTGGCTAGGTATGCACCTTCTCTTGTGTCAAATCCAAGAGATGAAATGAGTCGCTTTGTTACCGGGGTAGCCGACATAGTGATGGAGGAATGTCGTACGGCTATGCTACATGATGATATGACTTTAGCTAGACTCATGGTGTATGCACAAGCTATTGAAAAGTCTAAACTTAAGAGAATGGCTAGAAACGTGAAAAGGAGTGGTGCAAGTGATCAAGGGCAGCCTAGGTTCAAAAAGAGGGCTCAAACTCAAGAGGGATCTAGTGTTCCTAGGGTGAAATTTGAGAAAGGAGATGGTTCTCGAAATGACAAACCTACTTGTGCCAATTGTGGCAAGAAACATCTTGGTGAGTGTCTTTTGGGTACCGGGAGTTGTTTTGGATGTGGAAAGAGTGGTCATAAAGTTAGAGATTGTCCAATGATTGCTTCTAGAGGTAGAGAGGGTAAGCAAGTTGCCCCTAATGTTCCAAAGGAAGATGCTCCAACAAAGAGGCGTTTCTATGCACTCCGGACTAGAATTGAGAAGACGGGTGATGGTGATGATGACGTTGGTAAGTTCTCTTTCTTTTGTTAAGATTTGAGTTCCTTCTAAGTGGGGGAGTATGGTTTGTAGATGGGATAGAATTCCTTGAATTGTTGCATGAGCTTGATGTTTAGGAGTTTGGTTGAAATTGAATTTCATTAACTTTGTTCATTGTGTGTTTTATTGAGTTATGAGCATGTTGTAAGATGTTTTTATATGATGTTACTTTGCATATTAGCATGTTCATATCATGAATTGCCAAAAAGTTGCATTTTTGAAAATTTGCCCAAAATCACTGTAGCATTAAGACAGTTTACTGTAAAATTTTTTGTAAAACTGACTATTTTATTAGTGGGTCTAAAATTGTTGTAAGGTGGTTATAACAGATGTGTATGAGTATAATATTGAATATAAAATGAGTTTTTGCTATTTGGATTGAAGCATGTGAGTTTCATAGCATAATGAGTTAAGAATTGTATTCTAGTTTCTTGTTGTGTTGTGAATCTCTTGATTATGTGGAGTTGATGTTTTCTTCTTGGTTCTGTGTTGTATGGTTTTGTTATGTGCTGTTAGTTGAATCTCTAATCTTGGAAATGTTTGGAGAGTGGCAAGTGTCATTCGAGGACGAATGTTGTCCAAGTGGTGGAGATTGTAAGACCTCGAAATTGACTTAGGTTAACTAGATCCTACTATGTTTATATTGATGGTATAAGTTCCTAAATATGTTTAATGTATGGTATATAGTCAGTAGCAAAAGTATTAGAGGTGTTGGAAGTCAAACGTCAAGGGATGACTAAGACGTTCGACGACTTAGTCACCTAAATGTCTCCTATGTGGTTCTATGTGTTTATGTGTGTTTCATGGTGTATTAAGGTTCTTAATTGAGTTATTATATAATGTATAGGCAGTGTGTTGAGTTTTGAGAAGTTTGGAGGTCAAACGACCAAGAATGTCCAAGGAGTTCAAAAGATATGCCTTGAATCGACCTTGTACGTCTAGGCGTGTTTCGTCAAGTTTTATGTGTTAGTTTTGTATGAAATTTATGTGAGAGGTGTTAAACTCATATACGATCGTATTGAAGTTAGAAACGTCCGGGAAATTATCCCCAAGGACCATCTAAGGGTCCTTGAGGAAGGACCCAAAACTAGTGTCATGGTAGTCCCAGGCAGACCCCAGACAACGGAGCATTCGACGGCTCGTAGTCCTGTTGATGCCCCGTCACAGGGTGTCGTCGTGGTGGACTTGTCCATGGGTGAAGGAGGAAGCCTTGGACAGATTCTGTAACCAGCCACGGAGGGCTGTGATGCCCATCGTGGCCGTGACGCCCCGTCAAGGGCAGGCGTCGAGAGGCTGTCTCCTGCGCGCAGAGTTACTACCAAATCAGGGGTGAATTGGTAAATTTACCCCACTTCCAAATAAGAGTTTAGGCGCTTTGTTAAGGGAATTTTGGGTATTTTAAATGAGTATATAAGTGTTTAACACTTAGAATAATTCATTCTTCCAAAAACAAAACCCCAAAGTCCCTTAGTAATCCCAAACACAAGTCCAAATTGAAGAAGCACCTTGGTGTGGTGTTTTGAGTGGAAATTCTTCATCAAAGTGAAGAATTATCATCCTTGAGGTATGGATTTTGATCCTTGAAACTCGTTTCGTCAAGGAGCCCAACTCTCAAGATGTTTTTCAAAGTTTTCTAAAGTGAATTGTCCAATTTTGGGATTCTACCATGGGTTCTTGCATAAATTATTTCTAAACATTGAATTATGATCTAATTAATATTGTATTGATGATTTTAACATAAATTACCTATGAACCCATGTAAATTCATGAACCCTAGTTTTGACTACTTATTGGGTTACTTGATATTAAGTTAATATTGATGAATGGTTATGTAGTTTCTTATGGGCTTTCTAATGATATAAGAATTGTATTCAATTGATATGTAATTGATCTTAGATTGTTAAACCTAGATTGAATTGATGTATATTCATTGAGTCTTATGGTTATTGCATTGAATTATTATTCATGGCCATGGGTAAGGGCCTTGTGATGTTGAATTGGTTGATTTGGCATTGAATTGAAGTGTGGATGAGGGGATGAAGGTATGCTGCCACATTTTCTTTAATTTGATATTAATTATACTTCATTTCTATTGTGCTTGGTATGGTCCACTTATGGTGGCGGTGTTATGTGTTTTACTTGCAATTGACGTGGCCTTGTCGGCGTTACTTTATACAATATGATGAGCATGGCCTTATTGGCAACTACTTGAAGTAATGTGGCTATGTGTGTAGTTGATTATGTGAAGTATGACATTATCTATCTACATGTGAAGTCATATGTGTGTTCTTTTACTTATGTTGCCTAAGTGATCATGTTAGACTATGACTTTTACATTATGAGTATAGTGTTAGGGTTAAGTCTTGGTTTTTCCTACTTGGATTTGTGAGTCTATGTGGAGTACATTATTGATGTTATGATGATATATAGGATGACTTGAAGATGTTAGGTTGTTTCTAGGTGTTTCTAGAATGACTTGCATTATGAGTTCAAGTGAAGTATGTGATGTCTTGTCTTGGTTGACTTGTATATCTTGCTTGATGCTTATATGAATATGATTATGTGATGATTTGACTTAGTATGTTAAGAGTCTTGAATGTGTTAATGACATGTGACCTTGAATGATGAAAAGAAGGTCTTTATGTGAAACCTTGAAACCAAGGGTAAAAGTAATGTAAATTGAAGTCGAACGCCGTAAGGGTATCCTTCATGTGGGATGATGGACCTAGGTTGATTGGCTGGAACGGCATCATATCTCCCTAGCAAAAGTCATAATGAGCTTCTTGTCGCCATTGGAAGGAAATCCCTAGAGATCCTCTTTGGTAGGGTAAATGTAATTGGGTTATGAACTAGATATGGAACCCTATTGTATGAACCTTAATGTGAATTAATCTATGAGAACAAAGGCTAGCACCGAGTGAGTATGGTAAGGGAAGTAGTTCTAGTTAAGTATGAGACTAGAATACAAAGAAGCCCTTCATATTCCTTAACCATGTGCCTACATGGGATGTGTCCAAGTTCTACCATTGGCAAGTAGAACAACCTCATCGGAGTAGGATAGAACTCCGGATTCCATGTCTTGCTACCATGGTCTATGTCGGTTATTGCCTATTCTCATCATATGGGATACTTGCTAGCATTAGAGAAGTTCTATGAAGTTTAGGTGGTGGTATGGGACGCTATCTAGACATTGCACAATAGGCTTTGAAGATGTTAATGAGAGTCCCTAGGTCTTCTCTAAGACCATTACTTGAATGTCCTTATGTATTGTATGAGTCTCTTAATGAATTAATGAATAAATGGATTAATGAATTAATGAACTAATGACTTACGTTATGAAGTATGTAAGTGAATAAGTACCTAATCTAGAGTGGCTTATGGATTCTTTAGTTAAATTGTGAAGAGGGCATAAAGGATGATTTCTTCATGGCTTACCTATAGAAGACTTGAGAATGACTCTAGTTAGGGAAAAGGTTTGATGTTGTTGACATGATCTAAGCTTTAGGTAGTCTTAAGGACTATTTAGGTAATCTTGAAGGAGGTCAATCATGGACGTTATCTTCTTGATTTACTTAAGTAGGTCTTTTGATAGCCTTTGGAAGGAGAGTGTCCTATCATCTAAGTGTTGGTGTGTTTAGTGAGAATGATTCTATTTTAGGTAGTCTATAGGATCCCTTGTGTGTGTGTGATAGAGATTGTATGGGCGGTCACTCCACACTCACTCAAGTGAACCTTGGAAATGACCTTTGGTAGATGAATCTTACTTGATGTTTATGATTGCTTTGTAAGTATGTATGTAACTCATTATAGGTAATCGTAAGGTTCGTTTAGGCACATCTAGAGAGGGTGTAGGGTCTCTCTTTTGTGACTTAAGTGAATCTTAGGATGACTTTAAGTGAGGATATTACATGCTAGAAGTTGGTTATTAAAGGGATTAGTAAATCACTGAATAGTGAAGTCAATTCACTGTAAAGTGAATTGAACTTACTGTAAAGTGATGCCTAAAATTTGGTATTTTGATTAATTGTTTCCTTATGTGTTTCTAAATTAATTAATGATGTTATTATGATTAAAATATGATTTATAAAATGAAAAGATGCATATTTAATAAAGTCCGTTTTCATGATTTCTATGCATAATGCCATACTTAGTACATGTGGTTGTACTAATTCCACGCTTTATTTTCTATCTGTAGTTCTTAATAGGTAAAGAGCTTTGGGAAGTGAAGTCTTGGACTTAGAAGACCGTTCAAGAGAAGTTGAAGTATGTTCTCACTTGACTCGAGGGCATATATGTTATTTTATGTTTCTTTTATGAAGTATTGTAATAGACTATGTATTTCTATTTTGGTATTGAAGTATGGGCCGTGTCCCAAGTATTCTTGTGTCTTAAGATGATGAGATTGAGAATTAGTATTTCCTATTACTTTTATATGAAAGAGTTTAAAGACTTCTATATTTTTTTACGAAAAGTTTTAATTCCGCACTACTTTTCATTATGTATATGCGTTGAATGATATCAGAGGCTTGTCTTAGTGGGAGTTGTGCGCCCCCTTTTGTGAGAATTGTTGTTGACTTATTCAACACAATTTAAATGGTAACAAATCATATTATAATTATATATTAAGTTACTATAATTCCCTCTCTTTAATCATTTAATTCGTGCCTCATTATGCTTCCAACTCGGCTTGAACCCGAGTTGTGGAGGTAATGTCAATCTCGGGTTTGACCACCGAGATTTGACTTATTTTGACTAGTTAATATCTTTATTTATTTAATTGAATATCAGTCTAGGATAATTACTATACTACCCCTAGCCCCAAAATTACCTTTATACCCATAGAACCCTTAAAACCTAGGACTAACCCTCTAAGTCCGGTTAAGACTCATCCGGGTGAACCCTAGTATTTGGGTACACTACATGGCTGGAACCAACTCTGACTAGCTCAACTAACTCAACAAGTTGGTTGGCTTGGCTGGTGCATAGGTTCATAGGTCTGGTTCCACGCGCATCAATCCGTGTGAACCCGATCTAACCTAGGCATTCTAGGTACGTTTTGGTCTTACTTAGCATAGTCATTTTTGGGTTGTCACAAGTATTTATGCTTTCTTTGTGATCTTAAGGTGATGCATTGCACCAAGTATCACTAAAGGGTTACTTAGGAGATTGATGAGTAAAAGAAAAGGATTAACTGTACCGTGAAGGGAGCTCACTCTAAAGTGACCACAAATATGCCCTAAATTCTATATGTGATCTTATATGATGTTTTACTATTAAATAGTTCTATATGAAGTATGAGAATGATATAAATGCTATTGTATAAAGGTTTTATGAAGATTTAATAAAAAAGGTATGAAGTATGATTTCAAGAAAATGTCCCTTTTTAAATGCATGTTTTTGCATGGTTGCCATACTTAGTGCATTCTTGTACTAATCTTATTCTTCTCTACTTTTTACACAAAGTGTAGGTTATGGATGCTTAAAGGATGCCTATATGATTTAGGATCTTTATATGTGATTCCCAAGCTCAAGGAAAGGAATTCTTAAGTCCAAGGATTTCCTATGTTATGTCTTTACTGTAAATTTATGCATACGTTTACTTATGTATTATTTTATAAGGGACGTGTCCCTGAAGTATATGTATTATGTTGATTCTAGGATGACAAATAGACTTAAGGTCTAAATATGTATTATGACTTATGTTATATATATATATATATGAAGTGAAGTTTGTAGTATATGATGTGCTATGAAAAGTTTAAAATTTTCTGCTAAATTTACTATGACTATGCGATGAATGATATCTATGGGTTTGTATAAGACCTCCGAGAGGTCAAGTACACCATTTTACTTCTATGGGGTGCTTCCCGGATGTGACAACCATTAGATTCCCCGTAAACATGTCTGCAGTAAAACATTTCCAGCTTGCTGCTTATTCCTTGTATTTCTTTTACATCTTGTCGACTTCTCCATGGAGTGCAACTTGTATTGTTGATCCATATACTTAACAGTTCCAAATACACTTCCAAAGTGCAACTTTATTGTTGATCCATTTACTTAACAGTTCTGAATCCACTTCCAAAATAAGATGTTTGTATCAATGTTGTTATGCCATACAAGGCTTCCTTGATCTCTGCAATATTATTAGTAACAAAACCAAGAGGTATAGAAAAAGCATAAATCAATTTACCTTGTTGATCTCTTAAAATACCACCCCTCCTATTTTTCCTTGATTGTGCATGGCACTGCCATCCGTATTCAATTTGAATAATCCTATTGGAGGTTTTTCCCAATTCACAATAGTCACCTTAAGCTGATGTTGGCAGTGATTAGCTAGGTTGACCAGCCCTTCCTAGTTATGTGGCCATTGTACATTAGGAAAAGCTATTATTAGTACATGTATGACATCCTTGAATTTAGAATATATCACTCTTTGTAAACTGGATCTTTTTCCTACATACTTTACAACACACTTGTATTTCCAAAGATTCCAACAAATGAAATTAGGTAAAACATGAAATAAAATTTTTTGTACCTCATTGTGATAGTGTTAAATTCTCCAGTTCATTAACAAACTTCTCAAACATGTAGATGAATGGACTATTCCCACTTTTTCGGCATGAGTTTTCCAAATATAATTTGCAAAGTTTCAATTAACCAAAATATTGTTAATTTCATGTTTCCCTGGTCTGTGACAACGGTAGCAATAAGACTCTTCCTTTCCAAATGTATGAAGCTTCTCATTGGTTTGTAGTTTACCTCTCAAAGCTCTCCAAATAAATAAAGATACTTTGAATGGTAAATTCATGTGCCAAATGAATGTATTGATAGGATCCTTAGGATGCTTCTTCCTAATAGTATCCCATACACTAGCTAATGTAAAGAGCTTCTGATAGTGGAGGTGAATATAATTATATCATCCGCAAAACATAGATGATTAATTTGAGGCCCTCTACTCACCATTTGAAACCCCTTATACCCTTGATTCTAATAAAGTAAATTAAGTTGTCTTGATAACACTTTAGCACCTAAAATAAATAGGGCTGGAGACAAGGGATCGCCTTGTTTAAGACCTCTAGAAGAATGAAAAAAACCATGTCTCTTACCATTAATGACTATAGAATACCAATTATTACTCATGATCCTCCATACCCTATCAATGAATTTTTCTCCAAACCCCATCTTCCTCAAAACAAGACATGTATAAGCCGAAGATACCCTATCATAAGCTTTGACCATATCAAGTTTTATGACTACATTATGCCCTTCATTAGGATGCTGAATACCATGGATAATCTCTTGAGCCAACATATTATTTTCCAAATTACTCCTACCTCTTACAAAACTAGATTGGTTATCAAAAATAGGGTTTGGTATAATTGGAGCAAGTCTAATACTCATAATCATAGAAATGATTTTGTTAGAAAAATTATTTAGACTAATAGGTCTATAATCTTTAAGATGATTAGGGTGATCTACTTTAGGTAAAAGTATTAAACAAGCGTGAGTCATGTATCTTTGCAGATCTTGACAATTAAAGAAGGATTGTACATCAGCAAGTAAATCTTTTGTAATGATATCAAAACAGCTTCGATAATATCTACCACCAATACCATCTGGTCCAGGAGCAGAATTTGGATTCATTGCTAATACTACACTTCTCAACTCTTCCATAGTAGGTATACTTTCCAAAATATAATTTTGTTCTTGAGTTGTCACGACTGGAATCTAGACCCCAGACGAGACCGGCGTCGTTGACCTTTCAGAGGTCGCAGACAAGCCTACTTACGTCATTCTTACTTCATCTAGGTTAATTTTAGCGGAAAAATTTGAAACTTTTTGTTTCTTAACATACTTATAAAAACATTCTCATTAATACATAATTGTTCACCATCAACCAGCTAACATTAAGAGATAAGCAATTGAAAGAAATAGTTCAATTCTTATTAAGTGTATCATTGCCAAAATGGCACCAATACGTAGTCTGAATAAAAATAGGAAAGAAACGCTAGTGGAACATGCTCCACTAGCTCAACTCTAAAACTAAGCTAGAATATAAAACAGTAGCATCCTCTAAATCATGAGGACCTACCAAAACCAGATGAATGCTGGACGTCCGAATAACTGCAGCGATGATCCTGTAGCTCTATCGTCCACCTGTACCTGCACCTAAAATAGTAGAGTTTGTATAGGGTTAGTACACACTTGTACTAAGTATGGGTATATGCAAGCACACACCAAGGACATGCATGAGAAAGAATAGCTGTTTCCTAACAACATGATTTTTGGAAGTCAAGTCAGTGGACTTGCCAAATTGAGATTTGGAAAGTTTCCTAATTTGGATTAGAAAAGTAAATGATCTTTCCAAATTTGGATTAGGAAAGTTAGTGAGCTTTCCAGATTTGGAATAGGAAAGTTATGCCATGAGAATAACATACATCATCATACTTTTCACATTTTTACACAGCACATAACATTTACACATAGCACATATCATATAGCATACAATACATTTTGCATATAGCACATAACTTCGTTCATATCATTCATTCATATTCCATGAGACCTTGGAATCATGGACTTGACATTAAGACATCCCAGAAATGAGGGTTCAACATATCGGACCTCAACTAGGGAGTCTACGTTAGCAAACACAGAGTCTGCTTCATTCATTCATACGTACTTCATTTCATTTCGTTCATAGTCCAGTGTAACCACCGGTTATACCTAGGATGTAGTTTAAGACTTTCATTAGGTTCGTTGTGCAATGACCAAGAATGACCTAATGTCATTACTTGAATCTAACTCACCTTTTGATTATCCTATCCTAACACCTTTGATATTCATTCATTTCATTATGTGCATCATTTGAGGCTGGCCTCATTCATTCATTGGGAACTTTAACTTTAACCGACATAGATCATGTGAGCATCATGAAATCCAGTGTCTCCCCCACACCGAAAAGAGGTGGAATTACCGGCCAAAGTGACCCAAAAACATGCTAGCGTACATGGGAATTTAACCCCGCCATATCCCTATATTGGCAGTATAGGTTCGAATACTAGGAGATATCAGGAGACCCATACCCGGCAAGCCGGACATTCTCATCTCATGAGAGTTACGTGAACCTCCGCCCTTCCCGAAAGAAGGCATCACCGCTCATAGCTAGTCTATCGGTGCTCATTATAAAGTTCCATTACATTCATCTCATACGTCATGGAAGCTGGCTTCTAGTATGAGGACATCATAGATCATTAGATGATTTCTCATCTCATCATTCGTATTGAGTGTGTTAAGCTCAATACTCTCATTAGAGTGTTCATAGAGACTGGTCTCTTCATTATCTTACACTCTCATAGGTGAGTACATATTTGTAACATTTACTTAGGCTCATTTGAGATTGCTCTCATCATTTACATTAGCCTCACATCATGTTGTCACCACATTCATTAACATTAGCACATTTGCTATTCATAATTACTCACCCCTTTTTACGTGAATGTTCACTTCATCATATGCCAATGCACTTGGCCATTTGGTGTGTTTCACACCCTTACTTAACCCTTCTAGGGTTTCATTATTTCATTGTTCATTTCATCATTTCATTGTTCATCTCATCATATGCCAATGCACTTGGCCGTTTAGTGTATTTACACTCATACTTAACCCTTCTAGGGTTTATCATTTCATTTCATATATCTTAGGTTCACTTACTTTGAACGTATGTTAGACCTATGTGTCTATACATACAAGCCATGAGGCTTCATTCGTAGTTTGTTAAGTGATTATTACATTCCTAAGGTTACGTAGTACAAGACTTATGTATCTTGTATTTATGCCAAGATCTTGAATTTGATCAAAGTGGGTGGCATTATTCTTGTACATTTGTTCACGTATGACTTATGTATCAATACGGAAGTTTGGGCAAGGAAACCAAGTTTGAATCAATGAATGTCATTTACACTATTAATTGATTTCATTCTAATATTCATAACATTTTAACTCTAAGTCAAATCACAATATTTACATTAAAGGCTTACTTTTCTAATTACAATCTCTCTTGCATTGGCCGATGGTTGTGGGTTCAAGCCCCCAAACCCCATTTCGTTTTTCTTTTATTAGTTTCGGCCTATGGGAGACTTTGGGACCCGAGGTCGAGTCCCCTCAGCCACACTACAATTCTCCTTTATTTTCCTTTCCCTTCCATTCGCTTAAGGCTGAGAGGTTGTGGTTCAAACACCCACAACCTCTTTAATGTATTCTCCTTCTTGAAAGTTGACTTATTTGAGTTGACTGTGAGGTTGTGGGGTCGAATCCCCACAGCCTCATTTTATTTTATATTTATCTCCCTCATCCGCATAGAGGTCGTGGGTTCGAATCCCATGCCTCTCAAAGTTTCTTTATTTTTCCTTTTCCTTAGTTTCTAACCGAGAGGGTGTGGGTTCGAACCCCACCCCTCTCATTTCTTATTTTCTTTTTGTTCACCCTTATTTCTCAAGCAAGACAAGTTCGAATCCCCCTCACCACACGAATTTTCCTCTTCTTTAATTAAACTTTTCTTTTATTTTAAAGGGGTGAGGTCTCGGGTTCAACCTCAATGACCTCACCTAATTTTTCTTATTTTTCTTGGCATTCTAAACATCTTAATTTGGCAATGATATCAACCAATTGTGGAAATTCAAGTAACTCCTTTACTCATTTTTTTTTATCTTCATTTGTAGTAAATTTATAGGACAATACATAGTTTGTTTGGTACGTTCTTTAATTCAATTTCTTTCACGAATTCTTAACCAAAATGTTTACTCCTCAATTCAGCCACACTTCATGTCACATGAACATCACATTTACTTCAATTAGTGTACATAAAACAACAAACAAAACATTAACAAAATTAAGCCTCTAGGTCGAGACTCAACATTCCATACATTTTTTTTCTTAATTCGAACACACATACATAGTTGTCTTTTCATGAATTAACATACATCCAATACATTACATAACACAAACATCACATAATCCTAAGTCTACCAGCATTCATACCAACCTACATTCGTGGGAGCTAATGACAGGGAGCATGAAAGGGGACAATCCTAGTTTCGAAATAGAATTATCTCAGTCCTAGGGTCTCTTGGGAAAGGGACAAGAGTAAGAAGACCCATACCTTGTTTCTTGTTAAATGTCCAGAATTCTGCCAAAACCTCTCCAAAAATCAGTCCAAACACCCACACTCACACCTCACCCGACTAGCGTAGTAGTTCTGCTTAACGTTACCGGATTGTTTTCTCGTTGAGTTTCTATCTTTCAAGTTCTTGATCACTTTTGCCTTGACTTTATTTTTCTTTGCTGATTTTTTTCTCACGTTTTCAGCCAGAAAAGAGAGTGAAAGAGAGAGAGAATCGTGCAAGAGAGAGTGGGGAAATGGGAGATAAAGTCTAGTAGAAGTAGGACTTTGTGGGTTTGAATTAGTCAACTCAATAATTAATCAAAATTAATAAAAATCTGATTTCTTTTCCTTAAATCAGCTAATTTGTTAATTAATTAAATTAATTTATCCATTTAATTAAAAACAAGTAAATCATTGCTTCCACCTAGGTTCAACCCAGGGTGGAGCAAGACTTCACTTCAAGAGCTCAATTTCGGCTCTCTCTCCACAAATTGCCCCTCCACTTTATTAATTAAATAATTACAATGTATTTAGGTAATTACGATATTACCCTTAGCCTGGCAAAAGACCATTTTACCCCTAGACCCTCAAAACTTAAGCTTTCCTCTCTTTAAGTCCGGTAAAGACTCATTCGAGTATATCTTCGTATTCGAGAGCCCTACATGGTTGGTCCCAACCTTTCAAGCTCAATTAACTCCAAGTTAGTTGGCTTGGTTGTAGCAAGGGTTCGAGGTCTGGTTCTACGCGCATCAATCCGTGTGAACCCTGGTCTAATCATAGGCATTCTGACACACTAAGCATTTCTTATCTTATC
>CM040628.1:45888488-45909095 GCA_022817965.1 Solanum lycopersicoides | reverse complement strand
TCTCCTAATCATTACAGGGTCTTTACTCATACTCAATGCACATGGATCAACAAAGAAGCTTATCCTTTAGTCATAGTACAATTAAGGCCATACTTTACATTACCATGCATAGTTACGTGTATGTACGAATGTACTTATCCTTGACATACTCACATGTTATCTTAGAGTTCATATACAAGCAATGCACAAAGGTCAATTTATTTTAATGTGAACTCCTCAATTTTTAACCAAAGAATGCTCATACTTCCTTCCAAATGAAATCAAAATGGTAAATCACACCACACACATCACAACAATAGGAAGTCATTTCATATAATTTCAATTTCTTGTAGGACAATAGTCTTTATAAACACACATAAATTAGGGAAATCTTACAATTTAAAGATACACATCAAGAACATTAGCTAGACATACCATTATATCTCAAGAGTGAGCCTATATTCATACTTACAAAACCATAAAAATCACATATTTTCAAAGGGACTTATCTAATCCTATTTCAAGGAGACTAAATTTATCATTGTGGGGGCAAAACACCACACATTTTTAAGTGACATCAAGCATGTTCCTTAGATCATCTCATGAAGTTAATGCACAATTATCATATAAATATGCACAAAAACATGAGAAAACATGAATTTGATTTTTTTTTTTAAAAACCTTTTTATGCAATTTAGAACCTTCAAAACATGCATAACATTGCGTCAATTAAGACATACATAACATATGGAGAACATGCAACTTATACTTTAATGCAAGACTCCTATCATGAAAAAGCTACAAGGAACTCTTTGGTTTCAAGCTTGAGTTAGAATAGAAGATCAAGATAGGGATATCTAAAATCATAGTACTCACCTCATCATCCCCGACTTAGGCTAAACCTAATTAAGAGCAACTTATCTCTACCTTTTGAGAACCTTAGCTTACAAATCTTTATAACTATGCACATCATCCCTCCCTTTGGATCTAAGCTCATGAATTTTCTTCATTAACATCATTAAAAAGTGATTCTCAACATAGAGCATTCCAACGGAATTTAATATAGGAACATCAAGGGTACTCAAAATCATACCATGTAGACACATTTATCCCCCCCCCCCCCCGGGGTTATTCCTATCATATCATGCCCTTAAAAACCCAGGCCAAGGAAAATCAATATAAAACATACATACTCTCACACAAGAAGGTTTGACATCCTTGAGGGGTCTCACTCCTAATCTCATATCAAGGAGCCTACTAACTCAATCATCAAGGGGTAATACCTTAAGAATCATCCTTCCTCTAATCTCAACACCTAAAAAAAACTCATAGCAATCAAGCTCAATCATACTACTCAACCATATAAGGCCTTAATTATACCATTATTACGAAGTGTCACGACTGAGGTGTAGACCCTAATCAAAACCGGCGTCGTTGACCTCTCGGAGGTCGCAGACAAGCCTACATACGTCCTCATTACATCATATAAGTTAATTTTAGCGGAAAATTTAAAATTTTTGTTTGCTTTAATGTATACATAGACTTCATATAAAAATTGCATTATATCACATCAATTCACAACAACCATCTAATAATAAGATATTCAAATGAAGGAAATAGTTCATAAACTGCATAAATATAAAGTTGCAAAAATGGCACCAATACGACGTCTCAAAATAATTAAGAAAGAAACGTTTGTGGAACATCCTCCACTAGCTCATATCTACGTATAAGCTAGAGTATATAAGATAATTATCCTCTAAAGCATGAGGGTCTACCAAGTCCGGATGAATGCCCCACGTCTGGATAGCTTCAACGTAGTCTCGTAAGCTCTAGCGTCCACCTGCACCTGCACGTAAAAGTAAAGGATTGTATGGGATTAGTACACACTTGTACTAAGTATGGGTGTATGCAAGTACACACTAAGGACATGCATGATTAAAAGGAGCTCTCTCCTAACAATATGAATTATGGAAAGCCAAGTCATTTGGACTTGCCAAATCAGATTAGGAAAGTCATGCTATGAGAGTAACGTGCATCATCATTCTTTACATATTGCACACATTGTATAAAACACTTCATTTAGCACACACATATATCATATATCATTCGTTCGTATGCCGTAAGACCTTAGAATCACAGACTTAACATTAGGACTTCCTAAATGAGGGCTCAACATTTGGGACCTCAACTTGGGAGCCTTCTTTAGAAAACACATAGTCTGCTTCATTCTTTCATACGTACTTCATTTTCATTCATTCATATACCTAGGATTTTGTTTAAGACTTTCATCGGGGTTCACTGTGCAATGACCAAGAATGACTTAGTGTCATTGCTTTAGTCTGTTCACCTCTTGATTATCCTATCCAAACACCTTTGGTATCATTCATTTATTTGTGTGCATTACTTGAGGATGGCCTCATTTTTTCATTTGGGAACTTTAACTTTAACCGACATAGATCATGTGAGCTCCATGAAATCCAGTGTCTACCCCACATCGAAAAGAGGTGGAATCACCGGCCAAAGTGAAACCAAAATATGCTAGCGTATATAAGGAAATGAACCCTGTTAGAACCCTATGTTGTTGCATAGGTTCAAAGACTAGGTGATATAATGAGACCCATACACGCCTAAACGGATAGTCTCATCTCATGAGATTTACACGAACCTCTGCCTTCCCGAAAAAAGGAACCGCGACTCATAGCTAGCCTATCGGTGCTCCGTATAAAGTTCAATTACATTCATCTCACACATCAAAGAAGCTGGCTTCTAGTATGAGGGCATCATTGCTCATTAGATGATTTCTCATCTCATCATTAGTATTAAGTGTGCATTAATCTCAATACTGTCATTAAAGTGTTTCATAGAGACTGGTATCATTATTAATCTTACACTCTCATAGGTGAGTACGGTTTTTTGTAAGATTTACTTAGGCTCATTTGAGATTGATATCGTCTTTCATATTATCCTCTTATCATGTTGTCAGCACATTCATTAACTTTAACATATTAGCTCTTCATAATTACTCACCCCATTACGTGAATGTTCATTTAATCATATGCCAATGCACTTGGCCTTTTAGTGGGTTTCACACTCTTACTTAACCCTCATGGGGTCACATCATTTCATCACATATATCTTAGGTTCACTTATTTTTAAACGTACGCTGGACTTATGAACCCATACGTACAAGCCATGAGGCTTCATTCATAATTCGTCTAAGTGACTCATACTTACCCAAGATTATGTGGTACAAGACTTATGCATCTTGTAAGATGCCAAGGTCTCGAGTTCGATCCCTATGGGCAGCATTCATTAAATATTTATTCACGTAAGACTTATGTATCAATACAGAGTTGGGCAAGGGAACCTGATTTCAAATCCCTTGAGCAACACATTATTTTTTATTTAAAATTTTGGCATTGGGGGACCCGAGGTCGATCCCCACCTACACTTCCCTTTTATTCTTTCTTTTCTCTCCTTTTTCGTTTGAGACCAAGAGGGTGTGGGATCGATCCCCCACAACCTCATTTTATTTATTTTTACTCTTGCATGGACTGATCTTAATTTCGGCCAAGGACACAAGGGTTCGAATCACATGTGCCTCATTTCCTTTAATTTATTTTCTAAGTTCTCTTACTCGGCTAAGATACAAGTTCAATTTCCCCTAACCTCCCTTTTATTATAAAATTTTCAGTAGCTTGCATATGGTGAGGTGTTGGGTTCAATCCCTAATGACCTCACACCTAAAAAAAAAAAAAATTAAAAAAAAATAATATTTCAGACATTCTTAGCCGAGGCCAAATTTCCAAATTTCTGGAAATTTGGTCGTCGTTTCCAGTCCATTTTTCTCAATCCTTTGTACGTTAGATTTTTATGACAATTCGCTGGATATTTCGTACATTATTACATGCATTTTTCCAAGTAATTTCATACAAAAACACAAGGATTTAACATACCATTTTGATACACCAATTCGTACCATTTTCATGGTCCAATTCGAGACCAAGAGACACGGCAACACACACATATTGCACACTTTTATCATCACATAATTCCGAACATACATACATGAACATAATCATGACGAAAACACGTTACATTCCTAAATTCTACCAGCAAACATACCCAACCTACAATAATCGATGAGAGCTAGTGATAGGGACATGCAAAGGGGAACATTCCTAATTTTCGGATTAGAATTCGACTTAATCTTAAGGGTATCTTGGGAAAGGGACCAAGAGGAAGAAAACACATACCATTTTTGTCGTTTAACACCTTTCAAACCTGATCTCAAGTGCTGCCAACTCCCACGAAGAACAATTCTTCTCCAACGAAACCTCACGCTCAAACCATTTGAAAAACATTTTCGCTTTTCGTTATTAGTTTAGTTTTTCTTTTGAGTTTTAGCGTACATGTTCTTCAAGAGTGATGAACTTTTTTTTTGATTTTTTTGTTTTGTTTACTGATGATGAGTGTGAGAAAGAGAGTGGAGAGATGTGAGAGTAAGTTTAGGAGTAGGAGTTTTAGTTAAAGACTTAGTCAAACTAGGACTCTTATAAATTTAAAAAATCTAATTTTCCCTTACTTAAATCAGCAAATTAAAAACTAATTAATTCAACTTGATATTCCTTCCACCAAGGATCGAACCCGGGTGGAGCTTATCTCGCAAAAATGGGTTAATTCGGGTCAACCCTACCCAAATTGTCCACTATTTTCATTAATTAATTAATTAATTAAATACATAGGGTAATTACAATACTACCCCTAGACTGGAAAATAACATTTTACCTCTAGACCCTCCAAACCTAAGATTACCCCATTCAAGTCCGGTTAAAACTCATTCGGGTGAATCTTAATATTCGAGTGCCCTACATGCATGTACCCAAACTGGCCTAGCTCAACTAACTCACCAAGTTGGTTGGCTTGGCTGGTGCATATGTTCTGAGGTCTGGCTCCACGCGCATCAAGCCGTGTGAACCCGGTCTAATCTAGGCATTCTAGGTACGTTTAGGCATTACTTAGCATAGTCATTTTCGGGTTGTTACATTATCCCCCCCTTAGGAACATTCGTCCCCGAATGACACTTCTAATTATCTAGCACAATGCCAGTCATATCATAACATGAGTACTAGACACAGTAAATCAACAACAACCAAGAATATAGGAGATAAGGAAACTTAGATTTAAGAGTAGGAAGTCTACCCTCAAGAGCTGAAAAGATGAGGACATATCGGCCTCGGCCTCCCACGTAGCACCCTCAACAAGATGGTTCCTCGACAATACCTTCACTGTGTCAACCTCCTTGTTTCTCAGCCGCTTCACCTTCCGATCTAAAATCTCAACAGGAACCTCTTCATAGGTCAAGTCTTCATCACCCCCAAACCTTCAACATGCAGAATCGATGCTGGATCTCCAAGGCACTTCTTTAATATAGAGACATGAAAGACTGGATGAACATAAGCTAGCTCCGCAGGCAACACAAACTCATAGACCACCTCACCCACACGCTGTAGAATCTCGTATGGCCCAACGTACCTCGGACTGAACTTCCCCTTCCTGCCTAAACCTCATCACCCCTTTCATGCGTGATACCTTCAAGTAGACCTGGTCACAAACATCAAACTCTAGGGGACGCTTCATGTTATCTTCATAAGACTTCTGCCGACTGTAAGCCGTAGCCAACCTGTCCCTAATCACCCTAACCTTCTCTAAGGCCTCATGAATGATATCTGGACCCAAAATGGATGACTCTCCAACCTCGAACCACCCAACTGGAGACCTACACCTCCTACAATACAGTGTCTCAAACGGTGCCATCCCAATGATGGAGTGATAGCTGTAATTATACGAGAACTCTATCAATGGCAGATGGTCGTCCCAACTACCTCTGAAGTCAATCACACACGCCCTCAACATGTCCTCCAATGTCTGAATGGTACGCTCTACCTGCCCATCTGTCTGATGATGGAAAGTAGTACTGAGCTTTACATGCGTGCCTAATCTCTTCTGAAACGATCTCCAGAAATGCAAAGTGAACTGAGCTCCCCTATCGGAAATGATAGATAAAGGAATCCCATGCCACCTCACAATCTCATCAATGTAGAGCCTCGCATAATCCTCGTCCCTGTAAGTAGACTTCACAGGGATAAAGTGGGCAGACTTAGTCATCCTGTCCACAATAACACATATGAAGTCATGTTGTCTCCTATTCCTCGGAAGACCAACCACAAATTCCATGTTAATGGCCTCCCATTTCGAAGTCGGAACCTCAATCATCTTAGTGAGACCACCAGGCTTAAGGTGCTCCGCCTTAACCTGTTGACAATTAGGACACCTGGGCACATATGCAGCAATGTCCTTCTTCATGCCATCCAACCAATACATCTGCTTGCGGTCATGATACATCTTGGTGGAACCTGGATGTATCGAATACCTGGAACCATGGGCCTCTTCAACAATCTTGGTCTGTAAATCATCCACATCTGGTACACACAACTTGTCCTGGTACCTAAGTATGCCGTCACCTCCCAAAGCAAAGGACTCATTCATCTCTACTTGCACTGAGTCCTTCAATTCCATAAACACAGGATAAAGATGATGACCCTTGTTGACTTCACCTACCAAGGATGATTCAGAACTGGGTTGAACTGAAACACCCCCACTAGTAGAAGCCATCAACCACACACCCAGTCTGGCCAGTCTGTGTATATCCTTCACCAACTCCTTCTTCCCATCATCAACGTGGGTTGTACTTCCCATGCTCAACCTGCTCAAAGCATCAGCTACAACATTTGCCTTCCCTGGATGGTACTTGTCACAACTTGAAACCATACCCTAGAAGTTAGGGTACAATCTTGGATTGTAACCGGCAACGTCGACCTCTCAGAGGTCTAAGACAAGCCCTTTCATATCATTCATTGCATATACATAGTGAAAAGTAGTGCGGAGTTAAAACTTTTCAGAAAATATAACATAGTCTTTAAAATCACTTTCATATAAAATTAATAGGAAATACTAAGTCTCAATCTCATCATCTTAAGATACAAGAATACTTGGGACATGGCCCATACTTCAATACGAAAATAGGAATACATAGTCTATTACAATACTTCAAAGAAAACATAAAAGTCGTATATGCCCTCTAGTCAAGTGAGGACATACTTCAACTTCTCTTGAACGATCTTCTATGTACAAGTCTTCACTTCCCAAAGTTCTTCACCTATTAAGAACTATAGATAGAAAATAAATCATGGAATTAGTACAACCACACGTACTAAGTATGGCATTATGCATGAAAATCATGAAAATGAACTTTATTGGAAATATGAATCTTTTTATTTTATAAATCATATTTTAATCATAATAACATCATTAATAAATTTAGAAACACATAAGATAATAATTAATCAACAATATCCAATTTAAAGATCACTTTACAGTGAACTATATTCACTGTACAGTGAATTAATTCACTGTTACAGTGAATTGCTAAATCCTCTTAAAACTCAACTTCTAGCATGTAATTTCCTCACTTAAAGTCATCCTAAGATTCCTTAAGTCACACAAAGAGAGACCGTCCATACACCCTCTCTAGATGTGCCTAAACGAACCTTACGATTACCTATAATGAGTTCCATACATACTTACAAAGCAATCATAAACATCAAAGTAAGATTCATCTACCAAAGGTCATTTCCAAGGTTCACTTGAGTGAGTGTGGAGTAACCGCCCATACAATCTCTATCACACACACACAAGGGATCCTATAGACTACCTAAAATAGAATCATTCTCACTAAACACACCAACACTTAGATGATAGGATACTCTCCTTCCAAAGGCTATCAAAATACCTACTTAAGTAAATCAAGAATATAACGTCCATGATTGACCTCCTCAAGATTATCTAAATAGTCCTTAAGACTACCTAAATCTTAGATCATGTCAACAACATCAAACCTTTTCCCTAACTAGAGTCATTCTCAAGTCTTCTATACATAAGCCATGAAGAAATCGTCCTTTATGCCCTTTTCACAATTTAACTAAAGAATCCATAAGCCACTCTAGATTAGGTACTTATTCACTTACATACTTCATAACGTAAGTCATTAGTTCATTAATTCATTAATCCATTTATTCATTAATTCATTAAGAGACTCCTACAATACATAAGGACATTCAAGTAATGGTCTTGGAGAAGACCTAGGGACTCTCATAACATCTTCAAAGCCTATTGCGCAATGTCTAGATAGCGTCCATACCACACCTAAACTTCATAAAACTTCTCTAATGCTAGCAAGTATCCCATATGATGAGAATAGGCAATAATCGACATAGACCATGGTAGGAAGACATGGAATTCGGAGTTCTATCCTACTCCGAGGAGGTTGTTCTACTTGCCAATGGTAGATTTTTGACACATGCCATGTAGGCACATGGTTAAGGAATATGAAGGGTTTCTTTGTATTCTAGCCTCATGCTTAACTAGAACTACTTCCCTTACCATACTCACTCGGTGCTAGCCTTTTTTCTCATATATTAATTCACATTAAGATTCATACAATAGGGTTCCATATCTAGTTCATAACCCTATTACATTTACCCTACTAAAGAGGATCTCTAGGGATCTCCTTCCAATGGCGACAAGAAGCTCATTATGACTTTTTCTAGGGAGATATGATGCCGTTCCAGCCAATCATCCTAGGTCCATCATCCCACATGAAGTATACCCTTACGGCATTCGACTTCAATTTACTTTACTTTTATCCTTTATTTCAAGGTTTCACATAAAGACCTTCTTTTCATCATTCAAGGTCACATGTCATTAACCCATTCAAGACTCTTAACATACTAAGTCAAATCATCACATAATCATCACAAGACATCACATACTTCACTTGAACCCATAATGCAAGTCATTCTAAAAACACCTACAAACAACCTAACATCTTCAATTCATCCTATATATCATCATAACATCAATAATGTACTCCACATAGACTCACAAATCCAAGTAGGAATAACCAAGACTTAACCCTAACACTATACTCATAATGTCAAAGTCATAGTCTAACATGATCACTTAAGACAACATAAGTAGAAGAACACACGTATGACTTCACATGTAGATAGATAATGTCATGCTTCACATAATCAACTACACAAATAGCCAAATTCCGTCAAGTCAACCAATAAGGCCATGCTCATTATATTGCATAAAGTAACGCCGACAAGGCCACATCAATTGCAAGTAAAACACATAACACCGCCACCGTAAGTGGACCATACCAAGCACAATAGAATCGAAGTATAATTAGTATCAAATAAAAAAAATGGGGCAGCATACCTTCATCCCCTCATCCACACTTCAATTCAATGCCAAATCAACCAATTCAACATCACAAGGCCCTTACCCATGGCCATGAAAAATAATTCAAAGCAATAACCATAAAATCAATGAATCTACATCAATTAAATATAGGTTTAACAATCTAAGATCAATTAGATAGCAATTGAATACAATTCTTATATCATTAGAAAGCCCATAAGAAATTACATAACAATTCAACAATATTAGCTTAATATCAAGTAACCCAATAAGTAGTCAAAACTAGGCTTCATCAATTTTCATGGGTTCATAGGTAATTTATGTTAAAATCATCAATACAATATCAATTAGATCATAATTCAATGTTTAGAAATAGTTTATGCAAGAACCCATGGTAGAATCCCGAAATTTGACAATTCACTATAGAAAGCTTTGAAAAAAATCTTGAGAGTTGGGCCCATTCATGAAACAAGTTTAAAGGATCAAAATCATACCTCAAGGATGATAATTCTTCACTTTGATGAAGAATTTCCACTCAAAACGCCACACCAAGTTGTTTCTTCAATTTGGACTTCAATGGAGTCTTTAGGATTTCTAAGGGACTTTGGGGTTTTGTTTTTTGAAGAATGAATTATTCTAAGTGTTAAACACTTATATACTTATTTAAAATACCCTATAAGCCCTTAAAAAACCGCCTAATTTCTTATTTGCAAGTGGGGTGAATTTACCAATTCACCCCTAACTTGGCAGCAACTCTGCACGCAGGAGACAACCTCACTGATGACTGTCTCAACGGGGCGTCACCTCCATGAAAGGACGTCACTGGACACCGTTGGTGGTTACAGAAGCTGGTAAAGGATTCTTTCCCTCTCATGGTTAAGTCCCCATCGACGACACCCTTTGACGGGGCGTCAACAGGCCTACGAGCCGTCGACTGCTCTGTCGTTTGGGGTCTGCCTGGGACTGCCATGCCAACAGTTTTGGGTCCTTCCTAAAAGACCCTTAGATAGTCCTTGGGGATAATTTCCCGGACGTTTCCAACCCAAATACGATCTTATATAAGTTTAACACCTTTCACATAAATTTCACACAAAATGAAAACATAAAACTAGATGAAACACGCCTAGACGTACAAGGTCGATTCAAGGCATATCTTTCGAACGCCATGAACATTCTTGGTCGTTTGACCTTCAAACTTCTCGAAACTCAACACACTGCCTATACATGCTATAATAACTCATTAAGAACCTTAAAACATCATGAAACACACATAAACCCATAGAACCACATACAAGGCTTTTAGGTGACTTAGACGTCCAACGTCTTAGTCGTTCCTTGACGTTTGACTTCCGACACACCTAATACTTTAGCTAATGCCTTTAAAACACATAATACACTTATTAAGGAACTTATACCACCATTACCAACATGTTATGCTATAGATAACCTAAGTCATTTTTGAGGTCTTACAGTAGTGGACACTCATGTCATAGTCCTTCAACAGCTCCAACCATCTCCGCTGATGTAGATTCAACTCCCTCTGCGTGAACACGTAATGGAGACTCTTGTGTTCTGTGAACACATCCACATGCACCCCGTACAAGTAGTGCCTCCACAGATTTAATGCAAACACCACAGCTGCCAACTCCAGGTCAAGAGTGGGATAATTCTTCTCATGAACCTTGAGCTGTCTGAACGCGTAGGCTATCACGTTACCACCCTACATAAGCACACAACCCAAAACAACCCTAGATGCGTCACAATAAACAGCGTAATTCTTACCACATTTAGGCAACGTAAGTACTAGGCCTGAAGCGAGTCTGTCCTTGAGCTCGTAGAAACTCTTCTCACAAGTATATGCCCATTCGAACTTGGATTTCTTCTTAGTCGAAGATGTCAGTGGGGCTACAATAGAAGAAAACACATCCAAGAACATGCGTATGAAACCAGCCTATCACAGAAAGCTACAGATATCGGTGGGAGTAAGAGGTCTTGGCTAATTTTTAACAGCCTCAGTCTTCCAGGGGTCCACCTCCACACCCTGATTGGACACAACATGACCCAAGAAGGTCACTGATCTAAGCCAGAATTCACACTTGCTAAATTTGGCATATAGCTGATGTTGTCTAAGTACCTGCAATGTTAGTCTCAAATGATGTTCATGATCTTTCTTGGTCTTAGAGTAGATGAGGATGTTATCAATGAATACTATGATGAAAGAATCAAGGTATTCACGGAAGACTCAATTCATGAGGTCCATAAATGCAGCTGGTGCATTAGTTAGACCAAAGGATATGACTAGGAACTCATAATGACCATAACGGGTACGAAAGGCTGTCTTTGGGACATCTTCATCCCTAACCCTAAGCTGATGATACCCAAAACGAAGATCAATCTTCGAGAAGAAACTAGACCCTTGGAGCTGATCGAATAAGTCATCTATTCTGGGAAGTGGATACTTGTCTTTATACTGACTTTGTTGAAATGCCGATAATCGATACTCATCCTAAGGTTTCCATCTTTCTTTTTCACAAATACCACTTGAGCGCCTCAAGGGGATATGCTCGGCTGGATGAAGCCCTTATCACTGAGATCTTTTAACTGCAACTTCAACTCCTTGAGTTCAGTTGGAGCCACACTGTAGGGAGGAATTGAGATTGGTTTGGTATCGGGATCTAGGTCGATACCAAAATCAATCTCTCGTGGGGCAGGTACTCCAGGCAAATCATCGGGGAAAACATCTTGGAACTCATTCAATACAGGCACAGAGTCTATGGAAGGAATGTCATGATCTAGATCATTGACACTCACAAGATGGTATAACAATCCCTTTGACATCATTTTATTAACTTTTAGGTTGGAAATCAAGGGACTTGAACTACTCGAATTGTACCCCTCCCAGACAACCTCTACTTCATTAGGGAAACGGAATTTCACAACCCTACTACGGCAATCCATGAAGGCATAACATTTATGCAGCCAGTCCATACCAAGTATAATATCGAAGTCATTCATGGGTAACTCAACAAGGTCAGCACACATAGTGTTACCACATACTACTATTGGGCAGTCTTTATGAATCCTATCAGCTCTCACATTTTCTCGTAAGGGAGTAATAACTACGATAGGATCATGCAAAACCTCAGGTAGTGTTTAAAAAGTAAGAGTAAGCAAGGGAGTCACAAAAGAAAGTGTAGACCCCGGATCAAGTAAAGCATAAACAGAGGTTGAGAAAACTTGCAGCATGCCTGTGACCACATCAGCAGACTTCTCCTGCTCCTCCCTGCCCTTCATGGCGTAGAATTTGTTCCTCTTAGGAGGCTCGGCTGCAATAGCAAGCATTACCTCCAGCCTGACCCCTATTTTGTGGACAGTCCTTAACCATATGTCCGCTCTTCGCGCAATCAAAACAGGCATTTGTGCCTAGTCTGCACTGTCCACTGTGAATATGGCCACACTTGCCACATTCCAATCTGGGACGCTGCGCATCACCTCCATTGCCTTTCTTTGGCTCGGTTCTGCCTCCTTTGGGTGCTGCACTCCTCTAAGAGTTCGAGTTAGGCCTACTGACCTTACGAACTCTCCTCTTCTTGCTGCTGTCCTAAACTTGTTGGACATGCACCATTATTGCTGGAACCTGTCTGGTCAGAAGGGTTAGGCCTACTGACCTTACGAACTCTCCTCTTGTTCCTGCTGTCCTCAACCTGCTGGACATGCACCATTATCCTGGACAAGTCCATGCTATCATGGAGCATCGCAGCCCGACACTCCTCCTCCAAGTCCTCTGAGATTCCTGTAAGAAACCTGCTCATCTCGTCCCTGCTGTTCGACACAAGGGAAGTGGCATACCTTGAAAATTTTACGAATTTCAGGGAATACTCCCTGATAGTCATGGAGCCCTGCTTAAGGTTGATGAATTCCTCAACCTTAGACTCTCTCATCTCTCTGGGGAAGAACCTCTCTAGAAAGGCTGTCTTAAACAGCTTCCATGTGATCGGACCTCCGCCCAACGCCCTGCTATCCTGCCACATCTTGCACCAAGCCTATGCATCATCCTTCAGCTGGTACGAGGCCAGCTCAGCTTTCTCAATCTCCGTGGCTCCCATTGCCACCAGAATCATTTGGACCTCCTCCACGAACTCCTGAGGATCCTCTACAATCTTAGATCCAATAAAGATTGGAGGATTCATCCTCATAAAATCCCGCAACGTGTTTGCCATATTGTGGGCTGCTGGGTTCTCCCGCTAAACCTCCTGTCTGTTGGCCTGGTCCGTCGTCGCCTGGACCTGCACAGTGATGGCTTGAGCAATTTGTGCCAAAGCGGTCCGCACCTCCGCATCAATCAACCCAGCTGGGTTAAATGGCATGGCCACTCCTGCAGCTCGAGCCTGGGGTGGAACTTGGTTGCCCCCAGTAGCTGCTCCTAGTCTTCCCCGACCATCGTTCCCCCTTGTGTTCATTTCTAGAAAAAAAATAAGAATTGATATTAGATACGCGCATAACATCAAGAAATCAGACATTAAGGGAAGCACGATAAGATCAGAAGAAGGGAAATTTTTCCTATGCATCATGCAGTCTCTAATTCATGATAGTGGTGAACTTCACTACCATAACTAAGAAACTACTCGATGTGGTTGATGTGAACTTATTATGCTTGGAATTTAACCTAAGGCTCTGATACCATGTTTGTCACGATCGGGGTCTAGACCCTAGCCGAAACCAGCGTCGTTGACCTCTCGGAGGTCGCAGACAATCCTACATACGTCCTCATTACATCGTATAGGTTAATTTTAGCGGAAAATTTAAAAAAAAAACATGCTTAGCCGAGGCCCTATTTCCAGATTTCTCTCATTTTTTGTTTGAGACCAAGAGGGTGTGTGATCGATCCCCCCCAACCTCATTTTATTTATTTTTACTCTTGCATGGACTGATCTTAATTTCGGCCAAGGACACATTGGTTCGAATCCCATGTGCCTCATTTCCTTTAATTATTTTCTAAGTTCTCTTACTCGGCTAAGACACAAGTTTAATTTCCCCTAACCTAACTTTTATTATAAAATTTTCAGTAGCTTTCATATGGTGAGGTGTTGGGTTCAATACCTAATGACCTCACACCTAAAAAAAATGTAAAAAAAAAAAAAATTCAGACATGCTTAGCCGAGGCCAAATTTGCAAATTTTTGGAAATTTGGTAATCGTTTCCTGTCCATTTTTCTCAATCCTTTGTACGTTAGATTTTTATGACAATTCGCTGGACATTTCGTACATTATTACATGCATTTTTTCAAGTAATTTCATACAAAAACACAAGGATCTAACATACCATTTTGATACTCCAATTCGTACCATTTTCATGGTCCAATTCGAGACCAAGAGACACGGCCACACACACACATTGCTCACGTTTATCATCACATAATTCTGAACATACATACATGAACATAATCATGACGAAAACCCGTTACATTCCTAAATTCTACCAGCAAACATACCCAACCTACAACAATTGATGAGAGCTAGTGACAGGGGCATGCAAAGGGGAACATTCCTAATTTTCGGATTAGAATTAGACTGAATCTTAAGGGTCTCTTGGGAAAGGGACCAAGAGGAATAAAACACATACCTTTTTTGTCGTTTAACACCTTTCAAACCTGATCTCAAGTGCTGCCAACTCCCATGAAGAACAATGCTTCTCCAATGAAACCTCACGCGCAAACCGTTTGAAAAATATTTTCGCTTTTCGTTATTAGTTTAGTTTTTCTTTTGAATTTTAGCGTACAAGTTCTTCAAGTGTGATGAAATTTGTTTTTGATTTTTTTGTTCTGTTTACTGATGATGAGCGTGAGAAAGAGAGTGGAGAGATGTGAGAGTAAGTTTAGGAGTAGGAGTTTTAGTTGAAGACTTAGTCAAACTAGGACTCTTTTAAATTAAAAAAATATGATTTTCCTTTACTTAAATCAGCAAATTAAATACCAATTAATTAAACTTGATATTGCTTCCACCAAGGATCGAACCTGGGTGGAGCTCATCTCGCGAAAATGGGTCAATTCGGGTCAACCCTACTCGAATTGTCCATTATTTTCATTAATTAATTAGTTAATTAATTAAATACTTAGGGTAATTACAAAACTACCCCTAGCTTGGAAAAGACCATTTTACCCCTAGACCCTCCAAACCTAAGATTACCCCTTTCAAGTCCGGTTAAAACTCATCCGGGTGAATCTTAATATTCGGGTGCCTTACATGGCTGGACCCAACCTTGCCTAGCTCAACTAACTCACCAAGTTGGTTGGCTTGGCTAGTGCATAGGTTCTGAGGTCTGGTTCCAAGCGCATCAAGCCGTGTGGACTCGGTCTAATCTAGGCATTCTAGATACGTTTACGCATTACTTAGCATAGTCATTTTCGGGTTGTTACACGAAGGGTCATGAAAACCTTAGGGCAAAGCATAATCCCAACATAAGGAACAAAACCCTTTTCTTCCCCTTTTTTTCTCACTCTTAGAATAGATTTATGTCAGGAAGAGGAGCACCCCCTAGAAGTAACATCGTGTACTTGACCTTTCGAATGTCTTCTACAAGCCCATAGTTATAATTCATCACATTGTTATAGGTAAATTTTGCGGAAAATTTAAAATTTTCATAGCACATCATATGCTAGAAAATCACTTCCATTAGATATAAAATATATCATATTTACATAGTTAGACTCTAAGTCTCTTTGCCATCTTAGACTCAACATCATTAGAGTATATTAGGGACATGACCCTTATACCATAAAACATAACAAAACTAATACATGACTTTGAACATAAACTCAACATAGGACATCCTTGAATCTTAAGAATTCCCTTCTTTGAGCTTGGGAAAAACATATAAAGCCCTTAAGCATAGAGACATACTTTAAGCATCCATAACCTACACTTTGTGTAAGAAGGTGAAGAAGAATGGGGTAAGTACAAGAATGCACTGAGTATGGCAACCATGCAAAAATATGCATTCAGAAGGGACATTTGTCTTTGAAACCATGCATCATGCCTTTCGTGTAAACTTAATAAAACTATGATACCAAAAGCATCATACGATTCACATACTTCATATAGGCATATTCAATGGTCAAGCATCATATAAAACCACACATTGCATTTAAGGCATATTAGTCACCACTTTACAGTACGGTTTATCCAATTACAGTGAGTTCATTTTACTTTATTTTCTTAACTTCTCAAGTAACACTCTAGTGAAACTTGGTACAATGAATCACTTTAAGGCAACAAGGTACTCATACATTAAACCTTCATAAGCCAACACATATCTTCATAGAAGTATAGCCCATCATAAGACACATTCATGTCAAGACTCCCAATACCATTACAGCAAACCATATTTGCACATATGCAATCTTCAATAAACATAGACCATTATAAGACATTATTTACGACCCCAATCTAATTCTTCTAGTGCAATTTATGTGTGAAGCCCCATAACCTCACACATACTTAGTAACCCTATCATGAGACCACAAGGCTTAACATGTACTTCATACACCTACCATGATACTATATCCAACTACATGCATACCAAGTAGGACCTTCATCATATAGTCAACAAAACCAACATTATACATATAGGGTAAGACCACATCATATAGACTCGTTAAGACTCATACCATGCATTTCATCGTAATAAGTACATAACATTACAATGACATGCATAAGGAACATTAACATAGTTACATACATTAGAACACCTTCCTAGAACTCCCTTCAAGATCTACTCATGCAATGCATAGGCAAAGTCCCATACCCTAACGTACACTAAGCAACTTCCCTTAGCTTATCCTAGTAAGTGTCTTTACATTACTTCCAATGTCCCTTTTACTTTAGGGAAACTATAGCTTTAACCGACACTAAGACCATGGGTGCTAAACATGAAATTTGGTGTCGTAGAACCTCACACCAAGAAGAGGTGCTCTACATAGCCAAAGTAGAACATAAACATGATACGGGCATATTAGGTGATATCACTTTCTAGATCCTATTGGACAAGCATAGTTTATGGAACTTGGAGTCATATATGGAAACCCTTTTTATGCCTAGTGAGGCATTGCAGGTATCCACCTCATGATAATTATGGTGAACCTACCTTCCCACATTGGGAAGGGACACCCCTCAATTTCAAGTTCACTCGGTGCTAAGCTAAGTTCCCTTTATTGAAAAGTCTTTATTACGTTACTTTATAAACTATAAACTTTAGGAAAATTAACCCCTCATATGCTTAGCTTATAGGTTATAGATGAGAGATTCCTTTCATCAACCTAAATCATGTGAGAAACCCTTTCACATGCACATAGCATATTCAAGCACCATCTAGTTTAGGATACCCTTTAGAACACATTTTAAGAGCCCCTCTATTGACTAGATCATCATACAAGAATCATAGACATACTTCATGTGTGTGTGTAGACATGTATGTGAGCAAACCTTTCACATAAAAACCCTTAGGCCACACATGTCCATACTTGTGATTCATTCATGCATAATAGTATAGGTGTAACTATATTAACAATCCTTTCATACAAAGACACTTAGAAAATATGCATATTCATAATTCATCATATCATATAATACATGTTCATATCTTAATTAGGCATTTATAATCATGTACATAGATAAAAATCATAGGAAAT
Organism: Solanum lycopersicoides; assembly: GCA_022817965.1. Taxonomy (NCBI): domain Eukaryota; kingdom Viridiplantae; phylum Streptophyta; class Magnoliopsida; order Solanales; family Solanaceae; genus Solanum; species Solanum lycopersicoides. The sequence continues at coordinate 45,891,100 of CM040628.1, read as the reverse complement.
ATCCTATCAAGGCACACATGTGCAATGCATAGACAAGGTCACATTCTTTTTGTTCATACTAGTACACCTATCAAGTAATCCTAGTTAAGTGATACATAACATAGTTCATGGATATATCATTACATGCATAGTAGTAGACACAAGTGCATATTAGAATACCCTTTCACTAGACACCATGAACCTATACTACTTGTAAGCATGCATGAGGTGTATGTTTGTTTACATTTGTCAAAATTATCACATAATGGATATCAAAATCACATTGGGGCATCCACACTCTTAGGACCACAATGCACAACCAAGCATAGACCACACAACACATAATAGCATAGGAGACAAGATAACTTCAACACTTGTAACCAGGACACCTACCACTAGCTAATCACATATTCACATAGGGGTACATAGGCAGGGGGTCATTCGCCATTTATACTTCATAATTGGAAGCATATACAACATACCTAACATAATCACACACATGCTCATAACATTAGCAACACAACCTAGATCGTAGACTAGAATGGAAACTCCGCATAAGCTTCACATAGTGCGATCATAATAACCACACACTTACATAACATCAAATTGCCTTCAAGTCCATGATCAACACATATATAGCTTGAGAAGAAGTAACACCGCCACCAAATGCGGACCATACCACACAATGTCATACAAGGCCAATTCTATAGAGAAGTAGAATAAATAGGATAAACTCACCAATTCTCCAAGATTTAATCACCATTGATAAATCCTCATAATTCATAAATAATTCAAGTGTTGGTAAGTATATAAAAGTACACTAACAATATCGAAATCCAGAATTCAATTATCATAAGATCATGACCACATTATATACACTACATCATCAATCTATAGGAAGTAGAGGAATATAGGTAATTTTTACTAAATCCCTACACCTTGATCATCATTTATCACTCATAAAAAATTAACCATCAATTGAATGTAAAACAGTAGCTAAAGATATAATCACATAAACGAAATCATAATCCATAATCATCTCAACAAGATCACATTACTCACACTACATGCTAAATTGTGATTTTGCAAGGATCATGGTTTCATCATTAAATTTGATTGAAATTCACATTAAAACCAGTACATAGACATCAAATCATCATAAGCATTATTTTGAAATAAATTTGAGAAAGAACCCATGGCTAGATTGAAAGATAGGAAGTTTGATCATGAACTTTCATTGAAAACATTGGAAAGAGCTCTTTAGATGTAAGATTATCTAAAGATGAAAGATCACCATACCTTATTGTAGGAGAAATACACGAAATATTCATGAAGAATCCATGGGAATCCAAGGTCCAATCTGTTCTTGAGCTTCATCTCGAATGGAGATTTCTAGAGAGGTTTGTTTTGGAGAATGAAGTCTAATTTTGAAATATCACCTGCGTTTGGGGTTTTGATATTTTAAACTAACTTAGTATGCCCAATAATATCTAAAATAACCACATAGTGTAAGCTTAGGACGTGGGGTGAATTTCCCATTCACCCCTTTCACTAAAATGTGCGCCTGGCAGATGACACAGGTTGCATCGATTGACAACCATCAACGCCCAGTAGGCCCAACGACGGGCCGTAGGTGGAATCCGTCGTTTGGGTCTAAGGGTTTTTCTTTGGCTGATATTTCCCCATCTAAGTGTGGGACGATTCTCACCCATCGAAGGTGCGTCGCCACACCTACTTACCGTCGTTTTCCAGTCATAGGTAGATACTGCCAAGGCAATGTCTAGGAAGACTTTGGGTCCTCCTTGAGGGACTCTTGTGGGGCTCTTGGATAGTCGTGCCTGGATGTTTCAAAAGTAAATCCACTAGTATACATATATAGACCTTCCATATCAGTTTCAACCATAACGAACACGTAAAATATGCTAAGTCAAACAAATACACACATGTACGTCTCAAGGCTAACTTTCAAACGTCATCAGACGTCCTTGGATGTTTGTCCTCCAAATGACTTCTAATAAATAATAAATTGTTTAAAACACTTCATTAAAATGTTAACGGGCTTATAAGGCACATGTGATGCTCTAGACACCTTATTTCATTTTGGTTGTCTAACAATATCCCCCACTTGGGAGTATTCATCCTCGAATGAAACTTAGAATACTTTAAACGCAACAAGGACTTCAATGACCCATAGAGGAGCTTACAACATTCATAATATCATCACATTGAAGTCAATGCACCAAAAATATAAGGAACACCAATTTCAAACCATGTAGCAGTCAATCCAATACGAGCAAGCAAAACCTTTATTCACTCACTTTTTAAATGAATCAAATACATAGTCTCTTGTCATGTTCATAGGAGGAACATCATTCTCCTAATCCTAACATGGTCTTTAAACTTCATTTCATTAAGTGCTTATAATGTATGATCACACATAGGGAGATTCCACATTACTCAAGAAGAAATTAAGCACCCATACTTCAATGCACATAAACTTAAGTCAAATAGGTCAACAATGGATTCTTATTAGTTAGGCATAATGTCATGAGGTACATACTCAACCATACCATGCTTAGTTATGTTTAGGGAGAAATGTCCTTCTCCTCAACACACATACAAGTCTCATGAGT
>CM040628.1:45852374-45887488 GCA_022817965.1 Solanum lycopersicoides | reverse complement strand
TTATGACTTATGTTATATATATATATATGAAGTGAAGTTGTAGTATATGATGTGCTATGAAAAGTTTAAAATTTTCTGCTAAATTTACTATGACTATGCGATGAATGATATCTATGGGTTTGTATAAGACCTCCGAGAGGTCAAGTACACCATTTTACTTCTATGGGGTGCTTCCCGGATGTGACAACCATTAGATTCCCCGTAAACATGTCTGCAGTAAAACATTTCCAGCTTGCTGCTTATTCCTTGTATTTCTTTTACATCTTGTCGACTTCTCCATGGAGTGCAACTTGTATTGTTGATCCATATACTTAACAGTTCCAAATACACTTCCAAAGTGCAACTTTATTGTTGATCCATTTACTTAACAGTTCTGAATCCACTTCCAAAATAAGATGTTTGTATCAATGTTGTTATGCCATACAAGGCTTCCTTGATCTCTGCAATATTATTAGTAACAAAACCAAGAGGTATAGAAAAAGCATAAATCAATTTACCTTGTTGATCTCTTAAAATACCACCCCTCCTATTTTTCCTTGATTGTACATGGCACTGCCATCCGTATTCAATTTGAATAATCCTATTGGAGGTTTTTCCCAATTCACAATAGTCACCTTAAGCTGATGTTGGCAGTGATTAGCTAGGTTGACCAGCCCTTCCTAGTTATGTGGCCATTGTACATTAGGAAAAGCTATTATTAGAACATGTATGACATCCTTGAATTTAGAATATATCACTCTTTGTAAACTGGATCTTTTTCCTACATACTTTACAACACACTTGTATTTCCAAAGATTCCAACAAATGAAATTAGGTAAAACATGAAATAAAATTTTTTGTACCTCATTGTGATAGTGTTAACTTCTCCAGTTCATTAACAAACTTCTCAAACATGTAGATGAATGGACTATTCCCACTTTTTCGGCATGAGTTTTCCAAATATAATTTGCAAAGTTTCCATTAACCAAAATATTGTTAATTTCATGTTTCCCTGGTCTGTGACAACGGTAGCAATAAGACTCTTCCTTTCCAAATGTATGAAGCTTCTCATTGGTTTGTAGTTTACCTCTCAAAGCTTTCCAAATAAATAAAGATACTTTGAATGGTAAATTCATGTGCCAAATGAATGTATTGATAGGATCCTTAGGATGCTTCTTCCTAATAGTATCCCATACACTAGCTAATGTAAAGAGCTTCTGATAGTGGAGGTGAATATAATTATATCATCCGCAAAACATAGATGATTAATTTGAGGCCCTCTACTCACCATTTGAAACCCCTTATACCCTTGATTCTAATAAAGTAAATTAAGTTGTCTTGATAACACTTTAGCACCTAAAATAAATAGGGCTGGAGACAAGGGATCGCCTTGTTTAAGACCTCTAGAAGAATGAAAAAAACCATGTCTCTTACCATTAATGACTATAGAATACCAATTATTACTCATGATCCTCCATACCCTATCAATGAATTTTTCTCCAAACCCCATCTTCCTCAAAACAAGACATGTATAAGCCGAAGATACCCTATCATAAGCTTTGACCATATCAAGTTTTATGACTACATTATGCCCTTCATTAGGATGCTGAATACCATGGATAATCTCTTGAGCCAACATATTATTTTCCAAATTACTCCTACCTCTTACAAAACTAGATTGGTTATCAAAAATAGGGTTTGGTATAATTGGAGCAAGTCTAATACTCATAATCATAGAAATGATTTTGTTAGAAAAATTATTTAGACTAATAGGTCTATAATCTTTAAGATGATTAGGGTGATCTACTTTAGGTAAAAGTATTAAACAAGCGTGAGTCATGTATCTTTGCAGATCTTGACAATTAAAGAAGGATTGTACATCAGCAAGTAAATCTTTTGTAATGATATCAAAACAGCTTCGATAATATCTACCACCAATACCATCTGGTCCAGGAGCAGAATTTGGATTCATTGCTAATACTACACTTCTCAACTCTTCCATAGTAGGTATACTTTCCAAAATATAATTTTGTTCTTGAGTTGTCACGACTGGAATCTAGACCCCAGACGAGACCGGCGTCGTTGACCTCTCAGAGGTCGCAGACAAGCCTACTTACGTCATTCTTACTTCATCTAGGTTAATTTTAGCGGAAAAATTTGAAACTTTTTGTTTCTTAACATACTTATAAAAACATTCTCATTAATACATAATTGTTCACCATCAACCAGCTAACATTAAGAGATAAGCAATTGAAAGAAATAGTTCAATTCTTATTAAGTGTATCATTGCCAAAATGGCACCAATACGTAGTCTGAATAAAAATAGGAAAGAAACGCTAGTGGAACATGCTCCACTAGCTCAACTCTAAAACTAAGCTAGAATATAAAACAGTAGCATCCTCTAAATCATGAGGACCTACCAAAACCAGATGAATGCTGGACGTCCGAATAACTGCAGCGATGATCCTGTAGCTCTATCGTCCACCTGTACCTGCACCTAAAATAGTAGAGTTTGTATAGGGTTAGTACACACTTGTACTAAGTATGGGTATATGCAAGCACACACCAAGGACATGCATGAGAAAGAATAGCTTTTCCTAACAACATGATTTTTGGAAGTCAAGTCAGTGGACTTGCCAAATTGAGATTTGGAAAGTTTCCTAATTTGGATTAGAAAAGTAAATGATCTTTCCAAATTTGGATTAGGAAAGTTAGTGAGCTTTCCAGATTTGGAATAGGAAAGTTATGCCATGAGAATAACATACATCATCATACTTTTCACATTTTACACAGCACATAACATTTACACATAGCACATATCATATAGCATACAATACATTTTGCATATAGCACATAACTTCGTTCATATCATTCATTCATATCCATGAGACCTTGGAATCATGGACTTGACATTAAGACATCCCAGAAATGAGGGCTCAACATATCGGACCTCAACTAGGGAGTCTCGTTAGCAAACACAGAGTCTGCTTCATTCATTCATACGTACTTCATTTCATTTCGTTCATAGTCCAGTGTAACCACCGTTATACCTAGGATGTAGTTTAAGACTTTCATTAGGTTCGTTGTGCAATGACCAAGAATGACCTAATGTCATTACTTGAATCTAACTCACCTTTTGATTATCCTATCCTAACACCTTTGATATTCATTCATTTCATTATGTGCATCATTTGAGGCTGGCCTCATTCATTCATTGGGAACTTTAACTTTAACCGACATAGATCATGTGAGCATCATGAAATCCAGTGTCTCCCCCACACCGAAAAGAGGTGGAATCACCGGCCAAAGTGACCCAAAAACATGCTAGCGTACATGGGAATTTAACCCCGCCAGATCCCTATATTGGCAGTATAGGTTCGAATACTAGGAGATATCAGGAGACCCATACCCGGCAAGCCGGACAGTCTCATCTCATGAGAGTTACGTGAACCTCCGCCCTTCCCGAAAGAAGGCATCACCGCTCATAGCTAGTCTATCGGTGCTCATTATAAAGTTCCATTACATTCATCTCATACGTCATGGAAGCTGGCTTCTAGTATGAGGACATCATAGATCATTAGATGATTTCTCATCTCATCATTCGTATTGAGTGTGTTAAGCTCAATACTCTAATTAGAGTGTTCATAGAGACTGGTCTCTTCATTATCTTACACTCTCATAGGTGAGTACATATTTGTAACATTTACTTAGGCTCATTTGAGATTGCTCTCATCATTTACATTAGCCTCACATCATGTTGTCACCACATTCATTAACATTAGCACATTTGCTCTTCATAATTACTCACCCCTTTTTACGTGAATGTTCACTTCATCATATGCCAATGCACTTGGCCATTTGGTGTGTTTCACACCCTTACTTAACCCTTCTAGGGTTTCATTATTTCATTGTTCATTTCATCATTTCATTGTTCATCTCATCATATGCCAATGCACTTGGCCGTTTAGTGTATTTACACTCATACTTAACCCTTCTAGGGTTTATCATTTCATTTCATATATCTTAGGTTCACTTACTTTGAACGTATGTTAGACCTATGTGTCTATACATACAAGCCATGAGGCTTCATTCGTAGTTTGTTAAGCAATTATTACATTCCTAAGGTTACGTAGTACAAGACTTATGTATCTTGTATTTATGCCAAGATCTTGAATTTGATCAAAGTGGGTGGCATTATTCTTGTACATTTGTTCACGTATGACTTATGTATCAATACGGAAGTTTGGGCAAGGAAACCCAAGTTTTGAATCAATTGAATGTCATTTACACTATTAATTGATTTCATTCTAATATTCATAACATTTTAACTCTAAGTCAAATCACAATATTTACATTAAAGGCTTACTTTTCTAATTACAATCTCTCTTGCATTGGCCGATGGGTTGTGGGTTCAAGCCCCCACAACCCCATTTCGTTTTTCTTTTATTAGTTTCGGCCTATGGGAGACTTTGGGACCCGAGGTCGAGTCCCCTCAGCCACACTACAATTCTCCTTTATTTTCCTTTCCCTTCCATTCGCTTAAGGCTGAGAGGTTGTGGGTTCAAACACCCACAACCTCTTTAATGTATTCTCCTTCTTGAAAGTTGACTTATTTGAGTTGACTGTGAGGTTGTGGGGTCGAATCCCCACAGCCTCATTTTATTTTTATATTTATCTCCCTCATCCGCATAGAGGTCGTGGGTTCGAATCCCATGCCTCTCAAAAAGTTTCTTTATTTTTCCTTTTCCTTAGTTTCTAACCGAGAGGGTGTGGGTTCGAACCCCACCCCTCTCATTTCTTATTTTCTTTTGTTCACCCTTATTTCTCAAGCAAGACAAGTTCGAATCCCCCTCACCACACGAATTTTCCTCTTCTTTAATTAAACTTTTCTTTTGATTTTAAAGGGGTGAGGTCTCGGGTTCAACCCTCAATGACCTCACCTATTTTTCTTTATTTTTCTTGGCATTCTAAACATCTTAATTTGGCAATGATATATCAACCAATTGTTGGAAATTCAAGTAACTCCTTTACTCATTTTTTTTTATCTTCATTTGTTAGTAAATTTATAGGACAATACATAGTTTGTTTGGTACGTTCTTTAATTCAATTTCTTTCACGAATTCTTAACCAAAATGTTTACTCCTCAATTCAGCCACACTTCATGTCACATGAACATCACATTTTACTTCAATTAGTGTACATAAAACAACAAACAAAACATTAACAAAATTAAGCCTCTAGGTCGAGACTCAACATTCCATACATTTTTCTTTTCTTAATTCGAACACACATACATAGTTGTCTTTTCATGAATTAACATACATCCAATACATTACATTTAACACAAACATCACATAATCCTAAGTCTACCAGCATTCATACCAACCTACATTCGTTGGGAGCTAATGACAGGGAGCATGAAAAGGGGGACAATCCTAGTTTCGAAATAGAATTATCTCAGTCCTAAGGGTCTCTTGGGAAAGGGACCAAGAGTAAGAAGACCCATACCTTGTTTTCTTGTTAAATGTCCAGAATTCTGCCCAAGAACCTCTCCAAAAATCAGTCCAAACACCCACACTCACACCTCACCCGACTAGCGTAGTAGTTCTCCTTAACGTTACCGGATTGTTTTCTCGTTGAGTTTCTATCTTTCAAGTTCTTGATGAACTTTTGCCTTGACTTTATTTTTCTTTTGCTGATTGTTTTCTCACGTTTTCAGCCAAGAAAAGAGAGTGAAAGAGAGAGAGAATCGTGCAAGAGAGAGTGGGGGAAATGGGAGATAGAAGTCTAGTAGAAGTAGGACTTTGTGGGTTTGAATTAGTCAACTCAATAATTAATCAAAATTAATAAAAATCTGATTTCTTTTTCCTTAAATCAGCTAATATTTATTAATTAATTAAATTAATTTATCCATTTAATTAAAAACAAGTTAAATCATTGCTTCCACCTAGGTTCGAACCCGGGTGGAGCAAGACTTCACTTCAAGAGCTCAATTTCGGCTCTCTCTCCACAAATTGCCCCTCCACTTTATTAATTAAATAATTACATATGTATTTAGGGTAATTACGATATTACCCTTAGCCTAGCAAAAGACCATTTTACCCCTAGACCCTCAAAACTTAAGCTTTCCTCTCTTTAAGTCCGGTAAAGACTCATTCGAGTATATCTTCGTATTCGAGAGCCCTACATGGTTGGTTCCAACCTTTCCAAGCTCAATTAACTCTCCAAGTTAGTTGGCTTGGTTGTAGCAAGGGTTCGAGGTCTGGTTCTACGCGCATCAATCCGTGTGAACCCTGGTCTAATCATAGGCATTCTTGACACACTAAGCATTTCTTATCTTATCCATTTTCAGGGTTGTTACAGTAACCATATTGGAAATACAAGTTAAAATATCTTCACTAATTCTACAATTCTTCCAATGAAGATGTTTTGATAATATTCACAAGCTTCTTTAGAAATATTGACATCTCCTTGCACCCAATCCCCATTATCAGTAACGACTTTGTGTAGAAACATTTTCTTCCTTCTTCCCCTCATCATAGCATGAAAGTATTTGGAATTTACATCCCCTTATTTCAACCAATGAATATGAGATTTTTGTTGCAGAATTGACTATTCCAGTTTTAAATACTTCATATATTAAGCATTAAGGCAATGCAAATTTTCTCAATTAACATCAATATTAAAAGAAATCAACATCTCTTCAGCCCTTTCACCAAATCATCATATTCCTTTGCCTTTGCAAGAATATCCTCATACTTCTTTTTTGACCAAATACTTAAAGTACTTGATAATATTTTCATTTTAGTATGCAAAACCCATATGTGATTGCCAATAACCTTTCTCTTCCAGCATAGTTGCACGTTAGCTAAAAAAGATGAGTTTACTGTCCAAAAGTAAGGAACTTAAAGTATTTGGTGATTAGTTCCTATCTAACAACCATTTAATCAATAAAGGACAGTGATCAGAACCTACTGATGAAAGATGCATAATGGTAGCCTGAGGCATCTTCTCAAACCAAATATTATTCACCAAAGCTCTATCCAATCTTTTCCAAATTCTAGCTCCCTCATCTATTTGATTACACCAAGTATAAGATTTCCCATTCTACCCAATATCAACCAACCCACAAGCTTCTATGCCACTACTGAATTAAAAACTCTTCTTCATATTATACTCCCTACCACCCAATTTCTCATGAATTGATGAGATGACATTAAAATCACCAATGATACACCAAGGAAATACTGTGTCAGATTGTTGTAACCAAATTTCCCATAAGGGTCTCCTTAAGTGATCATTACACTTAGCATAAACATAAGTGATAATAAACTTTTCAGCACACTCCACATGATTTATTTCACAAATAATATACTTATGATCCACCTCCAACACCTTACAATTAACATCACAACTCCAAAACAATCATATTTTATTGTTAACATTGCTATGGATTTTATCCATGTGCAACTGAATTCTCTAAGAATTAATCCGTGACTGACTCTGCAAAAGGTTCTAAAATAGCAATCATGTCCAAATTATGAATTTTTTTAAGAGTTTGCAACCTTTCAAGAGCACCTTGTGTGTTTATGCTCCTAGAATTCTAACAAATATTGTTAATCAGTATAAACCTCTTCTCCTAGCTCTTTGGTCTGCTAATATTAGTATCATCAGTGTGCCTTAATTCCGTTCTCCCTCTTGGAGATAATCCTTGCTTTCCAGTGACCTCCCTAATCTCCTCAGGGTTGTTACTCTGAAGCAAAGGACCCCTTTGTTGGTGGTATGATGCACTAATTTCCCCCTCAGTATCTTCCCCCTCATCTAAGGATTTAGTATCCTCATCATACTCATCCTCAGACTCAGGTGCCCCATATTCATCAAAACTAGTTGTTTCTTGCTGTTTAGATGAATCATGGCCAAGATCTTTTTGTTATATTTTTTTAATGGTTTTTCTTTTCTTTCTACTCAATCTTACTTGTGATTTATTATTAGAAGGTTTATCAGGTGCTTCCCCTACCTGCATGTTCAAAGGTTGACCAGATTCTTCAACACCGTGATTCATTTTCCTTTTACCCTTAGACAACCCTTCCTTCCTATGACTAGGTATCTCCTGACCTATTCCAACCTCACCTCCAAAAGTTAAACCAACAACAATATCACAAATATCAGGGGGTGTAGGGAGTTCGAGCATTGAGTCAATACCTGGGAGTTTTTTATTTTCTTGTTTTTGAGTTGTTTTAACTCTATCAAGTTCTGTTGTCTGCCTCATTAACTGACTTTCTATATGCTGCATTTGAGACTTTTTGGTGTGTCTACTTTCCATGCCAACCTGTTGACTCACATTTTGATGTTGCGTAGTTGTATCTTGTGTAGCCTTATACCTATGCTCCTGAATATTATTAGTATTCATTCCCTTTTCCCCTGCACTTGTTGAAGTTTCCTGCACATCCAAATCAATGTAGGTGTTTTTGTAGGAATAGAAACTATACCTGATTGTACATTTTGTTAATTATCTGTTGCTTTGTCTGTATTATACTGAACTTGTTGTTGAGCATTATTTTTCCTCCTATAAACTTTACACTTCTCTTCCTACTGCAGATATCTTGATGGTTGTTCCTGTGGGTAGTTTTTGTGGAAAACTACTCTCATCTCTTCTACCTGCTTCATGATTATCATAATTCTGCACATCTTTATGAATATTATCTTTTTTTTTATTTTATTTTTCTCTAATTTCTTTCTTCTTTTCTGTTCTTCATCTCTTTATTTAATGATACAATCAAGTTCCTTTTGCCCTTGACGTTTACAATAAAAGCAGTAGTAAGGAATACTATCATATTCAATTTTTTGCCATCGACCATCATTTATATCATCCCCTATATAGCCCATCCAAATATTTGCAGGTCTATCTTGAGTGAGGTCAACTTGAACCTTAACTCTAGCTTGACTTCCCCTATTTTTTTTAATTGAGGCAGAATCTAAATACAATACTCTACCAATAGGAGACAATAAACTAGTAATAAATTCTTTATTGTAACAGTGCCATGGCAATTCATGGAGAAATCCAGATTGGTACTAAAGGAGTTTCTTCCGCAGGTTTGAACGAAGGATTCCAAGCTTGGATCCTCATAACATGTCCCACTATGGTCATACGTTGTTTACACCACACCATATATTAATCCAATTCGTTATCAAGGTCAATATAAACATGTCGAGAATTAAAGTGAGCAATCTTAACCCCCCTCATAATTGAGTTTGGATAGTACAATTCTTTCTAATCAATTATACTCTAGGCATTGTGTTTACAAACTTACCAATAAAAGTGTATTTACAAGGTGAAGCCAAATTTTTAATCACCTCATCCTTCACATATAGAATTGCTGGTAGACCTTGCTTCGTAGTGATCTCAGGGGAAGTCAATTTAATACTAATTCCACTCTTAGATTGATTATATCTCAAACCTATTAGCATAAGTTTGAATTGCAGTATAGGGAGCTGGTTCTGGAATTAGATCTTTCTTAGGAAAATTATTGGGATTCCCTGAACGTAGATAAACTTTTTCAGCAGGACCTTTAGATACAATACGATTAAAATTGCGAGAGTTTTTGGGATAATTCGATTGATAATCTAATCTAAAAGGATCATGACTCCTACCGAAATTATCAATATTTTTAGCATTCCTATCCACTCCATTCAATCGTTGATCAGTCTTGTAAGTAAAGGTAGCAAATGTGAGTTTACCTTGTACATTTTCTTTTTGATTATTGTGCGAAGTATCCTTAGACGACTCACCAGGAAGCTTATGCAATGGAGTTTTAATTGGATGCTTGGAACCTTGATTTCCACCATCTTTACTCTTATCATATTCCTGATTTTCTCTCCTCAACAGAGATGAACATGTCGACTGACTCGATGGTTTTTGGGGATAACCATACTTGTCCTTGTTTGAGCTATCACTGAAACATTGTTGAGCTTGTTGTGGGTGATTGTTGTAGATAGGATTATGTATCTGTGTAGAACAATTTTCTTGGTCAAGACCCCTCGCCTGATATCGATCACCACCAATTTTACCCACTATGAATCGAACTTCAGAATTCTTCAATTTTTTGGTAAAACGTACATCAAGAACAGGGGAATCAATCCCAGTAATAATTTCCTTCCGAATTTCCACATCTTGAGAGCTACTTTGAACGAGATTTTGGGGGCAATGTACGCCTTTCTTGAGTCGTTTCCACTCGACCATTTCCCCCATACATTTGATTCGATTCATCCATGAATAACTTTGTACTTGTTCCATCGAATTGCTTTCTTAGAAACAGTATGGACAATCTCTTCCCTCAATTGCGAGGATTTGAAAGATGATTCTGAGCTCGATCCCATTTCTAGAGATTGGTGATTCAAAGTACACTTCATTTATCCTAGATCTGGTGGTCACTATCCATTCCAATGACCGAAAATTGTATCAATTAGCCAAGATAACTAATTCCTTGAATGAATTATAGAAAAAAATTAGAGAGAGACGGTCTCTAGGGTTCTAGGTTTAGGGTTTTGGTATTTTAGGCTTAGGGTTTCGGGTTAATGTTTTAGGGTTTTGAGTTTTTTAGGTTTTGGGTTTAGGGTTTAGGATTTGAGGTTTAATATCAATGGTTTAGTGCTTAATGTTTGGGTTTTGGTATTTTGGGTTTGGAATTTAAGATTTATGGTAGGGTTAGGGTTAGGGTTAGGGTTAGGGTTAGGGTTTTGGTTTGGGTTAGGGTTTGGGTTAGGGTTAATGTTAGGGTTTAGTTTTTTTTTTATAGGTTTTAGGGTTTGTGGTTTAGGATTTGAGGTTTAAAATGTATGGTTTAGTATTTAATGTTTGGGTTTTTGTATTTTGGACTTTGGGTTCTTTTGGACTTAGGGTTTAGGGTTAGGGTTAGGATTAGGATTAGGTGAAGGTTTTTATTAGGTTTTATGGTTCAAGGTTTAGAATTTTAGGTAAAAAATCAATGTTTTAGTATTAAATGTTTGGGTTTTGATATTTTGGGCTTAGGATTTTGGGTTTATGGTTTAGGATTTGAGGTAAAGGTTAAGGTTAGTTTTTTTTTTTTTTAGGTTTATGGGTTTAGGGTTTAAGATTTGAGGTTTAATATCAATAGTTTACTATTTAATATTTGGGTTTTGGTATTTTGGGCTTGCTGTTTAGGGTTTATAGTAGGGATAGGTTTAGGGTTAATGCTAGGGTTAGGGTTAGGCTTTAGTTGTTTTTAAGGTTTTAGGGTTTGGAATTATGGATTTGAGTTGTAATATCTATGGTTTAGTGTTTGTTTTTAGGGTTTTGGTATTTTGGTCTTTGGGTTTAGGGTTTAGGGTTTAGGTTTAGGGCTAAGGTGTAACACCCTAAAATGAACTAAGGTTAACTAGAGCTTCGTGATTGTTTCTTGAGTTAACTTTAATTTAAAATGAGTTATATTAATGTTATTAGGCAGTGTGTGAACTTTGGTTAAGTTTGGAGGTTAAACGTCCAAGAACATCCATCATATTCGGAAGATATGCCTTAGATAGTTCTTGTGTGTTCTCTAGTGTTTGAGTGAGTTTAACGTGTTTGTTTTGTTTGAAATTGGTGTGAGATGTTCATAAGACCTAGAAGACTATGTTTAGGTATTTAACGTCCGGGTACGACACCACTTAGGACCCAGAAAGAGCCCTAGAGAGGGTCCCAATACTTGGACCCAAAACTGCCTAGGCAGTGTCCACCAACAAGACCAATCGACGGCCTGTGGTCTAACCAACGGTTTGTCGACTTGGTCCGTCGATTGGACATGCAGACCTGCATGTTTGTAAGTTTCAAGCTCAGACAACAAACCACCACTAACGGACCGTTGATGGACAAACTGTCCGTTGGTTGGTCGCATCTATGAGCTGCCAAAAAGCTGTTAGCAGGCTGGCTTGGCTTAGGTTGATTGGTAAATTCACCCCAAATCATTTAAGAACTTGGATGATTATTTTAGGGTTATTTAGGTATATTAAATATTTCCAAACCCTAGAAGTCAAGAAGGAGCTAGGAGGGATGTTGGTGGTCGAGTTCTTCATCACAATCATTGGGGTTTCTTCTACTTAATGTATGGTATCCATCCTTGAATCCTCTTCCATTCAAGGAGTCATTTCTAAAAGATTTCAAAAAGAGATTCCAAAATCCATCTTCCTCTAGGTTTGATTCTAAGCATGGGTCTTCTTGTAAAAGTGTTTTAATGATTCAAATGTGTTTCTTATAGTATTAATTGATGATTTTAAATGTAAAAACCCTCATGAACTCATGTTTAAGCATATTTAAAACTTTTAGCTTAAGAAATGGGTTAAATGAACATGTTTGTGTACGGTATGAACTTTGGTTTTCTTATGTTGTTATTATGGTTTAGCTACTTCCCTAAGGGCCATATTATGATGAAATATTGAAGAATTGGTTATAGTTGATGGAAGCTTGGTTAAATGGTGAGTTAGTTATATTGTATAACTCTTATTATAAAATGTTCTTGAGTGGTATTGTCCACCTTCTTGGTGGCGGTGTTTACTTGATGTATTTGGATATATTTGGTGTGTATTGTGAGTATGGCTTTGAAGGCCTAATGTGTGAAATGAAGTGATAATGAAGATGGTTCTTGTGGATATGTGTTATGAAGCTTAAATTGTATGTGTTTCTTAGATTATGCCTAAATGAAGTAAGTGTATATGTTGAGTATGCTAGTGTATGAGAAATGATGAATGAAGGTGTAAGCATGCCTAGAATTCAATGTTATGAATGTAGTGATCTATGTAAAAGGTGTTCTAAGATGTACACACACTCACACTTTGAATGAATGAATGAATGATTGAAGTTTAAGAATGTGGATGAAAACGGGGAGTCTTGAGGTGAACACTCATTGTGAGTTGAGATGAAGTGTTTAGTAGAAACCCCACTACCTCCCAAGAGCTTTCTAATGTAGGTTGAAGGATGGATACCCATTGTGAGTTGATATGGGATATCCAAAAAGTTATCATTGACCTTTAGTAATGAATGTTTAAGACTTCGTAAGGGAGTTATGCTTAGCACCGAGAGGATTTAAATAAGGGGTGGGTGCACATTGTGAGTAAAGATGTCGTACCCAATGTACCTCTTGAGATGAGTAATCCTTGTTAGTAGAGAGTGAGTTACTTAGTAGCAATATCCTTATCCTTAACTATGCGCCCGCATGTGTGTAGCTATTGGACAAAGCCATGTAAAAGCTAAGAGAAAGACCCCACCCTAGGCAAGTGAGGAATCCTCATCCGATAAGGGTAGTATCAGAATTCCATGTATAGATCTCACGGTGTATGTAGGTTAAAGCTATTCCCCCACAAAGAACAAAAGAACTAAGTCTCTTAAAAGAAAGTACTACTTAGGGTAGGTGGTGGTATGGGACACTATCGATCCATTGCACTAAGAAGACCTTCCGAAAGGGGAGTCTTGGTGTGTTTAATATGAAATGTATTACCTAATTCCTTAAAAGAATGTTCTACTTAGGGTTGGTGGTGGTATGGGACGCTATCTATCAATTGCAATAAGTAGACCTTCCGAAATGGGTGTCTTGGTGTTTTCTATCATGTATTGTAAATGAACTTAGATCACTTATGGTCTAATGTTAAGGAAGTACTTTAAAACTAAGTTCTATGTAATGAAGTTAGAAGTGACTAGTGTAAAGTTCTTAATCCAAGGGAATCCTCAAGGAGCACTAAGTGGGAGTAGTAGTATGGGATACTACTCTCACATTGCACTTAGTGTAACTTATAGGTCCTATTGGAGAAAGGTACTTACATGAAATCCTTCTTGTATGAATGTATTTCAAATGTCTATCCAAGAGTGTGGATTTGATTCCCGGACTAGGTAAACCTTTGGTTGGTAGTCTTAAGGATCGCTTTGGTGTGTTTTGAATCGGGTGTATGGGCATTCCCTTCTTGTCTTACCTTAGGGAGTCTTAGGATAACTTTGTTAGGGAAACCTCTCGGGAAGCCTTGAGGTCATGTCAGGTCTTGGGTTCGATTCCCCTTGACCTCACCTATTTTAATCCCTTTTAAAACCCTTTCAAAGTCTCCAGAAACTGCCCGAATTTAACATCAAAATCTGGAAATTTTGATTACCATTTTGCAGCCTATTTTTCTCCACTTTTTAACGTTAAAAATTCATGCATTTGGAGTAGTGTTTAGTGAGTCCTTTAGGTGCATTTTCATGGAAATATTTGGCCAAGAATTCTTCATTTAAGTTCAGCCACTTTACACTTAATTGAACATCATCATTTGCATAAGTTTATACACTTAAATGACACCCAAAATCATATCGAACTTGAAGCCATAAATCAACACTCATTTACAGTAAGTTTACCATAAACTTTTTCACATACTCACACATATTTTTGGCAACAAAGCTTGTCATTCATATGATTCCAAATACATGTTCTTGAAAACACATTGCAACACCTAATTGCTACCAGCAAACATACCAACCTACGAATTCGTTGGGAGCTAATGACAGGGACATGCAACGGGGAAAACAACCTTAGTTTATAGCCGAATATTCTGAGTCCTAGGGGTCTCTTGGGAAAGGGACCAAGAGTAAGAAGACCCATACCTTAGTTTCCTTCTTCAAACACGAATTTGCTGCCCAAAGAACCTCTCCACAAATCAGTCCAAGCTTTCTCAATCGTCCACACTACTCGACAACCACCTCTCTTTGCTTTATCGTTTGGTTACTTGTTTTTCTTAAATATTTCGTGTGAGTTCTTCAAGTGTGAAGAACTCTTGATAAATTTTCAGTTCTTCACCTTCCTTTGGCAGAGAGAAACGTGAGAGTAATTGAAAAACTGAGAGAGATATCGTGAGAGAGAGAGAGTAGCTTTAAGATAGGAGTTTTGGTTTGAGAATTAGTCAAACTAGGACTCCTTGCTAAATTAATAATTAAAAATCTGATTTTTTTCCTTTTCTTAATCAGATAATATTCATTATTTAGTTAAGTTAATTCATTAAATTAAATAAAAGCAAGTTAAATCCTTGCTTCTAGTGGGGCTCGAACCTGAGTGGCTCCCATTTGCGAAAATGGGTCAGTTCGGGTTGCCCCACCCGAATTTCTTCCTTCAATTAAATTAATTAATTATATAATTAATTTCCCAGGGTAATTACAATATTACCCCTGGCCTGAAAAAGACCATTTTACCCTTGGACCCTCAAAACTTAAAATTTCTTCTTTTGAGTCCGGTAAAAACTCTTTCGATTAAATCTTCGTTTTCGTGAGCCTCACATGGTTGGTTCCAACCTTTCCAAGCTCAATTAACTCCCCAAGTTAGTTGGCTTGGTCGTAGTAGGGGTTCTGAGGTCTGGTTCTACGCGTATCAGTCTGTGCAAACCTTGGTCTAATCGCAAGCATTCTTGACAACCTAAGTCTTGATCCTATTCATTTTTAGGGTTGTTACAGGTGGTTAGGTCCTCACTTTTCGAGGGCGATACCAATATCGAGATTATGTTGTTGTTTAGTTCTAAAGACATTTATGTTCCATCTATTTTCATTTGAGTACGTTTTGTATAAGCCTATAGGTGGCTTCCTTACATTGATGTAGGGCTATACCCAAATTCATTATGATCGTTTTAGATGGTTATGAGATGAGACAATATTTAAGACTATGTTCTATCTTATATATATGTATATATATGTGTGTGTGTGTGTGTGTGTTTATGTGCAATAAAAGTAGAATGCTATGTAACCTTCCTATACGAATGGTCTATGTATACTCGATACAGATATATATTATGTGTATGTAGAGGTCTATGTAAACCTCCAATTATAAATAATGAGAAGTTTTAAATTCTTCCATATATTTGACTTATGAATGTAATGGTGAAAACTAAGAGGCTAGTCTTAGTCCTCAAAGAGGATGACGACGTCGGTTGCGTCTGGGGGTAAACCCGGATGTGACAACCAAGTTTGTAACGACCCCAAAGTACCATTTAGAAGTTAGGGAGAACCCATGTGTCGGAACAATTGCGTACTTGACCTTTTCGGATGATTTGTACAAGCCTTAGCTATCATTCAATACATAAGACATGAAAAGTAGTACGGAATTAAAACTTTTTACGAAATAAATTAATAAAGAAAAATATCTTTCATAAAAGCTAAGGATTGATGTCGTCTACACAAGAAAACTTAAAGACGCGATATAAATACCTTAGGGACATGGCCCTTTACAATAAATGAAAAATACGTAATAAGTATTTAAAATAAAAACTAAGAAATAGAACTATGTCCTCGAATATATGAGGACATATTTAATCTTGAGAGGATACATTCCCAAGCTTTGTCTTCTAGTCTTCAAACGCCTCCAACCGATACTTATTAAGTATAGAAAAGTATGGGGTTCAAAAAAAGGTATTGAGTATGGCATATGCAAAAACATTTGAAAAGGGACATTTTAGTAAAAATAAGCTTTCATGCCAAATAAGTAAAACTTTCATGATTATAGTTTTAAAATAGTATAGGCATCATAATTTAGCACATAAATACAGAATTCCATAATTTTAGGACAAGGAGTCACTTAACAGTGAACTCCAAAACATTACAGTGAAACACATTGAAGCTGTGACAGGTTACAGTGAACAACTTGTGGGAAGCAAGGAAGAGGGAGAATAAAGAAAATAAAAGATGTGAGGCGTGGGAATCGAACCCACGACCTCAAGGCTGGAACTAGAGGAGGCGAAAATAATTTAATAAAGCAAGTGAGGCTGTGGGGGTTCGATCCCACGACCTCACTGCCAATGCCCTCATCCTAGCGAAAATAAAGAAAGAAAAATATATATGGCGCTGTGGGGGTTCAAACCCACCACCTCACAGCCCTAGCGAAAATTAATTAAAAGTAAGGAGGCTGTGGGGGTTCGAACCCACAACCTCCCTACTTGGGCGAATTAAAGAGTAAAAATAAAAGAGGCTGTGGGAGTTTGATCCCACAACCTCTTGGTTTAGGCGATATGGGAGAATATTATGTTAATGAAAAATGAAAATGGGGTTGTGGGGGCTCGAACCCACAACCCATCGGCCAATTCAAGAACAAGGTTAAATAGAAAAGTAATCCTGCAATGTTAATATTGTGATTTGACTTAGAGTTAAAATGTTATGAGTATTAGAATAAAATCAATTAAAAATATAAATGATATCCAATTGATTCAAGACTTGGGATTCCTTACCCAAACTTCCGTTTGATACATAAGTCATACGTGAACAAATCATCCAAGAATAATGCCATCTACTTAGATCGAAATCAAGATCTTGGTATATATACAAGATACATAAGTCTTGTACTATAAAATCTTAGGAATATATGAGTCACATAATGAACTACGAATGAAGCCTCATGGCTTGTATGTATAGACACATAAGTCTAACATACGTTCAAAAGTAAGTGAACTTAAGATGTATGAAATGAAATGATGAACCCTGGAAGGGTTAAGTATGAGTGTAAAATACACTAAATGGCCAAGTGCATTGGCATATGATGGGATGAACAATGAAATGATGAAATTAAAAATGAAATAATGAAACCCTAGAAGGGTTAAGTAAGGGTGTAAAGCACACCAAAAGGCCAAGTGCATTGGCATAAGACGAAACGAACATTCACGTAATAAGAGGTGAATAACTATGAAAAGCAAAGGTGCTAATAATGATGAATGTGGTGACAACATGATATGAGGCTAATGTAAATTATGAGAGCAATCTCAAATGAGCCTAAGTAAATGTTACCAATACGTACTCACCTATGAGAGTGTAAGATAATGAAGAGACCAGTCTCTATGAACACCCTAATGAGAGTATTGAGCTTAACGCACTCAATACGAATGATGAGATGAGAAATCATCTAATGAGCTATGATGTCCTCACACTAGAAGCCAGCTTCCATGACGTATGAGATGAATGTAATGGAACTTTATTCTAAGCACCGATATACTAGCTATGAGCGGTGATGCCTTCTTTCGGGATAGGCGGAGGTTCACGTAACTCTCATGAGATGAGACTGTCCGGCTTGCCGGGTATGGGTCTCCTGATTTCTCCTAGTCTTCGAACCTATACTGCCAATATAGGGATCTGGCGGGGTTAAATTCCCATGTACGGTAGCATGTTATTGGATCACTTTGGCCGGTGATTCCACCTCTTTTCGGTGTGGGGCAGACACTGGATTTCATGATGCTCACATGATCTATGTCGGTTAAAGTTAAAGTTCCCAATGAATGAATGAGGCCAGCCTCAAATGATGCACATAATGAAATGAATGAATACCAAAGGTGTTAGGATAGGATAATCAAAAGGTGAGTTAGATTCAAGTAATGACATTAGGTCATTCTTGGTCATTGCACAACGAACCTAATGAAAGTCTTAAACTACATCCTAGGTATAACCGTGGTTACACTGGCTATGAACGAAATGAAATGAAGTACGTATGAATGAATGAAGCAGACTCTGTGTTTGCTAATGAAGACTCCCAGTTGAGGTCCCATATGTTGAGCCCTCATTTTGGGATGTCTTAATGTCAAGTCCATGATTCCAAGGTCTCATGGCATATGAATGAATGATATGAACGAAGTTATGTGCTATATGAAAATGTACTGTATGCTATATGATGTGTGCTATGTGTAAATGTTATGTGCTGTGTGCAAATGTGAAAAGTATGATGATGTATGTTATTCTCATGGCATAACTTTCCTATTCCAAATCTGGAAAGCTCACTGACTTTCCTAATCCAAATTTGGAAAGATCATTTACTTTCCTAATCCAAATTTGGAAACTTTCCTAATCTCAATTTGGCAAGTCCACTGACTTGACTTCCAAAAATCATGTTTTAGGAAAGGCTATTCTTTCTCATGCATGTCCTTGGTGTGTGCTTGCATATACCCATACTTAGTACAAGTGTGTACTAACCCCATACAAACTCTACTATTTTAGGTGCAGGCACAGGTGGACGATAGAGCTGCAGGATCATCGTTGCAGTTATCCGGACATCCAGCATTCATCCGGAGTTGGTAGGTCGTCATGCTTTCGAGGATGCTACTGTTTTATATTCTAGCTTAGTTTTAGAGTTGAGCTAGTGGAGCATGTTCCACTAGCGTTTCTTTCCTATTTTATTCAGACTATGTATTGGTGCCATTTTGGCAATTATACAATTGAGATTTATTGAACTATTTCTTTCATTTGATTATCTCTTAATGTTAGATGGTTGATGTTGAACAAATTATTAATGCATTAGAAATGCTTAGTAAGCAATGTTTAGAAACAAAAAGTTTCAAATTTTCCGCTAAAATTAACCTATGTAGAGTAAGAATGATGTAAGTAGGCTTGTCTGCGACCTCTGAGAGGTCAACGACGCCGGTCTCGTCTGGGGTCTAGATCTCAGTCGTGACAAAGTTGGTATCATAGCCTTAGGTTAAATTCCGAGAATAATAAGTTCACATCAACCACATTGAGTAGTTTCTAAGTCATGGTAGTGAAGTGCACCACTATCCTGAATTAGAGACTGCATGATGCGTAGGAAAATTTCCCTTTTTCTGATCTTATCGTGCTTTTCCGAATGTCTGAATTCTTGGTGTTATGAGCGTGTTTAACATCAATCCTTTTTGTTTTTCCATAGAATGAACACTAGGAGAGGAAATGGTCAGAGGAGACGAAGAGCAGCTGCTAGGGGTAATCAGGATCTACCCCAGGCTCCAGCTGAAGGAGTGGCCATGCCAGTTAACCCAGCTGGGTTGACTGATGCTGAGGTGAGGGCATCTCTGGCCCAAATGGCACAGGCCATTACTATGCAGGCCCAGGCTATGACTGCCCAGGTCAACCGACATGATGTTCAGAGGGAGAACCCACCGGTTCGTAGCATGGCTGACAGGATGGGGGATTTCACGAGGATGAATCCTCCTATTTTCACAGGGTCTAAGACATCAGAGGATCCTCAAGAGATTGTAGATGAGGTGCATAAAATTCTGGTGGCTATGGGGGCCACTGATATTGAGAAGGCTGAGCTGGCTTCCTATCAGCTCAAGGATGTTGCACAGACTTGGTGCAAGATGTGGCAAGATATTCGTGTCTTAGTTGGAGTACCAGTCACATGGGAGCTGTTCAAGACAGCATTTCTGGAGAGATTATCTCCCAGGGAGATGAGGGAGGCCAAGGTTGAGGAATTCATCAACCTCAAACAAGGCTCCATGACAGTCAGGGAGTATTCCCTGAAGTTTGTTAAGCTGTCAAGGTATGCTACTTCCCTGGTTTCTAACAGCAGGGATGAGATGAGCAGGTTCCTCACAGGAATAAACGGAGACCGGGAGGAGGAGTGTCGATCTGCAATGCTCCATGATAATATGGATCTTTCCAGGTTGATGGTGCATGTCCAGCAGGTAGAGGACAGCCGCAGAAAGAGAGGTATTCGTGATTCTAGGAGGCCTAAGCCTCAAGATCAAGCAGGTCCCAGCCATGCAGGCCAGAGAAATAACTTTGGCGTCCGTGAGCAGCCAAGGTTTAAGAAGGGACTCTCCCACCAAAGGGAGTCAAGTTGATCCAGTGGTCTCTATGATAGGGATTCCGAGTCCAGAGATAAGAGAAACAAGGAAGTATATACACCTAAGGAAAGGCAACCTTGCAGGAAGTGTGGCAGACAGCATGGAGGAGAGTGTATGATGGGCTCTAATGCTTGTTACAGCTGTGGAAAACCGGGCCACATGGTGAAAGATTGTCCGAATAGGAGAAGTCAGGAACAAGGGAAGGAGAGAGTTCAGACTAATGGCCCGAATGAAGAGGCTCCAAAGAGGCAACGATTCTTCGCACTCAAGTCCAGGGGTGCAGGGGAAGGCACTTCTGATGAAGCCTCGGGTGCGTAGCCTTAATTAGCCTTTCATATATTTGACTGTATATGGTGTTTATGCCCTAGTATGAGGTTAATAGGTTTGAAGTCATCATATTGGTTGCTGATTTATATGATTTTTATGTTGACTTTGTGTTGTATTCTTTGATGAGACTAGTTTAGGGAAGAATTACTTAGTCTATTAATGTGAAGCTACTAGTAGGTCTCAAGGAGGTGTTCCATCATGTTAAGAAGTGAATCAAATATTCACCCATGGAAGTATTGAAGTACCTACGTATGTGTACGTTCTATAGATGACATACTTATTATTAGTAAAGAGTAGTGTCATTCGGGGACGAATGTTCCTAAGGGGGGGGATAATGTAACAACCCTAAAAATGAATAGGATCAAGACTTAGGTTGTAAAGAATGCTTGCGATTAGACCAAGGTTTGCACAGACTGATACGCGTAGAACCAGACCTCAGAACCCTAACTACGACCAAGCCAACTAACTTGGGGAGTTAATTGAGCTTGGAAAGGTTGGAACCAACCATGTGAGGCTCACGAAAACGAAGATTTAATCGAAAGAGTTTTTACCGGACTCAAAAGAAGAAATTTTAAGTTTTGAGGGTCCAAGGGTAAAATGGTCTTTTCCAGGCCAGGGGTAATATTGTAATTACCCTGGGAAATTAATTATTTAATTAATTAATTTAATTGAAGGAAGAAATTCGGGTGGGGCAACCCGAAGTGACCCATTTTCGCAAATGGGAGCCACTCGGGTTCGAGCCCCACTAGAAGCAAGGATTTAACTTGCTTTTATTTAATTTAATGAATTAACTTAATTAAATAATGAATATTATCTGATTAAGAAAAGGAAAAATCAGATTTTAATTATTAATTTAGCAAGGAGTCCTAGTTTGACTAATTCTCAAACCAAAACTCCTATCTTAAAGCTACTCTCTCTCTCTCACGATATCTCTCTCACTTTTTCAATTACTCTCACGTTTCTCTCTGCCAAAGGAAGGTGAAGAACTGAAAATTTATCAAGAGTTCTTCACACTTGAAGAACTCACACGAAATTTTTAAGAAAAACAAGTAACCAAACGATAAAGCAAAGAGAGGTGGTTGTCGAGTAGTGTGGACGATTGAGAAAGCTTGGACTGATTTGTGGAGAGGTTCTTTGGGCAGCAAATTCGTGTTTGAACAAGGAAACTAAGGTATGGGTCTTCTTACTCTTGGTCCCTTTCCCAAGAGACCCCTAGGACTCAGAATATTCGGCTCAAAACTAAGGTTGTTTTCCCCGTTGCATGTCCCTGTCATTAGCTCCCAACGAATTCGTAGGTTGGTATGTTTGCTGGTAGCAATTAGGTGTTGCAATGTGTTTTCATGAACATGTATTTGGAATCATATGAATGACAAGCTTTGTTGCCAAAAATATGTGTGAGTATGTGAAAAAGTTTATTGTAAACTTACTGTATATGAGTGTTGATTTATGGCTTCAAGTTCGATATGATTTTGGGTGTCATTTAAGTGTATAAACTTATGCAAATGATGATGTTCAATTAAGTGTAAAGTGGATGAACTTAAATGAAGAATTCTTGTCCAAATATTTCCATGAAAATGCACCTAAAGGACTCACTAAACACTACTCCAAATGCATGAATTTTTAACGTTAAAAAGTGGAGAAAAATAGGCTGCAAAATGGTAATCAAAATTTCCAGATTTTGATGTTAAATTCGGGCAGTTTCTGGAGACTTTGAAAGGGTTTTAAAAGGGATTAAAATAGGTGAGGTCAAGGGGAATCGAACCCAAGACCTCACATGACCTCAAGGCTAAATTTTAAAAAAAAAAAATGTGTTGGGGCTAAGGGGATTCGAACCCCTTAGCTGCTGCCCACGAAATGAATAAAAGAAAAAAAAATGGGGATGGGGGGAGTCGAAAACATGACTTGTGGGAAGCAAGAAGAGGGAGAATAAAGAAAATAAAAGATGTGAGGCGTGGGAATCGAACCCACGACCTCAAGGCTGGAACTAGAGGAGGCGAAAATAATTTAATAAAGCAAGTGAGGTTGTGGGGGTTCGATCCCACGACCTCACTGCCAATGCCCTCATCCTAGCGAAAATAAAGAATGAAAAATATATATGGCGCTGTGGGAGTTCGAACCCACCACCTCACAGCCCTAGCGAAAATTAATTAAAAGTAAGGAGGCTGTGGGGGTTCGAACCCACAACCTCCCTACTTGGGCGAATTATAGAGTAAAACTAAAAGAGGCTGTGGGGGTTTGATCCCACAACCTCTTGGTTTAGGCGAAATGGGAGAATATTATGTTAATGAAAAATGAAAATGGGGTTGTGGGGGCTCGAACCCACTACCCATCGGCCAATTCAAGAACAAGGTTAAATAGAAAAGTAATCCTTCAATGTTAATATTGTGATTTGACTTAGAGTTAAAATGTTATGAGTATTAGAATAAAATCAATTAAAAATATAAATGATATCCAATTGATTCAAGACTTGGGATTCCTTACCCAAACTTCCGTTTGATACATAAGTCATACGTGAACAAATCATCCAAGAATAATGCCATCTACTTAGATCGAAATCAAGATCTTGGTATATATACAAGATACATAAGTCTTGTACTATAAAATCTTAGGAATGTATGAGTCACATAATGAACTACGAATGAAGCCTCATGGCTTGTATGTATAGACACATAAGTCTAACATACGTTCAAAAGTAAGTGAACTTACGATGTATGAAATGAAATGATGAACCCTGGAAGGGTTAAGTATGAGTGTAAAATACACAAAATGGCCAAGTGCATTGGCATATGATGGGATGAACAATGAAATGATGAAATGAACAATGAAATAATGAAACCCTAGAAGGGTTAAGTAAGGGTGTAAAGCACACCAAAAGGCCAAGTGCATTGGCATAAGACGAAACGAACATTCACTTAATAAGAGGTGAATAACTATGAAAAGCAAAGGTGCTAATAATGATGAATGTGGTGACAACATGATATGAGGCTAATGTAAATGATGAGAGCAATCTCAAATGAGCCTAAGTAAATGTTACCAATACGTACTCACCTAAGAGTGTGTAAGATAATGAAGAGACCAGTCTCTATGAACACTCTAATGAGATTATTGAGCTTAACACACTCAATACGAATGATGAGATGAGAAATCATGTAATGAGCTATGATGTCCTCATACTAGAAGCCAACTTCCATGACGTATAAGATGAATGAAATGGAACTTTATACGGAGCACCGATATACTAGCTATGAGCGGTGATGCCTTCTTTCAGGATATGCGGAGGTTCACGTAACTCTCATGAGATGAGACTGTCCGGCTTGCCGGGTATGGGTCTCCTGATATCTCCTAGTCTTCGAACCTATACTGCCAATATAGGGATCTAGCGGGGTTAAATTCCCATGTACGCTAGTATGTTATTGGATCACTTTGGCCGGTGATTCCACCTCTTTTCGGTGTGGGGGGGACACTGGATTTTATGATGCTCACATGATCTATGTCGGTTAAAGTTAAAGTTCCCAATGAATGAATGAGGCCAGCCTCAAATGATGCACATAATGAAATGAATGAATACCAAAGGTGTTAGGATAGGATAATCAAAAGGTGAGTTAGATTCAAGTAATGACATTAGGTCATTCTTGGTCATTGCACAACGAACCTAATGGAAGTCTTAAACTACATCCTAGGTATAACCAGTGGTTACACTAGGCTATGAACGAAATGAAATGAAGTACGTATGAATGAATGAAGCAGACTCTGTGTTTGCTAATGAAGACTCCCCAGTCGAGGTCCCATATGTTGAGCCCTCATTTTGGGATGTCTTAATGTCAAGTCCATGATTCAAAGGTCTCATGGCATATGAATGAATGATATGAACGAAGTTATGTGCTATATGAAAATGTACTGTATGCTATATGATGTGTGCTATGTGTAAATGTTATGTGCTGTGTGCAAATGTGAAAAGTATGATGATGTATGTTATTCTCATGGCATAACTTTCCTATTCCAAGTCTGGAAAGCTCACTGACTTTCCTAATCCAAATTTGGAAAGATCATTTACTTTCCTAATCCAAATTTGGAAACTTTCCTAATCTCAATTTGGCAAGTCCACTGACTTGACTTCCAAAAATCATGTTTTTAGGAAAGGGCTATTCTTTATCATGCATGTCCTTGGTGTGTGCTTGCATATACCAATACTTAGTACAAGTGTGTACTAACCCCATACAAACTCTACTATTTTAGGTGCAGGCACAGGTGGACGATAGAGCTGCAGGATCATCGTTGCAGTTATCCGGACATCCAACATTCATCCGGAGTTGGTAGGTCCTCATGCTTTCGAGGATGCTACTGTTTTATATTCTAGCTTAGTTTTAGAGTTGAGCTAGTGGAGCATGTTCCAATAGCGTTTCTTTCCTATTTTATTCAGACTATGTATTGGTGCCATTTTGACAATTATACAATTGAGATTTATTGAACTATTTGTTTCATTTGATTATCTCTTAATGTTAGATGGTTGATGTTGAACAAATTACGAATGCATTATAAATGCTTAGTAAGCAATGTTTAGAAACAAAAAGTTTCAAATTTTCCGCTAAAATTAACCTATGTAGAGTAAGAATGATGAAAGTAGGCTTGTCTGCGACCTCTAAGAGGTCAACGTCGCCGGTCTCGTCTGGGGTCTATATCTCAGTCGTGACACCACCTGGATGGTAGATAATATCCAAGTCTTCTTCAAGTCGTCTCGAATGATCCTTCAACGACCGGAACCTAAAATGTTTTGGAAAAAGGAGAAAATGGGGTTAGACGCCACTTGTACTAAGTATGATACCATATGCATATATATTATCAAATCATGCTAAAAAGGATATTTAGTTAAATCATTCCATTTTATCCTGTGAATGTCTTATGCATAATCAAACAAACCATGCCAAGCAACAAGACTTATTAATTAAGGCAAAGTAAGTAATATGCATGCCAACATACTTGAACCCATTATCTAGTACAACCCTATCATCAAGGAATAACATCACAAGCATGAATAAGAGTTTATCATAGAATAATAAGCAAGACAATTACTCATGAATCCCTATCAAGTCAACAAGTGCAATAACCAAGCAAAGCCCCATAACCTTACTCAATCAAGTAACCCAACAATAATCCATAACCAATGTCCATCTCCACATATATAACCTTTAAGGATACTTAATATCATACCTTAACAATATAGACTAAATACATGTTCATAAGAATAACCATCATCACATGATATCATTTACATGTAAAGTCAACATATTATCATTATTCAAAACAATAGCATATACGTATATAATATCAACTTCCAAAAACTTCCATCAAGGCAAACTAGTGCAAGGCATAGGTAGAGTCCCATACCCCTACCTAGGCTAAGTCAAACCTCTCAAGTCACCCTAGTTAGTGTATACTTTATTACTTCATTTCAGTTTAGGGAACACTTGCCTTAACCGACAGTGACCACAAGAGCTAAGTGTAAAATCCGTTGTTGTAGAACCTTACACCGATGGAAGGTGGTTTACCGGCCAAGGTAAAACCTAACATTAATATAGCATCTAGGTGGATCCACTAGCTAGTATTCCTATCGTGGCAACATAGTTGAAGGAACTTGGCGCCGCATTACAAACATCACTCTACACCCTATTTGTGTCATGAGGCTATCCACCCCGTGAAGACCGTAGTGAACCCAACCTTACCTACTTGGGAAAGTGTCACCCCCTCACATACAAGATCACTCAGTGCTAAGTCTTTTTATTGAAATGTATTTAGTGTCCTTAATTATCAATCATAGCTTAGTTTAGATCATAGGGTCTAGCCCTTGTATATTCATCATCATCATAGCTCAATAAGAATTGCATGAGTATAGTCATTTCATTACAATTCATAAAAGTGAGGTTAACAGATTACATATAGTTTCATAGTAAGGCACATTGGTAAGCATCAACATCATTATAACTATCACATCTTACTCAACCTCACAACCATAATCAAGACAATCCAATTTAACATCATACGAACCCTACCAATCCTAATCCAAGGCATACTCCAATATAACATCATGAGTCAATCATACTTAATCATAAATTGAAGTAAAGAATAAGGATTATAAGACTTACCAAGTCTTCTTCACAATTCATCATCAAGGTCTTACCATCAACCCTTAGTTCAACTCAATTAGGTCATAAAGTCATCATATTTCAATAACAAACATAATCACAAGGCTAAAAGAATCACTACATCACAATTCGACATTTGATCGAATCTTAAGATTACGTCAATTCATCATAACCTAGATCACCTCTCAAGAACTAGCATGAAAAACTAAAAATCATCCTATTTTGTTCATGATTAGTGTAACGGCATCATCTAATTGCAATTCAACCAATAACAAAGTGTATTGAACCAATCACAACCTAATTCATATCAAGATTAAACCTAGGGTTAAGGGTTGAGGGTCATCATCTACAAACTAGACCAAACCATAAAGATAGATCAAAATTAAGTTAGAATTCATGTTAATCTATTTATATTATATAAAATAAACCATAAACAAATCAATTCATAACATGATTTTCGAGATTGAGAAGAACCCACATGAAAACTCAACTTTTGAAAATACTTTGAAGGAACCCCTTGAGGAAAGAAGTCTCAAAGATGAATAGATCCCATACCTCAATGTTTGATGAAGATTTGATGATGAAATCGTCCCTTTTAAGCCCCCGAATCCCTCCCCTAGCTTATCTTCAATGGTGTCTTCCAATAGAGAGAGAAAGAAGATAGAAGGAAGAGAGTTTATTTTGTGAGTTGCGTTTAGTCTAATGAGGGTTGAGGCCTTTATATGGGGTTTTAAATGATTTAATTAGACTCCCTTATACCCCTAACTAATGACATAACCCCTTAATTAATTAAATGTGACTAAGTTAAAACGTGCAGGAAAGTTACAGACCCCATCGACGAGACCACGATCGACGAATTGTTGGTCCATCGACGGGTAGGCCTCCCTTCGTGCTGCACAACCGTAGTTTCGGTCACAGACTTGTGCATGCGAGGTATTCCACTATTTTTTTTTAAGTGTTGGTTCACGTTTGGCATCAACGCCTCGTAGATCAACACATGTTTCATCCTTTGAGTCTCGTTGGTGCATACTGCCCAGGCAGTGTTGCCTCCTACGTGCTAGGGTCCTCCTCAAGGGCCCTTTGTTGGTACTTGGGGAGTCGTACCCGTACATTTTGTTCTTGAACCAACTTTAATACATGTTATACACCCTTCCACCATATTTCATGCATTTCTGACTCCTAAAAGCTAGTCAAATAAGCTAAGACAGGCTAGTACCTACTTGAACTACATTTCCGGACGTCATGGACGTTCTTGGACGTTTTTGTTTCTAAATATCCTAAATGACCTATATTTATTAAAATGGACATAAAAACAGTGTCTAGACCTTATGATACTTATGTTAGGCTTTATGACACGTCTTTTATTATCGAGGTGTTACATTATCCCCCCCCCTTAGGAACATTCGTCCCCGAATGACACTAAAACTCTTTTGAAGGAAAAAATAGACTTATGACTAGAATCCCAACCATCAACAATACAAGACAACATAAATCAAATCATTTCAACAAGGCAATTCAAAATTTCAATTACCACACATAAGGCTCAAACATTAAATCATGAGGTATTTCCTTCTAACAACACACAAGAGCTCAACATATTTTACATGAGTCAATTAGGACAAAGTTCAACTTATCAACATGCTACATAACTTTTCATAAAGACTCACCATGTAAAAAGGCACAACATAACTCAAATAACCAAAAAGGCAAAATTTCAAGTTTAATGCATCAATTCACTATTAAGTCACTGTAATGAAATTCAAAAATGCATATTTTGCAAGACTTCTTCAAAAATCAAGAAACTTCAATTTCTAGTCATTATTTTCATTATTAATAAAAGTAACTAAACTTAGTTATCAAAAAGATGAGGGTAATGGGACATCATGTCGGCCACGGCCTCCGATGTTGCACCCTCAACTAGGTGATTTTTCCATAACACTTTTATGGAAGCCACCTCTTTGTTCCTCAACCTCTTCACTTGCCTATCAAGGATTTGAACCGGAAACTCGTCATAGCGGAGGTTATCCTTTACACCAAGACTCTAAATAGGAAGAATAGACTCGGGATCAGCGATATACTTCTTTAACATAGTAACATGGAAAACCGGATGAACCGAACCCAATTCACTAGGAAGTTTCAATTCATAGTCAACCTTACCAACCTTTTGCAAAATTTCATAGGGACCCACGTAACGAGGACTCAACTTCCCTTTCTTGCCGAATCTAACCACCCCTTTCATAGGTGAAATTTTTAAATACACCTTATAACCTTCTTCAAACTCCGAATCCCTTCTCCTATGATCGGCATACGACTTTTGCCGACTATAGGCCGTTTGCAACCGGTTCCTTATGGTATGAACTTTCTCCAAAGTCTTATAAATTATATCGGGACCAAGAAGCGAAGCTTCACCCACTTCAAACCATCCAATAGGAGACCTAAGCCTCCTACCATACAAGGCTTCATAGGGAGCATGGAAATGGATGAATGAAAACTATTTTTATAAGCAAACTCCACCAAAGACAAATGCTTATCGCAATTTCTCTTGAAGTCATTAATACAATCCCTAAGCATATCCTCAAGGGTTTGAATAGTGTGTTCCGCTGGACCATCCGTTTGGGGATGGAAAGCGATATTCAACTTCACCTTAGTACCCAAACCTTCTTGGAATGACCTCCAAAACCTAGATGTGAATTGTGCACTCCGATCCGGTATGATGGATAACAAAATACCATGGTGACACACAATCTCATCTGTGAAGATCCTAGAATAATCTTCCGCCGAATAAGTAGACTTGACGGGAATAAAATGAGCAGACTTGGTCAACCTATCCACAATCACCCATATAAAGTCATATTGCTTTTGAGTCCGAGGAAAACCCACTACAAAATCCATATTAATGTCTTTCCACTTCCAAGTAGGAACCTGGATTTCTTGTAGTAAGCCACCTAACTTTTGATGTTCGGCCTTTACTTGTTGGAAATTTGGACATTCAGTGACGAACTCCGCTATGTCCTTCTTCAAACCTTCCCACCAATATGTTTCGCTAAGATCATGGTACATTTTTGTTGCACCCGGATGAATGGAGTATCGGGAACCATGGGCTTCCTCAGGGATCCGGTCCCTCAACACATCTACCTTGGGAACACACAATCTCCCTTGGTACCTCAAAACACCATTCCCCCCTAAGGAGAATGATTCATTTAGCTTACCATGAACCGACTCTTTCAACTCCATCAATGGTTGATCAAGGTGTTGTTTAGACTTCACCTCAACCACTAAAGATGACTCGGATTTATGATGGACCGTGAACCCACCATTCGGAGAATCTTCCAACCTCACACCCAACCTAGCCAACCTATGAACATCTTTCACTAGGTCTTTCTTGGCTTCATCTATGTGTGAAAGACTACCCATAGTCATACAACTTAGAGCATCCGCAACTACATTGTCCTTGTCGGGGTGATCAATGACACTCATGTCGTAATCTTTCAACAGTTCTAACCACTTGTTGTCGAAGATTCAACTCCTTTTGGGTAAACACATATTGGAGACTCTTATGCTCGGTAAAGACATCGACATGGACACCATGCAAGTAATGCCTCCATATTTTCAAGGCAAACACCACGGCCTCTAACTCAATGTCATGAGTTGGATAGTTTCTCTCATGCGCCTTAAGTTGCCTAGAAGCATAGGCTATCACCTCCCCGTGTTGCATAAGCACACACCCAAACCCACTTGGGATGCATCACAATACACAACAAGACCCTTTGTACCTCTGGTAAGGTCTACACCGGAGCGGAGGTAAGCCTACCTTTCAAGGTTTGGAAGCTCTTTTCACATGCCTCCGATCACACAAACTTCTTACTCTTTTGGGTCAAAGTAGTCAAGGGAGATGCAATGGACGCAAAACCATCCACAAGCCTCGATAGTAACCCGCTAGACCCAAGAAGCTCCAAATGTCAGTTGGAGTAAATGGTCTAGGCCAACTTTTCAATGCTTTCATTTTCCTTGGATCAACCTCAACTCCTTCACTAGAGATGATGTGACCAAGAAATGTCATCGACCTCAACCAAAAATCACATTTGATATACTTGGCAAACAATGGATGTTCTTTAAGGGTTTGCAATACCACCCTCGAATGACCCATGTGATCACTCTTATTTTTTGAATATACCAAGATGTCGTCAATAAAGACAATGACAAATGAGTCTAGGTCACTTCGAAACACCCTATTCATTAAGTCTATAAATGTAGTGAGACCAAAGGACATTACTAGGAACTCATAATGACCATATCTAGTCCAAAACGCTGTCTTTGGTATGTCCTCACCTCTTACCCTAAGTTGGTGATACCACGACCTCAAATCAATCTTAGAAAAGTATCTTTCCCCTTGGAGTTGATCAAACAAGTCGTCAATCCGAGGGAGAGGATACTTATTATTGATTGTGACTTTATTGAGTTGGTGTTAATCAATACACATTCTTAAGGACCCATCCTTATTCTTTAAAAACAAAACCGGAGCACCCCATGGAGAAATACTAGGCCTTATGAATCCTTTGTCTAGTAAATCCTTGAGTTGAGCCTTCAACTCTTTCAATTCAGCCGGAACCATCCAATAAGGAGGAATTGAATGGGATTTGTATCCTGTAGCAAATCGATACCAAAATTAATTTCCCCCTCGGGAGGAATACCGGGAATATCATTAGGAAAGACCTCCAAAAATTCGCTCACTACGTGGACCAACTCAATGGGAGGAATTTCAGAGTCTAAATCTTTGACTCTTACTATGTGATATAGAAAATCTTTAGAGATCATTTCGCATGCTTTTAGAAAAAAGATGATACAACCTCTAGGAATAGAATTTCCCTCCTTCTAGTCTACAACAGGTTCATTTGGAAAGTTAAACTTCACCACCCTTGTCCTACAATCAATAGAGTCAAAGCAAGGATGCAACCAATCCATACCCAATATTATATCAAAATTAAGCATATCAAGTTCTACTAGTTCACCCATCGGAGTAAACACTATAAAAGGTTCATGCAAAATATCGGGCAAATTGTCAAAATTTTTGGCTACTAGAGGGGTAACAAAAGATGAAGTAGCACCGGGATCAAGTAAAGCATATACATCAATAGAGAAGACTTTCAACATACCAATCACCACGTCAGGAGAAGTCTCTTGCTCACCCCTAGAGTGGAGATCATAGAAGCGGTTCTTCTTAGGAGCATCACTAGAACCACTTGCTTGGCTAGTCTTCTCTCAACCGTTCGCATTAGGTCAATCTAGAATCGTGTGCCCAATCTTACCACAACTAATGAATTTGTCCGTCCCAAGGAGGAAAGCACCATAGTGCTTCTTGTCACATCCGGGTTTACCCCCTTGACGTAACCGGCGTCGTCGTCCTCTCGGAGGACTAAGACAAGCCTCTTAGCTTCGTCATAGTATTCATCGACTAAAAAATCAGAAAGAATTAAAAACTTTTTATCTAAAACTACTCAGAGGTTTACATAGACCTCTACATACACATCAATATATATATCAAGTATACATAGACTTGTTCATATACGAACATTACTTAGTCTTCTACTTTTATTTCATACACTTATATATTTAGAAAATAATAGTCATAAAACCGTCTCATCTCATAAACCATCTATCGATTACAAGAAGTCTTGGGCATAGCCCTACATCAAATGAAAGAAGCCGCATATAGGCTGTCTACTACATCGTCTAAAAAGAATAATAGAGTCAACATAGAATCATAGTAACTACACATCACAAAAGAGAGATATTGGCCACGTCCTCGAGAGAGTGAGGACCTACCACTTGGATGGCAAAATACCCAAGTCTTCTTCCTAGAAATTTGGATCAAGCTCAACGAACCGAACCTAAAATTTTGGGAAAAAGGGAAAGAAAAGGGATTAGTACTCCACATGTACTAAGTATGGAATCTCATATACAATTACCAATCAAATATATTTAAAAAGGGACATTTATGAAAACATAATAGGCTACATATGCAATTAAACCATAGCAAAGCAAAGTATACTAATGATAACCTTCAATAAGTCAAAAGTGCAATGATAAGGTAAAATTACCATGTCTCGTACTCAATCAAGTAACCTACCAAGACTACAATTAGCAATTTGCTTACCAACATACTCTTCATATCATAATACATCCTTCTTCAAGAGGAGACAACAACATTATATTCATAAGCATGTTATTCAACATACAAACCATTTATATCATACTATCGCTTACATGCATAATATTGACCTCTCAAAGTTCCAATCAAGGAAAACTAGTGCAAGGCGTAGGTAGAGTCCCATACCCCTACCCAAGCTATAGCCAACCTCTCAAGTTACTTTGATTAGCCTATATCTTATTCATTCATTTTAGTTTAGGGAACATTTGCCTTAACCGACATAGACCACATAATCGAATGTGGAATCCAGTGTTATGAAACCTTACACCGATGGAAGGTGGTCTACCGGCCAAGGTAGAACCTAATGTAAACATAGCTATCTAGGTGGATCCACTAGCTAGTATCCTATGGTGGCAACATAGTTCAAGAACTAAGAGATAGGTATTCCCTCTATATACCATGCGGTAATGGGGCCTCACCTCATGAGAATTCATGAGTGAATATTTCTTAAGGAAAGTCAACACTTCATGTAGATCTATAAGTGAGTATTCATCTAAGGGAAGTCAACACTTCATATAGATCCATAGGTGAATATTCCTCTAAGGGAAGTCAACACTCTATAAAGAACAAATGGTGAATATTCCTCTAAGGGAAGTCAACACCTCTCAATGTCAAGTTCGCTCGGTGCTAAGCTAAGTCCCCATTTTTAGAGAAGCCTTTAATATTTATTAATCTTCTCAATTTAATTAGATAGAAGGGTCAATCCCTTGTATATCATCATTATAGCTCAATAAGAATTATATGAGAATTAGTCCTTTCATAACAATCCATATAGGTGAAGTCAACCCTCGTACATCTCATCATAATAGGGCACATCATACAACTTCCCTATATTACATTACTTCTAGCAACCTCACAACCAACCTAAGCATATAAGTTCATGTATCATATCAACTTATCACATCAATCAAAGCATACTTCAACATAACATTATCACATGATGACAATTAACCATAAGTTGAAGTAAAGGCTAGGATCATCAAGACTTACCCATACTCCTCCATAATCCATCAATAAAGGACCATACCATTAACTCATAGATCAACCAATCTTAGATCATCACATCAATGTAATCCAATAATAATTCACAGGAACTAATCAAGGAGAAGCTCTATACTATGAAGCAATACTACATCAAAGCTTAGTAGCATGATCTCAAGGGTATCTTCTTGACTAAGATTCAATATTCAAGAACGTAGGTGTGAAGAACTTCAATTCATCATAATAGACCCATAATCAATGCAATATCAATCATTAAAGACCATTTAACTAATTATGAGATCAATTCTATCAAACTCAACCTAATCCATATCAATTCAACATTTAGGGTTAAGGGTTAGGGGTCATCACCCACAATCTAGATCAAACTACATCAATTAACCATAATCAAGTTACAATTCATGATAATCTATTCATTCTAACCCAAAGAATACATAATTAACTCAATTCACATGATCAAATTCGGATTTGGATGAAACCCATAAGAAACTCAACTTTTTGGAAAAAGCTTTGAAGGAACCCTTTGAGGAAAGAATCTCAAAGGTGAATTAGATCCCATGCCTTAGGGTTTGATGACGTTTTGATGGTGAATTTCGTGCTAATCCAGCCCCCAAAGACCTTCCCAAGTTGATCTCCAATGGAGTCTTCCAATAAAGAGAGAAAGTAGAGAGAAGGAAGAGAGTTTTGTTTTTGAGAGAATGATTAGGCTAATGAGGGTTGGGTATTTATAGTGGGGTCTTAAGTCACTTAATTAGTCTCTCTTAAACCCCTAATTACCCCTAAGTCAATTAATTAATTAATTAACTAAAACTAACTTTTCCAAAACTGCCACAGACCTTCCACGACGGATCCCCGACGACGGTCCGTCGTGGACGTGACGGACCGACAATCCT
>CM040628.1:45824540-45851374 GCA_022817965.1 Solanum lycopersicoides | reverse complement strand
TTTGCTACCACTGTCTCACCCACCGGAGTAGACACCAAAATAGGTTCATGCCAAAACATCGGGTAATGTACTAAACTTCTTAGCTACTAAGGAGTAACGAAAGACAAAGTAGCACCCGGATCAAGTAATGCATACACATCAATGGCAAAGATTTGTAACATACCAGTCACCACATCGGGAGAGGCTTCTTGGTAATCTCTCGTACGAAGAGCATAAAAATGGTTCTTTTTGGGAGCATTATTAGAACCACTTGGTTGACCACCTTTTTCTTGTCCCTTAGCATTAGGACAATCTCGAACTCGATGACCACTTTTCCCGCATCCAAAGCAAATCCCCGTTCCTATCAAACATTCTCCATAGTGACCCTTCCCACACTTAGAACATGTAGGCTTCTCATTAGATGAGCTTCCACCCTTTCCTTTTGTAACTTTTGGTCTAGGGGCTTTTGGATCCCGTCTTGGGAAATTTGGATGGAACGTGGTTTGAGAACCTCTTCTTGAATCTAGGCTTGTCTTGAATTCCAAACCTATCTTTAGTAGTTTCATTCTCATAAGACCTTGTCCTCCTTGAGTCCTTATCCTTATCCTTCCTTTTTGCCCTAGCCTCTTCAACCCTCCTTGCATGCACCATGAGACGACCAATATTCATGTTATCGTGTAGCATAGCCGATTGACACTCCTCTTGTAAGTCGTCCGATATACCTGTCACATATCGACTCATTTCGTCTCTAGGATCGGAGACCAAAGATGGAGCATATTTGGCCAATTGAGTAAAATTCAGAGAATACTCATGAACACTCATCGTTCCTTGGCGGAGATTGATGAATTCCACCACTTTTGTTTCCCTCATCTCTCTAGGGAAGAACCGATCAATGAAGGCTCCTTTGAATAACTCCCACGTCACTAACCCACTTCCAAGTGGCCTGTTGTCCTTCCATTGTGCATACCATATCTGAGCGACATCCTTGAGTTGGTATGAGGCCAACTCGGCATTCTCGCTAGATGACAGCCCCATAGCACACAAAATCTTGTGAACCTCATCAATAAATTCCTGAGGGTCTTCATCAACCTTCGACCCATAAAAGAAAGGAGGATTCATTCGTGTGAAATCCCTAAATCTGGAGGCCATAGTCTGTTCATGGACTCTAGGTGCCAAATCCCTATTGTCTTGAGCAGTCATAGCTTGGGCTTGCACGGTTGCGGCTTGAGCTTGAGTATTCATGGCTTGAGCCATTTGAGCAATAATAACTCTCATTTGAGCTTCTGTCATCGGTGGAGGATCATCAGGAACCTGGTCATCCACAACAATCTCTTCAAGAGGAGGAGCTGGTTCATCACGGGGAGGAATTCCCGCAGCAGCCATCTCTTCCTCAAGTCTTCTAGCCGCATTTCTTCTAGTATTCATCTCCTATAACCAAAACACAAGGTTTAGGCGAAAGTATATAAGACGTACATTCTAGGGGCACGATATGGATTTCCAATAATGAGAGTGATTCCTAATCATCAAATAAGTTCCTATTCATAAGTGTGGCGCGCTTCACAATTATGAATACAAACCTAAACAACGTGGTTTAGAGAGAGACGTTAACATCAAGGATATTCAACCTCATGCTCTGATACCAAGTTTGTCACATCCGGGTTTACCCCCTTGACGTAACCGGCTTCGTCGTCCTTTCGGAGGACTAAGACAAGCCTCTTATCTTCGTCATAGCATTCATCGACTAAAAAATTAGAAAGAATTAAAAACTTTTTATCTAAAATTACTCGGAGGTTTACATAGACCTCTACATACACATCAATATATATCAAGTATACATAGACTTGTTCATATACGAAGATTACTTAGTCTTCTACTTTTATTTCATACACTTATATATTTAGAAAATAATAGTCATAAAACCGTCTCATCTCATAAACCATCTATCGATTACAATAAGTCTTGGGCATAGCCCTACATCAAATGAAAGAAGTCGCATATAGGCTGTCTACTACATCGTCTCAAGAGAATAATAGAGTCAACATAGAATCATAGTAACTACACATCACAAAAGAGAGATATTGGCCACGTCCTCGAGAGAGTGAGGACCTACCACTTGGATGGCAAAATACCCAAGTCTTCCTTCCTAGCAATTTGGATCAAGCTCAACGACCCGAACCTAAAATGTTTGGGAAAAAGGGAAAGAAAAGGGATTAGTACTCCACATGTACTAAGTATGGAATCTCATATACAATTACCAATCAAATATATTTAAAAAGGGACATTTATGAAAACATAATAGGCTACATATGCAATTAAACCATAGCAAAGCAAAGTATACTAATGATAACCTTCAATAAGTCACAAGTGCAATGATCAAGTAAAATTACCATGTCTCCTACTCAATCAAGTAACCTACCAAGACTACAATTAGCAATTTGCTTACCAACATACTCTTCATATCATAAGACATCCTTCTTCAAGAGGAGACAACAACATTATATTCATAAGCATGTTATTCAACATACAAACCATTTATATCATACTATCGCTTACATGCATAATATTGACCTCTCAAAGTTCCTATCAAGGAAAACTAGTGCAAGGCGTAGGTAGAGTCCCATACCCCTACCCAAGCTATAGCCAACCTCTCAAGTTACTTTGATTAGCCTATATCTTAGTTTAGGGTTTGATGACGTTTTGATGGTGAATTTCGTGCTAATCCAGCCCCCAAAGACCTTCCCAAGTTGATCTCCAATGGAGTCTTCCAATAGAGAGAGAAAGTAGAGAGAAGGAAGAGAGTTTTGTTTTTGAGAGAATGATTAGGCTAATGAGGGTTGGGTATTTATAGTGGGGTCTTAAGTCACTTAATTAGTCTCTCTTAAACCCCTAATTACCCCTAAGTCAATTAATTGATTAACTAACTAAAAGTAACTTTTCCGAAACTGCCACAGACCTTCAACGACGGATCCCCGACGACGGTCCGTCGTGGACGTGACGGACCGACATCCCTCCGTCCTGCACATTCGTCACGTTGGTCAGAGACTTGTGCAGGCGGGGGCTTTCTCCCCAAGCGCACGACGGTTCCATGACGATGGACCGTCGTGGCCGTGACGGACTGGCTTCCCTCCGTCCTGCACATCCGTCACGCTTGTCAGAGACTTGTGCAGGCGGAGGAAAAGTCCAAGCGCTAAGGCTGGCACGACGGAGGCCTCGACGCCCCGTCGCTTCTGTGATGCCCCGTCATGGGGTCCATCATGCCCTGCTGCTTCATGGGTCCTCCTCGAGGGTCCTTGTTTGGTCCTTGGGGAGTCGTACCCTGACTTTTCCAGCAT
Source organism: Solanum lycopersicoides (assembly GCA_022817965.1). Classification (NCBI taxonomy): domain Eukaryota; kingdom Viridiplantae; phylum Streptophyta; class Magnoliopsida; order Solanales; family Solanaceae; genus Solanum; species Solanum lycopersicoides. The sequence continues at coordinate 45,848,063 of CM040628.1, read as the reverse complement.
GATACCATCCCACACAACATTTTACACCTATGGTTACAACTGTTTACCAAATTCCGACTCTTTAACTTGGTTATATCAAAAGGACACTCTATCCCTCTTATGACCCAATTTGCCGGACGTTTAAGAGTTTCGGTTCCAACACCACTTCAAAGACTCCAAATATGCCTAATTAGCTTGGAACACTGGTTTAGATCCTAAGGAGACCATTTAAGTCTTATCACATGACCTCGGTATTTCAAAATGTTACACTTCTTTCCACATTCACCACAAGTTGGCTTCTCATTTTGAGAACTAGTGCCTCTTCCCTTTTGAGGCTTAGGGTTTGAAACCTTATCACCATGATCCTTAGGGAACTTGGAAGGAACTTGGTTAGAAGCCCTCTTATTGAATGTAGGGTTGTCTTGTATCTCAAGCATATTCTTTGAAGAACCTCAATCAAAAGATCTTTCCCTCGTAGCATCTTTACTCTTCTTCTTAACCCTTGCATCTTCCACATGTTTGGCATGCACCATAAGGCGAGAAATGTTCATGTTTACATGTAGAATAGACGAATGACATTCCTCTTGCAAATCATCTGACACCCCCATCTCAAAGTGGCTCATTTCATCTCTAGGATCGGAAACCAAAGAAGGAGCATATTTTAAGAATTTAGTGAATTTCAGGGAGTATTCATGAACACTCATACCTCCTTGGAGAAGGTTGATTAACTCCACCACTTTAGCTTCCCTAATCTCCCTAGGAAAGAACCAATGAAGAAAAGCTTTCTTAAAGACCTCCCAAGTCACCGGAACACCCCTTAATGGCCTATTATCCCTCCATTGGACATACCATACTTGAGCCACATCCTTGAGTTGATAAGTGGCTAACTCGACCTTCTCACTAGTGGATAACCCCATAGACAAGAGTATCTTATAGAGTTCATCAATGAACTCGTGGGGGTCTTCTTCAACCTTAGACCCGAAGAAAGTAGGAGGATTCATCCGAGTGAAATCCCTTAGACGCGAGGACATGGTAGTAACTTGTTGATGAGGACGGGGTGCAATCTCCAGGTTATCTTGGGTCGTCATAGCTTGGGATTGAGCAGTGGCGGCTTGGGCCAACTAGATAAGGGCACGCCCTATGTCACCATCCCTCAAAGGAGGAGGATTGACCGGAGCTTGTTCAACATTAACTTCTTCTTCAAGACGAGGAACTTGATCACCACGGGGAGGAGCTCCCGCATTTGCAATCTCCTCTTCAAATCTTCGTGCCACATTCCTTTAAGTGTTCATTTTTCCTATAATCACAACAATATGATTAAATGAAAAAACAAACCAAAAGTATACTCAAATGGCACGATATTAGATTTCCAAGAAAATGAGAGTTTCCTATGCATCATGTAGGTTCTTATTCATAAGTGTGGCGCACTTCACAATTATGAATATGAACTTACATAGACGTGGTTGAGAGAGACATTGACTCTAAGATAATTCAGTCTGATGCTCTGATACCAAGTTTGTCACATCCGGGTTTACCCTCTAGACGCAACCGGCATCGTCGTCCTCTTTGAGGACTAAGACTAGCCTCTTAGTTTTCATCATTACATTCATAAGTCAAAAATACAGAAGAATTTAAAACTTCTCATTATTTCTAATTGGAGCTTTACATAGACCTCTACATAAACATAATATATGTCTGTATCGACTATACATAGACCCTTCGTATAGGAAGGTTATATAGCCTTCTATTTTTATTGCACATACATATATATATATATATATATATATATATATATATATATATATATATAAATATAAGATAGAACATAGTCTTAAAGATTGTCTCATCTCATAACCATCTAAAAGGATCATAACGAATTTGGGTACAGACCTATATCAATGCAAATAATCCATATGTAGGCTTATACAAATCGTACTAAAATGAAAATAGAAGGAACATAAAAGTCTTTAGAACTAAACAACAACATAAGCTCGATATTGGTATCACCCTCGGGAAGTGAGGACCTACCCACTTTTATGGTAGAGAATATCCAAGTCTTCTTCAAGTCGTCTCGAATGAGACTTCAAGGACCGGAACCTAAAATGTTTGGGAAAAAGGAGAAAATGGGGTTAGTACACCACTTGTACTAAGTATGAGACCATATGCACATATAATGTCAAATCATGCTAAAAAGGACATTTAGTGAAATCATTCCATTTTATCCTTTGAAAGTCTTATGCATAATCAAACAAACCATACCAAGCAACAAGACATATTCATTAAGGCAAAGTAAGTAATATGCATGCCAACATACTTGAACACATTATCTACTACAACACTATAATCAAGGAATAACATCACAAGCATTAATAAGAGTTTATCATATCATAATAAGCAAGACAAGTACTCATGAATCCCTATCAAGTCAACAAGTGCAATAACAAAGAAAATCCCCATAACCTTACTGAATCAAGTAACCCAACAAGAATCCATAATCAATGTCCATCTCCACATATATAACCTTTAAGGATACTTAATATCATACCTTAACAATATAGACTAAATACATATTCATAAGAATAACCATCATCACATGATATCATTTACATGTAAAGTCAACATATTATCATCATTCACATCAATATCATATACGTATATAATATAAACTTCCAAAAGCTTCCATCAAGGCAAACTAGTGCAAGGCATAGGTAGAGTCCCATACCCTACCTAGGCTAAGTCAAACCTCTCAAGTCATCCTAGTTAGTGTATACTTTTGACTTAATTTTAGTATAGGGAACACTTGCCTTAACCGACACAGACCACAAGAGCTAAGTGTGGAATCCGGTGTTGTAGAACCTTACACAAATTTAAGATGGTCTACCGGCCAAGGTAAAACCCAACATGAACATAGCATTTAGGTGGATCAACTAGCTAGTATTCCTATGGTGGCAACATAGTTTAAGGAACTTTGGGCTGCATTGAAAACATCACTCAACACCCTATTTGGGTTATGGGGCTATCCACCCCGTGAGGACCGTAGTGAACCCTACCTCACCTACTTGGTGAAAGTGTCACCCCCTGACATACAAGATCACTCAATGCTAAGCTAGGTCCCTTTATTGAAATTTCTTTAGTGCCCTTAATTATCAATCATATCTTAGTTTAGGTCATATGGTCTAACCCTTGTATATTCATCATTATCTTAGCTCAATAAGAATTGCATCAGTATAGTCCTTTCATTACAATTCATATAAGTGAGGTTAACACATTACATATCGTTTCATAGTAAGGCACATTGGTAAGCATCACCATCCTTATAAATATCACACCTTACTCAAGCTCACAACCATAATAAAGACATTCCAATTTAACATCATACCAACCCTACCAATCCTAATCCAAGGCATACTCCAATATAACATCATGAGTCAATCATACTTAATCATAAATTGAAGTAAAGAATAAGGATTATAAGACTTACAAAGTATTCTTCATAATTCATCATCAAGGTCTTACCATCAACCCTTCGTTCAACTCAATTAGGTCATAAAGTCATCATAATTCAATAACAAACATAATCACAAGGCTAAACGAATCACTACATCACAATTCAACACTAGATCAAAGCTTTAGATTAGGTCAATTCATCATAACCTAGATCACCTCTCAAGAACTAGAATAAAAGACTACAAATCATCCTAATATGTTCATGATTAGTGTAACTGCATCATCTAATAGCAATTCAACCAATAACCAAGTCAATTGAACCAATCACAACCTATTCATATAAAGATCAAACGTAGGTTTAAGGGTTGAGGGTCATCATCTACAAACTAGACCAAACCATCAAGATAGATGATACCTCAACGTTGATAAAGATAAATAGATCCCATACCTAAACGTTGAGGAAAGAAGTCTCAAAGGTAAATAGATCCCATACCTCAACGTTGATAAAGATTTGATGGTGAAATCGTCCCTTTTCAGCCCCTTAATCCCTCCCCTAGATTCTCTTCAATTGTGTCTTCCAATAGAGAGAGAAACAAAAGAAAAGGAAGTGAGTTTATTTTCTGAGTTGTGTTTAGTCTAATGAGGGTTGGGGCCTTTATATAAGGGGTTAAATGACTTAACTAAACTCCCTTAAAACCCTAACTAATGACCTAACCCCTTAATTAATTAAATGTTAATAAGTTAAAACGTGCAGGAATGTTGCAGACCCCATCAACGAGACCACGATCGACGGATCGTTGGTCCATTGACGGGCAGGCCTCCCTCCGTGCTGCACAACCGTAGTTTTGGTAAGAGACTTGTGCAGGCGAGGGATTCCACCATTTTTCTAAGTGTTGGTCGAAGGTTATCATTGACGCCCCATCGATAAACACACGTTCCGTCCTTTGAGTCTCGTTTGTGCACACTTCCTAGGCAGTGTTGCCTCCTACGTGCTAGGGTCCTCCTCAATGGCCCGTGGTTTGTCCTTGGGGAGTCGTACTCGGACGTTTTGACCATGAACCAACTTTAATACATGTTATGCACCCTTCCACATATTTATTTCATTTCCAACTCCTAAAAGCTAGTCAAATAGGCTAAGACACGCTAACACCTCCTTGAACTAAATTTCCAGATGTCATGGACGTTCTTGGACGTTTTAGGTTTCTAAACATCCTAAATGACCTATATTAATTAAAATGGACTTAAAAATAGTTTTAAGACCTCATGATACTTATGTTAGGCTTTACGACACGTCTTGGATTTTTGAGGTGTTACATTGGTATCAGAGCATAAGTTATAGAAAATAGTTTAGGGTCTAAAGTCTCGCAAGCCACATCTAGTAGAGTCTAGTTCATTTGTGTGATTTGAGACACATCCATTGACAATAGGCTATAAGATGATAGAAGTTTCACTTTCTTCATTATTCTAATGTCGTGCCTTAGAGTTGAGTTCTATAAGATATCTCTCTCAACCTCTTCTCTTTGTTTTTATAGGACATAAATACGTGGAGAGAAAATGCTAGGAGGGAGGAGGTAGATGTAGCTAATCATAGGATCCCTCCCCGTGTTGACCAAGTCCCTATAGATGGCCAAGAGAATGTGAATGATGCGGTTCCCCCTCCAGAACCTCAAGGGCCCCAAGGACCTCAAATTCCCCCTATGCCTCAAGCTCCCTTTGTTGAAGGGGATATTACTAACGGAGTTGAGGGCTGCCCTAATGAATTTGTTACAACACATGAAGGCTCAAGCTCAAGTCGTCACTAATCATTTGGTTGCCCAAGGTAACTAAGAAGATAGACCTCAACCAAATATGAGTACTACCGCCTGTAGAATTCGGGATTTCATGAGGATGAACCCCCCTACTTTCAATGGCACTAAGGTGGATGAAGATCCAGAAAGCTTCATAGATAAGATATTCAAGGTGGTAGATGCTATGGGTGTGACCCTGGGGAGAGTGCGGAGCTAGCCACTTACCAACTCAAATATGTGGCTCAAGTGTGGATCTTGTTGATTTCTTCATCAAAATCATCGGGGTTTCTTCTACATAAGGTATGGTATCTATCCTTGAACCCTCTTCCATTCATGGAGTCATTTGTAAAATATTTCAAAAAGGGTTTTCAAATTCTATCTTCCTCTTGTTTTGATTCTAAGCATGGGTCTTCTTGTAAAAGTGTTTTAATGATTAAAATTTGTTTCTTCTAGTATTAAATAATGACTTTAAATGTCAAAACACTAATGAACTCATTTTTATGCATATTTCCATCTTTTAGCTTAAGAAATGGGTTAAATGAACATGTTTGTGTAGGGTATGAACTTTGTTTTTCTTATATTGTTATTATGGTTTAGCTACTGCCCTAAGGGCCATATTATGATGAAATATTTAAGAATTGGTTTTAGGTGATGGATTCTTGGTTAAATGGTGAGTTAGTTATATTGTATAACTCTTATTATGAAATGTTCTTGAGTGGTATGGTCCACCTTATTGGTGGCAGTGTTTACTTGATGTATTTGGATATATTTGGTATGTATTGTGAGTATGGCTTTGAAGGCCTAATGTGTGAAATGAAGTGATAATGAAGATGGGTCTTGTTGATATATGTTATGAAGTTTAATTTGTATGTCTTGCTTAGATTATGCTAGTGTGTGAGAAATGATGAATTAAGGAGTAAGCATGCCTAGAATTCAATGTTATGAAAGTAATGATCTGTGTGAAAGGTGTTCTCACATGTACACACACTCACACTTTGAATGAATGAATGAACGATTGAAGTTTAAGAATGTGGATGAAAAAGGGGAGTCTTGAGGTGAACACTCATTATGAGTTTAGATGAAGAGTTTAGTAGCAAACTCACTACCTCCAAAGAGCTTTCTAATGTAGTTTTAAGGATGGATACCCATTGTGAGTTTAGATGGGATGTACAAAAAGTTATCCTTGACCTTTAGTAATGAATGTTTACGACTCCGTAGGGGAGTTATGCTTAGCACAGAGAGGTTTTGAAGAAGGAGTGGCTGCATTTTGTGAGTATATATGTCATACCCAATATACCTTTTGAGATGACTACTCCTTGTTAGTAGAGAGTGAGTTACTTAGTGGAAATCTCCTTATCCCTTATCTATGCGCATGCATAGGTATAGCTATTGGACAAAGCCATGTAAAAGCTAAGAGAAAGACCCGACCCTAGGCAAGTGGGGAACCCTCATCCGATAAGGATAGTATCGGGATTCCATGTCTAGCTCTCATGGTCTATGTTGGTTAAAGCTATTCCCCGACAGAGAATGAAAAAACATACTACTTAGGGTAGGTGGTGGTATGGGACGCTATCTATCCATTGTACTAACTAGACCTTCCGAAAGGGGAGTCTTGGTGTGTTTTATGTGAAATGTATGAACTAAGTCTCCTAAAAAAACGTACTACTTACAGTAGGTGGTGGTATGAGACGCTATCTATCCATTGCGCTAAGTAGACCTTCCGAAAGGGGAGTCTTGGAGTGTTCTATCATGTGTTGTAAATGAAGTTAGATAACTTAAGGTCTAATGTAAAGGAAGTATGTCAAAAATAAGTTCTATGTGATGAAGTTAGAAGTGACTAATGTAGGGTGCTTAATCCAAGGGAATCCTAAAGGAGCACTAAGTGAGAGTAGTAGTATGTGATGCTACTCTCAAATTACACTTCGTGTAACTTATACGTACTATTGTCAAAGGGTACTTACATTAAATCCTTCTTGCATGAATGTGTTTCAGATGTCTAGCCAAGAGTGTGGATTTGATTCCCGGACTAGGTAAGCCTATGGTTGGTAGCCTTAAGGACCGCTTTGGTGTGTCTTTAAGGGGGTGTATGGCTGTTCCCTTCTTGTCTTACCTTAGGGAGTCTTAGGATAACTTGTTTAGGAAAATCTATGGGGAAATGAGTTCACATTGCTTGGAATAAGTTGTTCACTGTAACATGTCACTCCTTAAATGTGTTTCACTGTAATGTTTTGGAGTTCACTGTAAAGTGACTCCTTGTGCTAAAATTATGGAATTATTTATTTATGTGCTAAATTATTATGCTTATACTATATTAACTCTATAATCATGAAAATTTTACTTATTTGGCATGAAACCTTATTTTTACTAAAATGTCCCTTTTCATATTTTTTTGCATATGCCATACATAGTACATTTTTTTGTACTAACCCCATACTTTTCTATACTTAATAAGTATAGGTTGGAGGGTTTTGAAGACTAGAAGACAAAGCTTGGGAATCTATACTCTCAAGATTAAGTATGTCCTCTTATATTCGAGGTCATAGTTCTATTTCTTAGTTTCTATTCTAAAGACTCATTATGTATTTTTCATCTAATGTAAAGGGTCGTGTCCCTAAGATATTTATATCGTGTCTTTAAGTTGGCTTGTGTAGACGAGATCAATCCTTATCTTTTGTGAAAGATATTTTTCTTTATTAATTTATTTCATGAAAAGTTTTAATTCCGCACTACTTTTCATGTCTTATGTAATGAATGATAGCTAAGGCTTGTAAAAGATCTCCAAAAGGTCAAGTACGCAATTTTTCTGACCCATGGGTTCTCCCTAACTTCTAGTGGGTACTTTCGGCTCGTTACATAAAGATAGGGTTAGGGTTAGGGTTAGGGTTAGGGTTTACAGTTTTTTTATGTTTTAGGTTTTGGGGTTTTGGCTTTTTGGTTTAAAATTTATGGTTTCGTGTTTAATGTTTGGCTTTTGGTATTTTGGGCTTTGGGTTTCGGTTTAATGGTTTAGGGTTAGGGTAAGGGTTTGAGTTAGTGTTAGGGTTAGGGTTCAAGTTTTTTTTAGGTTTATGGGTTTGTGGTTTAGGATTTGATGTTTAAAATCTATTGTTTAGTGTTTAATGTTTGGATTTTTGTATTTTGGACTTAGTGTTTAGGGTTAGGGTTAGGATTAGGGTTAGGGTGTAGTTTTGTTTTTAGGTTTTATGGTTTAGTGTTTAGCAATTGAGGTTTTAAATCTATGGATTAGTATTTAATGTTTGGTTTTTTGTATTTTGGGCTTAGGGTTTCGGGTTTATGGTTTATGGTTAATGTTAGGGTTAAGGTAAGGGTTAGGTTTAGGTTTTTTTTTTTTTTTAGGTTTTTGGGTTTAGGGTTTAGGATTTGAGTTTTAATATCAATGGTTTAGTGTTTAATGTTTGGGTTTTGGTATTTTTGGCTTGGGTATAGGGTTTATGGTAGGGTTAGGGTCAGGCTTAATATTATGGTTAGGGCTAGGATTTAGGTTGTTTTTTAGTTTTTAGTGTTTGGGTTAAGGATTTGAGTTTTAATATCTATGGTTTAGTGTTTAAAGTTAGGGTTTTAGTATTTTGGGCTTTGGGTTTAGGGTTTTTGGTTAGAGTTATGGATAGGGTTAGGGTTAGGGTTCAGTTTTTTTTTTTTTAGGTTTTGGGGTTTAGGTTTTTTGGTTTTAAATCTATGGTTTAGTGTTTAATATTTGGGTTTTGGTATTTTGGCCTTGGGGTTTCGGATTGATGGTTTAGGGTTAGGGTTAGGGTTAAGGTTAGGGTTAGGGTTTGGGTTATGGTTAGGGTTAGGGTTTAGTTTTTTTTTTAGGTTTTAGGGTTTGTGGTTTAGGATTTGAGGTTTAAAATCTATGGTTTAGTGTTTAATGTTTTAGTTTTCGTATATTGCACTACGAGTATTTTTTTGGACTTTTTTCGACTTAGGGTTTAGCGTTTAGGGTCTAAGGTTAGGGTTAGGGTTATTTTTTTTATTTTTTTTTAGGTTTTATGGTTCAAGGTTTAGCATTTGAGATTTAAATACATGGTTTAGTATTTAATGTTTCGGTTTTGGTATTTTGGGCTTGGCATTTAAGGTTTATGTTTGGGGTAGGATTAGGGATTAGGTTGTTTTTTAGGTTTTAGGGTTTGGGGTTAAGGATTTTAGTTGTAATTTCTATGGTTTAGTGTTTAATCTTAAGGTTTTGGTATATTGGGCTTTGGGTTGTTCGTTGTGGGTTTATGGTTAGGGTTAAGAATAGGGTTAGGGTTAAGGTTAGAGATAGGGTTTAGTTTTTTTTTAGGTTTAAGGTTTTGGGTTTAGGTTTTTTGGTTTAAAATCTATGATTTGGTGTTTAGTGTTTGGGTTTTGGTATTTTGGGCTTAGGGTTTCGGGTTAATGGTTTAGGGTTAGGGTTACTGTTAAGGTTTTGGTTAGGGTTTGGATTAGGGTTAAGGTTAGGGTTTAGGCTTTTTTAGATTTTAGGGTTTGTTATTTAGGATTTGAGGAGTAAAATCTATGGTTCAGTGTTTAATGTTTGGATTTTCGTATTTTGGACTTAGGGTTTAGGGTTAGGATCAAGATTAGGGTTAGGGTGTAGGTATTTTTTTAGGTTTTATGGGTCAAGTTTTATCATTTGATGTTAAAAATCTATGGTGTAGTATTTAAGATTTGGATTTTGGTATTTTGGGCGTAGGGTTTCGGGTTTATGGTTTATGTTTAAGGTTAGGGTTAGAGTTTTTTTTTTTTTAGGTTTTTGTGTTTAGGGTTTTAGGATTTGAGGTTTTACGTCAATGGTTTAGTGTTTAATGTTTGAGTTTTGGTATTTTGGGCTTGAGGTTTACGGTTTATGATAGGGTTTGGGTTAGGGTTAATATTTGGGTTAGGGTTAGGGTTAGGGTTGGCGTTATTTTTTTAGGTTTTAGAATTTGGGGTTAAGGATTTGGGATGTAGTATCTAGGGTTTAGTGTTTAATGTTAGGGTTTTGGTTTTTGGGCTTTGGGTTTAGGGTTTAGGTTTTAAGGTTAGGGTTCGTGTTAGGGATAGGGTTGGGGTTAGGGTTTAGTTTTTTTTTAAGTTTTAGGTTTTAGGGTTTTGGATTTTCGGTAGAAAATCTATGGTATAGTGTTTAATGTTTGGATTTTGGTATTTTGGGCTTGGGTTTTGTGTTAATAATTTAGGGTTAGGGTTAGGGTATAGGTTTTTTTTTTGGTTATAGGATTTGTGGTTTAGGATTTGAGGTTTAAAATCTATGGTTTAATGTTTAATGTTTGGGTTTTCGTATTTTGCATTAAGGGTTTTTTGGTTTTTTTGGGACTTTTTTTTCTTGGACTTAGGGTATATCTTTTGGGGTTTACGGTTAGGGTTAGGGTTCTGCTTAGGGTTAGGGTGTAGGTTTTTTTTTGGTTTTATGGTTCAGGGTTTAGCATTTGAAGTTTAAAATCAATAGTTTAGTATTTAATGATTGGATTTTGGTATTTTCGGGTTAGGGTTTCAGGTTTATGGTTTAGTGTTATGTTTGAGTTATACTATTTTGGACTACGATTTTTTTGGACTTTTTGTTTTCTTTGGACTTAGAGTTTAGGGTTAAGGGTTTAGGGTTAGCATTAGGGTTAGGATTTGGGTTAGTGTTTAGATTTTTTTTAGGTTTTATGTGTAACATTTCGAAATCACAAGACATTTCATTAAGCCTAGCATAGGTGTCGGGAAGTCTAGACACTGTTTTTAAGGTTAGTTTAAAGAATATAGGTCACTTAGGAAGTTTTGGAACCAAAATCTTCAAGAACGTCCATGACGTCCGAAAGTTGGTTCAAAGAGGTGCTAGTGTGCCTTGGCCTATTTGACTAGTTTTTAAGAGTCGGAATTTTACGAAATTTGGTGAAAAGGTGTGTAACCCGTGTTAGGGATGTTTCATGGTCAAAATGTCCGGGTACGACTCCCGAAGGACCAACCAAGGGCCCTTGAGGAGGACCGTTGCAGAACTTGTCAACACTGCCTTGGGAGTGTACATCGACGGGATGGCCTACGGTCCATGTGTGGAACAACAGACCGTTGGTGCCACTGTTTCCCCACACTTGGCCAAGTGTTGGCCGTGTTCATCGACGGGGCAACCCACGGCACGTGCATGGACCAACGGACCTTTGATGCCACCGTCTCTCCTCACATAGACAACCATTGGTAGGGAGCACCTACGGAACCACCTACGGTTTGTGAGTGGACTGACGGGGCAATGACTCCTTCGTCCCAAGTATCTGACTGAGACGACGGATGTGCAGCACCGAGGGGTACCAATCCGTCGACTCACAGACGGACCGTCGACGGGATCTCGTCTGTGAGGGGCTGGTAAGTTCCTGCACATTTAAGTTAAGTCCAATAATTAGTTAGTTGGTTTAGATAGTTAATTAAGGAATTGAGGGGGGCCTAATTAAGTTAGTTAGTCACCCTATGAAGTCTCTAACCTCATTTAATCTAAAAACAACTCAAGAACAAATTACTCTATCTTCTCTCTTCTTTCTCTCTCTATTGGAAGACTCCATTGAATCTAAGCCTAGGAGATGAATTGGGGGATGGAAAAGGGTGGATTCATCTTCAAATTATCATCAAAACATTAAGGTATGGGATCTCTTCACCTTTGACACCTCTTTCCTCAAAGGGTTCATTCAAACAGATTTCAAAACTAAGGATTTCTAATGGGTTTCATCCAATTCCGAATTTGAAGTTATGAATTGAGTTGTTGATGTTTCCTTTATATTGTATTGAGTTTATAAAAATTTATTTTAACTTGATTATAGTAATTGATGATGGTCTTGTCTAAATTGGAGAATTTGATCCCAAGTCCCTAACCCTAAGTTGTGATGTTGATGCATATTGTAGTTTAATCATTCAATTGACTTGGTTAAGGTTTAAATCACTTGTAGATGATGTTGTTTATGCTGTTTATGAACAAATTAGAATGATGAATAGTCTTTCATGCTAGTTCTTGATAGGTGATCTAGGTATGATGAATTGACTTAATCCTAAGCTTTGATCTACTAGTGAATTATGAAGTAGTGACTCTTCTATACTTGTGATTGCATTGGTTATTGAGTTATGGTGATTTGATGACCTAATTGGGTTGAACTAAGGTTTGATGGTAATACCTTTATGATGGTGAATTGTGAAGAAGACTAAGGTTTGATGGTAAGACCTTGATGATGGTGAATTGTGAAGAAGACTTGGTAAGTCTTGTGACCTTATATTTTGTTTCAATTTTGGTTAATTGTGATTAAGTCATGATGATTATGTTGGAGCATGCCTTATTTAGGATTTGTAGGTTGGTATGATGTTGAATTGAAATGTCTTGGTATGGTTGTGAGGTTGATTAAGATGTAAAGATATAAGGGTGACGATGATTATCAATGTGCCTTATTATGAAAGAAAATGTAAAGATTTAACCTTACTTATGTGAATCGTGGTGAAAGGCTTCTACTCATGCAATTCCTATTGAGCTATTATGATGATGATTATACAAAGGCTAGAACCTATGACCTAAACTAAGTTATGCTTGATAAATAAAGATTAACTACATTTCACCAAGGGATTAGCTTAGCACCGAGTGAACTTGACAACGGGAGGTAATGACTTTCCAATAGAGGAAGTATTATCCTTTGGTCCTAAATCTGATGTTGACTGCCCATTGACGGATACTCATTTCATTGATTCCCATGAGATGACGCCCCAATTACCAAGAGGTATGTAGAGGGAATTTCCTATCTCTTAGTTCTTGAACTATATTGCCCCCATAGGAAGATTAGCTAGTGGATCCACCTAGAAAGCTAAGTTTATGTTATGTTTTACCTTGACCGGAAGATCACCTTCCATCGGTGTAAGGTTTCATGACACCGGATTCCACATTAGCTCATGTTGTTAATGTCGGTTAAGGCATGTGTTCCCTAAACTAAAATTAAGTAATGATGTCTAGGCTAACTAAGGTGACTTGAGGGGTTTGACTTAGCTTAGGTAGGGGTATGAGACTCTACCTATGCCTTGCACTAGTTTGCCTTGATAGGAGCTTTAGGAGGTCAATATTATGTATGTAAATGATAATAAAGGTAAATGAGTTTACATGATGATTGTGATGCATATGAACATTCCATTGGTCTTTATTGTTAAAGTATGAACTTATGTGTGTTGAAGGTTATGTTATGTGAAGTAAGTTAATATTTATGATTCTTATTTGGTTACTTGATTAAGTAGGGTTATGGGGATTTTCTTGGTCATTGCACTTGTGGCTTTATAAGGGTTATGTTTGGTTGTCTTGCTTTACTATTCACATGATTAACTCTTACTCATGCTTGTAATGTGATTACTTGATATTAGAGTTATATGAGATTATGGGTTCAAATATGTGATATTCATATAATTTGCTTTGGTTTGATTGAACATGTTTAAATTGTTGGTCTAGTTTATTGATTGTGCATGAAGGTATAAAATAGCATGATTTATCTAATTGTCCCTTTTTAGCATGTTTGGTTTTTATATGTGCATATGGTCTCATACTTAGTACATGTGGCGTACTAACCCCATTTTCTCCCTTTTTCCCATATACTTTAGGTTCTGGTCGTTGAGGTTTGGTTCGAGGCGATTGAGAAGGAGTCTTGGATACTCTTATCATCCAAGTGGTAGGTCCTCATTTACCAAAGGACGATGCCGATATTCAACCTATGGATTTTCTTAGATATTATGACATCTAAGTTGACTCTATCTTTCATTTTGAAGACAATGTTGTATGAAGCCTATATGTGGCTTACTTTTATTGTTGTAGGGCTATTCCCATGTTGATATTGTCGTTCTAGATGGTTTATGAGATGAGACGGATTTTATGACTCTAATTCTATCTTATATATGTGTATGAAATAAAAGTAGAAGGCTAAGTAATCTTGATATACGAACTGGTCTATGTGTACTGGATATTAATATTGTTACGTGTATGTATAGGTCTATGTAAACCTCCGATTTGATATAGTTAAAAAGTTTTAATTTTTTCGTATATTTTAGCCAAAGAATGTTATGATGAATGCTAAGGTCTAGTCTTAGTCCTCAAAAAGGACGACGACGCCGATTACGTCTAGGGAATGCTCCCCGGATGTGACAAACTTTGTATTAGAGCATGAGGTTAAATACCCTAGATAATGATGTGTATCTCAACCACATCTATGTAGATTCATACTCATAATTGTGAAGCGCGCCACAATTATAAACAGGAATCTATATGATGCTTAGGAATCTTTCTCTTTCTTGGAACTCCAATGTCGTGCCTATAGAGTAACTATTATATGTTTTTGTCTAAAACTTTTATTTTGGGTATAGGCAATGAATACTCGGAGGAATGCGGCTAGGAGGATTGAGGAGTAGGTTGCTCCTCCCCGTGGTAATCAAGATCCTCCACTTGAAGAGGAGGTTGATGTTGAACAAGCTCCGCCCAACCCTCCTCCCTTGACGGATGGAGAAATAAGGGATGCCCTTCTTCAAATGGCCCAAGGCATTACTTCTCAAGTTCAAACCACACTCTCCAAGGTCAAGCTATGACGGACAAAGCCAATCGGGAGGTTGCACCCCGAGCCAACCTACAAGTCTCTACTGTGTCATCTCGTTTGAGGGACTTTACTTGGATGAACCCTCCCACTTTCTCTGGTTCTAGGGTTGATGAGGACCCCAAAGAATTAATCGATGAGGTGTATAAGGTTCTCTTTGCCATGGGATTAATTTCAAGTGAGAAGGCCGAGTTATCCACATATCAACTCAAGGATGTGGTTCAAACTTAGTATGTTCAATGGAGGGATGATCGGCCTCTTCGAGGTGGACCGGTAACTTGGGAGATTTTCAAAAAGGCATTTATTGATCGATTCTTCCCTATAGTGATGAGGGAGGCAAAAGTGGTGGAATTCATCAACCTTCGTCAAGGAGGTATGACTGTTATTGAGTATTCTATGAAGTTTACTAAATCGTTGAAATATGCTCTTTCCTTGGTTTCGGATCCTAGGGATGAGATGATCCGCTTTGTGATGGGAGTATCAGATAATCTACAAGAAGAATGTCATTCGGCCATGCTTCATGATAATATGAATATCTCTCAGCTTATGGTGCATGCAAGACAACTTGAGGAAGCTAGGGCTAGGAGAAAGGTAAGAGATGCTAAGAAGACAAGGTCCTTTGAAAGGGATTCTTCCAAGAGTAGGCTTGAGATTCAAGACAAGCCTAGGTTCAAAAAAAGGTTCTCTAATCAAGTTCCATCCAAGTTCCCTAAAACTCAGGATGATAATGTGGCAAAACTGATAACTCAAAATGGGAAGAGTGGGAACTCACCTAATGAGAAGCCAACATGTGCCAAGTGTGGAAAGGGTCATTTCAGTGAGTGTTTGGTTGGAAAGGGTAATTGTTTTGGTTGTGGTAAGAGTCGCCACAAGGTTAGAGATTGTCCTAACATGAAGGACCAAGAGAAGAGTGGACAAGCAAGTGGTTCTAGTGATGCTCCAAAGAAGAACCACTTTTATGCCCTTCGTACTAGGGGTGATCAAGAGACCTCTCCCGATTTGGTGACTGGTATGTTACAAGTCTTTCTATTGATGCTTATGCTTTACTTGATCCACGTGCTACTTTGTCTTTCGTTACACCCCTTGTAGTTAAAAAGTTTGATACTTTACCTGATATCTTGCATGAGCCTTTCTTAGTGTCTACACCGGTGGGTGAGTCGGTCGTTGCAAAGAGGGTATATAAGAATTGTCCTATCATGTTGCCCAATAGAGTTTCTAATGTTGATCTAGTTGAACTAGATATGCTTGATTTTGATATTATTTTTAGTATGGATTGGTTGCATTCTTGTTTTGCCACTATTGATTGTAGGACAAGGATAGTGAGGTTTAATTTTCCTAATGAACCTGTTGTTGAGTGGAAGGAGGGAAGTTCTATTCCTAGAGGTCGCATATTTTCTTGTTTAAAGGCTTGCAAAATGATCTCTAAGGGCTGCCTATATCATATAGTGAGAGTCCAAGATCTTGACTCCGAAATTCCTCCCATTGAGTTAGTCCCCATAGTGAGTGAATTTCCAGAGGTTTTCCTCAATGACCTTCCCAGTATTCCTCTCGAATGGGAAATTGATTTTGGTATCGATTTGCTACGGTAAACAAACCCCATTTCAATTCCTCCTTATCTAATGGCTCCGGCCGAATTAAAGGAGTTGAAGGCACAACTTAAATATTTTCTAGACAAGGGCTTTATAAGGCCTAGTATTTCTCCATGGGGTGCTCCGGTCTTGTTCATGAAGAAGAAAGATGGGTCCTTGAGAATGTGTATTGATTATCGCCAACTCAACAAAGTCACAATTAAGAACAAATATCCTCTCCCTCAGATTGACGATTTATATGATCAACTCAAAGGGGAAAGCTACTTCTCCAAAATTTACTTGAGATCAGGGTATCACCAACTAAGGGTGAGAGGTGAGGATGTAAAAAAGGCGGCTTTTCGGACTTGATATGGCAACTATGAGTTTCTTGTTATGTCCTTTGGTCTCACTAATGATGCAGCGGCGTTCATGTACCTAATTAATAGGGTTTTTCGGAGTTACCTAGATTCATTTGTCAATGTTCATTGACGACATCTTGGTATACTGGAAGAATGAAGGTGATCACATGGGTCATTTGAGGGTGGTATTGCAAACCCTTAAAGAGAATTAATTGTTTGCCAAGTATAGCAAATGTGAGTTTTGGTTGAGGTCGGTGGCATTTCTTGGTCACATCATTTCTAGTGAAGGAGTTGAGGATTATCAAAGGAAAACGGAAGCGGTAAGAAAATGGCTCAGACCATTGACTCCAACAGACATACGAAGATTCTTGGGTCTTATGGGTTATTATCGGAGGTTTGTGGATAGTTTTGCGTCCATTGACTCTCCTTTGACTACTTTGACCCAAAAGAGCAAGAATTTTGAGTAGTCGGAAGCATGTGAAAATAGCTTCCAAATATTGAAAGATAGGCTTACTTTGGCAACGGTGTTGACTTTACCAGAGCGTACAAAGGGCTTTGTGGTTTATTTTGATGCATCCCGTGTTGGTTTTGGGTGTGTAGTTATGCAACATGGGAAAGTTATTGCGTATGCTTCTAGTCAACTTAATGTGCATGAGAGGAACTATCCCACTCATGACCTTGAGTTAGCGACCGTGTTGTTTGCTTTGAAAATATGGAGGCATTATTTGTATGGTGTCCATGTTTATGTGTTGACCGATCATAAAAGTCTCCAATATGTGTTTACCCAAAAGGAGTTGAATCTACGACAAAGAAGATGGCTTGAATTATTAAAATACTATGATATGAGTGGTCTTTATCATCCGGGCAAGGCGAATATTATAGCGGAAGCTCTAAGCCGTTTGTCTATGGGTAGTGTGTCTCACGTTGAAGAAGCCAAAAAGGACCTAGTGAAAGAGGTTCATAGGTTAGCTAGGTTGGGTGTGATATTGGAAGGTTCTCCAAATGGTGGTGTGATGGTCCATCATAACTCCGAATCATCTTTGGTTGTTGAGGTAAAGTCTAAACAACACCTTGATAAACCATTAATGAGTTGAAAGAATCGGTTCTTGGCAAAATAAATGATTCTTTCTCCTTAGGGGGAGATGGTGTATTGAGATATCAAGGACGATTATGTGTTGCCAATATAGATGATTTGAGGAATCGTATCCTTGAAGAAGCTCATGGGTCCCACTATTGCATTCATCCGGGGTCAACAAAAATATATCATGACCTTAGGGAGGTGTACTGGTGGGAAGGTTTGTAAAAAGACATAGCGGAGTTTGTTGCTAAGTGTCCAAATTGCCAACAAGTCAAGGCCAAACATCTAAAACCAGGAGGCTTACTACAAGAGATCAAAATTCCTACTTGGAAGTGGGAAGACATCAATATGGATTTTGTGGTAGGTTTGCCCAAGACCCAAAAACAATATGAATCCATATGGGTGGTGGTTGATACGTTGACCAAATCCGCTCAATTTATTCCCGTCAAGTCTACTTATTCAGGGGAAGATTATGCTAAGATCTTCATAGATGAGATAGTGTGTCGCCATGGTATTCCGTTATCCATCATATCGGATAGGGGTGCACAATTCACATCTAGGTTTTGGAGGTCGTTTCAAGAAGGGTTGGGTTCTAAGGTGAAGTTGAGTACCGCTTTTCATCCTCAAACAGATGGTCAAGAGGAACGTGCTATTCAAACCCTTGAGGATATGCTTAGAGCTTGTTTCATCGATTTCAAAGGGAGTTGGGATAAGCATTTGCCTTTGGTAGAGTTTGCTTATAATAATAGTTTTCATTCATCAATTTTCATGGCTCCCTATGAAGCCTTGTACGGTAGGAGGTGTAGGTCTCCTATTGGGTTGTTTGAGTTCAGTGACTCTTCAATTCTTTGTCCCGATTTAATTTATAAGACTTTGGAGAAAGTTCATATAATAAGAAATCGTTTGCAAACAGCCTATAGTCGGCAAAAGTCCTATGCCGATAATAGGAGGAGGGATCTTGAGTTTGAGGAAGGTGAAAAAGTGTATTTAAAAATTTCTCCTATGAAGGGGGTGGTTAGATTTGGCAAGAAGGGGAAGATGAGCCCTTGTTATGTGGGTCCCTATGAGATCTTGCAAAGGGTTGTAAGGTTGCCTATGAGTTGAGGTTGCCTAGTGAAGTGTGTGGGTGATCCTGAGTCCATTCTTCCTATTGAGGGCCTTGGTGTCAAGGATAACCTCTCTTATGAGGAGGTTCCGATTCAAATTCTTTATAGGCAAGTGAAAAGGTTGAGGAACAAAGAGGTAGTGTCCGTAAAAGTCACTTAGTTGAGGGTGCAACATGGGAGGCCGAGGAAACATAAAGTCCCGATACCCCCATCTTTTTATAATTGACGTTATACATTTTTTTAATAGTATAAATATGATTAGAAATTTAAGTCCCTTGATTTTTGGGGTGAATATGTGCAAAAGTTGAATTTTGAAATGTGCACAATGAAGTGCACAGTGAAGCTTCAGTGAATTGCCTTCAAAATTTGATATTTTTGTTTTTGGCTTGTTTTGAGTCATGTTGTGCATGTTGACATGTTGAGTACCTATGAAATGTTTTGTATCATGTTGATAAGTTGAACTTGATTCTAATTGACTCATGTGTGTCATGTTGAGCTCAAATGGTTGTTGTGAGAAGGAAGTACGTCATGAAGTAATGTTGAGTCTCATAGTTGGTAAAGTTTTGAATTGCCTTGATTGAAATGATATGCATTGTGTTGTATTGAAATGATGTTGTTTGGTCTGCTAGTCTTGAGTCTATTCCTTCCTTGAAAAGAATTTTTGTGTCATTCGGGGACGAATGTTCCTAAGTGGGGGATAATGTAACATTTCAAAATCACAAGACATGTCATTAAGCCTAGCATAGGTGTCGGAAAGTCTAGACACTATTTTTAAGGTTAGTTTAATGAATATGGGTCACTTAGGAAGTTTTGGAACCAAAATGTTCAAGAACGTCCATGACGTCCGAAAGTTGGTTCAAAGAGGTGCTATTGTGCCTTCGCATATTTGATTAGTTTTTAAGAGTCGGAATTTAACGAAATCTTGTGAAAAGGTGTGTAACACGTGTTATGGATGTTTCATGGTCGAAATGTCCGGGTACGACTCCCCAAGGACCAACCAAGGGCTCTTGAGGAGGACTGTTGCTGAACTTGTCAACACTGCCTGGGCAGTGTGCATTGACGGGATGGCCAACGGTCCGTGTGGACAAACGGACCGTTGGTGCCACCGTTGCCCCACAGGTGGCCAAATGTTGGTCGTGTGCATCGACGGGGAAACCCACGTTCCGTGTAAGAACCAATGGACCATCGATGCTGTCACGACTGAAATCTAGACCCCAGACGAGACCGGCGTCGTTGACCTCTCAGAGGTCGCAGACAAGCCTACTTACGTCATTCCTACTTTACATAGGTTAATTTTAGCGGAAAATTTGAAACTTTTTGTCTATAAATATTGCTTACTAAACATTTCTAATACATTCGTAATTTGTTCACCATCAACCATCTAACATTAAGAGATAATCAAATGAAAGGTATAGTTCAATACTTATAAAGCGTATAATTGCCAAAATGGCACCAACACATAGTCTGAATAAAAACAGGAAAGAAACGCTAGTGGAACATGCTCCACTAGCTCAACTCTAAAACTAAGCTAGAATATAAAACAGTAGCATCCTCGAAAGCATGAGAACCTACCAACTCCGGATGAACGATGGACGTCTGAATAACTGCAACGATGATCCTGTAGCTCTATCGTCCACCTGTGCCTGCACCTAAAATAGTAAAGTTTGTATAGGGTTAGTACACACTTGTACTAAGTATGGGTATATGCAAGAACACACCAAGGACATGCATGAGAAAGAATAGCTCTTTCCTAAAAACATGATTTTTGGAAGTCAAGTCAGTGGACTTGCCAAATTAAGATTAGGAAAGTTTCCAAATTTGGATTAGGAAAGTAAATGAGCTTTTCAAATTTGGATTAGGAAAGTTATGCCATGAGAATAACATATGTCATCATACTTATCACATTTGCACCCAACACATAACATTTACACATAGCACATATCATATAGCACATAACACCTTTTGCATTTAGCACATAACTTCTTTAATGTCATTCATTCATATGCCATGAGACCTTGGAATCATGGACTTAACAATAAGACATCCCAGAAATGAGGGCTCAACATATGGGAACTCAACTAGGGAGTCTTCATTAGAAAACACAGAGTCTGTTTCATTCATTCATACATACTTCATTTCATTTCGTTCATAGGCAAGTGTGAAAACCAGCTATACCTAGAGTGTAGTTTACGACTTTTATCGGGTTTGCTGTGCAATGATCAAGAATAACCTAGTGTTATTACCTGAGTCTAGCTCACCTCTTGATTATCTTATCCTAACACCTTTGGTATCGTTCATTTCATTATGTGCACCATTTGAGGCTGGCCTCATTCATTCATTGGGAACTTTAACTTTAACCAACATAGATCATGTGAGCATCATGAAATCCAGTGTCTCCCGCACACCGAAAAGAGGTGGAATCACCGGCCAAGGTGACCCAAAAACATGCTAGCGTACATGGGAATTTAACCCCGCCAGATCCCTATATTGGCAGTATAGGTTCGAAGACTAGGAGATGTATGGAGACCCATACCCTGCAAGCCGTACAGTCTCATCTCATGAGAGTTACGTGAACCTTCGCCCTTCCCGAAAGAAGGCATCACCGCTCATAGCTAGTCTATCGGTGCTCAGTATAAAGTTCTATTTCATTCAACTCATACGTCATGGAAGCTGACTTCTAGTATGAGGACATCATAGCTCATTAGATGATTTCTCATCTCATCATTAGTATCAAGTGTGTTAAGCTCAATACCTTCAGTAGAGTGTTCATAGAGACTGATCTCTTCATTACCTTACACTCTCATAGGTGAGTACGTATTGGTAACATTTATTTAGGCTCATTCGAGATTACTCTCATCATTTACATTAACCTTATATCATGTTGTCACCACATTCTTTATCATTAACACCCTTGCTTTTCATAGTTACTCACCTCTTATTACGTGAACGTTCATTTCATCATATGCCAATGCACTTGGACATTTCGTGTATCTTACACTCATACTTAACCCTTCTAGGGTTCATCATTTCATTACATACTTCCTAGATTCACTTACTGAACGTATGTTAGACTTATGCGTCTATACATTCAAGCCATGACAATTCATTCATATTTCGTCTAAGATTATGTGATACAAGACTTATGCATCTTGTATATGTGCCAAGATCTTCATTTCGATCTAAGTATGTGGCATTATTCTCGGATATTTTATTCACGTATGACTTATGTATCAATACGGAAGCTTGAGCAACGAAATCCAAGTCTTGAATCAATTGGATATCATTTATATTTTTAATTGATTTTATTCTAATATTCATAACATTATGACTCTAAGTTAAATCACAATATTAACATTGATGGATTAATTTTCTCCTTAGTAATAATCCTAATTTGGCCGAAGGGTTGTGGGTTCGAACCCCCACAACCCCTTTGTAATTTTTATTAACTTCATCTTGCCCAATTTCGCCTCATCCAAGAGGTTGTGGGATCAAACCCCCACAGCCTCTTTTACTTTGTTCTTTAATTCGCCTAAGTAGGGAGGTTGTGGGTTCGAACCCCCATAGCCTCCTTACCTTTAATTAAATTTCGCTAAGGGCTGTGAGGTGGTGGGTTCGAACCCCCACAGCCCCATATATATATTTTTAAAATTTTTTTTTCGCTAAGTTGAGGTCATTGACAGTAAGGTCGTGGGATCGAACCCCCACAGCCTGACTTGTTTTAATACTCTTTTTCTCCCCCTCTATTTCCAGCCTTGAGGTCGTGGGTTCGATTCCCACGCCTCACATCTTTTAATTTTCTTTATTCTCCCTCTTCATTTCTTCCCACGAGTCGTGTGTTCGATTCCCCCCATCCCCATTTTCCTTATTAATTCATTTCGTGGGCAGCAGCTAAGAGGTTCGAATCCACTTAACTCCATTACATTTTTTTAAAAATATTTCAGCCTCTTGGTCATGTGAGGTCTTGGGTTCGATTACCCTTGACCTCACCTACTTTAATCCCTTTTAAAACTCTTCCAAAATTCCCAGAATCTGCCCGAAACCAACATCACAAGCTGGAAATTTTTTATTACCTTTTTGCAGCCTATTTTCTCCACTCTTTAACATTAAATGTTCATGCATTTGGAGTAGTGTTTAGTGAGTCCTTTAGGTGCATTTTCATGGATATATTTGGCCAAGAGTTTATCGTTAAATTCAGCCACATTACACTTAAATGAACATCATCATTTACATAAGTTTATACACTTAAAATGACAACCAAAACCATATCAAACTTGAAGCCATAAATCAAAACTCATTTACAGTAATTTTACAGTAAACTTTTGCACATACACACACATATTTTCGGCAAACAAAGCTTGTCATTCATATGATTCCAAATACATGTTCATGAACATATTCATCACGAAAACACATTGCAATACCTAATCTCTACCAGCAAACATACCAACCTATGATTTGATGGGAGCTAATGACAGGGACATGCAACGGGGAACAACTTAGTTTCGGATTAAAATCGTATGAGTCCTAAGGGTCTCTTGGGAAAGGGACCAAGAGTAAGAAGACCCATACCTTTAATTTTTCTTGTTCAACCTCGAAATTACTGCCCAAATCCTCTCCAAAATCAGTC
>CM040628.1:45483163-45824515 GCA_022817965.1 Solanum lycopersicoides | reverse complement strand
ACTACCTAATCTATAACCAAGCCCTAAACCCTAAACCCTAAACAATAAGTCCAAAAGAAATCAGTCCAAAAAACAAAAACCCAGACAAAACACTAAACAATCGATATTAAACCTCAAAAAAAGCCACAAACCATAAAACCAAAAAAAAATTAAACTCAAACCCTAACCCTAACCTTAACCCTAACCCTACCCTAAACCTAACAAAAACCCCTAGCCCGAAATATAAAAACTCAATCATTAAACACTAAACCAAAGATTTTAAACCAAAAATCCTAAACCCCAAAAACTGAAACCTAAAATAACCCAACCCTAACCCTAACCCTATCCATAACACTAACCCTAACCCTAACCCTATCCCTATCCTTAACCCTAACCCTAAACCTATCATTAACCCTAACCTAAACCCTAAACCCTAAACTCAAAGCCCAAAATACAAAAACACAACATTAAACACTAAACCATGATATTACAACTCAAATACTTAACATCAAACCTAAAACCTAACAAACAACCTAAACACTAACCTAACCCTAACCCTAACCCTAACCCTAACCTTAACCCTAACCCTTACCCTAAACCATTAACCAAAAACCCCTAGCCCGAAATACAAAAAGCTAAACATTAAACACTACACCAAAGATTTTAAACCAAAATCCTAAACCCCAAAAACTGAAACCTAAAATAACCCTAACCCTAACCCTAACCCTATCCATAACCCTAACCCTAACCCTAACCTATCCTAACCCTAACCCTAAACCCGAAACCCAAACCCAAAGCCCAAAATACAAAAACCCTAACATTTAACACTAAACCATAGATATTACAAATAAAATACTTAACCACAAACCTTAAAACCTAACAAAAAACATAAACCCTAACCCTAACCCTAACATTAACCCTAACCCTAACCCTGCCATATACCCTAAACCCAATCCCAAAATACCAAAACCCATACATTAAACACTAAATCATTGATATTAAACCTCAAATCCTAAACCCTAAACCTAAAAACCTAAAAAAAACAAAATCTATTCCTAACCCTAACCTAACCCTAACCATATCCTAAACCATTAACCTAAACCATAAACCCGAAAGCCTAAGCCCAAATTACCAAAACCCAAACATTAAATACTAAACCATAGATTTTATACCTTATATTCTAAACCCTGAACCATAAAACCTAAAAAACCATACACCTGAAGCCCAATTCTAACTCTAACCCTAACCCTAAACCATCAACCCAAAATCCCAATCCCAAAATACAAAAAATAAAACATTAAATACAAAACCATAGATTTTAAACCAAAAATGCTAAACCCCAAAACCTAAACCCTAACAAAAACCTAAACCCTAACCTTAACCCTATCCCTAACACGAAACCTAACCCTAACCATATCCTTAACCCTAACCCTAAACCCTAAACGCTATACCTTAATCCAAAAATAACAAAACCCTAACATTTTTAGGGTTGTAATATCTACGATTTAGTGTTTAATGTTAGGTTTGTTAATTGAGCTTGGAAAGGTTGGAACCAACCATGTGAGGCTCACGAAAACGAAGATTTAATCGAAGGAGTCCTTACCGGACTTAAAGAAGAAAATTCAAGTTTTGAGGGTCCAAGGGTAAAATGGTCTTTTCCAGGCCAAGGGAAATATTGTAATTACCCTGAGGAATTAATTTATTAATTAATTAATTTAATTAAATAAAGAAATTCGGGTTGGGGCAACCCAAGTGACCCATTTTCGCAAATGGAGAGTCACTCGGGTTCGAGCCCCACTAGAAGCAATGATTTATCTTGCTTTATTTGATTGGATAAATTAATTAAATTAAATAATAAATATTATCTGATTTAAGAAAAAGAAAAATCAGAATTTATTAATAGTTTAGCAAGGAGTCCTACTTTGACTAATTCCCAAACCAAAACTCCTAACTTAAAGCCACTCTCTCTCACGATCTCTCTCTCTCACGTTTTCACCATTCACTCTCACGTTTCTCTCTGCCTAAGCAAGTTCAAAAACAGAAATATATTGAAGTTCTTCACACTTGAATAACTCATACCAAAAATCTAAGAAAACAACATAAATCCATCACTTTAAGCAAAGGGGAGGAGTTTTCCGTCGATTGGTGTTGAAGTGTTGACTTTGGACTGAAGACAGTCCAAGACAGCCCAACCAACGGTTGGCAATCGACGCCCAATGGGCCAGTCGACGCCCAATGGGCAGTCGATGCCCGGTTGGGTTCTCATCCTTTCGGACTTATTCATGGTAGAGGATAGTCCAACGGCCAGCATCATTCCCAGACCACGTACCAACAGGACGCTCCGTTGGTAAAAGTATGGGCCGTCGTTTGGCAACCGCTATGAGCCTGTGTTCTTGCGCAGGTTAAACTGTTAAGTGAGGGTGAAACTGTAAATTCACCCCACATCCACATTGAAAGTTTGGCGTACCTTAAAGGTATTTTGGGTATTTTAGACATGTATATAAGTCTTCAACACTTAGAAGAATTCATTATTATCAAACCCCCCAAAATACCTTAGAAATTCCTTAAGACTCTAATAAAGCCAAAACTCAAGGAAAAGCTTGGATTGGAGATTTGAGTGAAGATTTTTATAAAATTGGAGATTAGCATCATTGGGTATGATTTTTGATCCTTGAAACTCTATTCATCAAGGAGCCCAAATTCAAAGATATTTTCTAAAGTTTTCAAAGATGAACTTGACCTATTTCATGATCTATCCATGGGTTCCTGCATCATTGAATATTGATTGAATTGTTGTTATTTCGATGATTTTAACTCAGTTAACCTATGAACCCATGTAATTGATGAACGCTAGTTTTTGACTACTTTGTGGGTTAAGTGATATTCTCTTAATGCTTATTAATTATGGTGTAGTTTCTTATGTGCTATCTAATGATGTAAGAATTGTTGTCTTAGATTTATAAATCTATATTGAATTGACTTAGATTCATTTTGAAGTAATGTGAAAGTATGTGTTTCCTCTATGATGTTATTTAGGTGATCATGTTAGACTAGGACTATGTCTTGTGTGTGTAGTCTTAGAGTTGATGCATGATTCTTCCTAATTGACTATGGGAGTCTGATGATGATATAGTAGTGTATAGTATGACTTAAGGATGATAATGGTGTTTCCTATGTGCTTCTAGAATGAAATGTAATATGTGCTAAAGTGAAGTATGTTTTGTTTTGTTTAGTAGACTTAAGTCTCTCTTACTTGATGCATGTATGAATGTGAATATGTGATGTCTGACTTAGAAGGCTAAAGCATCTTAGTCTTTTATGAATGAATTATATGTGAGACCTTGAATGATGATAAGAGGGTCCTTTATGTGAAAACTTGAACCTAGTGGTAAGTTTATGAATCTTCAAGTAGAAATCCGCAATGGTATCCTTCTTGTAATGAATGATATACTTAAGATTGATTGTATGGAACGACATCATATGAATCCTTAGGAAAGACATGATGAGCTTCTTTTCGCCATTGTATGGCAGCCCTAGGGAACCTCTTTTGTAGGATAAATGTAATTGGGTTATGCACTTGACATGGAACCCCTTTGTATGAACCTTTAATGTGAATTAATCTATGAGAACAAAGGCTAGCATTGTGACAACCCAAAAATGACTATGCTAAGTAAGGCCTAAACGTACATAGAATCCCTAGGTTAGACCTAGTTCACACGGATTGATGCGAGTGGAACCAGACCTCTGAACCTATGCACCAGCCAAGCCAACCAACTTGGTGAGTTAGTTGAGCTAGGTAGAGTTGGTTCCAGCCATGTAGTGTACCCGAATACTAGGATTCACCCGGATGAGTCTTAACCGGACTTAGGGTTAGTCCTAGTTTACGGGGTCTAGGGGTATAAAGGTAATTTTGGGTCTAGGGGTAGTATAGTAATTACCCTAGGCTTATATTTAATTAATTAATTAAAGATATTAATTAGTAAAAATAAGTCAAATCTTCGTGGTCAAACCCCAGATTGACCTTAACTCCACAACTCGTGTTCGAGCCGAGTTGGAAGCATAATGAGGCATGAATTAATTGATTTAAAATTAATTAAAATAAGGAGGGGCATTATAATAACTTAATATATATTTTATAATCTGATTTACCATTTTAATTGTGTTGAATAAGTCAACAACAATTCCCAAAAAGAGGCGCATGACTCCCACTAGGAGTGTGCTTCATGCCCACTCTTAATTCTATATATTAATCCTAAAAACATTTTCAGCCTTACCTCACAATTCTAAAACAGAAAACAAACGTATACTCACTGTTATAAGCGTATTCTTGGCTGCATCCATAAAAAACAAAAGGAAAAATGTGTACGCCTAAGTGTTATATGTAAAGAACTTCACTTGGGAACAAGAATCAAAGCTCGGAAAAAAGGTTCCAAGGTCTGGTTCTACGCGCATCAATCCGTGTGAACCCTGGTCTAATCGTAGGCATTCTTGGCACATTAAGCATTACTTAGCATATCTATTTTTAGGGTTGTTACATTATCCCCCCTTAGGAACATTCATCCCCGAATGACACTACACATCATTTTAAGATAAAGAGGGTGACTTTTGAAAATATTTTAACACACTTGAGACTTTACTCTTTGTGAATTTCCGTTTCACACTTACTCAGGATAAGGCATATTACTCAAGCTTATCTGAAGCTTCATATTTGAGATTGAGGAACTTCTTTCTCAATCGCACTTAACTTGATGCACCTCACAACTCATGTAACTCAAAAATCATGTCCACGCTATACAAAAACAGCAACATGAAATGCAAACATGAATTCATTTTGACTCTAACTTATTCGGAAACTTGACCTTACTACCCTGTTTCGATAGTCTATGGTAGTCTAGCATTTATCAAGTAATCCATACCTAAGCCATCTCCTTGAGCTAGTAAGCAGCCAACTTACCCTTCTCATCTTCATCAATACTCATAGCAGGCTTTAGAACCTACCATGCACTCACCTTCATGCGAACAACCACTCTTATCAAACGTCTTTCGTTCACGCTGGGTATTTCTATCACTGCCCCTTCTTGGGGAGGCCAGATCTTGAGTCTAGCACCTTAGACCACTTGGTCATCCTAATTCTTGTGTGTATTCTTCTAAGCGCGCACACAAGAACGAAGTTAGATATTTAGAATGACACAAAGTGTCAGGCTCTAGATAGCACAATAAAGAGTAGAAGAAGGGAAATTTTCCTACGCATCATGCAGTCTCTAATCCATGATAGTGGTGCACTTCACTACCATGACTTAGAAACTACTCAATGTGGTTGATGTGAACTCATTATCCTCGGAATTTAACCTATGGCTCTGATACCAACTTTGTCACGACTGGAATCTAGACCCCAGACGAGACCGACGTCGTTGACCTCTCAGAGGTCGCAGACAAGCCTACTTACATCATTCTTACTTTACATAGGTTAATTTTAGCGGAAAATTTGAAACTTTTTGTTTCCTAACATACTTATAAAAACATTCTCATTAATACGTAATTGTTCACCATCAACCATCTAACATTAAGAGATAAGCAACCGAAAGAAATAGTTCAATTCTTATTAAGTGTATAATTTCCAAAATGGCACCAATACATAGTCTGAATAAAAATAGGAAAGAAACGCTAGTGGAACATTCTCAACTAGCTCAACTCTAAAACTAAGCTAGAATATAAAATAGTAGCATCCTCGAAAGCATGAGGACCTACCAACTCCAGATGAATGTTGGGCGTCCGGATAACTGCAACGATGATCCTGTAGCTCTATCGTCCACATGTGCCTGTACCTAAAATAGTAGAGTTTGTATAGGGTTAATACACATTTGTACTAAGTATGGGTATATGCAAGCACACACCAAGGACATGCATGAGAAAAAATAGCTCTTTCCTAACAACATGATTTTTGGAAGTCAAGTCAGTGGACTTGCCAAATTGAGATTAGGAACGTTTCCAAATTTGAATTAGGAAAGTAAATGAGCTTTCCAAATTTGGATTAGGAAAGTCAGTGAGCTTTCCAGATTTGAAATAGGAAAGTTATGCCATGAGAATAACATACATCATCATACTTTTCACATTTGCACACAGCACATAACATTTACACATAGCACATATCATATAGCATACAATACATTTTGCATGTAGCACATAACTTCTTTTATATCATTCATTCATATGCCATGAGACCTTGGAATCATGGACTTGACATTAAGACATCCCAGAAATGAGGGCTCAACAGATGGGACCTCAACTAGGGAGTCTTCATTAGCAAACACAGAGTCTGCTTCGTTCATTCATACGTACTCCATTTCATTTCATTCATACGCCAGTGTAAACACCAGCTATACCTAAGATGTAGTTTAAGACTTTCATTAGGTTCGTTGTGCAATGACCAAGAATGACCTAATGTCATTACTTGAATCTAACTCACCTTTTGATTATCCTATCCTAACACCTTTGGTATCATTCATTTCATTATGTGCATCATTTGAGGCTGGCCGCATTCATTCATTGGGAACTTTAACTTTAACCGACATAGATCATGTGAGCATCATGAAATCCAATGTCTCCCCCACACCGAAAAGAGATGGAATCACCGGCCAAAGTGATCCAAAACATGCTAGCGTACATGGGATTTGAACCCCGCCATATCCCTGTATTGGCAGTATAGGTTCGAAGACTAGGAGATATAAGGAGACCCATACCCGGCATGCCGGACAGTCTCATCTCATAAGAGTTACGTGAACCTCCGCTCTTCCCGAAAGAAGGCATCACCGCTCATAGCTAGTCTATCGGTGCTCAGTATAAAGTTCCATTACATTCATCTCATACGTCATGGAAGTTGGCTTCTAGTATGAGGACATCATAGCTCAATAGATGATTTCTCATCTCATCATTAGTATTAAGTGTGTTAAACTCAATACTTTCATTAGAGTGTTCATATAGAGTGGTCTCTTCATTAACTTTACACTCTCATAGGTGAGTACGTTTTGGTAACATATACTTAGGCTCATTTGAGATTGTTCTCATCTTTTACATTAGCCTCGTATCATGTTGTCACCACATTCATTAACATTAGCACATGTGCTCTTCATAATTACTCACCCCTTATTATGTGAATGTTCACTTCATCATATGCCAATGCACTTGGTCATTTAGTGTGTTTCTCACTTTTACTTAACCCTTCTAGGGTTTCATCATTTCATTTCTCATTTCATCATTTCATTGTTCATTTCATCATTTCATTGTTCATTTCGTCATTTCATTGTTCATTTCATCATTTCATTGTTCATTTCATCATATCATTTTTCATTTCATCATTTCATTGTTCATTTCATCATATCATTGTTTATTTCATCATTTCATTGTTCATTTCATCATTTCACTGTTCATTTTATCATATGCCAATGCACTTGTCCATTTAGTGTGTTTCACACTCTTACTTAACCCTTCTAGGGTTTCATCATTTCATTTCTCATTTCATCATTTCATTGTTCATTTCATCATTTCATTGTTCATTTCGTCATTTCATTGTTCATTTCATCATATCATTGTTCATTTCATCATTTTATTGTTCATTTCATCATATGTCAATGCACTTGGCCATTTAGTGTGTTTCACACTCTTATTTACCCTTCTAGGGTTTCATCATTTCATTTCATACATCTTAGGTTCACTTATTTTTAAACGTATGCTAGACTTATGGGTCTATACATACAAGACATGAGGCTTCATTCATAGTTCGTTAAGTGACTCATATCTTCCTAAGATTATGTAGTACAAGACTTATGTATCTTGTATGTTTGCCAATATCTCGATTTCGATCTAAGTAGGTGGCATTATTCTTGAACATTTAATTCACGTATGACTTATGTATCAATACGGAATTTGGGCAAGGGAACCCAAGTTCGAATCCCTTGGACAACACTTAATCTTATTTTAAACTTGATAATTGCATTTTTCAGATTTGGGAGACCTAGTTCGATTCCCATCAACCCCATAATATTTCCTTTCTTTTTCTCCTCTCTTTTTTTCGTTTAAGTCAAGGAGGTTGTGGGTTCAATCCCCACAAGCTCATTATTTTATTTTTAATTTATCTCTTAACTTTCTCACCTATCCAAGAGGTTGTGGGTTCAATCCCCACTCTCCACATTTATTTTCTCCTTTATTTTTCTCTTAACTCTCTCATTCATTCAAGAGGTTGGGGCTTTAATCCCCACTCTCCACATTTATTTTTCTCCTTTATTTTTCTCCTAACTTTCTCATCCATTCAAGAGGTTGGGGGTTCAATCCCCACTCTCCACGTTTATTTTTCTCCTTTATTTTTCTCCTAACTCTCTCATCCATTCAAGAGGTTGGGGGTTCAATCCCCACTCTCCACATTTATTTTTCTCCTTTATTTTTCTCCTAACTCTCTCATCCATTCAAGAGGTTGGGGTTCAATCCCACTCTCCACATTTATTTTTCTCCTTTATTTTTCTCCTAACTCTCTCACCATTCAAGAGGTTGGGGGTTCAATCCCCACTCTCCACATTTCATTTTTCTCACCTTATTTCACTGATTTTTAACATGGTGAGGTCACGGGTTCGATCCTCAGTGACCTCACTTATTTTTCATAGCTTATTAAAAAACTTTACTTGGCTGAAATTAACCAACAATGTGCTGGAAATTTGAGATACATTTTTCAGCTTCTTTTCATCAACATTTATAGTTAATTCTTAGGGCATTTCGTGAATTATTTAGCTAATAGTTTTTCACTCAAATCAGCCACATTATACTTCATATGAACATCACGATTAATACAAGTTTGTGCACGTGAAATACAACCATAAAACAAGTCATTTTCATACTTCAATCCGTGTTCAAAGTCACGACTACACATTGCACACACATAAACACATATTTTCGGAAAGCATAGGTTATCATTCGTACGATTCCAAATACATAGTCATGAACATATTCATCACAAAAAAACACATTACATGCCTAATATCTACCAGCAGACATACCAACCTACAACCATCAATAGGAGCTAGTGACAGGGACATGAAACGGGGAAACAATCCTAGTTTTCGGATTAGAATCGACTGAATCCTAGGGGTCTCTTGGAAAGGGACCAAGAGTAAGAAAACCCATACCTTTTATGTAGTTAAAACCTTGACTTGCTGCCCAAAACTTTCTCCAAAAATCACGTCCAAATCCCCTCAACTTCAACACCAATTCCGACGGAATAAATCCTCCTCTTGCGTACATTTTTTGATTAGTTGTTTGTTTGTAATTTTCGTTGTGAGTTCTTCAAGTGTGAAGAACTTTGGTTTACCTACTGTTTTTTGAAGTTAATTTTGGCAAGAAAAAAAGTGAATGAGAGTGATAGAGAACGTGAGAGAGAGAGGTAAGTGTGGGAGAGGAGAGTTTTTCTTAGGCTTAGGAGTCTAGTTTAGGACTTAGTCAAATAAGATTTTATTTAATTATTAAAAATCTGATTTCCTTTTATTTTAAATCAGCTAATAAAATAATAAATATAAATTTAATTACATTAATTTACCAACTTAAATTAAAAACAATTTAATTCATTGCTTCCACCTAGGTTCGAACCCGGGTGGAGCAAGACTTAACTTCAAGAGTTCCATTTCGTTTCTCTCTCCCCAATTTGCCCCTCCACCTTAATAAATAATTAATTAATTATATATTTAGGGTAATTACGATACTACCCTTAGCCTGGAAAAAAGACCATTTTACCCCTAGACCCTTCAAACCTAAGATTTCTTCTTTTAAAGTCCGGTAAAGACACTTTTGAGTAAATCTTCGTATTCGAGAGCCCTACATGGTTGGACCCAACCTTTCCTAGCTCAACTAACTCCCAAAGTTAGTTGGCTTGGCTGTACCAAGGGTTCCAAGGTCTGGTTCTACGGGCATCAATCCGTGTGAACCCTAGTCTAATCGTAGGCATTCTTGGCACATTAAGCATTACTTAGCATATCTATTTTTAGGGTTTTTACAAACTGTTTCCAGGATAGGGAAGCATTGAGGCCAAAGTAGCCAAGGCATCGGCCAAATCATTATGAAACCTGGGGATGTATCTAAACTCGATGAACCTGAACCTTTTACTAAGATCTTCCACACATTGTCTGTATGGAAGAAGCTTGAGGTCTCGAGTTTTCTGATGCTTCCATGTTACAACACTATTTTCGTCACCAAAATATCACTAAATAAATTAATTCAACGCTCAAGCTACTAAAGTAAGGTAATGAGACCAAAAAAAAAGATGAAGTTTCATAGTATTCTCTAATCAATGGACTTCTTTTTCTTAAAAAAAAGAAGATAAAAGAAGAAAAAGAAACAAAGAAAGCAAGAGACAAAAAAAAAGGTGATAAAAATGGATGAAGTAAATAGATCTTCTAAGTTGAAGAAGATGAATAAAAGGTAATTGGATTTTTGAATTTGGGTGAAGAAGATAATGGGGAAGATGATGTAAATTAATTAAATAATTAATATTAAAGAAATATAATGACAAGTGGCACTTTATAGCTGGTTATGGCAATGAAAAAATTGGATCACGCGCCCCATTTGCGTGGTAACAACCCAGACGAGAAAATGGGTCAAAATGACCCATTTATAAAGATATTGATAGGACACTTTCAAAATTAAGATGTCTTTATACAAATACGGGACAACTTTAAGGGTGACTTTATGTCTTCTCTAAGCAAAACAATAATTATCATACCATCAAAATTATATTATTTTGCTCAAGTACTCGAGGTTATGAAATATACCCTCTTAGGATAAAATGACTTACTTCATCAGAATAGTGGTACCTTATATTAGCTAAACTTTGAACTTTCCAAACGATAATAAATCACATAAAAAAATTTAAAATGCAAGAAGAAGAGTAGAAGTTTAGAAAAAATTGTGGCTGAAAAATGAGAGGAAGTTCCTATATTTATAGTCAACAAATGGTAGTATTAACAAATATTTTTTGTGTCTTATATGAGAACTCATAACCTTTCGAGAAGTCACAACACTTGGAAAAGTCACAACTTATTGAAAAAGTCACAACTCTTTGGAAAAGTCACAACTTATTTAAAATGTCACAACTTTTTGGAAAAGTCACAACTTATTTAAAAAGTCACAACTTTTTGGAAAAGTCACAACTTATTGAAAAAGTCACAACTCTTTGGAAAAGTCACAACTTATTGAAAAAGTCACAACTCTTTGAAAAAAGTCACAACACATAGAAAAATCACAACCCTTTGAAAAAAGTCACAACTTATTCGAAAAGTTGCAACTCATCAAAAAAGTCGTATCCTAAGTTAGGGATATTATAGTAATTTAACATTCAAGTTTGGAGTTCATGGTTTTAAGGTAATATAGATATAAATATATTAGGTAATTTACCCTAATTAATAATTACAATGAAGTTACAAAAAATCCTTTACTAATATTCATACATTAAAAACAATGAAAAAAAATATGTTCTTAAAAATATATTAGCAATATTTCATCATGAAATTTATTATTTGTCATTGTCGTATAATTCAAGAAACTCTAATGAATGAATTATTTAGGAAATAATAAAGCATTGGTTCTTTAATCAAACATTAATGGTGTGTTTGGTGTGAAGGAAAATTTATTTTCCATGGAAAAAATTTTCCTAGAATATATTTTCTGAAAAACAAGTAGATTTTTGACTTATTTTCTCCTGTTTGGTTGGTGAGTAGAAAAGATTTTTAGTGTTTGATTTATGAATAAAAATTATTTTTGAGAAATTTATTTTATTTTTACTAGAGTAGAAAATAACTTTTGAAATTAAAATATTTTTTAAAAATAAACTAATTTTTTTTTTGGGTGGGGTGGGGTGGGGGGGTTGAGAGTATAGGTGAAAAAATTGAAATTTTAAAGTTTAAAATATTTTTAAAAATAAACATAATTTTTTTGGAGGGTGGGGGTGGTCTGGTAGGGTGGTGGGTGGTGACTAGGGGTTGGTAAGAGGTGGGTGGGGGGTCGAGGGTGAAAAATAAATTTTTGAAGTTAAAAGTATATTTTAAAAACAAACTCAACTTTTTTAGGGGTGGGGGGGTGGGGAGGGGGGGGGCTGGAGGAGGGGGGCTGAAGGGGAGTCGAGGATCGGGGTGATTTTTTTTTTTTTTGAGGTTGAAAATATTTTTAAAAATAAACTTAAATTTTTTTCGAAGGAGGGAGGGGTGGGGGGACTGGCGGGAGGAGGGTCAATGGTAGGGGTGAAAAAATAAAAATTTAAAGTAGAAAGTATTTTCTGTAAAACAAACTTAAATATGTTTTGAAGGAGGTGGAGGGCTGGGGGGGGGGGGCGAGAGTAGGGGGTAAAAAAAAATTGAAGATAGAAATATATTTTAAAAACAACTTTTAATATTTTTTTTAGAGAGGGAGGGGGGGTTGTAGGGGGCTGAGGGTAGGGTAAAAAACTTGAAGTTAAAAACACTTTTTAAAAATAAGCTTTAGATAATTTTTTTTTTTGGGGAGGGGGGGGGGGCAGGGTTGAAGGTAGGGACAAAACAAATTGATTTTCTCAACAAAAAAAATGAATTTGAAGTTGGAAGAGAGTTTAAAAATGTTTTCCTTAAATTTTGAAGAGAAGTCATTTTCCTTAAATTTGAGGAAAATGAGTTGATTTGGAAACATTTTCCAAAACATTTAACCCAACCAAACATGAGAAAATTGAAACATATTTTCCGTCGTACCAAACACACCCTAAAAGGAAAATAAAGAAGAAAATAAGAATATATATACAAAAGCATTTCATAAGAAAAAGAGAAATAACGCATAAAATATACAATTGTGATATATGTATCGGGCAAAAATTCAGTTGTGATTACCCCCTTATTCTCCACTACCCCACACACCCCACTCCAATACATCACCCTACACCCGCCACAACTCCACTACATTACTACCAACATAGCACACATACTACATATATTAACAAAACAATTTGCACAACAGATACAAAACGATCAGAAACAAAAATGTTTTTTTTTTAAAAACAGAGCACAACCCACTCCAGTAGTTCACCACTATCCCAACTCACTTCATTCAATATACACACTACAGACGACCTACACTACAGCTGACCCAACACACACATACACTCCAACATATACACACAACACATACACGAAAAAAAATAATCAGGAAAAACAATACACACAGATTCACGCACATCAACACAAAAAAAAATTCCACAACCCAAAAAATTCATGGAAAAAGAAAAATCAAAAGCAAAGAAACATACATTCATTTTATTTTTCTTTTAAAAATTCACCAACATATTCATGTTTTTTCTTCCTTTCCCATTATTATTTTCATACCAACACACAATATATATATATATAGATTTGTGGGTGTTTTAATCATGCTTCGATCAAGGTTTTGCGGTATTTATTTTTTTCATTTTGAGGTATAACTTTACCTTAAATCTTTAATTTATATATGGAATTTGACGTAATTTTATGCTAAGTTTTCCAATTTTTTTTATATTCATAGTTTGATTGAAATGAACAATTTGTTAGCTATTATATCTCTTTTATTGAATGAAGGTAACTTTAACAATGATTACTTTTTATTTTATTTATTTCTATTCTCTAATATTGACCTCTTAAAATGAAAGGTCATGACATTGTTCTTATCTTCATTTAGATAATATTGATAAAGTAGGAATTGTTAGGCTAAAAATAAGTAATAAAATATTGTTATTTTATTTTATCAAATAAAAATGAGATTTATTTTTAACAATTCAATATTGTTTTATTGGATTAGAAAGTGTACACTTAATTTTGACGTCAACATTAAGAATTGTAAAAAATAAAAAAATACAAAAATGATCCAAAATTTTATTCTAGAAGTTTAATATTTTACTTTATTTATTTTTTTGGAATAAATATTTTATATTTTTAGATCGAATACTTAAGTGCGTTAAAAATATATATTTCAATAAAGAATGTGGTTACACATCTTTATTTAAACATTAAAAGAAATTTAAGGATGCAGTGATGCACCTTGTCTAATAATGTAGTTTAACTTTTATTAATTTAAAATAAGATTCATAGATAAAATTATTAAATGTGATGCAAAGAAGACAATTATGTGTTGACACCTGTAGACACACAAATTTTATTGGATTTAATTCATACAAAATTTGGATTAAATCCATGTTTATTTGGGTTGAATGATTAATTTGGGCTTTACAAATAAATAAGTCCTTTTTTATTAAATTCAAGTCCAAGGTCCATTTCACCTTGAAGCCCAAACTCATGCCACGTGTCATAGTGACTAGACATCAAAGATCAACAAGGTGACGCCACGTGTCCAAATGAGGTGGTAGTCCCAGTCAAATGCAAGAACGAATCACAATGCGCCAAGTGTCAAAATGACATCCTTTGGCCAATCACAAGCAACATTGTCCACCCCTTACAACTATAAATGGGGGATGTACATGACACTCAAAGGGAGGGAGAAAAGACTTCAACAAGCATTCTGCAATTGGAGAAAGCTACATCAACGACATAGCTCTTCGAAGGAGTGATCAAATGAGTTCTTCACGGAGATCAACTTGCAACGACGAAGTGCTTTCCGACGTTCTCGGAGATCAAATACATCTCAAGGAGGTCTACATCATCCTACATTCGAGAAATACGCTACTGAAGGCCCTCGAATCACGGAGAAACTTAGGAGAGAAGAATCAAGAGAACAACAGAATTGTACTCATAACGATTCATTAATAAAATCACATTTTTCTTTTATTATTTTTCTTGCAGTCAATTTTCAACGCTTACGAAAATTTGTTGCGAACAAATTTGGCACGCCCAGTGGGACCAATTCTGCTCTTCATCTCTTCCTCCTACAAATACAAAAACAACAAGTTCAACTTTGCAATGACCTTCATGAAGATCAATGATGTTTCAAGCAAGGACTCTTCAGTTGCCACATTTGTTGATTTTAGTGATGTTGATATAATCACTCGACGCAAGTTCAATACAAGTGCCTTGGATGGATCTGAATATTTCACCTCTTTGGAGATGCCAAGAAAGAGCAAGTCTCGAATGACATTCAAAACTGCAATTCCTGGGGGCAACATTGCATCAAAATTATTTGATGAACTTTCTCATTCTGGCTTCAACTTTGGTGAATCTAAAAGTTCAACAGATTCTTCAATTTCAACAAAGTCTAACTCCTTTATGGTTGATGCAACTAACATGGACGAGAAGTTCGCAATGATAGAGCAAACCATTGAAGCCTTGAAGAAGTCTATTGATGACAAAAATCTTCAAATCACGCAGCTTATGAGCAAGTTAGATCTCTACAACTCTAAAGAGTCACATCACAATCTAAAAACTCTAGAAGAAGTTGATATTGATTCTCTCACCAAGTCAGTTGACTCTCAAAGCGCAAAACAGTCTGCTTCAGTTGTCACTCTAACAGTTCAACAACTACAAGATATGATCACAAACACAATTAAAGCTCAATATGGTGGTCCGTCACAAAGTTTCTTAGGATATTCAAAGATGTACTCTAAGCGAATCGAAGGTATACTAATGCCAATTGGATATCAACCACCAAAATTGCAGCAATTTGATGGAAGGGGAAATCCAAGGCAACATATTGCCCATTTCGTCGAGACTTGTAGCAGTGCTGGTACACATGATGATCTTCTTGTCAAGCAGTTTGTCCGTTCTTTAAAAGAAAACGCCTTTGATTGGTATATGGACTTGGAGCCTGAATTAATTGATAGTTGGGGACAACTAGAAAATCAATTTCTCAATCGTTTCTACAGTACCCGCCGTACAGTGAGCATGATAGAATTAATAAACACAAAACAAGGTAAGAATGAACTCGTTGTAGACTACATCAATCGTTGGCGAATGCTGAGCTTAGATTGTAGGGATCAACTTTCTGAAATCTTTGCAGTCGAAATTTGTATACAAGGAATGCATTGGGGCCTTGTATATATCCTTCAAGGGATTAAGCCTCGAACTTTTGAAGAATTAGCTACACGCGCTCATGACATAGAGTTAAGCATTGCAAGCCATGGAAAGACATCACATGTCTTTGATCCAAAAAAAGAAGACATACAATTCAAAGAGTCGTTAGACTACACAACTAATGAGTCCATGGCGGTAACCACAACATCTATGAAAGCCTCCAGGAGACAAAATTTCAAAGAGATTGTAGCACATCAGCAAATGCGAGAAGTGAAAAATCAATCTTCTTTGAAGGAGTTACGAGCAAAAGAGTATCTCTTTTCGGACTCTGATGTTCTGCGATTCTTGATGAGCTGCTAACCAAGAAAGTCATTGCACTCCCAGAGTCAAAGTGACCTGTAGAATCCAATAAAGTTGATGATCCTATGTATTGTAAATTTCACCGCATCATCGGTCATCACACCATAAAATGTTTCACTTTAAAGGAAAATATCATTTCATTGGTACGAGAGGGAAATATCATCATTGACGATGGTGAGACAGCTGAGATAAACCATGCTAGTGTCAAACTAGATCATGATTCAATTTCAGAATTTCTACATCCTGTGGCATCGCTAAAAATTGAAGAAGATGTCATCATACTGCAGTTTGGAAGCTTTGAACCAGTTGAAGTTTCGTCTTGAAGAAAACAACAAACACATCCAAGGTAGATGCCTTCTTTAATGAAGAGGGTGATGACACTCGGACTCTGGTCGCTCGCAAGAGGCAAAATCATCAAGGTACTTCTAAACTCCGACTATCAAAAGTTGACACAAAATCAATTAGGAATCAACTTCGGCAATGCGAAAGC
The DNA here is from genome assembly GCA_022817965.1 of Solanum lycopersicoides. Classification (NCBI taxonomy): domain Eukaryota; kingdom Viridiplantae; phylum Streptophyta; class Magnoliopsida; order Solanales; family Solanaceae; genus Solanum; species Solanum lycopersicoides. Next base: position 45,807,697 of record CM040628.1, on the reverse strand, counting down.
ATGAAATCCAACTCCAAAGTGAAGTACATCAATGATTCATTACAAAAGGTTAGAAGACCAGTTACATTGATGGAATTCTTCCCTGAAATGCTCCTCAACGTACGAGCTTAAACTGCAAGTTACAACGCTCCTTAAGGTATGAGCATAAACTGCATGTTACTCCTGGCCCGCAAGAGTATAAACTGTGTATGACCTAAAAAATAAAATAAAAATTGGAGCCATCGGTGCCAACTGCACGAAGTTTTAAATTTATCTTTGTTGATATACTTCTGATAACACATGTAGTAAGTGCATGACCCTTCAATATGACATGACAAACATGAGCAGCAACACAACAATCTTGTTCGACATAGCGGTGCCAATAGCACGAAGTTTTGAATTACGGTCAAATTGAATCTTGAAAATCAATCTCCTCTATTTGAGAAACATGTCTATGCAAAATAAAGATGCAAAACCACAACCATTACCTGCAAGAAAGAGAAACAAGAAAAATCAAAAAGACGCAAATCCATGAGGTGAACTTCCAGATTTGATGATCAACTTCAAAATTTTATTTCTGTTGATTCGGAAGGATTCTAACTGTGATTTTTGGATATGTCGTAGTACTCGAAGTCTAGTTTCTCCAGAATTAAGTCGCTCATCGTTTGAATGGTCCTACATCAAGAAACTGATGTTTTGGCGACATCGCGCATAGTAGTGAGAAGAACGTCCAAATTTAAGGTTCAACTTCACAAATTGTTTCCCGTCGATATAAAAGGTATCTAACTGTAATTTTTGGATATGTCGTATTAATAGAAGTTTAGTTTCTCCAGAATCAATCCTCTTGTCGTTTGAATGTTCCTACATCAAGAAACTAATATTTTGGTGAGCTCGCGCATAGCAGTGAGAAGAACGTCCAGATTGAGGGTTCAAATTCAAAAATTGATTCCCATCGATCTAAAATGTTTCTAGCTGTGATTTTTCGATATGTTGTATTAATCAAAGTCTAGTTTCTCCAGAATTAAGCCTCTTGTCGTTTTAATGTTCCTACGTCAAGAAACTGATATTTTGGCGAGATCGCGCATAGCAGTGAGAAGAACGTCCAGATTTAGGGTTCAACTTCAAAAATTGATTCCCGTCGATCTAAAAGGTTTCTAACTTGATTTTTGGATATGTCGTAGCACTCAAAGTCTAGTTTCTCTAGAATCAAGACGCTCGTCGTTTGTATGTTCCTACATCAAGAAACTGATGTTTTGGCTAGATCGCGCATAGTAGTGAGAAGAACATCCAGATTTAGGGTTCAACTTCAAAAATTGATTCCCGTCGATCTAAAAGGTTTATAACTTTGATTTTGTATATGTCGTAGCACTCAAAGTCTAGTTTCTCTAGAATCAAGACGCTCGTCGTTTGTATGTTCCTACATCAAGAAACTGATGTTTTGGCGAGATCGCGCATAGCAGTGAGAAGAACATCCAGATTTAGGGTTCAACTTCAAAAATTGATTCCCGTCGATCTAAAAGGTTTATAACTTTGATTTTGTTTATGTCGTAGTACTCAAAGTCTAGTTTCTCCAGAATCAAGCCGCTCGTCGTTTGAATGTTCCTACATCAAGAAACGATGTTTTGGCGAGATCGCTCATAGGAGTGAGAAGAACGTCCAGATTTAAGGTTCAACTTCAAAAATTGATTTCCGTCGATCTAAAAGGTTTCTAACTGTGATGTTTGAATATGTTGTTGTACTCGAAGTCTAGTTTCTTCAGAATCAAGACGCTCGTCATTTGGACATTTCTACACTAAGAAAACAAAATTTTATTCGGACTGCACGAGATTGAGAAAAGAAGACACCAAATTTGGAGTTCCACATTACTTTGGTTAGAAGAATTATTTTTCCAATGATTCTTTGATCAATTCTTTGTACATGAGAGATTCTTATATAAAAGTTCCTTTGAATAATTGTTATTTCTTGTACAAAGAAATTTTTGGTAAAATTGGAAGAATCAAATCATATCAATTCCTACCATCTAAATGAAAGTTGCTAGCACTCAAAAGAAAAACAATAAGTCTTGAGATGTCAAGAATGATTCTCTTACAAAATCAACCAAAGGAAAGTCAATATTCCTTATATTTGATTCAAAATTCAATCAATCTTCTTGTTCTTCTGCCACCTTGCAAAAAAGATCACACAGTGTTACTACTCACTAGACCTATCTATTTGAAATCAATGTAGAAGGTCCACGTGGTTTTCAAGCAAGAATGTTTAAACAAAAATAATTGAGATCACTACAAACAAATCATTTGTAGTTACCTAGTTAGAATGCGATGACAAGAAACAAATACTCTTGAAGTCTCAACAATGCATTCATAAAGACTTCAACTTTCATCGTCAAATTCGACAAGCCTACATGTTGACACGTCTAATAAAAATACATACATGAATACTTCAAGTCTTGTCACCAAGTGTTGGCAAACCTACACTTCAATAAGGCTTGAAGTAGGGGACATCTGTAGACACACAAATTTTATTGGATTTAATTCATACAAAATTTGGATTAAATCCATGTTTATTTGGGTTGAATAATTAATTTGGGCTTTACAAATAAATAAGTCAATTTTTATTAAATTCAAGTCCAAGGTCCATTTCACCTTGAAGCCCAAACTCATGCCACGCGTCATAGTGACTAGACATCAAAGATCAACAAGGTGACGCCACGTGTCCAAATGAGGTGGTAGTCCCAGTCAAATGCAAGAACGAATCACAATGCGCCAAGTGTCAAAATGACATCCTTTGGCCAATCACAAGCAACATTGTCCACCCCTTACAACTATAAATGGGGGATGTACATGAAATTCAAAGGGAGGGAGAAAAGACTTCAACAAGCATTTTGCAATTGGAGAAAGCTACATCAACGACATAGCTCTTCGAAGGAGTGATCAAAGGAGTTCTTCGCGGAGATCAACTTGCAACGACGAAGCGCTTTCCGACGTTCTAGGAGATCAAATACATCTCAAGGAGGTCTACATCATCCTACATTCGAGAAATACGCTACTGAAGGCCCTCGAATCACGGAGAAACTTAGGAATGAAGAATCAAGAGAACAACAGAATTGTACTCATAACGATTCATTAATAAAATTATATTTTTCTTTTATTTATTTTGCTTGCAGTCGGTTTTCAACGCTTACGAAAATTTGTTGCGAACAACACCCAATTTTGATCGACCTTTAACCCTCTTTGGGAATGCTATTCGATTAAATACGTATTTTAAAATATGTTTTGAGTTTAAAATTTTAGTCGATTTTGTCTAAAAATTATATATTTTAGTATGCTTATTTTACAAAATTATTGTACATATTATTAAAATATTTTAAAAATTATTAATAAATTTCGAAATAGTTATTTCATTCAAATGTTTTAAGTTTTAAGTGATTTTAATAATATAAAAGTATTATAATATATGCAGTATTTTAATTGGATAGCAATTCCTTAATTTTTCCTCAAAATCTTTTAAATTTTAGCCTATTTTATTCTAATTTCTTTCAATTCTAGCCACTTCAATTCAAATCCCTATTTCAATTATAGCCACTTGTTGGTTTCAAATTCAGCCTATTCTTGTCTCAATTTTCAAAGTTTTAATTTCCTTAAATCTCACCCCTCCATTTCAAATCAAATCAATCCAATATTCAATCGTGTGCGTCTATTTTAATTAAATTGACGCTCCAGATTCTCTCAACCCTCCTTTCCCTTTAAACCTAAAAGACCCAGATCAGTCTTTCTCTTCTCTTTTGAGAAAAATCCGCCGCTCCTCATTCGTCTTCTCCCTCGATCACTCTTCCTCCTCTCCTCTTTCGGTGAGAAACGCCACCTCCGGCGCCTTTAATCTCTCCTCGCATCCTCTTTCTTTCCCCCTCTTCGGCCAACAACGAAGAGGATGACGCTAGCAGGCAGCAGCTCAGGCGAGGACCAACAACAAATTAGCAACAATAGCACCAGGCGAGGCAAGCAACTCAAACCAGTAGCTCCAGTGCTCCGACCAACAAGCAGCAGTGAACAAGCAGCAGCGGCGGCACGCCAGCAGCCCCAACGCCTCCCTCTGTCTCTTTCTCTTCCGATGGAATCACCATCACCATGTAACCGAAAAAAACATCGATATCTTTAAATGGGTCTCCAATTTCGACCAATTTTCGCTTGATTCCATTAAATATTACATGTTCATCGCCGTGCTCAATCGATTCTCATTCATGAATTCTTGGCGATTTCTAACTTTGCCTATCGGCCTAAGGTTCATCGATCAGTTGATGACTTGATTGCAGGAAGTAATTATGGTAAAATTGATTTTATGTACCATAAATCTAATCTTTTTAGATTCTTACTTATTCCTATTACGGTAAGTTTCACTTAATTTCTAGCTAATTGATTCTCTTTACATGATTAGGGGAAAGATATCCCTTATTTGTTCTTTAATTTATACGCTTCCCTTCTACCGATAATCACCTATTGACTATATAAACCAAACTTTCTTGATCATGGAAGGATGCTTTTCTTCACACTCTTGAAAACTTTAAATTTGCTCTCTATTCTTAAAAAAATTAAGATTTTGGTTAACATGTTTAAGTGCTTCTTTATTTGGTTTTGCTGTGTTCGTGTCTAGTATCAAATTGGGTCTGCATGTTGATAAATAATTCTACATAACTGATTAGCCACTTTCATAAGTTTAAATTTTTGCACTAGTCGTATTGTATGTAGTATGAATGAATATTGGTGTCACGACCCAAAGTACACCCTAGAAATTAGGGCATCCTTAAGTCGCCACATGACGTACTTAACCTCTCGGATGTCTTGTACATGCTTTAGACATCATTCATAGTATATATATATATATATATATAAAGTAGTGCGGAATTAAAACTTTTCACAACAATAAAGCAATAGTTCAAATCTCTTTTATAGAAATCATAAGAAAGCCTCCTTGTAGCCATCTTAGACAAATGGATTTATTAGGGTCACAACCCATACCTCAATAAAATTGAAAATTCTAAAGTCCAATACAATGCCTTTTGAAATGGAAAGCTAAACATAACTATGTCCTCGAATCATATGGGGACATACCCAATTGGCTTGAGAGAATGCTATTCCCAATCTTCACTTCCAAGAAACTCATCACTTGCCACCTACACCTTTAGAGATAAAACAAAATATGGAATTAGTACATTGAATGCACTAATTATGGTGATATGCAATAAAACCATGCTAAAACGGACATTTACTTTATAACATGCTTTGTATGCTCTTTTGAAGAAAACCTCATAAAACAAGTATAAGAACCACTTCCAAGTCAATCTTCACATATAAGACATATTCAAGTAATCTACAATATACTAATATCATCACTTTGAAACCATATGAACACATATACCTCCTATCAAAAGTCATCCTAAGACTTATTCAAGCAAGATATGAAGCGGCCTGTAAGGACCCTCAAAATGAATTAAGGTATCTAGAGCCTCACATGTGTATAATAAGGTTATTATTATGTTAATGAAGTGTTTTAGAGCTGGTATAATTGATTTGAAGTGGTTTGGAGGTCAAACGTCCAAGAACGTCCAAGACGTTTGAAAGTTAGTCTTTAGACGTGCTAGTGTGCCGTGATATATTTTACATGTTGTTGGTGCTCAAATTTATAGGAGAGGTCCCTAACATGCATATGAGAGTATTTAGGTTTGAAATGTTTGGTCAAGACTCCCCAAGGAGCATCCAAAGGGTCCTTGAGGAGGACCCAAAAGCAGTTCGTACACTGCCTTGGCAGTGTCCAAACTACGACCAAGAAGTCGACGCCCCGTACTCTAGACTACGCCCCGTCGATTAGGGGCATTGCTCCACACTTAGGCGTGTGAGCTCACACCCCAAAATAGGAGCCTCCGTCAAAAATGATGGAGCAGCAGGACGGCTCGTCGATCGGACGATGCCCCGTCGTTACCATCCGTAGGTTGAGTCTGCAATCTGCCTGCTGCAGGCTGTCAACTTAAGGGGTGAATGGGAAATTCACCCCACATTCCAAATATATCCTAGGAAGTTATTTTATCTATTTTTAGGTGTATTAAGTTGGTTAATAACATGAAAACCCCATTCCCAATTCATTCTTCAAAATTAGACTGTCCCTCTCAAAACAAACTCTTTCTAGAAACCTCCATTTGAGATCAAGCTCAAGAACAACCTAGGAGATGGATTCTCATGGTTTCTTCTTCAAGTTTTCGTGGTCTTCTCATGTAGTGAGGTATGATAATCCTTGATCCTTAGTTAATCTTTCATCTAAGGAGTTCTTTCAAAAGGTTTTCAAAGAAGATTCTATGATCAAATTGTCTATCTTTCAATCTAGCCATGAGTTATTGTCAGATTGATTTCAAAAGCATTCTCATGATATATTTATGATTGGATACTGTTTTTAAGATGGATTTCAATCCACATGATAAATTTATGATTAGATACTGTTTTTAAGATGGATGTCAATCCAATTTTATGAAGAACCTATGATCCTCCCAAATTCTCAATTTAGCCTATAATGTGGGTATTGTAATCTTGATTAGATGATGATTGTTTTATGATTCAATCATGTAAACTTTCTTATGGCTACTGTTTTCTATATGAATTGATGATGAATTGTTGGAAATTGAACAATGATGATCAAAGCTTGGAGAATTGGTAAGGCTGACCTAGATTTCTCTACTTTGTATAGAATTGATGTTGTATTGTACATTGTGTGGAATGGTCTACTTATGGTGGTGGTGTTTACTTTTTTGTCATTCTCTATATGAGGTGATCATGGCCTTGAAGGCAAATTGATGTTGTGAAGTGTGGTTATTATGTTCACACATGTGAAGCTATATCTCTAGTCTTCCTTTCTAGTTCATGATCTAGGGTGCATTGATGTTGTTATGATAATTGAATAAAGTTGTTAGGGTTAGGTGTGGTCTATGTGTTGATCATTGATGAAGTATATTGATGAATGACCCCGTTCCTATTTACCCCTATATGAATGTGTGGTCTTAAGCATGATTAGGAGTCTTAGATTCAAATGATGAAGATGTCTTGTCTCCTATGCTATAATGTGGTGTGTGGTCTATGGTCCCTAGCACTGTATGTGTGATGTGACACCCGGATTCTGGAATCCGAATATGACCGGCGTCGTTAACCTCTCAGAGGTCGCAGACAAGCCTCTTCTTAGCTTTCATCACAATCATACAGTTAAATATGCAGAAAATTTAAAACTTTTTAATTACTTATCGAAGTATACATAGACTTCATATAGTATTGCATAAGAGTGATATTCTAATAGATCATACTAAACAACCATCTATTAAATATTAAACAATTGAAATAAATGATCGTAATAATAATAATAATAGTTTGCCAATTGGCCTTATTACAAACGCTTGAACAAATACTTGAAAAGAAACGCTAGGGACAATAGTCACTAGCTATATCTAATGTACTAAGCTAGAATAATAAAGTGTAGCATCCTCGAACTCAAGAGGACCTACCAAAGTCTGGAGATCGCTATTCCAAACTGCTTCGTCAACACTTCAATCTTCTTGAGAACCTGCGCCTATAAAAATATTAATAATATATGGGGTTAGTACACACTTGTACTAAGTATGGGTGTATGCACATAAACACATAAGGACTATGCATGAACAAGAAAAGCTCTTCCTAAAGCAACATGTCGTTTCTGGAAAGTTAATTCACTTTACTTTCTTAAATCGTTACTTGTGATTTATGATATGAATATGACATGCTCTAATGTAATTAAGGCACACAACTCATTTTCTATATGAACATAAGACCTTGGAATCATGACCATAATTTTAGAACAACTTAAACGAAGTTTATTATTTTGCTCCTTAGAGCTACATATCTCATACTTAGATTATTTTCAGTTTTTTTTCCTCTTTCTGTTGTGTAGTTTAATGATCTCCTTTGATATTATGTTTTACTTACAAGTGCAATGATTCATTGTAGTCCCATACCTACAATGAATCGAGTAAGCAACTCACAAGACTAAGGAAATGATTTGGATACAATACGCACAAGCTAGATTTCTTTATTCAAGTTGAATGTGGATAAATATATTATAAGCGAATCTTTATTGGCTATGCCCATTAATTGATTATTTACATAATATATAGATCTTGGGTCATAATCCATACTCCATTATTGGCTCAAGCCACTAACTTTTTGTTTCTATCAAACACTAGTGATTGGTGTTCTTTAAGCTCTTACTTTACTTAGTTCACTATGAACTTATGATTCTACTTCTTTGCTCGATTGTTCACTTTGAACATGCTACTTTATTCTTTCCTACTCTCTTAAAGAATTCTCTTAGCATTAACGGAAGTAGATCAAGCGAGCTAACATGAAATCCAGTGTCTCTTCTACACCGAAAAGAGGTGATTCACCGATTAAGGTGAACCAAGTTCTGTGTCTACCCCACACCGAAAAGGGGGGTTCACCGGCTAAGGTGATACCATGTCTGTGTTTTCCCTACACCGAAAAGGGGGGTTCAAAACTATAGTGAACCGAATACTTTCCTGAGCTATAACCGACATAGATCATGTGAGCTAAACATGAAATCCGTTGTCTCCCTCACACCGAAAAGAGGTGGAATCACCGGCCAAGGTGAAACCTAACTTGCTAGCGTTCTTAGTGGGTGGCGTCCACTAGCTAGGTGCCCCTATGTTGGCAACATAGTTCTAAGACTAGGAGACGTACGGAGACCCTGGTCCACCGGGGTGGTGATCTCATCTCATGAGACTTACATGTGCTGGCACAAGCTCATTGCTAGTCTATCGGTGCTAAGCTCAGATTTTATCTTATTATCTTTTAGAGTTCACTCAAACATTATGGAAGCTTGCTTCTAGTTATGAGGTTTAGTTACTATATGGATGACTGGTCATCCCTCTCTTTACTTGATGAATATGATCTTAAGTCATTACATTATCATCATGGTGCGAGTGAGTCTTGTCTCACGGACTCTGGCACCCTTTTATGTGAGTATTTGACATAACAATTAAGTGTATTTGAGACTTGTCTCACTTCTTTCTAACACTCCATATCAGTTCAATTTCATAACTTAAACTTCTAGTTATTTCTTTACTCACCTTAACTTGTTCACGTTACTTACTAGTCTTGTATCATTCTTTATGATAATTACAACTTCTTATACAACTCTATTACGTTCACAGGTTCGTGTGGATAGGATATGTTGGGACTTGTCCCATTGATTGGCATACCCTATGTTATGAGTTCATTGAGTTAAGATTGGTATGACTTCACATATTTAGGGAGATAATATTACTAAGCCAATTTGTTGTATAAATCAAACTATATATTATCACAAGCCAATTCAATCATTCATGGATACATTATAGTAATCTAACATGTTAAACAATCCAACTTTCAGCCTTTGATTAACATATAAAACAATTCAACGAATACTCATAACAATCTCATATTCTCGAACACAAGTGGACATTATAACATTCAACGTTCATGTAAATAACACCCTAAGTATGTGGATCTAACATGTATATTTCACTCGACATATAAATCACTAAAACATACACATAATGATCAGTTAACACCACATACAAATAACATGCATCAAGAATTTCACTATATATACTACAAGAATCGGAAATCAGGAGAACTAAGGAATTGAACATGCGATTCGTGGGGAACAACCCTACTTTTGATAGTCTTGAAGTAAAAATGTTTGAAAAGCCTCTTGGAGAAAGAATTTCAGGAGAGAAAACCCATACCTTATTGTAGAATTAAATCTACGAAGATCACCTTGCACTTTGCACGAAGACCTTGAAGAACTTGCTTGAAATCGTCTAGGGTTTCAAAAGTTTTTCTCTTGTTTTTTAGTTGCAACGTTTTATGATGAATAACGAGTCAAAGTCTTTAAGAACTGAATGTTAACTAATTCAACTTGGACTGTATAACCTAATTAAGTTAGACCAATTAGCTAATTACAAAAACACCCTTCCTAACTTGACTATAATTAGAAGAACACTTTGACTTAACCGAAATCTGGAATTTTCTTAGTGGTTTCAGTTTTGACCAATTAAATTAATTAATTAAGTTTCTAAATTAATTAATTAGGTAACCTAGGGTAATTACTAAAGTACCCCTAAGTTGTTAGGACCATAACCAACCCTTTGGATCATCCTAGGTTAGGTACTAGGTTGTCTCTTTCTTAACTTAATTGAAATCTGGAAATTGCTTAGTGATTTCGGTTTTGTCAATATAAATTAATTAATTAAGTTGCTAAATTAATTAATTAAGTAACCTAGGGTAATTACTGAAGTACACCTAAGTTGTTAGGACCATAACCAACCCTTTGGATCATCCTAGGTTAGGTACTAGGTTGTCTCTTTCTTGACTTAACCAAAATCTGGAAATTGCTTAGTGGATTCGATTTTGTCCATTTTAATTAATTAATTAAGTTTCTAAATTAATTAATTAAGTTACCTATTGTAATTACTAAAGTACCCCTAAGTTGTTAGGACCATAACCAACCCTTTGGACCATCCTAGGTTAGGTACTAGGTTGTCTCTTACTTAGTTACTTATCTTAATGTCACCCGGTTAGGTCTTACGTTGTCGGGTCCCTTAGTTAGTTATTTTTGGTTGGTCCTAAGTTAGTTAGTTAGTTAGGTCAGTTAGTTAGGGTCTATGACCAGTTAGGGAGCTTGGCCCCAGGTGGCTGGACCCGTACGTGTGCCTGTCCCAACCGCCCTAACCAAATTGGTTAGGGTGGTCCCTTGGCCGGTTGCACATATGTTGCATGTACTTTCCTAACTAACTCTTCTGGAAGGTTCATTTGGAGTGCTTACTTATTGTCCCAAGGATCCTCATTATGTCCTTGGGCACTGCTTAATCTACATGATCATTTTAAATGGTTATATGCTACGGTACTAGGCTTGACACTTGGATGCCTAGTACCTAATGCGTTGCGTTGTGGATCTATATGTTTTTAGCTTAGGGTCTTCATTGCAGGTTCAATTCTTAAACAAGCTTGGATTATATTATGCTTATTTGGGAATATATAGAAATCGGCTAACAACCCTTAGCCAATTTTCTATACTATGCCCAATATTTCTCAATATTGGGCATTGGGATGCCTATGTATCCCCAATACGCATTCTTAAAGACCTACTAGGCTCTTCACTAGACGTGTAATTTTCTGGAATGTTACATGTGAGTTGTATATGACTTGAGGGACATGAATGTGTATTGTGATCTTTAGAGAGTGGTTGCCTCAATACTATGATGATTGTCGTTTCTATACGCACAAGCTAGATTTCTTTATTCAAGTTGAATGTGGATAAATATATTATAAGCGAATATTTATTGGCTATGCCCATTAATTGATTATTTACATAATATATAGATCTTGGGTCATAATCCATACTCCATTATTGGCTCAAGCCACTAACTTGTTGTTTCTATCAAACACTAGTGATTGGTGTTCTTTAAGCTCTTACTTGACTTAGTTCACTATGAACTTATGATTCTACTTCTTTGCTCGATTGTTCACTTTGAACATGCTACTTTATTCTTTCCTACTCTCTTAAAGAATTCTCTTAGCATTAACGGAAGTAGATCAAGCGAGCTAACATGAAATCCAGTGTCTCTCCTACACCGAAAAGAGGTGATTCACCGATTAAGGTGAACCAAGTTCTGCATCTACCCCACACCGAAAAGGGGGGTTCACCGGCTAAGGTGATACCGTGTCTGTGTCTTCCTCACACCGAAAAGGGGGGTTCACGGCTGTAGTGAACTGAATACTTTCTTGAGCTATAACCGACATAGATCATGTGAGCTAAACATGAAATCCGTTGTCTCCCTCACACCGAAAAGAGGTGGAATCACCGGCCAAGGTGAAACCTAACTTGCTAGCGTTCTTAGTGGGTGGCGTCCACTAGCTAGGAGCCCCTATGTTGGCAACATAGTTCTAAGACTAGGAGACGTACGGAGACCCTGGTCCACCGGGGTGGTGATCTCATCTCATGAGACTTACATGTGCTGGCACAAGCTCATTGCTAGTCTATCGGTGCTAAGCTCAGATTTTATCTTATTATCTTTTAGAGTTCACTCAAACATTATGGAAATTTGCTTCTAGTTATGAGGTTTACTTACTCTATGGATGACTGGTCATCCCTCTTTTTACTTGATGAATATGATCTTAAGTCTTTACATTATCATCATGGTGCGAGTGAGACTTGTCTCACGGACTCTGACACCCTTTTATGTGAGTATTTTTTTGACATAACGATTAAGTGTATTTGGGACTTGTCTCACTTCTTTCTAACACTCCATAGTAGGTCAATTTCATAACTTAACTTCTAGTTATTTCTTTACTCACCTTAACTTGTTCACGTTACTTACTAGTCTTGTAAAATTCTTTATGATAATTACAACTTCTTATACAACGCTATTACGTTCACAAGTTCGTGTGGATATGGTATGTTGGTACTTGTCCCATTGATTGGCATACCCTATGTTATGAGTTCATTGAGTTAAGATTGGTATGACTTCACATATTTGGGAGATAATATTATTAAGCCAATATGTTGGCATAAATCAAACTATGATATTATCACAAGCCAATTCAATCATTTATGAATACATTATAGTAATCTAACATGTTAAACAAGCCAACTTTCAACCTTTGATTAACATATTAAACAATTCAATGAATACTCATAACAATCTCATATTCTCGAACACAAGTAAGCATTATAACATTCAACGTTCATGTAAATAACACCCTAAGTATGCAAATCTAACATGTATATTTCACTCGACATATAAATCACTAAAACATACACACAATGATCAGTTAACACCACATACAAATAACATGCATCGAGAATTTCACTATACATACTACAAGAATCGTAAATCGGGAGAACTAGGGAGGTGAACATGCGATTCGTTGAGAACAACCCTAGTTTCGATATTCTTGAAGTAAAAACATTTGAAAAGACTCTTGGAGAAAGAATTCCAGGAGAGAAAACCCATACCTTATTGTAGAATTAAATCTACGAAGATCACCTTGCACTTTGCACGAAGACCTTGAACAACTTGCTTGAAATCGTCTAGGGTTTCAAACGTTTTTCTCTTGTTTTTTAGTTGCAGCGTCTTTATGATGAATAAAGAGTCTAAGTCTTTAAGAACTGAATGTTAAATAATTCAAATTGGACTATATAACCTAATTAAGTTAGACCAATTAGCTAATTACAAAAACGCCCTTCCTAACTTGACTATAATTAGAAGAAAACTTTGACTTAACCGAAATCTGGAATTTTCTTAGTGGTTTCGGTGTTGACCAATTAAATTAATTAATTAAGTTGCTAAATTAATTAATGAGGTAACCTAGGGTAATTACTAAAGTACCCCTATGTTGTTAGTACCATAACCAACCCTTTGGATCATCCTAGGTTAGGTACTAGGTTGTCTCTTTTTTGATTTAACCAAAATTTTGAAATTACTTAGTGGTTTCGGTTTTGTCCATTTAAATTAATTAATTAAGTTGATAAATTAATTAATTAAGTAACCTAGGGTAATTACTAAAGTACCCCTAAGTTGTTAGGACCATAACCAACCCTTTGGATCATCCTAGGTTAGGTACTAGGTTGTCTCTTTCTTGACTTAACCGAAATCTGGAAATTGCTTAGTGGATTCGGTTTTGTCCATTTAAATTAATTAATTAAGTTGCTAAATTATTTAATAAGTAACCTAGGGTAATTACTAAAGTATCCCTAAGTTGTTAGGACCATAACCAACCCTTTGGACCATCCTAGGTTAGGTACTATGTTGTCTCTTACTTAGTTACTTATCTTAATGTCACCCGGTTAGGTCTTAGGTTGTCGGGTTCCTTAGTTAGTTATTTTGGTTGGTCTTAGGTTAGTTAGTTAGTTAGGTCAGTTAGTTAGGGTCTATGACCAGTTAGGGAGCTTGGCCCCACGTGGCTGGACCCGTACGTGCGCCTGTCCTCAACCGCCCTAACCGAATCGGCTAGGGTGGTCCCTTGGCCGGTTGTGCATGTGCTTGCACATGTGTTGCGTGTACTTTCCTAACTAATTCTTTTGGAAGGTTCATTTGGAGTGCTTACTTATTGTCCAAAGGATCCTCACTATGTCCTTGGGCACTGCTTAATCTACATGATCATTTTAAATGGTTATATGCTATGATACTACGCTTGACACTTGGATGCCTAGTACCTAATGCGTTGCGTAGTGGATCTATATGTTTTTAGCTTAGGGTCTTCATTGCAGGTTCAATTGTTAAACAAGCTTGGATTATATTATGCTTATTTGGGAATATATAGAAATTGGCTAACACCCCTTAGACAATTTTTTATACTATGCCCAGTATTTCTCAATATTGGGCATTGGGATGCCTATGTACCCCAATACACATTATTAAAGACCTACTAGGCTCTTCACTAGACGTGTAATTTTCTGGAATGTTACATGTGAGTTTTATATGACTTGAGGGACATGAATGTGTATTGTGATCTTTAGAGAGTGGTTGCCTCAATACTATGATGATTGCCATATGTGATCATGTGGACCAATGTACACACACTCACACCTCATGCATATCTATGAGTAGGATAGATTTATGGTGACTAATGAAAGGATAGTTCTCATATGCACCATTGTCTACTACTATGCGTGTAAAGTATAATATGTTCATGAAAGTATGGAAACAGTATCTTAACTAGGATGAATTGATAGGTGTACTAGTATAGGTAAGGGTATGGGACTTTGCCTATATATTGCACATGTGTACCTTGATAGAATAGTTCCTAGGGTGATTTCTTTATGTACATGAATATGAATGTATGACTAAGCTATGAACATGAAAGTATATGTTATGATGTCAAGTATATGATATGATGAAGTATGAATATGTGTTGTGTCTAAATGTGTTTATGTGAAAGGTTACTCATATAAGTACACATACACACACATGAATGCATAAATGAAGCATGTTATGATAATCTAGTAAAGTAGGGTCTTTTGAAAGGTGTTCTCAATTGTACTCTAAACTAGACTATGTCCATGTGAATCACATGAGTTAGGTTGATGAAAGGACATTCTCATCAATAACCTATGAGCTATGCATATGAGGAGTTAATCTCCTAAAGCCTATTTTTATGAAAGTAATGTTAATTAAGGCTTTTCAAAAAGAAAACTGCACCGAGTGAACTTGAAAAATGAGGGGTGCCCCTTCCCAAAGAGGAAGGCATGTTCACCAAATGTCCTCATGAGGTGGAAACTACAATGCCAAGTGGCATATAAAGGGTTTCAATATACATCTCCTAGTTCCTTAACTATGTTTCCCCCCATAGGACCTAGCAAGTGGATCCACCTAGATGCTAGCATGATGTTAAAGTTCTACCTGGCAAGTAGAGAAGTTCCTTTCGGTGTGGGGTTCCATGACACCGAATTCCATGTTTAGCTCACATGGTCTTAATGTCGGTTAAGACTAGGGTTTCCCTAAAGTAAAATGGAAAATGGAAGTAAAGTAAGGAACCCTAACTAGGATCACCTAAGGGAAGTTGCTTAGTGTAGGTGAGGGTATGTGACTTTGCCTATGCATTGCACAAGTAGCTCTTGAAGGGAGTTCTATATGTATATGTATATGTAAATGTCTCTTATGCATGACAATATGGTGTTGACCTACTTGTTATGATAATATGCATAGTATGGATCCTATTGTGTCTATATGATTGAAGGTCTTACCTTATATGCATGATGTTGGTCTTAATTGCCATATGATGAAGGTCCTATTTGATATGTATGTAGGTAGCTATACTTGTTATGTAGATGTAGGAAGTAAGTGATATGTTTGTGGTCTCTTTGTGAGTTTACTTAGTGTGTGTGAGGTTATGGCCAACCCATCCCTAAGTCCATCATTCACCATTACAACTTTCAACTTCAAGGATTCTATAACCTTATTTCTACATTGAAGGTTCCAATTTATTGACCTTTTTTACATGTTCAAGGTTATATATATCAATCATTCATACACATATATGACAAAGGTGATCAAGCCTACTAAGTCAAAAGTTCACATTCACATTCTTTCATGTATCAAGTAGAGGGACATAAGTCTACCAATCAAGACAAAGCATCATCATCTTATCACATATTAATAACATTCAAGTACCATGTAGGGACAACTAAGTCTACCTAGCAAGATACCTTACTAATACACATATAGGCACATCATATTCTACCATTCATATGTATTCATTTAGAGAGAATCATACTTTCACCTCACATACACACATGCACATTATCATCCTTCACATTGTTCATCTATACAAGCTATAACATGATAATAACACAATTCACATGATAATGTCGACAAGGCCATGCTCATCACAATTATAACACATAAGCACCACCACCATAAGTGGACCATACCAATCAATTCAAGTTAATAGTAATTCTACACAATATGGAAGAGATTAGGTCAACTCACCACCTTTCCATCATCAACATCAACATTCCTTATCCAATCAATTTATTTCACAAAGGCTCTTACCAATAGCCATATACACAATTCTAAACCAACACTTAAACCATACCATTGATCCAACAATATACAATATGAACATCATCAAATTAAGGCAACCTATAAACATATCTATCGTGATCTACACATAATTCAATAGCCCAATACAATCTGCACATGAATTCAATACAATTAAGCCATGATCAAATCACCCACATTAGAGCCAAAAATAGGAATTCATGAAAAGTATGGGTTCATAGAGTTTTTGATCTAAAATCATTCAATTAACATCAATTATATCATAAAATATTGATTCAAATCATTTCATGCAAGAACCCATGGCTAGAAGTTGAAATAGGACTTTATGGTTGAGAAAGTCTTAGAAAAGCATTTGGAATTTGACTCCTTTAATGGAAGACGATTCAAGGATGAAACACCATACCTCAATTGAAGACAATCCACGAAAATGATGAAGAATCAATGGAGAAATCAAGTTCCTAGCTTCAACCTTGCTTCTTGCTTCAATGGAGTCTAGAGAGTTCTATTTTGATCTTGGAGTTTTGTTTTTGAATAATGAACTCTAATCTAGGTTCTAGGCTTATAAAATAACTTAAAATACCCAAAAAAAACCTCGAATAACCGCCCATGACTTAATTAGAATGCTAAGTGAATTTACCAATATGCCCTTGCCTTGGCCAAAAACACCTGTAGAAAATTGCAGGTGTCAATCGGCGAACCCATCAACGAGCCGTAGACCAGACGATAGGCCATCTTGCAGGACATCGTTTTGGTCAGACACTGGTCACTTGGGGGATTAAGATACCACACCAAAGTGTGGAGCAACGACCCCCATCAACGGGGCGTACATAGGATGACGGGGCGTCATATAGGCATCGTGGTTAGGGACTGTTTCGGGCAGTTTCGAGCCAAGGTTTGGGCCCTTCTCAAGGACCCTTAGGTGGTCCTTTGGGAGTCGTGCCCAGACGTTTCAACCATAAACACGTTCTTCTAGATATTAGGAACTTCTCCAATCAATTTGAACTACAAACAACACGTAAAACATGCAAAGGCACACTAGAACACACAAGCATACACAAAGGCGAACTTTCGAACGTCTTGGACATTCTTTGACATTTCACTTCCAAACTATTCCAAACTCATCAAACCGACTCCTAACACTATAATTCACCATTTTTACACTTTATCAACTCGTGACAAACATGTTAGGCTCTAGTTTGACCTAGTTCGTTTTTAAGGGTGTTACAATTGGGAAGCGTCCGGATTAGTCTTCTTATCCCTTTTGCTTCATGTGATTATATTTCTCCATAACTTGTTAATTCCTATATGTTTGTATGCTACTTGTGCATATAAAATAATTATTGTTATATGTGTACCATATAATTAGTTTTACTCTTGCTATCATCTTTTATGTGTTATTACTTGCACACATTTTTCTTTATCCCTTCTAGTAGGTTTTGAACTTAGAGTTCAAGATGTTGAAGAGTTGCCTAGAAGATAATTCCTGACGGAGCTATTATTTATTTTAATGTTGTATATTATTGCTCATTTGTTCTTGTCACATACGGGGAGCACCCCCTAAAAGTAACATGGCGTACTTGACCTCTCGGAGGTCTTATACAAGCCCATAGTTATCATTCATCGCATTGACATAGTAAATTTAGCGGAAATTTAAAACTTTTCATAGCACATCATATGGTAGAAACTTACTTCATATAAATATAAAACATAAGTCATAATACATACATAAACCTTAAGTCTCTTTGCCATATTAAACTCAACAAGATTAGAGTACATTAGGGACACGACCCTTAAGACATAAAACATAACTATACAACATTTTAAAGACTTCACAGTAAAGACATAAGTAGGAGATCCTTAAATTTAAGGATTTCTTCCATTGAGCTTGGGAATCATCTATCAAGATCTTCACCATTCAAGACATCCTTTATGCATCCATAACCTACACTTTATGTAAAATGTAGAGAAGAATGGAGTTAGCACAAGAATGTACTAAGTATGGCAACCATGCAAAAACATACATTTAAAAGGGACATTTTCTTTGAAATCATACTTCATTCTATTTTGAGTAAATCTTCATAAAACCATTGAACAATAGCATTCATATCATTCACATACTTCATAGAGACATAATCAAAGTCCAAACAACATATGAAATCACATATAGAATTTATGCCATATTTGAGGTCACTTTACAGTGAGCTCTCTTACCTTAACATTGAACTCCTTCTTTTAATCCATTAACCTCCCCAAGTAACCCTTTAGTGATACTTGGTGCAATGCATCACCTTAGGACCACAAGGAAAACCATGCATACAACTTACACAAGCCAACACATATCATCATAGAAGTATAGCCAAGACACATTCAAGTCAAGACCATAAGGCATTACAGTGAACTATATCCATTTACACATATTTTTACTTCTTTTCATATTCATCATTATAAGACATTGTTCATGACCCCAATATTATCCTACTAGTGCAATGTACATGTGAAGCCCCATAACCTCACAAATACTTAGTAAACTATTCATGAAACTACAAACCTTAACATACAATTCATACATCCTCAAAACAAGTAAAGACAGCTTAATTCATGTTAATACAAGACCTTCATCATATAGTCATTTAGACCAACATAATGCACATAAGGATAGATCACATCATCTAGATTCATACCATGCACATCTTCATAACAAGTAGACAACTTCTACAATATCATGCATAAAGACATAATCATAATCATACATATTAGGTCACCTTCCTAGGACTTCCTAAGGAGATACTTGTGCAATGTCTAGATGGGTTCATTACTTCCACCTATACTAAGTAGCCTCCCTTAAGTCATCTTAGTTAGTATCCTAGTCCTTTACTTCCATTGTCCATTATACTTTAGGGAAACTATAGCCTTAACCGACACTAAGACCATGGGTGCTAAACATGGAATTTGGTGTTGTAGAGCCTTACACCAATGGAAGGTGTTCCTACCTAGCCAAGGCAGAACATTAACATACATCCTAGCATCCTAAGTGAATTCACTTTGCTAGATCCTATGTGGCAAGCATAGTTTATGGAACTAAGAGATAGGTAGTTCTCTCTACATGCCATTGGACAATTGGGGCCTCATCTCATGAGAAAACATGGGTGAACCCCTTCCTCAAAGGGAAGTCAACACCTCATGTGGGTCCATAAGTGAGTATTCCTCTAAGGGAAGTCAACACTCTATAAAGGACAAATGGTGAATCTTCCTCAAGGGAAAGTCAACACCTCTCAATGTCAAGTTCACTCGGTGCTAAGCTAAGTTCCCTTTATTGAAAAGCCTTTAATTACATTTTTCATAAAAACCTAGGCTTAAGATATTTATTCCTCGTATGCTTATATCATATTCAAGCGCCTATCTAGATTTAGAGTAATCTTGGGCACCCCTCTCAAGGAACCTCTCATTCACTAGATCATCATCCATGTGTGTGTGTGTACATATATGTGAAAAACCTTTCACGTAACACATAAATATCACACATGTTTTTACATCAAGGCATAAGTCTATAAGTATAACTATATGAGCAATCCTTTCATATAAACCCACTAAGCCTCTATGCACATTCATACTTCATCATAGACATAAGCTTAACATGCATAGTAGTAGACACTAATGAATATGAGTATTACCTTTCATTTAGACACTATGATGATTCTATACTACTTGTAAGCATGCATGGAGTGTGAGTGTGTGTGTACATTGGTCAACAGGATCACATAATGGCTATCAACTGTGCAGCCACCTTTAGACCACATTACCTTTCAAGCATAGATCACACAACACACAATACATAGGAGGACAGACAATCTTCACATTATAATAAGACTCCTAACTTTAGCTATTTACACATTACATAGGTTACATGGTAGGGGTCATCAATCTTAACACTTAACCCATGGAAGCACTACACATGCTCTTACTACCATTCACATGCTCATAACAATAGTAACATACCTAGATTCACAACTCAAATAGAAGACTAGGCACAAGTTACACATAAAGTGATCATCTAACACTTATCCATATATTCATCAATTTGCCTTCAAGCCATGGTAAACACTTGTATAATGACAATAAAGTAAACACCGCCACCATAAGTGGACCATACCACACAATGCCATACAAGGCTTTATCAACTACATTAAATAGAAAAGTAGAGGGATGAGCCCTAGTTTTGCTCATTCAATCATAATGTATCAATAATATACATCTAGGCAGTAGTCAAATAGATATAAATCAAATCTAAATCATGCGTTCATCTACTCTAGAATTAAGAGGTCACGACCCGAGACCGCCAACTAGAAGCACAGGACATCTCGGATTGTAACCGGCGTACTCGGACCTCTCGGAGGTCTCATACAAGCCTCTCATATCATTCATCGCATATACATAATGAAAAGTAGTGCGGAATTAAAACTTTTCATAAAAACAATATCATAGCTTTAAAAACTCTTTCATATAAAGTAATAGGAAATACTAAGTCTCAATCTCATCATCTTAAGACACAAGAGTACTTGGGCACGGACCATACGAAATGAAAACATAGTACTATTAAGTCTATTACAATACTTCAATACGAAACATAAAAGACATATATGCCCTCGAGTCAAGTGAGGACATAATTCAACTTCTTGAAAGATCTTCTAAATCCAAATCTTCTTCCCAAAAGCTCTTCACCTACCAAGAACTATAGATACATAAAAGCATGGATTAGTACAACCACATGTACTAAGTATGGCATAATGCATAAATCATGAAAACGGACATTTATTGGAAATATGCATCTTTTATTTAAATATCATAATATCATTATAAGAACAACATTTAAAAACTTAGAATCACATAAGAAACATTTAAAAAAAATCATAATTTTGAACTCACTTTACAGTGAACTCAATTCACTGAACAGTGAAGTACCTCACTGTTACAGTGAATTTTCTAATTTCGTTTTAAACATCTTTTAGCATGTAGTTTTCTCACTAAAGCTATCCTAAGATTCACTTAAGTCACACAAAGAGAGACCGCCCATACACCTCTCTAGATGTGCCTAAACGATCCTTAAGATTACTCATAATGAGACACATACACACCTACAATACACCAACATACAAGACATACATAATATGACAATCTCCCCTACCAAGGCTATCAAAAGACTTACTTAAGTATTCATAGAAGAAACGCCCATACATCCGCTTCAAGTCTACCTAAATAATCCTTAAGACTTCCTAAGTTTAGATCATGTCAAACATAACAAGCAACTTCCCTAACTAGAGTCATTCTCAAACTTCCATAGATAAGACATGAAGATATCATCCTTTATGCCCTTTCACACTTTAACTAAGGAATCCTTAAGTCACTTTAGATTAGGTACTTATTCATTTACATACTTTATATCATTAAGTCATTAGTTCATTAGTTCATTTAAGAGACATACATCACATAAATGACATTCAAATAATGGTCTTGGAGAAGACCTAGGGATTCTTACTAACATCTTCAAAGCCTATTGTGCAATATCTAGATAGCGTACCATACCACCACCTAAACCTCATAGAACTTATCTAATTATAATATGTATCCCATATGATGAGAATAGGCAATAACCGACATAGACCATGGTAGCAAAATGGAATCCGGAGTTCTATCCTACTCCGATGAGGTTGTTCTACTTGCCAATGGTAGAACTTAGACACATCCCATGTAGGCACATGGTTAAGGAAAGATGAAGGGCATGCTTTGTAATCTAGTCTCATACTTTAACTAGAACTACTTCCCTTATCATACTCACTCGGTGCTAGCCTTCGTTCTCATAGATTAAATCATACTAAGGTTCGTACAAAAGGGTTCCGAATCAAGTTCATAACCCAGTTACATTTACCCTACCAAAGCAAGGTCCACTAGGGCTATCTCACTATGGCGACAAGAAGCTCATCATGACTTTCCTAAGGATTGATATGATGCCGTTCCAGACAATCAACCTTAAGTCCATCATTCATTACATGAAGGATACCATTACGACTTTCGACTTCAAGTTTCATAACCTTACCACTTGGTTCAAGGTTTCACATAAAGGACCCTCTTATCATCATTCAAGGTCTCACCTAACATTCATTTATTCATGACTAAGACTCTTTAACTTCCTAAGTCAAGACATCACATATTCATATTCATACAAGCATCAAGTAAGGGACACAAGTTTACATAAACAAGACACCACATACTTCACTTTAGCACAGATAACATATATTCTTTAGACACTTAATAATGACCCTTAACATCATTTAGTCAATCTAGTCATTACCTTAACATCATCTACTTAACCCTTATAGACTCATATAGCCAAGTTAGGAAAAACCATATATCAACTCTAAGACTACACACTTAACACATAGCCATAGCATAACATGATTTCCTACATAGCATCAATAGACTAACACATAATTTCACATGTAAGTAGATATGAGAATACATCACCTAATCAACTACACAAATAGCCATATAACTTCAAGTAGTGACGACAAGGCCATGGTCATCAATATACTTAAAATAACACCGACAAGGCCACATCAATTCACATAACACCGCCACCATAAGTGGACCAAACCAATCACAACATAATTGAAATCTAAAATAACATTAAATAAGAAGAAATAGGGCAGCATACCACCTCTTCATCCTCAACACTTCAAGCCAATACCAAATCATCCAATTCAACCTCATAAGGCCCTTACCCATGGACATGAACATCAATTCAATACATAAACTACAATACTCAACGAAACATAAGCCAATTAAATATATATTCAACAATCTAAACAATTATACAACAATTGAATACAATTCTTATATCATTAGAAAGCCCATAAGAAACTACACGTTAATTCATAAGCATTAGACCAATATCAAGTAACCCATAAATTAGTCAAAAACTAGGGTTCATCAATTACATGGGTTCATAGGTAGATTGAGTTAAAATCATCTAAATAAAAACAATTCAATCACTATTCAATGATTAAAAACCTTTAATGCAAGAACCCACGGTAGAATCATGAAATTGGACAATTCATCTTTGAAAACTTTAGAAAACATCTTTGAAGTTGGTCTCCTTGATGAAACGAGTTTAAAGGATCAAAAACCATAACTCAATGAATATAATTATTCACTTTGATGAAGAATATCCACTCAATTTGTCACACCAAGCTCTTCCTTGACTTTGGACTTCAATGGAGTCTTTGGGAATTCTTAAGGGATTTTGGGGTTTTGATCTTGAAGAATGAAACCTTCTAAGTGTTAATGACTTATAAACACCTTTAAAGTAGCCAATATACACCTTAGGAACCGCCAAACCATCTATTTAGAAGTGGGGTGAAATTACACTTTCACCCCTCACTTAACAGTGAACCTGCGTGCAGGCCACAGTGACCATCGACGGTTGCCCATCGACGGGGCGTAGGTCCACTTACGGACCGTCCTGGCCTCCGTCGATGGGTTCAGAGACTTGGAACTGAGATATTAGCTCCCCAGGCTAAGTCCCGAATGACGCCCACCAACTACGGGGCGTCGACCAGGCCACTAGCCGTCGAATTCCATCCGTAGGTGGACTGCCTTGAGCAGTTTTGGCCACCGGGTCCATCCTCAAGGACCCTTGGATGGTCCTTGGGGATGATTTCCCGGACTTTTCCTACCCTAACATGAACTTATACAAGTTTAGGACCTCTCACAAGAATTTCACTTAAAACGAACACGTAAAACTCGACGAAACATGCCTAGACACACAAGGTCATTTCAAGGCACGTCTTTCGAACGTCATGGACGTTCTTGAGCGTTTGACCTCCAAACTTCTCGAAACTTGACACACTACCTATATACATCATATTAACTCATTTAAGGACCTCTCAACATCATGAATCACACATAAACACATAGAACCACATATGAGGCACTTAGGTGACTTAGTCTTCGAACGTCTTGGTCGTCCCTTGACGTTTGACTTCCAATGAAATTAATACTTTAGCTACTTCCTCAATACCATATTAATATACCTATTTAGGACCTTAGACCATCTTGACAACAATGTTAGGCTCTAGTTCACCTATGTCATTTTCGCGATCTTACATTCTCCCCCACTTGGACAACATTCATCCTCGAATGACACTTGCCACTCTCCGAACACTTCCAAGAATATAAAATCTACTAGCAGCACATAACCAAACCATATAACACATTATCAAGGAGAAAAATCAATTTCACATAGTTAAGAGATTCACAACACAATAAGAAACTAGAATACACTTCTATAACTCATTATGCTACAAAACTCACATGCTTCATTCCAAATAGTAAAAAATCATTTTATATTCATTATTATACTCATATAGACCAGTTCTAAACATATCACAACAATTTTATACCAAAGAAACAATTAGTCAATTTCCCAAAAATATTACAGTGAGCAGTTTTCCAAAGCTACAGTGATTTTACAAATTTTACAAAAATGCAAATTTTAAGCAATTCATGATATAGACATGCTAATATGCAAGGTAACATCATGTAAACACCTTTTACAACATTCTCATAGCTCAATAAAATACACAATGCAAGAAGTTAATGAAATTCAATTTCAAACAAACTCCTAAACATCATGCACATGCAACAAAATAGCACATCTATCTAGTCATACTCCCCCACTTGGAAGGAACTCATATCAGAATAAGAGAAATAAGGACTTACCAATATCATCATCACTCTCATCCGGCTTCTCACCTCTAGTCCGGAGTGCATAGAAACGCCTCTTTGTTGGAGCATCATCCTTTGGAACACTAGGATCAACTTTCTTACCCTCTTTTCCTCAAGAAGTAATGTTAGGACAATCTCTAACTTTGTGTCCATCTTTTCCACATCCAAAGCAACTACCGGTACCCAATAGACACTCACCATAATGTTTCTTGCCACAATTGGCACATGTAGGTTTGCCATCTTTGGAATTACCTCCTTTCTCAACCTTGAACTTGGCACTCCTAGATTCTTCTTGAGTTTGAGCCCTCTTTTTGAACCTAGGTTGCACTTGATCACTACCAACACTCCTTTTCAAATTCCTTGACATCCTCCTAAGTTTAAGACTCTTCAATTGATTGTGCATACACCATGAGTCTATCCAAAGTCATATCATCATGTAGCATAGCCGTACGACATTCTTCCCTCACTAAGTCGGCTACACCCGTCACAAAGCGACTCATTTCATCCCTTGGATTAGACACTAGGGATGGTGCATATCTTGACAAAGTTGAGAACTTCAAAGAGTATTCCTCAACACTCATATTGCCTTGCTTGAGATTGATAAACTCCTCTACTTTTACCTCCCTCCTCTCACGGGGAAAGTACTTACCAAGAAAAGCTTCCTTAAATTCTTCCCACTCAATAGGATACGAATCCACCGGTCTATTATCCTTCCATTGAGTGTTCCAAATTTGAGACACATCTCTCAATTGATAGGAAGCCAACTCCGCCTGCTCCCTAGATGAAACCCCATAGCACTCAATACCTTGTACACACCATCAAGGAACTCTTGGGGATCCTCATCTACCTTAGAGCCAAGAAAGATTGGAGGATTCAACCTCACAAAGTCTCTCAACCTAGAGGTCATAGTGCTCTCCACAACATTCACCCTAGGCACCATATTCAAATTCACTTGAGTAGTTACGGCTCGGGCTAAAGCAAGCAAAGCCTCTCTAATCTCTTGATTAGTCAATTCCGGGGGAACCACCGGAACCTCATTACCTCCTTCCACATTAGGGGCATGATCAACTTGGGGAGGCACTTGAGCACCTTGAGCACCTTAGACTCCTTGCCCATCTTGAGGAACTTGCTCAACTTGCTCAACTTGAGGAGGAATCTCCTCATTCAACCTCTCCTCTTCCAACCTTCTAGCGATCATCCTTCTAGTATTCATCTCCTAGAAATACAAGAAAACACATTTAGAAGGATACTCATAACATTACTCTACCGCACGACGTAAGAGTAGAAAATAAGGGAAAGTCTATCATCCTATAGCCTCTCGCCCATAGATGTGTCGCGACTCACACCGATGGTCAAGACTCTACTAGACGTGACTTGATGAGACTTTTTGATTCCTAAGACTACTTTCACCAACCTATGCTCTGATACCAAGCTTTGTCATGACCCGAGACCCCACCCTAGAAGCTAGGGCACAATCTCGGATTGTAACCGGCATACTCGACCTCTCGGAGGTCTCATACAAGCCTCTCATATCATTCATCGCATATACATAATGAAAAGTAGTGCGGAATTAAAACTTTTCATAAAAACAATATCATAGCCTTTAAAAACTCTTTCATATAAAAGTAATAGGAAATACTAAGTCTCAATCTCATCATCTTAAGACACAAGAGTACTTGGGACACGGCCCATACGAAATAGAAAACATAGTACTATTAAGTCTATTACAATACTTCAATACGAAACATAAAAGACATATATGCCCTCGAGTCAAGTGAGGACATAATTCAACTTCTCTTGAAAGATCTTCTAAATCCAAATCTTCTTCCCAAAAGCTCTTCACCTACCAAGAACTATGTAGATACATAAAAGCATGGATTAGTACAACCACATGTACTAAGTATGGCATAATGCATAAAATCATGAAAACGGACATTTATTGGAAATATGCATCTTTTCATTTAAATATCATAATATCATTATAAGAACAACATTTAAAAACTTATAATCACATAAGAAAACATTTAAAAAAAATCATAATTTTTGAACTCACTTTACAGTGAACTCAATTCACTGAACAGTGAAGTACCTCACTGTTACAGTGAATTTTTCTAATTTCGTTTTAAACATCTTCTAGCATGTAGTCTTCTCACTAAAGCTATCCTAAGATTCACTTAAGTCACACAAAGAGAGACCGCCCATACACCCTCTCTAGATGTGCCTAAACGATCCTTAAGATTACTCATAATGAGACACATACACACCTACAATACACCAACATACAAGACATACATAATATGACAATCTCTCCTACCAAGGCTATCAAAAGACTTACTTAAGTATTCATAGAAGAACGCCCATACATCCGCTTCAAGTCTACCTAAATAATCCTTAAGACTTCCTAACTTTAGATCATGTCAAACATAACAAGCAACTTCCCTAACTAGAGTCATTCTCAAAACTTCCATAGATAAGACATGAAGATATCATCCTTTATGCCCTCTTCACACTTTAACTAAGGAATCCTTAAGTCACTTTAGATTAGGTACTTATTCATTTACATACTTTATATCATTAAGTCATTAGTTCATTAGTTCATTTAAGAGACATACATCACATAAATGACATTCAAATAATGGTCTTGGAGAAGACCTAGGGATTCTTACTAACATCTTCAAAGCCTATTGTGCAATGTCTAGATAGCGTCCCATACCACCACCTAAACCTCATAGAACTTATCTAATTATAATATGTATCCCATATGATGAGAATAGGCAATAACCGACATAGACCATGGTAGCAAATCATGGAATCCGGAGTTCTATCCTACTCCGATGAGGTTGTTCTACTTGCCAATGGTAGAACTTAGACACATCCCATGTAGGCACATGGTTAAGGAAAGATGAAGGGCATGCTTTGTAATCTAGTCTCATACTTTAACTAGAACTACTTCCCTTATCATACTCACTCGGTGCTAGCCTTCGTTCTCATAGATTAAATCATACTAAGGTTCGTACAAAAGGGTTCCGAATCAAGTTCATAACCCAGTTACATTTACCCTACCAAAGCAAGGTCCACAAGGGCTATCTCACTATGGCGACAAGAAGCTCATCATGACTTTCCTAAGGATTGATATGATGCCGTTCCAGCCAATCAACCTTAAGTCCATCATTCATTACATGAAGGATACCATTACGACTTTCGACTTCAAGTTTCATAACCTTACCACTTGGTTCAAGGTTTCACATAAAGGACCCTCTTATCATCATTCAAGGTCTCACCTAACATTCATTTATTCATGACTAAGACTCTTTAACTTCCTAAGTCAAGACATCACATATTCATATTCATACAAGCATCAAGTAAGGGACACAAGTCTACATAAACAAGACACCACATACTTCACTTTAGCACATATAACATATATTCTTTAGACACTTAATAATGACCCTTAACATCATTTAGTCAATCTAGTCATTACCTTAACATCATCTACTTAACCCTTATAGACTCATATAGCCAAGTTAGGAAAAACCATATATCAACTCTAAGACTACACACTTAACACATAGCCATAGCATAACATGATTTCCTACATAGCATCAATAGACTAACACATAATTTCACATGTAAGTAGATATGAGCATACATCACCTAATCAACAAGACAAATAGCCATATAACTTCAAGTAGTGACGACAAGGCCATGGTCATCAATATACTTAAAATAACACCGACAAGGCCACATCAATTCACATAACACCGCCACCATAAGTGGACCAAACCAATCACAACATAATTGAAATCTAAAATAACATTAAATAAGAAGAAATAGGGCAGCATACCACCTCTTCATCCTCAACACTTCAAGCCAATACCAAATCATCCAATTCAACCTCATAAGGCCCTTACCCATGGACATGAACATCAATTCAATACATAAACTACAATACTCAACGAAACATAAGCCAATTAAATATATATTCAACAATCTAAAACAAATTATACAACAATTGAATACAATTCTTATATCATTAGAAAGCCCATAAGAAACTACACGTTAATTCATAAGCATTAGACCAATATCAAGTAACCCATAAATTAGTCAAAAACTAGGGTTCATCAATTACATGGGTTCATAGGTAGATTGAGTTAAAATCATCTAAATAACAACAATTCAATCACTATTCAATGATTAAAAACCTTTAATGCAAGAACCCACGGTAGAATCATGAAATTGGACAATTCATCTTTGAAAACTTTAGAAAACATCTTTGAAGTTGGTCTCCTTGATGAAACGAGTTTAAAGGATTAAAAACCATACCTCAATGAATATAATTCTTCACTTTGATGAAGAATATCCACTCAATTTGTCACACCAAGCTCTTCCTTGACTTTGGACTTCAATGGAGTCTTTGGGAATTCTTAAGGGATTTTGGGGTTTTGATCTTGAAGAATGAAACCTTCTAAGTGTTAATGACTTATAAACACCTTTAAAGTAGCCAATATACACCTTAGGAACCGCCAAACCATCTATTTAGAAGTGGGGTGAAATTACACTTTCACCCCTCACTTAACAGTGAACCTGCGTGCAGGCCACAGTGACCATCGACGGGGCGTAGGTCCACTTACGGACCGTCCTGGCCTCCGTCGATGGGTTCAGAGACTTGGAACTGAGATATTAGCTCCCCAGGCTAAGTCCCTAATGACGCCCACCAACTACAGGGCGTCGACCAGGCCACTGGCCGTCGAATTCCATCCGTAGGTGGACTGCCTTGAGCAGTTTTGGCCACCGGGTCCATCCTCAAAGACCCTTGGATGGTCCTTGGGGATGATTTCCCGGACTTTTCCAACCCAAACATGAACTTATACAAGTTTAGAACCTCTCACAAGAATTTCACTTAAAACGAACACGTAAAACTCGACGAAACATGCCTAGACACGCAAGGTCATTTCAAGGCACGTCTTTCGAACGTCATGGACGTTCTTGAGCGTTTGACTTCCAAACTTCTCGAAACTTGACACACTACCTATATACATCATATTAACTCGTTTGAGGACCTCTCAACATCATGAATCACACATAAAACATAGAACCACATATGAGGCACTTAGGTGACTTAGTCTTCGAACGTCTTGGTCGTCCCTTGACGTTTGACTTCCAATGAAATTAATACTTTAGCTACTTCCTCAATACCATATTAATATACCTATTTAGTACCATAGACCATCTTGACAACAATGTTAGGCTCTAGTTCACCTATGTCATTTTCGCGATCTTACATTCTCCCCTACTTGGACAACATTCATCCTCGAATGACACTTGCCACTCTCCGAACACTTCCAAGAATAGAAAATCTACTAGCAGCACATAACCAAACCATATAACACATTATCAAGGAGAAAACATCAATTTCACATAGTTAAGAGATTCACAACACAACAAGAAACTAGAATACACTTCTATAACTCATTATGCTACAAAACTCACATGCTTCATTCCAAATAGTAAAAAATCATTTTATATTCATTATTATACTCATATAGACCAGTTCTAAACACATCACAACAATTTTATACCAAAGAAACAATTAGTCAATTTCCCAAAAATATTACAGTGAGCAGTTTTCCAAAGCTACAGTGATTTTAACAAATTTTACAAAAATGCAAATTTTAAGCAATTCATGATATAGACATGCTAATATGCAAGGTAACATCATGTAAACACCTTTTACAACATTCTCGTAGCTTAATAAAATACACAATGAAAGAAGTTAATGAAATTCAATTTCAAACAAACTCCTAAACATCATGCACATGCAACAAACTAGCACATCTATCTAGTCATACTCCCCCACTTGGAAGGAACTCATATCACAATAAGAGAAATAAGGACTTATCAATATCATCATCACTCTCATCCGGCTTTTCACCTCTAGTCTGGAGTGCATAGAAACGCCTCTTTGTTGGAGCATCATCCTTTGGAACACTAGGATCAACTTTCTTACCCTCTTTTCCTCAAGAAGTAATGTTAGGACAATCTCTAACTTTGTGTCCATCTTTTCCACATCCAAAGCAACTACCGGTACCCAATAGACACTCACCATAATGTTTCTTGCCACAATTGGCACATGTAGGTTTGCCATCTTTGGAATTACCTCCTTTTTCAACCTTTAACTTGGCACTCCTAGATTCTTCTTGAGTTTGAGCCTCTTTTTGAACCTAGGTTGCACTTGATCACTACCAACACTCCTTTTCAAATTTCTTGACATCCTCCTAAGTTTAAGACTCTTAAATTGATTGTGCATACACCATGAGTCTTGCCAAAGTCATATCATCATGTAGCATAGCCGTACGACATTCTTCCCTCACTAAGTCGGCTACACCCGTCACAAAGCCACTCATTTCATCCCTTGGATTAGACACTAGGGATGGTGCATATCTTGACAAAGTTGAGAACTTCAAAGAGTATTCCTCAACACTCATATTGCCTTGCTTGAGATTGATAAACTCCTCTACTTTTACCTCCCTCCTCTCACGGGGAAAGTACTTACCAAGAAAAGCTTCCTTAAATTCTTCCCACTCAATAGGATACGAATCCACCGGTCTATTATCCTTCCATTGAGTGTTCCAAATTTGAGACACATCTCTCAATTGATAGGAAGCCAACTCCGCCTTCTCCCTAGATGAAACCTCATAGCACTCAATACCTTATACACACCATCAAGGAACTCTTGGGGATCATCATCTACCTTAGAGCCAAGAAAGATTGGAGGATTCAACCTCACAAAGTCTCTCAACCTAGAGGTCATAGTGCTCTCCACAACATTCACCCTAGGCACCATATTCAAATTCACTTGAGTAGTTACGGCTCGGGCTAAAGCAAGCAAAGCCTCTCTAATCTCTTGATTAGTCAATTCCGGGGGAACCACCGGAACCTCATTACCTCCTTCCACATTAGGGGCATGATCAACTTGGGGAGGCACTTGAGCACCTTGAGCACCTTAGACTCCTTGCCCATCTTGAGGAACTTGCTCAACTGTCTCAACTTGAGGAGGAATCTTCTCATTCAACCTCTCCTCTTCGAACCTTCTAGCGATCATCCTTCTAGTATTCATCTCCTAGAAATACAAGAAAACACATTTAGAAGGATACTCATAACATTACTCTACCGCAAGACGTAAGAGTAGAAAATAAGGGAAAGTCTATCATCCTATAGACTCTCGCCCATAGATGTGTCGCGACTCACACCGATGGTCAAGACTCTACTAGACGTGACTTGATGAGACTTTTTGATTCCTAAGACTACTTTCACCAACCTATGCTCTGATACCAAGCTTTGTCATGACCCGAGACCACACCCTAGAAGCTAGGGCACAATCTCGGATTGTAACCGGCATACTAGACCTCTCGGAGGTCTCATACAAGCCTCTCATATCATTCATCGCATATACATAATGAAAAGTAGTGCGGAATTAAAACTTTTCATAAAAACAATATCATAGCCTTTAAAAACTCTTTCATATAAAAGTAATAGGAAATACTAAGTCTCAATCTCATCATCTTAAGACACAAGAGTACTTGGGACACGGCCCATACGAAATAGAAAACATAGTACTATTAAGTCTATTACAATACTTCAATATGAAACATAAAAGACATATATGCCCTCGAGTCAAGTGAGGACATAATTCAACTTCTCTTGAACGATCTTCTAAATCCAAGTCTTCTTCCCAAAAACTCTTCACCTACCAAGAACTATGTTGATACATAAAAGCATGGATGAGTACAACCACATCTACTAAGTATGCCATAATGCATAAAATCATGAAACCGGACATTTATTGGAAATTAGCATCTTTTCATTTAAATATCATAATATCATTATAAGAACAACATTTAAAAACTTAGAATCACATAAGAAAACATTTAAACAAAAATCATAATTTTTGAACTCACTTTACACTGAACTCAATTCACTGAACAGTGAAGTACCTCACTGTTACAGTGAATTTTTCTAATTTCGTTTTAAACATCTTCTAGCATGTAGTCTTCTCACTAAAGCTATCCTAAGATTCACTTAAGTCAACAAAGAGAGACCGCTCATACACCCTCTCTAGATGTGCCTAAACGATCCTTAAGATTACACATAATGAGACACATACACACCTACAATACACCAACATACAAGACATACATAATATGACAATATCCCCTACCAAGGATATCAAAGGACTTACTTAAGTATTCATAGAAGAATGCCCATACATCCGCTTCAAGTCTACCTAAATAATCCTTAAGACTTCCTAACTTTAGATCATTTCAAACATAACAAGCAACTTTCCTAACTAGAGTCATTCTCAAGACTTCCATAGATAAGACATGAAGAGATCATCCTTTATTCCCTCTTCACACTCTAACTAAGGAATCCTTAAGTCACTTTAGATTAGGTACTTATTCATTTACATACTTTATATCATTAAGTCATTAGTTCATTAGTTCATTTAAGATACATACATCACATAAAGGACATTCAAATAATGGTCTTGGAGAAGACCTAGGGACTCTTACTAATATCTTCAAAGCCTATTGTGCAATGTCTAGATAGAGTCCCATACCACCACCTAAACCTCATAGAACTTATCTAATTATAATATGTATCCCATATGATGAGAATAGGAATAACCGACATAGACCATGGTAGCAAAGCATTGAATCCGGAGTTCTATCCTACTCCGATGAGGTTGTTCTACTTGCCAATGGTAGAACTTAGACACATCCCATGTAGGCACATGGTTAAGGAAATATGAAGGGCATGCTTTGTAATCTAGTCTGATACTTTAACTAGAACTATTTCCCTTACCATACTCACTCGGTGCTAGCCTTCGTTCTCATAGATTAAATCATACTAAGGTTCATACAAAAGGGTTCCAAATCAAGTTCATAACCCAATTACATTTACCCTACCAAAGCAAGGTCCACTAGGGCTATCTCACTATGGCGACAAGAAGCTCATCATGACTTTCCTAAGGATTGATATAATGGCTTTCAAGCCAATCAACCTTAAGTCCATCATTCATTACATGAAGGATACCATTACGGATTTCGACTTCAAGTTTCATAACCTTACCACTTGGTTCAAGGTTTCACATAAAGGACCCTCTTATCATCATTCAAGGTCTCACCTAACATTTATTTATTCATGACTAACACTCTTTAACTTCCTAAGTCAAGACATCACATATTCATATTCATACAAGCATCAAGTAAGGGACACAAGTCTACATAAACAAGACACCACATACTTCACTTTAACACATATAACATATATTCTTTAGACATTTAATAATGATCCTTAACATCATTTAGTCAATCTATTCATTACCTTAACATCGTCTACATAACCCTTATAGACTCATATAGACAAGTTAGGAACAATCATATATCAACTCTAAGACTACACACTTAACATATAGCCATATCATAACATGATTTCCTACATAGCATCAATAGACTAACACATAATTTTACATGTAAGTATATATGATCATACATCACCTAATCAACTACACAAATATCCATATAACTTCAAGTAGTACCGACAAGGCCATGATCATCAATATACTTAAAATAACACTGACAAGGCCACATTAATTCACATAACACCGCCACCATAAGTGGACCAAACCAATCACAACATAATTGAAATCTAAAATAACAAGAAATAAGAAAAAATAGGGTAGCATACCACCTCTTCATCCTCAACACTTCAAGCCAATACCAAATCATTCAATTCAACCTCATAAGGCCCTTACCCATGGACATGAACATCAATTCAATACATAAACTACAATACTCAATGAAACATAATCCAATTAAATATATATTCAACAATCTAAAACCAATTATACAACAATTGAATACAATTATTATATCATTAGAAAGCCCATAAGAAACTACACGTTAATTCATAAGCATTAACCAATATCAAGTAACCCATAAATTAGTCAAAAACTAGGGTTCATCAATTACATGGGTTCATAGGTAGATTGAGTTAATATCATCTAAATAAAAACAATTCAATCAGTATTCAATGATTAAAAACCTTTAATGCAAGAACCCACGGTAGAATCATGAAATTGGACAATTCATCTTTGAAAACTTTAGAAAACATCTTTGAAGTTGGTCTCCTTGATGAAACGAGTTTAAAGGATCAAAACCCACACCTCAATGAATCTAATTTTTCACTTTGATGAAGAATATCCACTCAATTTGTCACACCAAGCTCTTCCTTGACTTTGGACTTCAATGGAGTCTTTGGAAATTCTTAAGGGATTTTGGGGTTATGATCTTGAAGAATGAAATCTTCTAATTTTAATGACTTATTAACACCTTTACAGTACCCAATATACACCTTACGAACCGCCAAACCATCTATTTGGAAGTGGGGTGAAATTACACTTTCACCCCTCACTTAACAGTGAACCTGCGTGCAGGCCACAGTGACCATCGACGGTTGCCCATCGATGGGGCGTAGGTCCACATACGGGCCGTCCTGGCCTCCGTCGATGGTTTTAGAGACTTGGAACTGGGATATTAGCTCCCCAGGCTAAGTCCCGAACGATGCCCACCACCTACGGGGAGTCGACCAGGCCACTGGCCGTCGATTGCCATTCATAGGTGGACTGCCTTGAGCAGTTTTAGCCACCAGTTTGGGTCCATCCTCAAGGACCCATGGATGGTCCTTGGGGATGATTTCCCAGACTTTTCCAACCCAAACATGAACGTATACGAGTTTAGGACCTCTCACATGAATTTCACTTAAAACGAACACGTAAAACTCGACGAAATATGCCTAGACACACAAGGTCATTTCAAGGCACATCTTTCGAATGTCATGGACGTTCTTGAGCGTTTAACCTCCAAACTTCTCGAAACTTAACACACTACCTATATACATCATATTAACTCATTTAAGGACCTCACAACATTTTGAATCACACATAAACACATAGAACCACATATAAGGCACTTAGGTGACTTAGTCTTCGAACGTCTTGGTCGTCCCTTGACGTTTGACTTCCAATGACCCTAATACTTTATCTACTACCTCAATACCATATTACTAAACATGTTTAGGACCTTAGACCATATTGACCACAATGTTAGGCTCTAATTCACCTATGTCATTTTCAGGATCTTTCATTAAGATCACATAATGCTCATTACAACATTCAAATTGTAGGCTAGAAGAACCTAGATCAATTCATGCCAAGACTCCTTTTATTTGATCATCAAGAATTCATACCCAAAATTCATTAATATCATCTATATAAGGCAGTAGTTAAGGACAATATAATCTACACGAAATTCTACTACCATTGCTTTAACATCTAGTTCTCACTGAACATGATATTCTAGACATCAATGGAAAGTAGAAGAATCCTAGGCTAATCGAAACTGATCCACATTAATTCATTATTTACAATTCATTATCTCATTACATAATAGGCAGTAGCTACAAGAACCACAACATAATCGAATTTTACTATTTTCATTAAAACGCCAATATTACAGTGAATTATGAAAACTAGCCTAAGCATGTTTAAATCTTCATACATTGATCCTCATGGATCATTCAACATCAATTCAACATTAATTCAAGTAAATAACAGTAGGTATAAGCAATTCAACGTAATAGAATCATAATCAATCGATAACAAGTCAAGATCACAAAGCCCATGCAAGGACTAAATCAAGTTTGGAAGGGACATGGGTTCATCATGCAATTGGAGTCAAAATCACGTTAAAACCACAATATTAACTTCAATTCATCATGATTTAATCGTTCAAAATGTTTTTTGAAAGAACCCATGGCTAGATTGAATAATAGCATTCATATCATTCACATAGTTCATAGAGACATAATCAAAGTCCAAACAACATATGAAATCACATATAGAATTTATGCCATATTTGAGATCACTTTACAGTGAGTTCTCTTACCTTAACATTGAACTCCTTCTTTTAATCCATTAACCTCCCCAAGTAACCCTTTAGTGATACTTGGTGCAATGCATCACCTTATGACCACAAGTAAAACCATGCATGCAACTTACACAAACCAACACATATCATCATATAAGTGTAGCCCTTTACACGACACATTCAAGTCAAGACCATAAGGCATTACAGTGAACTATATCCATTTACACATATTTTTACTTCTTTTCATATTCATCATTATAAGACATTGTTCATGACCCCAATATTATCCTACTAGTGCAATGTACATGTGAAGCCCCATAACCTCACAAATACTTAGTAAACTATTCATGAAACTACAAACCTTAACATACAATTCATACATCCTCAAAACAAGTAAAGACAGCTTAATTCATGTTAATACAAGACCTTCATCATATAGTCATTTAGACCAACATAATGCACATAAGGATAGATCACATCATCTAGATTCATACCATGCACATCTTCATAACAAGTAGACAACTTCTACAATATCATGCATAAAGACATAATCATAATCATACATATTAGGTCACCTTCCTAGGACTTCCTAAGGAGATACTTGTGCAATGTCTAGATGGGTTCATTACTTCCACCTATACTAAGTAGCCTCCCTTAAGTCATCTTAGTTAGTATCCTAGTCCTTTACTTCCATTGTCCATTATACTTTAGGGAAACTATAGCCTTAACCGACACTAAGACCATGGGTGCTAAACATGGAATTTGGTGTTGTAGAGCCTTACACCAATGGAAGGTGTTCCTACTTAGCCAAGGCAGAACATTAACATACATCCTAGCATCCTAAGTGAATTCACTTTGCTAGATCCTATGTGGCAAGCATAGTTTATGGAACTAAGAGATAGGTAGTTCTCTCTACATGCCATTGGACAATTGGGGCCTCATCTCATGAGAAAACATGGGTGAACCCCTTCCTCAAAGGGAAGTCAACACCTCATGTGGGTCCATAGGTGAGTATTCTTCTAAGGGAAGTCAACACTCTATAAGGGACAAATGGTGAATCTTCCTCAAGGGAAAATAAACACCTCTCAATGTCAAGTTCACTCGGTGCTAAGCTAAGTTCCCTTTATTGAAAAGCCTTTAATTACATTTTTCATAAAAACATAGGCTTAAGATATTTATTCCTCATATGCTTATAGCATATTCAAGCACCTATCTAGATTTAGAGTAATCTTGGGCACCCCTCTCAAGGACACTCTCATTCACTAGATCATCATCGATGTGTGTGTCTGTACAGATATGTGAGCAAACCTTTCACGTAACACATAAATATCACACATGTTCATACATCAAGGCATAAATCTATAGGTATAACTATGATAAATCCTTTCATATAAACCCACTAAGTCTCTATGCACATTCATACTTCATCATACACATAAGCTTAACATGCATAGTAGTAGACACTAGTGAATATGAGTACTACCTTTCATTTAGACACTATGATTCTATACTACTTGTAAGCATGCATGAAGTGTGAGAGTGTGTATATTGGTCAACATGATCACGTAATCGCTATCAACAACTCATTGAGGCAGCCACCCTCTTATACCATATTACATTTTCAAGCATAGATCACACAACACACAATAACATAGGAGGCAAGACAATCTTCACATTATAATCAAGACTCCTAACTTTAGCTATTTACACATTCAGATATAAAGCTTCAGATAAGATTTGAGTGATGTGAATCATCCGGAGTAAGTTGTGAATCAGATATTCAAAAAGAGTAAAGTTTCAAGTATGTTGATGTGTTTTTCGAAAATACCCTCTTTGATTCAAAATGATATGTCGCGTCATTCGGGGACGAATGTTCCTAAGGGGGGGGGGATAATGTAACATTCTAGAAAATTTACTTGTCTAGTGAAGAGTCTATTAGGTTTTAAGAATATGTATTGGGGTACATAGGCATCCCAATGCCCAATATTGAGTAATATTGGGCATGTTAGAGAATATTGGCTTAAGGGTGTTAGCCAATTTCTATGTATTAACAAGTAACTCAATCCAAGCTTGTTTAGGAATTGTATCTGCAATGAAGAACCTAAGCTAAAATTCTTATTTTCTTCGCTTACACACATTAGGTACGAGGCATCCAAGTGTCAAGCCTAGGTACCATAGCACATGATCATTTAAAATGATCATGTAGATTAACCAGTGCCCAAGGACATAGTGAGGATCCTTGGGACAAGAAGTGAACTTTCCAAGTGCAACTACAGAGTGCACAGTTAGGAAAGTGAACGGAAACACATGTGCAAGCACATGTGCTACCGGCCGATAGACCAAGCGACCAAGCCCAACCGATTCAGTTAGGGCGGTTAGGGGGCCGACACGAGTTGGGTCCAGCCACTTGGGGCCGAGCTTCCTAACCAATCCTAGGCTCTAACTAACTTACCTAA
This sequence comes from Solanum lycopersicoides, assembly GCA_022817965.1. Taxonomy (NCBI): domain Eukaryota; kingdom Viridiplantae; phylum Streptophyta; class Magnoliopsida; order Solanales; family Solanaceae; genus Solanum; species Solanum lycopersicoides. Next base: position 45,767,864 of record CM040628.1, on the reverse strand, counting down.
ATAGCTAACTAACCTAGGACTAACTAAAATGAACTAACTAGTGTGCCCGAAATCCTAAGACCTAACCAGGTGACACTAGCCGAGTAGCTAACTAAAGAAATATCCTAGTACCTAACCTAGGATGGTCCAAAGGGGTTGGTTATGGTCCTAGTGACTTAGGGGTACTTTAGTAATTACCCTAGGTCACTTAATTAATTAAATTAGCAACTTAATTAATTAATTTAAATTCATGGTCAAACCCGAGACACTTAGCAAATTTTCAGAATTTGGCTAAGTCAAAAGCTCTCCTATTTTTAGTCAATTTAGGAGGGGCGTTTTGGTAATTTAACTTATTAAAAAGACCCATTTAAGTGGATGGTCTTTTGGGTAATTCATGGGATGACTATATATTGATATTAGGTCATTTTTAGACCACTTTTACACGTCCCAAATCAGATCAAACAAAATTTCTCTCAATCTCTCAAGAACACTCTCTTTTCCAAACTCCATTGAAGAACAAGAAAAGCTTAAGGGAGAAGACGAAGGTTTCGAAGTTTCCAATCAGATTTCGTGGATTCTTCATCTATAAGTTATGGGTTTTTCACTCTTGGGATTACTTTCCCCAAGAGGTCCTTTCAAGATAAGTTTTCAAGAACTTCAAATACTAGGGTTTTTACTCTACAAAATGGATTTTCTTCCTAACCCTAGATTTATGATTTTCAATGAAAAGTAAACATTTTCTATACTTAATTTTGCACGAATTTTTGAGTAGTTGATTGATAATGTTTGAATGTCGTGTGATACATGATCTTTCTCTAAGTGATGGTTTTGAATGGGTTGTTTATGGTATTTGATAATGTGTAAACGTTAGGATTGGAATTAAGACTTGAATAAACCTTTAACGACCTGTTTACCTTCTCCTACGCTATGCATTGATCTTGTACATGATTTGATGAGTTGTTCTTAATTATACCATTGAATATTTCACTATGTATGATTATGAATATTGCATGATGAATAAGATTCTTGGGAGCAAGAGGTAAGTCTTCTAAGTGTGATTACTCTCAATGTTTATGTTAGCCTATAATTATGATACTATGATTACGAAAGGAATGTATGATGTTGCTATGTGAATATGCTGGGCTATGAACCTATAAATTGTGAGATCATGATAAGAAAACGAAAATGCAAGTTATGATATCCCTAGTATGCTTTACACAAGGTGATTATGTTATGTTAATCTCACATATGAAGTGTTATGATGAAAGGAAATTCTCATCTAATCTAAAATATTTATTATCATGTTATACAAGGAGTTAATCTCCTATGACCTATGATAAGTTTATGATAAAAGACAACTTAAAGGTTATTCAAGAAAGGGACTTAAGCTAAGCACCGATGAACTAGTTATGAGAAGTGTCCCTTCCCTAGTTGGAAGGTAGGTTCACAATGATTCTCATGAGATTGAAGCTGCCATGTAATATGGAACTATGGGTCTCTAATACATCTCCTAGTTCTTGAACTATTTTGCCACCATAAGATACTAGCTAGTGGATCCACCTAGAAAGCTATGTCATGTTAGGTTCTACTTTGGCCGGTAGACCACCTTCTTTCAGTGTGGGGTTTCATGACACCGGATTCCATGTTTAGCTCACATGGTCTATGTCGGGTAATGCGAACGTTCCCTCATGTAAAATGAAAGACAAGTAAATGAACGTTGACTAGGGTGACTTGAAGAGTTTGCTTAGTATAGGTAGGGGTATGGGACTCTACCTAGACATTGCACAAGTTGACTCTAAGGGAAGTCCTAGGTGATTGTTCTTATGAATATGATAGCATGAAAGATATGACGATTATGATACATGATGTTACTCTTATATGATGTTGGTCATTATGATGAATATGTTATTTGGTTATATTGTTATATGAGGTGATGACTACTCATGTTACAAGTACATGAAGCAAGGCTTTACTTATGGTCTCCTATCTTATCTACTTGGTTGTGTGGGGTTATGGGGCTTCACATGACCATTGCACTTGTAGGTTGGGGATGAGGTCATTGGTAACTGCTTTGTATGTTGTGTTTGTATGATCTATTGAATATGAAATTTTAACATGACTCTATGAGAATATGTCTTTGATTATGATCATGCTTTGACTTGTATATGTTATATGGTATGTGCATTGAAGACTTTCATATGACTTAGCATGTTTTCTAAAGAGATGATAAGTGATCTTTTTCATGCATGTCACCATGTGTTATGTTCATATACCCATACTTAATACATGTGGCATACTAACCCTATTACTTTATATTACTACAACTGTAGGTTCCGGCCATTGAAGTTAAAGGGGTCAATTTGAAGAAGCTTGGAACTCTTTCTCCAAGTCTCGATAGGTCCTCATGTTCGGGACACTACCATTTCATTTTCCAGCTTTATGAAGACATTAGTAGAATTTAAGAATATTGGATTTCCATTTATGTTCTTTGGATTCTTTTGTATTAAGGCCTATATGGCATATTGACTATTATTGGCTAAGTCCGGATTTGCACTCTTAGATGGTTTTTATATATGTGAGACGTTTTAGAATATCGTATGTCTTTATGAATCTTAAGTATGAAGTCTAAGTATACTTAATTAGTATGTTAAAAGTTTTAATTTTTCCTCTAATTTTATTGATCATATGTTATGATGAATGCTAAGGGCTTGTCTGAGTCCTCTAAGAGGACGACGACGCCGGTCTCATCCGGGGTATGCTCTCTGGGTGTGACAGAGTTGAAAGACTCAGTGTTGAGTAAGATGAATGAATCATTCTCCCTAGGGGGCGGATGGTGTGCTTAGATACAAAGGCAGATTGTGTGTGCCCAATATTGATAATCTGAGACCTAATATATTGCAGAGGTTCATGGCTCCAGGTATTCCATTCATCCAGGTTCCACCAAGATGTATCATGATCTCAAGGAGATCTATTGGTGGGAAGGTATGAAACGAGATATTTCTAAGTTTGTTGAGGAGTGCCCCAATTGCCAACAGGTTAAGGCCGAACACCTTAAGCCTGAAGGTCTTACCCAGTCAATTGGGATCCCAACATGCAAGTGGGAGGCTATTAATATGGACTTTGTGGTTGATCTGCCTAGGACCAGGAAATTGCATGATTCCATTTGGGTCATTGTTGACAGGATGACTAAGTCTGCTCACTTCATTCATGTGAAGTCTACTTACAGGGCCGAAGATTATGCCAAGCTGTATATTGATGAGATAGTAAGGTGGAATGGGATCCCTTTATCTATCATTTCGGATAGGGGAGCCCAGTTCACTTCTCACTTTTGGAGATCTTTCCAAAAGAGCTTAGGTACACAGGTGAAGCGCAATACTCTTTTCATCCTCAGATGGATGGACAAGCAGAGCGTAACATTCAGACCCTTGAAGACATGCTGAGAGCATGTGTTATTGACTTCAAGGGGAGTTGGGACGATCACTTGCCATTGATTGAGTTCTCTTATAATAATAGCTACCATTCCAGTATTGGGATGACACCTTTTGAAGAACTGTATGGTAGAAGATATAAGAGTCTTCCATTGGCCCTGAGATCATAAATGAGGCTATGGAAAAGGTGAGAATGATCAGGGATAGATTGGCTACTACTTACAGTCGTCAAAAATCCTATGCTGATAACAGGAAGAGGGCTCTTGAATTCAAGGTAGGTGTTCAAGTCTACCTGAAGATGATGAAAGGGGTGATGAGGTTTGGTAAGAAAGGGAAGTTGAGTCCGAGGTATATAGGTCCTTATAAGGTCTTACAACGAGTAGGGAATGTTGCCTATGAATTGAAGTTACCAAATGACTTGGCTTCTGTTCATCCAGTGTTTCATGTTTCGACGCTTAAAAAGTGTCTAGGTGATCCAGCATCCATCCTGCTTGTTGAGGGGTTAGGAGTCGATGAGAACCTTTCTTATGAAGAGGTTCCAGTTGAAATTTTAGATCGCCAAGTGAAGCAGCTGAGGAACAAGGAAGTTGCCACCGTAAAGGTGTTATGGAGGAACCACCTTGTTGAGGGAGCAACATGGGAGGCCGAGGCCGACATGAGATCCCTTTACCCTCACTTGTTCAGTTCTTGAGGTTAGATATACTCTTCCTAAGTCTATTTTTTTTATGAAACTCTAAATTTTAGTGCATTAGTCGATTTTGGTGTTTTAAGTCCATAACTGTGTGTTTTATACTTGCACGATATGAGTTAATATGAGTTCATGCTTGCATTCATGTTACTGTTTTTGTATAGCGTTGACATGATTTTTGTGTCGCATGAGTTGTGATGTGCATTAAGTTAAAGAGATTGAGAAGGAAGTTCCTCAATCTCAGATATAAAGCTTCAGATAAGATTTGAGTGATGTGCATCATCCGGAGTAAGTTGTGAATCAGATATTCAAAAAGAGTAAAGTTTCAAGTATGTTGATGTGTTTTTCGAAAATACCCTCTTTGATTCAAAATGATATGTCGCGTCATTCGGGGACGAATGTTCCTAAGGGGGGGGGGATAATGTAACATTCTAGAAAATGTACTTGTCTAGTGAAGAGTCTATTAGGTTTTAAGAATATGTATTGGGGTACATAGGCATTCCCATGCCCAATATTGAGTAATATTGGTAATGTTAGAGAATATTGGCTTAAGGGTGTTAGCCAATTTCTATGTATTAACAAGTAACTCAATCCAAGCTTGTTTCGGAATTGTACCTGCAATGAAGATCCTAAGCTAAAATTCTTATTTTCTTCGCTTACACACATTAGGTACGAGGCATCCAAGTGTCAAGCCTAGGTACCATAGCACATGATGATATAAAATGATCATGTAAATTAAGTAGTGCCCAAGGACATAGTGAGGATCCTTGGGACAAGAAGTGAACTTTCCAAGTGCAACTACAGAGTGCACGGTTAGGAAAGTGCACGGCAACACTTGTGCTACCGGTTGAGAGACCAAGCGACCAAGCCCAACCGATTCGGTTAGGGCAGTTAGGGGGCCGGCACGCGTTGGGTCCAGCCACATGGGGTCGAGCTTTCTAACCAATCCTAGGCTCTAACTAACTTACTGTCACGACTGGAATCTAGACCCCAGACGAGACCGGCGTCGTTGACCTCTCAGAGGTCGCAGACAAGCCTACTTACGTCATTCTTACTTCATCTAGGTTAATTTTAGCGGAAAATTTGAAACTTTTTGTTTCTTAACATCCTTATTAAAAATTCTCATCATTACATAATTGTTCACCATCAACCATCTAATATTAAGATCATCAAATGAAAGAAATAGTATAATATAGTAATAAAGATGTACTTGCCAAAATGGCACCAATACAATAGCTGAATAAAACAGGAAAGAAACGCTAGTGGAACATACTACACTAGCTCAACTCTAAAACTAAGCTAGAATATAAATGGCAGCATCCTCGGAAGCATGAGGGCCTACCAAGTCCGGATGAATGCTCGACGTCCGGATAGCTTCAGCGTCAACCTGTAGCTCTAGCGTCCACCTGTGCCTGCACCTAAAATTGTAGAGTTGTATAGGGTTAGTACACACTTGTACTAAGTATGGGTATATGCAAGCACACACCAAGGACATGCGTGAGAAATGATAACTCTTTCCTAACAACATGATTATGGAAAGTCAAGTCAATAGACTTGCCAAATTGGGATTAGGAAAGTTAGTGAACTTTCAAAATTTGGATTAGGAAAGTCATGCCATGAGAGTAACATGCATCATCATACTTATCATATTGCACACACATAACATTTTACACATAGCACATATCATATAACATACAACACATAACATCTTTCATAACATTCATTCATATGCCATGTTACCTTGGAATCATGGACTTGACATTAAGACTTTCCAAAATGAGGCCTCAACATATGGGACCTCAACTAGGGAGTCTTCAATATCAAATACAGAGTCTGCTTCAATTCATTCATACGTACTTCATTTCATTTCGTTCATAGGCCAGTGTGAACACCAGATATACCTAGGGTGTAGTTTAAGACTTTTATCGGGTTTGCTGTGCAATGATCAAGAATAACCTAGTGTCATTACCTGAGTCTAGCTCACCTCTTGATTATCCTATCCTAACACCTTTGGTATCGTTCATTTCATTATGTGCTTCATTTGAGGCTGGCCTCATTCATTCATTGGGAACTTTAACTTTAACCGACATAGATCATGTGAGCATCATGAAATCCAGTGTCTCCCCCACACCGAAAAGAGATGGAATCACCGGCCAAGGTGACCCAAAATATGCTAGCGTACATGGGAATTTAGCCCCGCCAGATCCCTATATTGGCAGTATAGGTTCGAAGAGCAGGAGATATAGGGAGACCCATACCCGGCAAGCCGGACAGTCTCATCTCATGAGAGTTACGTGAACCTCCGCCCTTCCCGAAAGAAGACATCACCGCTCATAACTAGTCTATCGATGCTCAGTATAAAGTTCCATTACATTCAACTCATACGTCATGGAAGCTTGCTTCTAGTATGAGGACATCATAGCTCAATAGATGATTTCTCATCTCATCATTAGTATTAAGTGTGTTGATCTCAATACTTTCATTAGAGTGTTCATAGAGACTGGTCTCTTCATTAACTTTACACTCTCATAGGTGAGTACGTTTTGGTAAAATTTACTTAGGCTCATTCGAGATTGTTCTCATCTTTTACATTAGCCTCATATCATGTTGTCACCATATTCATTAACATTAGCACATTTTCTCTTCATAATTACTCACCCCAGTTTACGTGAATGTTCATTTCATCATATGCCAATATACTTGGCCGTTTGTGTGTTTCACACTCTTACTTAACCCTTCTAGGGTTTCGTCATTTCATTACATACATCTTAGGTTCACTTATTTTTAAACGTATGCTAGACTTATGGGTCTATACATACAAGCCATGAGTCTTCATTCATTGTTCGTTAAGTGACTCATACATTCCTAAGATTATGTAGTACAAGACATATGTATCTTGTATATATGCCAAGATCTTGATTTCGATCTAAGTAGATGGCATTATTCTCGAACATTTAATTCACGTATGACTTATATATCAATACGGAAATTTGGGCAAGGGAACCCAAGTTCGAATCAGTTGGACAACATTTACATTTTTCATTGATTTTATTTTTAGACTTCATGACAATGGGACCCTATATCGAATCCCAACATCAACATTCTATCTTTATTATCTCCTTGGGTTTTCTCTTAATTTGGCCGAAGGGTTGTGGATTCGAACCCCCACAACCCCTTTTTATTTTTCTTTAAAATCTTCTTGTCCCATTTCACCTAAACCAAGAGGTTATGGGATCAAACCCCCACAGCCTCTTTTATTTATTCTTAATTTTCGCTGGGAATTGGGAGGTTTTGGGTTCAAACCCCCACAGCCTCCTTATTTTAATTTTAAATTCGCTAGGGACTGTGAGGTTGTGGGTTCGAACCCCACAGCCTCCTATTTTTATTTTTAATTAAAATCCACTAAGCTAGGCGTTTTGGCAGTGAGGTTGTGGGATCGAGCCCCACAACCTCACTTTATATTCTTAATTAATTCCGCCATTCTCCTTTCTAGCCCTGAGGTCGTGGGTTCGATTCCCACGCTTCACATTTTCTTTTCTTTAATTTTTCTTCTCTCATTGGAAGCCTGGAGGTCGTGGGTTCGATTCCCACGCCTCCCATTTATTTGTTTAATTATTGCTCTCTCTCTTTTCCCAACCAGCAGACCCCAGTTCGAATCCCCCCAGCCCCTTTCTTTTCTTTTCGCGAATTTCCATTCTTGCACAGGTTCGATTCCCCTTAATCCCATTTCCCCCTTTACGTTTTTTTTAGCATTCTTCACGTGTGAGGTCTCGGGTTCAATCCCTAGTGACCTCACCTATTTTATATACATTTAAAAACCCAGATTTTAACCTTATTTTGACCGAAACCAAACTTACACCATGCTGGAATTTGATCATGATTTTTAGCTTGTTTTCATCACCTTTTTCACATTAGTTCTTAGGACATTTCATGATACATTTAGTGCATTATTAGGTGTAGTTTAGTAGTTACATTAGCCAAGAGTTTTTCACTCAAAATCAACAACTTCACACCCCATATGAACATCACGTTGTGTACAACTTTTGCACATAAAATACAAGAATTAAACATGCCATTTCACGCCTTCAACAGTGACTACATTCACTGCCACACGTTGCACACACATCACATTTTTTTCTCATCATTTCGGACTACATATTCAATATTCACATAATTCCGAGAATGCATACTTAAACATAAGCATCACGAAAACACATTACATCCTTACTTTGTACCAGCAAACATACCCAACCTATGATTCAATGGGAGCTAGTGAAAGGGACATGCAACGGGGAACAACCCTAGTTTTCGGACTGAATATCTGAAGCTTAAGGGGTCTCTTGGGAAAAGGACCAAGAGAGAAGAAACCCATACCTTATTTGATTGTTCAAACGTTGAAGTTGTTGCCCAAACCTTTCTGCAAAACCACGTTCAACTTACTGAAAGTTTCACCACCACTCGACGGAAATCTCCCCTTTGCCTTAACGTTTTTGGTTATTTTGTTTTCTTAGACTTTTTGTGTTTGTTCTTCAAGTGTGAAGAACTTCAATATTTGTTTTGTTCTTGAAGTTGTTTTTGGCAGAGAGAAATTGTGAAGTTTGAACGTGTGAGTGAGAGATAAACGTGATAGGAGAGTGTTACCATAAGTTTAGAAGTCTAATTCAAGACTTAGTCAAATAGGGTTTAATTAAATTAATAAAATCTGATTATTTTTAACTAATACGTGAAAGGACCATTTTGCCCTTACGAAATCAGATTTTAAACAATAATTAAATCACCAATTTGTCGCTACCATTGGGGCTCGAACTCGGGTGGAGTGACCTTTGCGAAATGGATCATTTCGGGTTGACTCGACCCTAACCGGTACTTTAATTAAATTAATTAATTAATTAATTAATTCCTTAGGGTAACTACGATATTACCCTTGGCCTGGAAAAGACCATTTTACCCATGGACCCTCAAAACTTAAGATTTCTTCTTTTTAAGTCCGGTAAAGACTCCTTCGATTAAATCTTCGTTTTCGAGAGTCTTACATGGTTGGTTCAAACCTTTACAAGCTCAAATAACTCCCCAAGTTAGTTGGCTTGGCCGTAGTAAGGGTTCTGAGGTCTGGTTCTACGCGCATCAATCCGTGTGAACCTTGGTCTAATCGCAAGCATTCTTGACACTTTAAGCATTTCTTATCTTATTCATTTTTAGGATTGTTACATTATCCCCCCCTTAGGAACATTCGTCCCCGAATGACACTACCACTATATATCGTAATGCCAATCAGATCATAACATAATCACTATGCACAGTCAAGCAATAGCAACAAAATATGGAGAGATAAGGAAACATAGACTTAAGAGTAGGAAGTCTAACCTCAAGAGCTGAAAATATGAGGGTAGCGGGATCTCATGTCGGACTCAGCCTCCCATGTAGCACCCTCAACAAGATGATTTCTCCACAATACCTTCACTGTGGCAATCTCCTTGTTCCTCAGCTGCTTGATCTGTCTGTCTAATATCTCAACAGGTACCTCCTCATAGGACAAGTCTTCATCGACCCCCAAACCTTCCACATGTAGAATCGATGCTGGATCACCTAGGCACTTCTTTAACATGGATACATGAAAGACTGGATGAACAGAAGCTAGCTCCGCAGGCAATGCCAACTCATAGGCCACCTCACCCACACGCTGTAGGATCTCATATGGCCCAACATACCTCGGACTCAACTTCCCCTTCCTGCCATCCCACCAATAAATCTGCTTAAGATCATGATACATCTTGGTGGAACCTGGATGTATGGAATATCTGGAACCATGGGCCTCTACAACAATCCTGGTCCGCAAATCATCCACATCTGGTACACACAGCCTGTCCTGATACCTAAGTATGCCATCACATCCCAAAGCGAAAGACTCATTCATCTTTATCAGCACTGAGTCCTTCAGCTCCATCAACACAGGATCTAGATGCTGACCCTGCTTGACTTCAACTACCAAGGATGATTCAGAAATAGGATGAACTGAAACATCCCCACTAGTAGAGTCAACCAATCGCACACCCAGTCTGGCCAGTCTATGTACATCTTTCACCAACTCCTTCTTCTCATCCTCAACGTGGGTTGTACTTCCCATGCTCATCCTGATCAAAGCATCACCTACAACATTAGCCTTACCTGGATGGTAGTGAACATTCACGTCATAATCCTTCAACAACTCCAACCATCTCCGTTGACGTAGATTCAACTCTCTCTGTGTGAACACGTACTGTAGACTCTTGTGGTCTGTGAATACATCCACATGCACTCCATACAAGTAGTGCCTCCACAGCTTCAGTGCAAATACCACAGCTGCCAACTCCAGGTCATGAGTGGGATAATTCTTCTCATGAACCTTGAGCTGTCTGGACGCATAGGCTATCATCTTACCAACCTGCATAAGAACACAACCCAAACCAACCCTAGATGCATCACAATAAACAGTGTAATTCTCACCACACTTAGGCAAAGTAAGCACCGGGGCTGAAGTGAATCTGTCCTTGATCTCCTGGAAACTCCTTTCACAAGTCTCCGTCCATTCAAACTTGGCTTTCTTCTTAGTCAAAGCTGTCAATGGGGCAGCAATGGAAGAAAAGCCCTCCACAAACCTGCGGTAGTAACCAGCCAATCCCAAAAAGCTATGGATGTCAGTAGGAGTAAGATGCTTTGTCCAGTTCTTCACAGCCTCAGTCTTCCTGGGATCCACCTCCACGCCCTGATCGGACACAACATGACCCAGGAAGGTCACTGATCTAAGCCAAAATTCACACTTGCTGAACTTGGCATACAACTGATGTTGTCTAAGTACCTGCAAGGTTAGTCTCAAATGTTGTTCATGCTCTTCATTGGTCCTAGAGTAGATGAGAATGTCATCAATGAATACTATGACGAAAGAGTCAAGGTATTCACGGAAGACTCGATTCATGAGGTCCATAATGCAGCAGGTGCATTCGTAAGACCAAATGACATGACTAAGAACTCATAGTGACCATAACGGGTACGAAAGGCTGTCTTTGGGATATCTCCATCCCTAACCCTAAGCTGATGATAACCTGAACGAAGATCAATCTTAGAGAAGAAACTAGACCCTTGGAGCTGATCGAACAAATCATCTATTCTAGGAAGTGGATACTTATTCTTTATAGTGACTTTGTTGAGCTGCCGATAATCGATACACATTCTAAGTGTTCCATCTTTCTTTTTCACAAACAACACTGGAGCGCCCCAAGGGGATATGCTCGGCTGAATGAAACCCTTATCAATGAGATCTTTTAACTGCAACTTCAACTCATTGAGTTCAGCTAGAGCCATTCTGTAAGGAGGAATTGAAATTGGTTTAGTATCGGGTTCTAAGTCGATACCAAAATCAATCTCTCGAGGGGAAGGGACTCCAGGCAAATCATCAGGAAATACATCTAGGAAGTCATTCACTACAGGCACTGAGTCTATGGAAGGAATGTCATGATCTAAATCGTTAACACTCACAAGATGACACAATAACCCCTTGGACATCATTTTATTGTCCTTAAGGTTCGAAATCAAGAGGTTAGGACGACTCGAGTTGTACCCCTCCCAGACTAGCTCCTCTTCATCAGGGAAATGAAATCTCACCACTCTACTACGACAATCCAAGCAAGCATAACAACTCTGAAGCCAGTCCATGCCAAGAATAACATCAAAATCATGCATGGGTAAGTCAACCAAGTCTGCACAGATAGTCTTACAACTTACAAATATTGGGCAATCCTTGTATACTCTATCAGTTCTTACATTCTCTCCTAAAGGTGTACTAACCACTATAGGATCATGTAGAACTTCAGACAATATCTCAAAAGTGAGAGCAAGCAAAGGAGTTACAAAGGAAAGCGTAGACTCTGGATCAAGTAAAGCATAAACAAAAGTTGAGAATACTTGCAGCATACCTGTGACCACATCATCGGACTTCTCCTGCTCCTCCCTGCCCTTCAGGGCATAGAACCTGTTCCTCTTTGGAGGCTCGGCTGCTGCTGCACCCTATGGATTAGGCCTAGGCTGAGCATTACCTCCAGCCTTACCTCTGTTCTGTGGGCAGTCTCTAACCATTTGCCCACTCTTACCACAGCCGAAGCAGGCATTAGTGCCCTGTCTGCACTCTCCACTGTGAGCACGGACACACTTAGCACAATTCTTTTTAGGACGCTGCATCTCACCTCCATTGCCCTTCTTGGGCTCAGGTCTGCCTCCTCTAGGTGCTGTACTCCTCTGAAAATTAGAGTTCCCAAAACTCTGTTGCCCCTTCTTGAACCCGGGCTGCTCACGGACGCCAAAATTATTTCTGTGGCCTCCATGGCTGGGACCTGCCTGATCTTGACGCTTAGGCCTCCTAGCATCACGAATACCCCTCTTTTTACGGTTGTCCTCTACCTGCTGGACATACACCATCAACCTGGAGAGGTCCATATTATCATGGAGCATCGCAGACCGACACTCCTCCTCCAGTTCTCCATTGATTCCTGTGAGGAACCTGCTCATGTCATTCATGCTGTTAGACACAATGGAAGTAGCATACCTGGATAATTTAACAAACTTCAGTACTCATCTCATCCTTGCTGTTAGATACTAAGGAAAGTAGCTTACCTGGATAGTTTAAAAAATTTCAGGGAATACTCCCTGACTGTCATAGATCCCTGCTTAAGGTTGATGAACTCCTCAACCTCGACTTCCCTCATCTCTCTGGGAAAGAATCTCTCCAGAAAGGCTGTCTTAAACAGCTCCCAAGTGACTGGAACTCCGCCCAAAGCTCGGCTATCCTGCCACATCTTGCACCAAGTCTGTGCAACATCCTTGAGCTGATAGGAAGCCAACTCAGCCTTCTCAGTATCTGTGGCCCCCATAGCCACCAAAATCTTATGCACTTCGTCCACAAACTCCTGGGGATCCTCTGAAGTCTTGGACCCTGTGAAAATAGGAGGATTCATCCTCGTGAAGTCTATCAGCCTGTCAGCTATGCTACGAACCGGTGGGTTCTCCCTCTGAACATCCTGTCGGTTGACCTGGGCAGTCATAGCCTGGGCCTGCATAGTAATGGCCTGTGCCATCTGGGCCAGAGATGCCCTCATCTCAGCATCAGTCAACCCAACTGTGTTAACTGGCATATCTACTCCTTCAGCTGGAGCCTGGGGTGGAACCTGATTGTTTCCAACAGCTGCTCCTCCTGTCCTCTGACCAACGTCCCTCCTAGTATTCATTCTCTAAAAACAATAAAAATTGATGTTAGACACGCTCATAACACCAAGAAATCAGACATTAGGAAAAGCACGATAAGATCAGAAGAAGGGAAATTTTCCTACGCGTTATGCAGTCTCTAATTCAGGATAGTGGTGCACTTCACTACCATGACTTAGAAACTACTCAATGTGGTTGATGTGAACTCATTATTCTCGGAACTTAACCTAGTGCTCTGATACCAACTTTGTCACGACTGGAATCTAGACCCCAGACAAGACCGGCGTCGTTGACCTCTCAGAGGTCGCAGACAAGCCTACTTACGTCATTCCTACTTCATCTAGGTTAATTTTAGCGGAAAATTTGAAACTTTTTGTGTCTTAACATCCTTATTAAACATTCTCATCATTACATAATTGTTCACCATCAACCATCTAATATTAAGATCTTCAAATGAAAGAAATAGTATAATATAGTAATAAAGATGTACTTGCCAAAATGGCACCAATACAATATCTGAATAAAACAGGAAAGAAACGCTAGTGGAACATACTCCACTAGCTCAACTCTAAAACTAAGCTAGAATATAAATGGCAGCATCCTCGGAAGCATGAGGGCCTACCAAGTCCGGATGAATGCTCGACGTCCGGATAGCTTCAGCGTCAACCTGTAGCTCTAGCGTCCACCTGTGCCTGCACCTAAAATTATAGAGTTGTATAGGGTTAGAACACACTTGTACTAAGTGTGGGTATATGCAAGCACACACCAAGGACATGCGTGAGAAAGGATAACTCTTTCCTAACAACATGATTATGGAAAGTCAAGTCAATGGACTTGCCAAATTGGGATTAGGAAAGTTAGTGAACTTTCAAAATTTGGATTAGGAAAGTCATGCCATGAGAGTAACATGCATCATCATACTTATCATATTGCACACAACACATAATATTTTACACATAGCACATATCATATAACATACAACACATAACATCTTTCATAACATTCATTCATATGCCATGAGACCTTGGAATCATGGACTTGACATTAAGACTTTCCAAAATGAGGCCTCAATATATGGGACCTCAACTAGGGAGTCTTCATTATCAAACACAGAGTCTGCTTCAATTCATTCATACGTACTTCATTTCATTTCGTTCATAGGCCAGTGTGAACACCAGATATACCTAGGGTGTAGTTTAAGACTTTCATCGGGTTTGCTGTGCAATGATCAAGAATAACATAGTGTCATTACCTGAGTCTAGCTCACCTCTTGATTATCCTATCCTAACACATTTGGTATCGTTCATTTTATTATGTGCTTCATTTGAAGCTGGCCTCATTCATTCATTGGGAACTTTAACTTTAACCGACATAGATCATGTGAGCATCATGAAATCCAGTGTCTCCCCCACACCGAAAAGAGGTGGAATCACCGACCAAGGTGACCCAAAACATGCTAGCGTACATGGGAATTTAACCCCGCCAGATCCCTATATTGGCAGTATACGTTCGAAGACCAGGAGATATAGGGAGACCCATACCCGGCAAGCCGGACAGTCTCATCTCATGAGAGTTACGTGAACCTCCGCCCTTCCCAAAAGAAGGCATCACCGCTCATAACTAGTCTATCGGTGCTCAGTATAAAGTTCCATTACATTCAACTCATACGTCATGGAAGCTGGCTTCTAGTATGAGGACATCATAGCTCAATAGATGATTTCTCATTTCATCATTAGTATTAAGTGTGTTGATCTTACTTTCATTAGAGTGTTCATAGAGAATGGTCTCTTCATTAACTTTACACTCTCATAGGTGAGTATGTTTTGGTAACATTTGCTTAGGCTCATTTGAGATTGTTCTCATCTTTTACATTAGCCTCATATCATGTTGTCACCACATTCATTAACATTAGCACATTTTCTCTTCATACTTACTCACCCCATTTTACGTGAATGTTCATTTCATCATATGCCAATATACTTGGCCATTTGTGTGTTTCACACTCTTACTTAACCCTTCTAGGGTTTCGTCATTTTATTACATACATCTTAGGTTCACTTATTTTTAAATGTATGCTAGACTTATGGGTCTATACATACAAGCCATGAGTCTTCATTCATTGTTCGTTAAGTGACTCATACATTCCTAAGATTATGTAGTACAAGACTTATGTATCTTGTATATATTCCAAGATCTTGATTTCGATCTAAGTAGATGGCATTATTCTTGAACATTTAATTCACGTATGACTTATGTATCAATACGGAAATTTGGGCAAGGGAACCCAAGTTCGAATCACTTGAACAACATTTACATTTTTCATTGATTTTATTTTTAGACTTCATGACATTGGGACCCTATATCGAATCCCAACATCAACATTCTATCTTTATTTATCTCCTTGGGTTTTCTCTTAATTTGGCCGAAGGGTTGTGGGTTCGAACCCCCACAACCCCTTTTTATTTTTCCTTAAAATCTTCTTGTCCCATTTCGCCTAAACCAAGAGGTTGTGGGATCAAACCCCCACAGCCGCTTTTATTTATTCTTAATTTTCGCTGGGAATTGGGAGGTTGTGGGTTCAAACCCCCACAACCTCCTTATTTTAATTTTAAATTCGCTAGGGACTGTGAGGTTGTGGGTTCGAACCCCCATAACCTCCTATTTTTATTTTTAATTAAAATCCACTAAGCTAGGCGTTTTGGCAGTGAGGTTGTGGGATCGAGCCCCACAGCCTCACTTTATATTCTTAATTAATTCCGCCATTCTCCTTTCTAGCCCTGAGGTCGTGGGTTCGATTCCCACGCCTCACATTTTCTTTTCTTTAATTTTTCTTCTCTCATTCGCAGCCTGGAGGTCGTGGGTTAGATTCCCATGCCTCCCATTTATTTGTTTAATTATTGCTCTCTCTCTTTTCCCAACCAGCAGACCCCAGTTCGAATCCCCTGAGCCCCTTTCTTTTCTTTTCGCGAATTTCCATTCTTACACAGGTTCGATTCCCCTTAATCCCATTTCCCCTTTACGTTTTTTAGCATTCTTCACGTGTGAGGTCTCGGGTTCAATCCCTAGTGACCTCACCTATTTTATATACATTTAAAAGCCCAGATTTTAACCTTATTTTGACCGAAAGCAAACTTACACCATACTGGAATTTGATCCTGATTTTTAGCTTCTTTTTATCACCTTTTTCACATTAGTTCTTAGAACATTTCATGATACATTTAGTGCATTATTAGGTGTAGTTTAGTAGTTACATTAGCCAAGAGTTTTTCACTCAAAATCAACAGCTTCACACCCCATATGAACATCACGTTGTGTACAACTTTTGCACATAAAATACAAGAATTAAACATGCCATTTCACGCCTTCAACAGTGACTACATTCACTGCCACACGTTGCACACACATCACATTTTTTTCTCATCATTTCGGACTACATATTCAATATTCACATAATTCCGAGCATGCATACTTAAACATAAACATCACGAAAACACATTACATCCTTACTTTGTACCAGCAAACATACCCAACCTATGATTCAATGGGAGCTACTGACAGGGACATGCAACGGGGAACAACCCTAGTTTTCAGACTGAATATCTGAAGCTTAAGGGGTCTCTTGGGAAAAGGACCAAAGAGAGAAGAAACCCATACTTTATTTGATTGTTCAAACGATGAAGTTGCTGCCCAAACCTTTCTTCAAAACCACGTTCAACTCACTGAAAGTTTCACCACCACTCGACGAAAATCTCCCCTTTGCCTTAACGTTTTTGGTTATTTTGTTTTCTTAGACTTTTCGTGTTTGTTATTCAAGTGTGAAGAACTTCAATATTTGTTCTGTTCTTGAAGTTGTTTTTGGCAGAGAGAAATTGTGAAGTTTGAACGTGTGAGTGAGAGATAAACGTGATAGGAGAGTGTTACCATAGGTTTAGGAGTCTAATTCAAGACTTAGTCAAATAGGGTTTAATTAAATTAATAAAATCTGATTTATTTTTAACTAATACGTGAAACGAGCATTTTGCCCTTATGTAATCAGATTTTAAACAATAATTAAATCACCAATTTGTCGCTTCAATTGGGGCTCAAACTTGGGTGGAGTGACCTTTGCGAAATGGATCATTTCGGGTCGACCCGACCCTAACTGGTTCTTTAATTAAATTAATTAATTAATTAGTTAATTAATTAGGGTAATTACGATATTACCCTTGGCCTGGAAAAGACCATTTTACCCCTGGACCCTCAAAACTTAAGATTTCTTCTTTTTAAGTCCGGTAAAGACTCCTTCGATTAAATCTTCGTTTTCGAGAGCCTTACATGGTTGGTTCAAACCTTTCCAAGCTCAAATAACTCCCCAAGTTAGTTGGCTTGGCCGTAGTAAGGGTTCTGAGGTCTGGTTCTACGCGCATCAATCCGTGTGAACCTTGGTCTAATCGCAAGCATTCTTGACACCTTAAGCATTTCTTATCTTATTCATTTTTAGGGTTGTTACACTTACCTAACTAGACAACTAACCTATGACTAACTAAAATGAACTAACTAGTGTACCCGAAATCCTAAGACCTAACCGGGTGACACTAGCCGAGTAGCTAACTAAAGAAACATCCTAGTACCTAACCTAGGATGGTCCAAAGGGGTTGGTTATGGTCCTAGTGACTTAGGGGTACTTTACCCTAGGTCACTTAATTAATTAAATTAGCAACTTAATTAATTAATTTAAATTCATGGTCAAACCCGAGACCTTTAGCAAATTTTCCGAATTTGGCTAAGTCAAATGCTCTCCTATTTTTAGTCAATTTAGGAGGGCATTTTGGTAATTAGATAATTGATTTATTTAATTAAGTTATTTAGCCTAAGTTGAATTAGTCAATATTTAGTTTCTAAGACTTAGACTCACGTTGAAACCGATTGAAAAACAGTGAACAAACGTAAGAAAAACAGAAAAATACTCTCGGTTCTCCTTAGGCGATTTCAAGGCAATTCTTCAAGATTTTCGTGCAAACAACAGGGTGATCTTTGTAGATTCAATTCTACAGTAAGGTATGGGTTTTCTCTCTTGGATTTCTTTTCCAAGAGGCTTTTCAAAAGTTTTGAATTCAAGAAAACCGAAACTAGGGTTGTTCCCAATGAAATTGTCGAATGTTCATCTCTCTAGTTCTCCCTATTTCCGATTAAAGTAGTATGTATAATGCAAATATCGAGCATATTGTTGGTATGTGGTGCTAACTGATCATTATGTGTAGGTTTCTATGATTTGATAATGTCGAATGAGACTTATAAGTTAGATCCGTATGATTAGAGTATTATTTACATAACATAAGAAATGTTGTAATCCCTAATTGTGTTCGAGAAGATGAAATGGTTATAAGTCGTTTATGAAATTCAATTTACTGTTGAAAGGAATGAAGGTTTCGATTATTGTGTGTGTTTACAGTAGATATGTTTGTAAGTGTTTGGAATGCAATATTTCCAAGAAGAAATAAAAATGAGAATCAAAGCTAGTTAATGAATCTTCAATGCCAAATCAACTTTATAGCTTGGCCAAACTAAGCACTGAATTGTTCTTATAGGCTAATCAAAGGTTAAAAGTTGGCTTGCTTAAAATGATGAGATTACTATAATATATACATGAAGTTAATTGAATTGGCTAATGATAATCTCATGAAAAATGTTTAGTGAAGTTTGGTTTATGCCAATAAATTGGCCAGCAATATTATTTCCAAAATATATAATAGAATTGGCCAATGACTAAGTCATACCAATCTTATATGTCCAATGTAAATTATGATGTTTCTTGTAAGTCCAAATACATGTTAAAGATTGACTTGACAAGATGTAACTCAATGAACACATAACCTAGGGTATGACAATGATTGGGACAAGTCCCAACATACCCTATCTAAAGGAATTTGTGAACATAGTAGCACATTGAATAAGTCCTTATAACTTTCATAAAGAATGGTACAAGACTACCAAATAACATTGAACAAGATAAGGTGAGTAATGAAATAACTAAATCTTATGAGTTATGAAATTGACCTGGAATGGGGTGTTAAAGGAAGTGAGACAAGTCTCACTTGCACCTAAGCAATTATGTCAAAGATACTCACATAAGAGGGTGTTAGAAATCGTGAGACAAGTCTCATTCACACCATGATGATAATGTAAGATTTAAGTTCACATTCATCAAGTATAGAAAGGGGTGACAAGTCATCCATTGATCTAAGCATACCTCATACTGATGTAAGCTGCCACAATGTATGAGTCAACTCTAAAAGTTATAAAGTATAATAAATCTGAGCTAAGCACCGATAGACTAGCAATGAGCTTGTGAAAGCACATGTAAGCCTCATGAGATGAGACTACCACCAAGGTGGATAAGGGTCTCCAAATTCTCCTAGTCTTTGAAATATGTCGCCAGCATAGGTTACTAGCTAGTGGATCCACCTAAGAAAGCTAGAAAGTATTCAGTTTCACTTTGGCCGGTGAACCACCTCTTTTCGGTGTGGGGAAGACACTGGATTTCATGTTAGCTCACATGATCTATGTCGGTTAATGCTAAAGATTTCTTTAAGAAAGTAAGAAAGAAAGAAACAAAGAACTAGGAAGATGAGGGGTGTTCGGATAGGATGACTGAAGGGTGAGGTTAGACTAAGTAATGATGTAAGTCATTCTTAGTCATTGCACAGAAAGATCCCAATGGAAGTCTTAAAAGAATAACCTAAGTCAACCTAGTATGTTCAAAGTGAACGTTAGATCAAAGAAGAAGAAATGTAAGTTCAAAGTGAACTAAGTAAGCAAAAGCATAAGAATATCAAATCATCAGTGTTTGATAAGAATGAAGTTTTAACAGTTATTGGTTTATGCCAATAAAGAGAGCAAAACATAATGACTCATCAATTGGAGTACGAATATATACCCAATATCTATATATTATGCAAATAATAAAAGAATGGGTATAGCCAATAAAGATTGTCTTATAAAGACTTCATTCCCAATTTAACAATAACGGAAAGAACAACTTGTGAGTAGGGTAGTAAAATCGTTTCCTTAGTCTTTTGGATTACTTACTTGATTCATTGTAGGTATGGGACTACAATGAATCATTGCACTCGTAAGTAAAACATAGGATCAAAGGAGATCATTGAACTACACAACAGAAAGAAGAAAAGACTAAAAAATAAAACTAAGTCCGGGAGAGGGAGCTCTCGGCCTAAGGGAGCAAAAATATTAAATTTTGCTTGAGTTGTTCGAAAATTATGTTCATGATTCCAAGGTCTCATGTTCATATAAAATGAGTTGTGTGCTTTAAATGCATGAAAATATGTCATATTCATAGCATGATTCATAAATAACGAATTAGGAAGGTAAAATGACTTCACTTTCCACAAATGGCATGTTGCTTTAGGAAGAGCTTTCTGTGATCATGCATAGTCCTTATGTGATTATGTGCATACACCCATACTTAAGACAAGTGTGTACTAACCCATATACAATTACTATTTCTATAGGTGCAGGTCCTTGAAGAAGATTGAAGATCAATTGAAGCTGTTTTGATTAGTACCTCTAGACTTTGGTAGTCCCTCTTGAGTTCGAGGATGCCTATGCTTTATTCTAGCTTTAGTAGATTAGCCATAGCTAGTGAATGTTGTCCCTAACGTTTCCTTTCAAATATTTGTTCAAGCTTTTGTATTAAGGCCGGTTTAACAACTATTAATGATATTATGAATTCTTCATTTCAATTGTTCAATCAGTTAATAGATGGTTGTTTATTTTGAGCCGTTAGTATATCACTCTTATGCAATTGTATGAAGTCTAAGTACACTTCAGTAAAGTTTTAAATTTTCTGCTAAATTTAACTGTATGATTGTGATAAAAGCTAAGAAGAGGCTTTTCTGCGACCTCTGAGAGGTTAACGACGCCGGTCTAATCTAGGGTCTAGGACCCGGGTGTGACAGTACATGGGTAGGGGTCATCAATCATTAACACTTAACCCATGGAAGCACCTACACATGCTCTTACATATCCATTCACATGCTCATAACAATAGTAACATAACCTAGATTCACAACTCAAATAGAAGACTCGGCATAAGTTACACATAAAGTGATCATCATAACCATTTATCCATATATTCATCAATTTGACTTAGAGGCCATGGTCAACACATGTATAATGACAATAAAGTAAACACCGCCACCATAAGTGGACCATACCACACAATGCCATAGAAGGCTTTATCAACTACATTAATATAGAAAAGTAGAGGGGTGAGCCATTCTTACCAATTCATCAATCTTTGATCATCATTGGTCAATACTCCTTTATAATCATTTATACATTATAGAGTTGTAGCTATAAGTTCTTAAATCATAAACGAAACCATGCACAAGTCGTCACAAGAGCATGATTCAACTAGTGCACTATATCACATATATGGTAGGAAGTAGAAAGTTATAGATCATTGAGTAACTTCCCTAGTTTTGCTCATCAATCATAATGTATCAATAATATTAATCTAGTGCAGTAGTCAAATAGATATAAATCAAATCTAAATCATGCTTTATCTACCCTAGAATTAAGATCACATAATGTTCATTACAACATTCAAATTGTAGGCTAGAAGAACCTAGATCAATTCATGCTAAGACTCCTTTTCTTTGATCATCAAGAATTCATACCCACAATTCATTAATATCATCTATACAAGGCAGTAGTTAAGGACAATATAATCTACATGAAATCCTACTACCATTGCTATAACCTCTAGATCACAGTGAACATCCTATTCTAGACATCAATGGAAAGTAGAAAAATCCTAGGCTAATCGACACTGATCCACATGAATTCATTATTTACAATTCATTATCTCATTACATCATAGGCATTAGCTACAAGAAACACAACATAATCAAATTCCACTGTTTTCATTAAAACGCCAATATTTAAGTGAATTTTGAAAACTAGGCTAAGCATGTTTAAATCTTCATACATTGATCCTCATGGATCCTTCAACATCAATTCAATATTAATTCACGTAAATAACAGTAGATATAAGCAATTAAACGTAATAGAATCACAATTCAATCGATAACAAGTCAAGATCACAAAGCCCATGCAAGGACTAAATCAAGTTTGGAAGGGACATGGGTTCATCATGCAGTTGGAGTCAAAATCACGTTAAAACCACTATATTAACTTCAATTCATCATTATTTAATCGTTCAAAATATTTTTAGAAAGAACCCATGGCTAGATTGAAGAAGGAGAAGTTTGATCATAAAATCTCTTTTGAAACTTTGAGATTAACTCTCTAGATGGAAGGATAACTAGAGATGAAGGATAACCATACCTTTTTATTCATTAAAACCTTTAAAACTTGATGATTCATACATGGAAATCCAAGCTCCAAGTTGATCTTGAGCTTCACCAGCAATTGGTGGATTCTAGGGAGAATATTTTTGGAGGGAAAGGTTCAATTTGTTTGAGTTGGTTTGGGAATGGATTGATCACGTTTTTAATCACCTAAATACACCCAAAAATCACCAAATAAATCATGTGGGGTCAAGTTAGCACGTGGGGTGAATTTCCCATTCACCCCTTAAATGAAACAGTCCACAGGCAGTGATGCACCAGCCTGCATCGACGGACCCAACGACGGGGTGTTGGTCCATCGACAGGCCGTTCCTTGCCATCCATCGATTGGTCCTTGGCCAATTTTTGGGTTGATAGCTGCCCAAGATAAGTACCAATCTACGATACCTCACCTACGGGCCGTTGGTCAACCAACTGGCCGTCGTTTGGTCCGTCGATTGACACTGCCAAGGCAGTGTATCGACCAGCCTTGGGTCCTTCTTATGGGCCCTTTTGCGGGGCCCTTTAGAATTTGTACCCGGACGTTTCCAACGTAAATACAACCCTTAACAAGTTTTAGACCTTCCACATAAGTTTCACCCAAAACAAACACCTTCAACTCGTCCAAACATGCAAAGCCCCATCAAGACACACATATTCATATCTCTAGGCTATCTGTCGAACGTCTTGGACGTTCATGGACGTTTGACCTCCAAACGCCGTGAAACTTCACATAATACCATTAAAAATCATCATAACTCATTTTAAGAATTCATAAGCTCATTTCATACAATTTTAAGCATGCATAGACACATAAGGCACATAGGTGACTAGTCGTCGAACGTTTTGGTTGACCCTTGACATTTGACTTCCAAATCACTTCAAACTTTATTCATTGCCTCTAAACCATATTATAAGTCATTTTAGGACCTTATAACATTAAGACTAACATGTTAGGCTCTAGAAACCCTAACTCAGTTTGGGGGTCTTACAATTCTTTATTTTGGCTTGTAATATTGTGGATAACTCTAACACTCTCTATATATATGATATAACTTGGGGGAATAGGCCAAGGGGGGAAGAGAATTATGTGCTATTTGTTACATTATTGCATTAGTTGTTGTTATAAAGCACGCCTATAAGAGTGTGATTTATTTACTTGCTCATTCCTCACTCTAGATCTAATTAGAAAAAAAAGTGATCTTGTTGATATTTTTATTTGCTTTTAAATGTTGTTTAAATTGTAAACTTGTTGTCATTGGCTGCTTGTTCTTAATGTTAAATAAATCAATTAATCTTTATAACTCCTTAGCATAACATTAATAATTTAAAGTGTTTGACTTTACAAAAAAAAATTAAAAATAAGCTTGCTATTTGATTAGAAATCATGTCTCTAATATTATTAAACCTTGACTTTATTGTGTGCAATATTTGCATATAGGTTTAAATAATTATTTTTCGAGATGCCATGCCTATAGGTTTGAAAATCTATTGGTAAAATGATTATATAATATGTTCAGATTTTCGTTAATGGATGAAATGCTAATTTTAGTGTCTGTTTGTTATTTAATTAATTTAAAAAAATTCTTCATGTTTCTCACATAGATATCCTGTCTATAGGTTATTAATTTTCAGCATATCAAAGTCTTAACATCTTAAATAAAATTTGCACCGTTAAATTAATAACTATTTTGCCCAGTTTAAATCTGCATGAAATAACTAATCTTCTGCATCATAATTAACTCTTTTGCCACTCAAAATCAGCTACTATTAATTTGTTGTATCTATTATATTGATGATCACCTAAAGTAAATTTCACATAACAGTCTAATTTGCTACTGCATTAACATGCTATTCACCGCATAATCTATCACTTTAAATTTGCTGTCCTAATAAAATTTTGCCTGAAATATGTTAGTTTTTACATTATGAATAATTGACTTGCCACTTAATAAATAAATCTACTGTTATAAATTTTATGCTCGTTTGTTCATACACTTAAGCATGAAACCTTTCACTAATTATGTGTGTTTGCTAGCATGCTAATAACCTAATCTAGAGGTTGATATAAGATTATGTGCAAAATGCTAGTTCTATTTGTTTGACTTGGTGTGAAGGAGGGCCTTATATTTTATTTTTAGTCTAAACCATCCTAATAGTAGTCCAATGCCTCTTGGTCCTTAAGCGGGGACGCTAGACACCTTTTAGGAAGAAATACATGCGGTGGTGGGGTAGGGGTAGTTGTCCCTACGGAGATGACGACATCGACTCAGGCTTAAAGACACAAACCTTATTTTTGTTTGTCCCTACACGGAAGCCTATCGGAAAAATAAAAAGAAAAGTCGAGTGTTGATCCATAAAGTTCTGTTAGAGTCTCCCTTTCCTTATGACCCTTTATTTGTTTTAATTATAATTATTTGGGAAAAATAAAATGAATTTGTTTGCTTATCTAATTGTGTAATTTCTATCTCCTCGCTTATCTTTTTTATTAATTGATTAGTAGTTGTTATGTTTATTATTGTTATCACCTAATTTTGCATGCTTAATTAATTAATTAAAATAATATAGTTACTCTAATTGATTAATATTATTATCACCTAGTCTCTCATGCTTATAATTAAATAAAATAATAATGTGAGCTAATTTCTTAATCTTCGTTGTTATTTATCATAGTCTTGCATGCTTAATTAAATAAAATGATCTTAATTGCTTAATGTTATCAACTAGTAAGCATGTTTAATTAAATAACTAAATAATAATTAAGTGACCTTAATTGCTACTTGTAACCCCCACATAAATTGCATGAGATACGACCGGGACCCACATTTGTGTACCTTGAGGGAGGCCTAACACCTTTCCCTCGAGGTTATTTGAACCCTTACCCTGATCTCTGGTTCATTGACCTTTAGTTAGACTTAGTTAGGTTAGATAGGTTCCCTAACACGACTTTAATTCGTTAGGTGACGACTCTTCATTTTCAAAATCCCAAAAGAGTTGTTAGGTCGTGATCAAAACCCCTTTTGATGAAAAATGGGGCGCGACATTATGTCTCTAAATGTCAAGACCAAGAATGCGGCTACATATCTAGGTTAAGACCAAATAAAAAATTCAACAATAAAAAAAATGTAAACAATTAATGGCCTATTGTAATGTATGCAAAAAATAATAACGGAAAAAGGCCTAAAATAACCCCGAAGTATTGTAAATGGTACAAACCTACCATCCATACACCTATTGACTCAAAAATGTCCTTCTCATTCACGTATTGGCTCCAAAATACCCTTACAATCCACCTTTGAGTTCAAAATTAACCACTTATTTAATGGTTTTAAATTTAAACTATTTAAATATTTTTTTAATACTTGGCGCTCAACTATTGAATATAATTTAATTTATTAATATCATTTATAAATCAACCCACTATCCACCCATTACTAATTAAACCCCACCCAATTAATAAACCAATTATAATATCAAAATCTCCCTAAACACTACTAAAACACGACGAAATTACCTGAAAATGACATTCGAAATTATTTGAGTCTGAATTCAAGACCCAATTATATTTAGCTTGAGCTTCTTATTTAGGAGGACACTTTCAATATGATTCTCTTTCAAGCTTGAATTTTAAATTTATGATTAAAATTAAAGAAGTAGTACATCCCGAATTAATTCATGAACTTTTTTCTAATATAATTTTATAAATATTCATTTATTTTTAAAAATATTTGAACTTTAATATATTATTTTAAAAAAAAGTTATTATGTAACATCACATAATTGAGACATAATCATACTTTTAAGTTTATCGGTAATTTTTATTTAAACACTTGAATTATAATATGTTTTTATTAAGGACTTGAATGTATGATAATGTACTCTATTGACATTTTCACCTCAAATTTTTAGAAACACTCAATTGGCAGTAGCTTTTTAGTTGCTGCATTAGTAATGAGGCGATTTTATTGATTGGGTGGGGTATAACTAGTAATGAGTGAGTTGTGGATTAGTTTATAAATTATATTAATAAGTTAAATTATAACAAACTAGTAAAATTACCACGCTTCGCGCTGGGATTAAATATCACATAATTATTAAAATAATACTTAAAACCTATTAGTCATTAAAATTAAAACACTAAATTATATTACACACAACATGAAGTAGTACCAAACATTAATAATGTAAAGGGAAATGAAATTTATTACTTCTTATCATTTATCCTTAATAACATATGGATAAATTAATCACCGTAAAAATACATACCAAGATTTGTAATATAGGAAAAGATGTCAATCCACTCAAAATGAACAAATTACACAAATATTTAATTGTGAAGAAGAAGAAGAAGAAGGTTTTCATAATTTTCATTGTTTTAAAATAACAGAAATTGCTCTATTTATAGACAACAAAGGGAGCGTGAACAAATATTTATTGTGCCTTATCGAAAATGTTGCAACTATTTGGAAAAGTTGCAATCTCTTCGAAAAGGCCACAACCTTTCATAAAAGTCACAACTTTTCATAAAAGTTGCAACTCTTCATTAAAGTCGCAACTCTTCATTGAAGTCACAACTTTTCATAAAAGTCACAACTTTTCATAAAACTCGCAACTCTTCATAAAAGTCGCAAATTTTCATAAAAGTCACAACCCTTCGTTAAAGTCAAAACTTTTCCTAAAAGTTAGAACCCTTCATGAAAGAAAAAAACTAGTTTTGAAAATAAATAAATTTAATAAGGAATTCTGGTTTGTGATGCCGCCACGTAGGTGGGACTAAGGTTTATATATGTACATATATATATATATATATATATATATATATATATATGATAGTTGAGCCCCATGTGTTAAAAACATATTTAAATAGTATAAATTTAAAACTGTTAAATAAGTGGTCAATTTTGAACCCAAAGGTGGATGAAAAGGGTATTTTGGAGTCAATAGGTGGATGGAGGGTAGTTTTGTACATTTCTAATACTTCAAGGGTTTATTAGTCCCTTTTCCGAATAATGATAATAATTTAATATAAGTATAAGTCAACAAAAACGATCGTGCTAGAACCACATGACTCGAGGGATGCCTAATACCTTTCCCTCGGTCAAAAAAATTCCTTATCTGAATTTCTAGTTCGCAGAACAAATAAAGAGTCATTTCCTTTTGATTAGGGATTAAAAAGAAAAGGTGACTTGGAACACCATAACTCAATTCCAAGTGGCGTCTCTGAAAAGATAAAATAATCCTTATTAAATACCGTCACTTCAATTGGAAAAACCTATCGCCGTGTGAAAAAGGGGTGTGACAATAAAAATAAATTAATGACGCAAAAAAAACATACCAGGATATGAAAAATATAATGAAATAGAAAGGAAAAAATCGAGTTCACTGAATGCACGGTGTCCTCTAAAGAAAATTATTTCCCACCTCTAATACATGAGTTTTAATAATTAAATCCTCTCAGGATGGAACTATTTTATTCACCAACGTATTGATACAAAAATAATGGTGTTAGCAAGCCACTCAACGTGAGAAAATTACAAGAATATTTAATTGTGCAGAAGAAGTAATTATAGAATTTTCTTTGCTTTAAAATGAGAGAAAAGCTCTCGATTTATAGACAACAAAGAGTAGTGTGAACAAATGTGTATTGTGTCTTATCGTAAGGGTCACGACTCTTTGGAAAAGTTACAACCCTTCAAAAGGGTCACTTTCATAAACTTCATGTCACGACCCAAAAATGGAGGTGAAGACACTCATCTTAACCACTAAGACAAATAAGCCTAAAACTCAACCATTACAATAAAATACGGAAATTTTATAATCAACTCAAAAATATCCCAAAATCTAATTGTCACGTGTACAAGCGTCTAAAGTATTACAACTGATTCAAAAGAAAAATACAAGTCTCAAATGACCTTGTTTCTATAATAGAACATGATCATAAATAGAAGTAAGAAGGCCCGCCAAAATGACAAGAAGTTACCTCATAAACCTCCATTAGAAGCCTCAAACAAGGAGAAGAGAAAATATCACAAAGGTCCGGGCTAGTAACCTCCAAAAATATGTCATAGCAAGGGGTGAGTACCAAATGACACGGTACTCAGTAAGTATCCTCTAAACACAATCTAAGGGGATAGAATACGGGTACTCCTTACACCCCAACCGAACCTCCACAACTACAACATGCATAAAACCAGCCAAACCTACCAATTCACAATTTACAAGCGCATATCTCAACAACAACATTCTAACAATCACCTATTCTTAACAACAAGCTTAATATTCATCAATTATGATCTCCTCGACTACAACCTTCTTAAAACCAGCCCAAGCTAACAGTTCATAATTCACATAGCACATAGCTCAACAACAACGCTCTAGCCATTACATATCCTCAACAACAACCTCAATATTCATTAACCAAAGTTTCACAAAAAGGCATTCACAAGATCAACAAAACATAATATTAAGTTCACTAATGATAAATATGTGCAATGCAATGGAATGAAATGTAAAGTACAATGATGAATGTCTGACCTAGTGATATACACCCGCTGTCTCTCAGTCTGACCCATGGTGGACATATCCATCCATGCATCCATCACGACGTGTGATACGATCCTTGATAATAGTAATCATCGCGGCGCACGATACGTTCCTCGAAATATAGTATCTATCGCAGCGCGCAATATGTTCCTCGAAATATTGTATCCATCGCAGCGCGCAATACGTCCCTCGAAATGGTACATCCTCTTTAATTTCTTATTCTTTCTCAATTTACATAACACTTTCCATAACCATGTCTCAGAACAGAATAATGCAAATGACATGTTCATATAAAAAATGAGGAGATGATCATTTTAACAATAATGCACACTTCACAACAACACAATAGTTCAACAAGCCTTTCAAATCATTCTCAATATATCACACACCAACAATTAATCACATTACCTTTAATTACCCCTCTTTTATCATTAGAATTAATCAATACAGACAAGTCAACCCATCACTAAGTCCCATTACTCCCAAACACATATTACAAGGAAATACATGAATTTTATACACTTAACAAGGGTTTAGAAATCCACTTGCCTCAAATAATCGAACAATCACTCTAGGACTTGACCCTTCCCTTTTTTTTGTACTTCCAACTCAAAGCAATCTATTCACATTAATAATCACAATAAGATTTTGAAACTAACAACACTCACATTACTATGTGTTTAGCCTTGACCTA
This sequence comes from Solanum lycopersicoides, assembly GCA_022817965.1. Taxonomy (NCBI): domain Eukaryota; kingdom Viridiplantae; phylum Streptophyta; class Magnoliopsida; order Solanales; family Solanaceae; genus Solanum; species Solanum lycopersicoides. The sequence goes on along the minus strand of CM040628.1, from coordinate 45,737,951 downwards.
AAAATTCACTATCATATTTTCCAAGTTTCAAGTCTAGGGTTAGGTCTCAATTGGATCTTAATTTATACAACCGCAATATTTAAACACGAAAGTAACTTATTGTCAATATACTTAATTAAAGTTAATACACATGTAATATAATTTTTCGTTATTGATATGAAAATATCAACTGTATGTTGTGATTCATAGTGAAATATGTAAATTTCTGAAAACAAATACTAATGATACTGTAGTAACTGTAATAAGCTATACACGTGAAATAACATTAATAACTAAAAACAAAAATCCAAATAAGAGACAATTTAATCGAAGGAGTGCAATTGTTTGATCCACTACATGTTTCGATTCAAATACCCCTCCTAATAATTGAACAATCATTGGTCATCATTATATTATGATTAGCCACTAACCTTATTTCACAGGTAAAGAAAAATAATAACGCCACTACCTATACACTAAATTGAATAATTAACTTGTAATTCAAAATTTTCCTCCTTTCTCTTTCTAATCATCACATACGGATATTCCTATATATGTTTAGTACTCATGAATTCAAAAATCAAAATTTTCCATGTATAAGAATGAATTACATGCACCTTGTTCGTTTGATGCCGCCACAAGTGAGGTTAGGTTCTTCCTCTTTTTTATTTTATTTTATGAATTAATTAGGTATTAAAAGTGACAAATTATACTAATCTATTTTAATATATATGGACCAAATAGTGTAGAGTTTTAAATAAATTTCATATTTGGCACATTATTATCAACTAAATTAATTTTTTTATAAATATCTGTCAATTAACTAACCGTAGTTAAATAAATAGTTTAAAATTTTCAAATCAACTTTATCAATTGATCAAAAATGACTCGGGGCAACTATCGAGAGGGGCAAAGTGGTAATTTTTATGATAATTTACAAAAATGACCTTTTAGGTCATTACATTATCCATTACTAAAAACCATGTTTGTCCCCGAACATAAATAAAAAGGAAGGAAGAATAACCAATGTTACCCAAAGTCTAAGTTATAACCTACCGGTCGTGTAACGTCCCTACAAATGAGCTAGGTTGAGCTAAAGCCTAACACTTGTGTCATGATATTTTAAAGTCATAAAATGGTTAATAATAGTGTTCATAGGCATTATATAAAGTTTGGAAGTGTTTGGAAGTCAAACGTCCAAGAACGTCCAAGACGTTCGGAAACTAGTTGAAGTTGAACTAATGTGTCGTAGTATTTTGTAGTAATGTTTTGGGGGATGGTTTGAAGGTGAAATTCAGTAACGAGGATTCCTATGTGTAGCCTGACATACAAAAAGTCTAAACGTCTGAGAACGATGCTCCGGGGACCATCAAAAGGGTCTCCGAGGAGGACCCAAACATGGGCCCGCAAAGCTGCCAAGCAGCCAAAAATTGGCATGCTGCTGCGTGACGCTCAACTGTCACACAATAGGCAAAAGTTTTGCCTTGCGACTCGGGGATGTCACAAACCATTATGTCCAAGAATTTTTGAAAAATAAGATTTGAAAGTGCCTCCGCGATGCGCAGTAAAGTCCCAGATTTCGTTGCGTTGTTTTTAAGTCAAATTTGAGTTAGTTAATTTGTCCAATAAATGTAGGGGTCTTTTGGGTAATTTAGGGGTGCATTATGGACGGTTATATGACCTATTTAAACCCCTAACCTCACCAATTATATCAAAAACCCTCAACTCAAAACAAAACCTCTCCATTCACTCTCTCCAAAACTCCATTGTTGAAGCTTTGAAGCTCCAAGGAAGAAGATAGATTTCTCAAGTTTTTCTCCATAAATCTTGGGTTTTTCATCACAATTAAGGTATGGATATTCATCCTCGAAATCTCTTTCTTCAAGGATTCAATTCCAATATTTTCAAAGATGACCAAAAACATGAATTGTCCAATTTCATAATCTAGCCATGGGTTCTTGCATAAAAGGTTTTGAATCAATGTTTTAGGATTGATGATGCTAATGAAACTGTGAACCCATGCAAACCATACAATCATTATTTTGACTATTTTATGGGTTAAGTGATCTTGCCTCTATACTTATGAATTATAGTGTAGTTTTCTATGGGCTATTGAATGATGTAAGAATTGTATTCAATTGATGTTTAATTGGTCTTAGATTGATAAATCTATATTGAATTGAGTTAGATTCATTGAGTATTATAGCTTTTGTATTGAATTGATGTTCATGGCCATGGGTAAGGGCCTTATTGTATTGAATTGGATGATTTAGCTATGGATTGAAGTGGTGAGAATGGATTGGTGGTACTCTGCCGTAATTCTCTTTATTTTATGTTAATAATACTTCAATTATGTTGTGATTGGTATGGTCCACTTATGGTGGCGGTGTTATGTGCTTTACTTGCAATTGATGTTACCTTGTCGGTGCTACTTCACGTATTATGATGATCATGGCCTTGTCGGCCACCACTTGATATATTATGATGATTTGTGTAGTTGATTATGTGATTACTAGCTACATGCTAGTAATGTGAAAGTTTAATAATGTTAGGTGATCATGTTAGACTATGACTATGTGTTTATGGGTGTAGTCTTAGAGTTGATGCATGATTGTTCCTACTTGACTATATGAGTCTATAATGGTTATATTGATGATGTTATAGTAATGTATAGGATGACATAGATAATATGGGTCATTCCTAAGTGCTTCAAAGAATCATATGCTATATGAAATAAAGTAACGTATGTTGTGTCTTGTTTTGGCAGATTTGTGTCCCTTACTTGATACATGTACATTACGAATATGAACATCTTGACTTAGTAGGCTTAGGCACCTTTGTCTTGTATGTGTATGGATGAATGTTGAATGAAAGTCTAGGATAAGTAGACCTAAGATGGTGCCCTTCTAAGCATGACTAATATGTGGAACCTTCTACATAGAAAGAAGGTTAAGAATGAGCTATCCTTATAGACCATTGAGTGGCAGCCCTAGTGGACCCAGCTTAGGTTCATGCCTAGGAAATGACTAAGAGAAGGTACCTTTTTATATGCCCCTTTTTATTGAACTTACTCTATGAGAACAAAGGCTAGCACCGAGTGAATATGTTATGGTTTGTAGCTCTACTTAAGAACGAGACTAGAGTACAATGTATCTCTACTTGATAATGAGACTATAGTGCATAAAAGACCTTGATATTCCTTAAACATGTGCCTACATGGAATGTGTCCTAGTTCTACCCTTGGCAAGTAGAACACCCTCCATCGGAGTAGGTTTATGACTCCGGATTCCATGCATAGCTAGTATGGTCTATATCGGTTATTGCCTATTCTCATCATGTGGGATACATACTAGTGTTGGATAAGTACTATGAAGTTTAGGTAGTGGAATGGGACACTATCTAGACATAGCACGATTAGGCTTTGAAGATGTTAGTGTGTGAGTGCCCTAGGTCTTCTTAAAGACCATTATGCGAATGTCCATAAGTGATGAATGTTTTCTAAATGACTTAATGACTTTAGTAAAGGAATGTTAATGAGATAGTACTAATTTAGAGTAGCTTTGAGGATTGCTTAGGTAGGCTCGAAGAGGGTGTATTGGCGGTCTCTTCATGTCTTACTTAGGTGAGTCTTAGAGTAATTCTAGGTAGGGAGTTTAACAAATAAAGTGAGAATGATCTTATCTTAGGTAGTCTTAAGGATCATTTAGGTGTGCTTACAGAGGGTGTATGGGCGGTCTCTCTTCGTCTCACTTAAGTGAGTCCTAGGATAACCTTTGGTGAGAGGGTTGCAAGATAAAAGCGGTCACTGTGAAGTTGAACTTAGTTCACTGTAACATTCTTCAATATTTGATAAAATGCTTATGTGATATCTTATATGTTTCTAAGGTGTTAAATGTTGTTCTTATACTTATACTATGATGTTTTACTCAAAAAGAGCATGTTTTATACAAATGTCCGTTTATCATGATTTTATGCATTATTCCATACTCAGTACAAATATTTGTACTAATTCCATACATTTTGTCTATCTCTAATGGTGTAGGTGGCGTTTGAGAGAGTCTCGAAGTGGAAGCTTGGATTAGTGTTCATTCAAGTAAAGAGTTGGTATGTCCTCACTAGATTCGAGGACATCTTGATGTTTAGATTTCCTTATTGAAAGTATTGTAATAGACTTAGCTATTTTCTATATGTTGAAGTATGGGCCGTGTCCCAATATATTCGTATGTCTAAGATGGTGACTTTGAGACTTAGCCTTTCATTATTTTTTTCTATAAAAGAGATATTTTGAAGTATTATTAATTTGTATGAAAATTTTTAATTCCGCACTACTTTTCATACGTGTATGCAATGAATGGTACGAAAGGGCTTGTACAAGACCTCCGAGAGGTTTAGTACGCCGGTTGCGCTCCGAGAGTGCCTAACTTCTAGGGTGTGCTCTCGGGTCGTGACAGGTCGGTATTCATCTCTCTAACTGATCTCTTCCTTAAGACCATTCTATCAAGATAAACTACTAAGAACTGAATTTTTGAATCAAACTTTGCCAAACCTACAATGTAGGATTTATTACCGAATCACATACTAACACATGAATCCATTACAAACCAAAACCATCTAAACCATGACACAACCATCAAGACAAATTTTGTCTCATATAACTATGAAAAAATTTGAAATCAATAGCGTCTACAAGTAGAAGTGAATCTGAACCAACCACCACATACTCGTAATGCACAAACCATCACAGATCTTATCAAAATTCTCTTCTTTAAACATAATCTTTCCTCAAGCTTAAGTTATAAAAAAATGGTTTTTAGACATCGGATACTCATCAAGGGAGAATCAAACTTATCTAACCCAAAGAAGAAAATTTTTAAGTAAGCACCCAACAAGTTATACATTTCAAAATACATAACCTCTAACAACACTCTTAGACAATTGTAACTCCTCATATATCTTATATAAGTTCTCATAAACAACGTTGTGCGTACAGAACTACTGATATACTTCAACCATCCCAAAGAACACCAAATTTATCATAAATGAAATGACCAATTCTACCCAAGGAGCCTGCCCTATCAAGAGGACATAGGAGGATCGGTACATCCGATCCACCACTAGAAATTCACCCATAGATGTAGAAACACATGTGAATACATACATCGAATTATACTCCAGATCATGTATGAAATGAAGTAGGTGGTTCACATAAGAATGCATGAAAGAAAAATTTAGTAACACAATAAACTCCCTCCATAACACCCATATCAATCATTTCCATTCATATGACTCTATCTCCTTGATTTTTAGTCACCCACAATCAATCAGTCTGATTCTCATTACAATATAACAAATATTAGATTTATCAAACCTAACATACTTCTCAAAATACTCCATTGAATACAACACTCCTAATAACAACAAACCTCATAACCACATCAACCATTTACCTTATTGTCAAACTGTCACTAGTATCAAAATTTCCTTAGCAAACTCATTGTAACCTCTAAAACTTTTGAACTATGGCTCTCTTTCTTTCAATTTAACCATTTCATGACAAATATGGGTCACACCCAAAACTGATAATACGAATTTCAAATCTAAAAGTACTTTTCCATAGAGGTTCGATAATTGAATCACACCCATTGTCAACATCACACAATCACTCACATACTAAGTTTCAACTATCTTACAACCCATCATATACCTCATGCCAAAACTTAGAGAGATTATTGACTCACCCCAATGATTTTGTATACTAAAAGCTCATAACCTCTACTCACCATCAAATACCTATGTCACTCATCATAACAATCTATATCGTCTCACGATAAAGTAGTTTCAATTCCCTCGAAATCCATTAATCATGTAAAATTGTAGTTCCACACTGTAGTCTGTCCCTAAGTCAGCTACCATAGTTCGAACAATTCAAACCAACAAAATTAATTTTAGAATCTTGCACACATCAGTATTCTTCCCCCAAATCAAAACTAAATCTTCATAAGAGTCGTTAATAAGCTCTAAAAAGATTGTGTCGAATCAATTCACATATCACAGTCATATGTCAACACAAAGGCAAAAATTCATAAAACTTTCAATTTCGAACCACAGTTCTATATGAAAAGTCTTTTTCCTTCACTTTTCCTAAATTCTTTCCATAGTGTAAAATTCTAAATATGTTGAATTCTTTAATACACCAGACTCTTTTTCCTTTTGTTGACTTGCTTATCAATCTTATCTTTTGACCAAAACCCATGATATTTCTACCTTATCCTCTAAACTAAAATATTACGTGAAACCCCCCTTAGGTATAACAATCAAAAATAACAAAATTTAGTACTCAAAGTATTTTTAAAACCTTCCAAATGCTTCATACTCAATGTGACCGATCATTTCTTACCTTATCAATTATACCTTGACAAAAACCACTATCACAAACCTAAACTCACCATGAAAAAATTGAATTTTGAATCCAACTGTGTAACCCAATTCTTTTATCTATCAACATTAGCTCATACCTTGAATATTCTTTTGAATTCACGCATATTAGCTTATCATTGATCGCCTCTTCATCGATCTTATTATATCTTTCGCTAAAAATTCAATTGTACTCATTACTAAACTCAAAACTACAAGAAAAATATATACTCACACTCGAATTGAAATCTATATAGTATTTTCTCAAGTTTAATCCATTAGTATTTAGACAATATGATGAACCTGTAAAACTATCACAAACATCTAAGCAAGACAGATGAAAGCACATGTATCTGAATCCAATTATCCACTCTTTCTAAAGATACATATTTGGCCCTTACAATTAGAGTAAATATTCATATTCTCGCCTCCTTTCGAAGGCTGAATTATATCCTACTAAATCTTTCCATTTATGACTCTAGCTCCTTTCAATTCTGTTCGAGCGGTTTCTCAACACCTCCTATAACTTGTCATGTCATCAAGCTACTCACCAAATAGTATCAAACCACAACCTTAAATACTCACAAGTCGTCATTATAATACAAAATTTGTTTAACCAACAATTCTTATTATATAGTTACATCTCAATCACAATACATCATGAACTCTTATTATTATCATGCTCAGTTAGTTCTTGTCATCACCACGAAGTTAATTTTTTCATCAATATGACACCATAAACCCAGTTGTACCAATCAAATTCAAAGGACTAACCCACTTTTATATGCACTTTTAACTAAACCTTTCAATTACATTCACACAAGTATACTATTTGAGACTTACTTTACCCACACGTTTGTCATTCTGGTATCTATCCATTCCTTTGGACCTTAAGATGAAATCACTGGCCCTCATTTAGAACCCTCGGGATACACTTATTAACTTAACATATTAATACCGTATCAACAATTTACCACACTAAATTCTTTCTTATACGTGCTGCTTAATCCCAAACATTTGTAGAAACAACCTAGTTGGTTTCTCACATGTGAATGCAATAACGAATCTCATTATATGAACATCTGATAAAACTGATAACTCTTTAAGTAGTTAGTATTCACACTTGACAATCGGTGTATCTGTTTCCATATACCACTAGTGTCACACTGCAAAAGTTCATTAGATCCACCACTAGAACATATCATACCTACCGAGAAGATCACATCCAAATGGATCACACATTTCAACCCATCGAATAACTGTACAATATTACCAAATTAGTTCTGTATCAAGGCAAGCTATATGTAATCTTTCATAGGTCAGGTCAATATCAAAAGTAACACACTTTATAAATCTAACCAAATAAGAATCGATACTATTGTGGTAGTCGTATCATGACCTTCTTTAGTATACACACAATCTATAAAAGCGTAGTAAAAATTCTAACCTCAATTGGTGCATCCTTACTCTCATCATTTTGTAAGCAACTCATTCATGCTATAATAACCTTACTAATTGTAGTTTTCAAAGTACCCTAAGTCATTAAACTAACTTAACACCTCAGAAATCCCCAAACCCAAATAGCTCCCAGCTCTCTCAAGTTTCTCTCTCTACTCCAAAGACCCCCATTGAAGAACAAGGTCAAGATTCTCTAGGGCTTCAAGATAAAGGATTTCCACTACAAAACTCTAGGGATTAACAAGGTATGGAAGCTATTAACTCTTGGGACTCCTTTCCCCAAGAGGTTCTTCAAAGTTTGGTTTTCAATGTTCTTGAAAAGTTTAGTTTTCATCCAATTTCTTGGGTCTACATTCTAAATTGAATTGTGTAGTCTTAATTCGATTATTAATTATGATTTATGTATGTTTATGTGTGGATTGATGTTGTCACATACGGGGAGCACCCCCTAGACGTAACCGGTGTCATCGTCCTTGGAGAGGACTAAGACTAACCTCTTAGCAATCATCATTACATTCATAGGTTAAAAGTGCGGAAAATTTAAAACTTTTCTCATATATCTATCATCAGGTTTACATAGACTTCTCGCATACACATAATATATTCATATCGAGTTTACTTAGACCCGTCGTATAAAAAGATTACATAGTGTTCTACTTTTATGGCACACATATATAAAAGATACAATATAATCTTAAAACGGATGTCTCATATCATAACCATCTAAACAAGATTATAACAAATGAGCATAATCCATACATTAATACAATAAAAACCACATATAGGGTATACAATCACAGTACTCAAATGAAATAGAATGAACAAAGTGTCTTTAAGACTAATCAATATCCAATGCTAGAACGTGGCATTGCCCTCGAAGTGGTGAGGACATACCCAACTTAGAGAATGAGAATCCAAGTCTTCTTCAAATGGCCTCAACCTCGTCAACGACCGAAACCTAAAATATTGGGGAAAAAGGGGAACATAGGGGTTAGCACATCACTTGTACTAAGTATGGAAACAATGCACACAAAACATAAAAATCATGCTAGAAAGGGACAATTTGTTTAAAGCATGCAACTTAATGTAAAAATCCCATTTATGCACTTTAAGGAACTAGCTCGACCACTAAAACACATAATCATCAAGTCAATGACATATTCAATACAAGACCAACAATACTAAGTCAAGTCAACATATGTATAGCCAAATAACTTTAATCATCATATTATAACCATAAGGCATATACAAGAACTTCATAACATTTCAACACATACTAGACCCTTACCCATAACCCCTTATCAAGTCTACAAGTGCAATGACCAAGAAAAGCCCCATAACCTCACTCAATCAAGTAAACCAAACAAAGGACCATATGAAATGCCTAACTTCACATAACATAACATTAAGAGTAAACATTATCATACTTTAGCAATATAGACCAACAACATACTCATAAGTGGAACTAACATCATATAGAGTCAATAACATGTAAAGTCAACATACACATAACATATATATTATAAAACACAATTACAACCTCCTAAGGCTTCCCTCAAGGTAAACTAGTGCAAGGCATAGGTAGAGTCCCATACCCCTACCTAGGCTAAGTCAAACCTCTTAAGTCACCCTATTTAGTGTTTACTTCATTACTTTATTTTACTTTCGGGAACACTTGCCTTAACCGACATAGACCACAAGAGCTAAGAGTGGAATTCGATGTTGTAAAACATTAAACCAATGGAAGGTGGTCTACCGGCCAAAGTAGTACAAAACATGAACATAACATCTAGGTGGATCCACTAGCTAGTATTCATATGGAGGCAACATAGTTATGGAGCTTGGAGGCTTTTATTGGAAATATCACTCTATGTCTTTTTTGGGACATGAGGCTATCCACCTCGTGAGGACCATGGTGAACCCTACCTTCCCAGTTAGGGAAGGTGTCACCCCTCATCTTGAAGCTCACTCGGTGCTAAGATAGAGTCCCTTTTTGAAATGTCCTTAAGTCATCTATTATTATCAAAGCTTAGTTTAGGTCATGTGAGACTAATCCTTGTATACCATCATATTTACCTCATTGGGATTTGTATGAGAACAACCTTTCAACACAATCCTCATAGTGAGATCACCACCATATATCATATCATAGTAATGCACACAAATGGATCAACATCATCCTTATATCATTACTACCTTAACATGATCTCACAAGTAATAAGGCAAGACATTTCAATACCAACATCATACCATCGTAATCAATCCAATCACAACATATATACTTCAATTGAATCAACCTCATTAGGTATAAGTCATCACAATAGAGTTACTCTTTCTCTTCCAAAGACATCATCATGGTGTTACCATAAACCAACCCCAATTCATCCCTCAATTGGCATAATAACATCATAGAATAGTAATTCACACATTAACCAAGCCAATTGTATCAATACTAGATAATTCAATTCAAGATCACAACCTAGGGTTAAGGGGAAAAGGTCATCTTCCATAAACTAGGTTAATTCATCAAGAAGTAGCATAATTGAATCATAATACATCACAGTCTATTCATAATGACCAAAAGCAATCATAAACAAATCAATTTATAAGATCACATTCGTATTGGAAAGAAACCACATTAGACTCATCTTTTGGAAATCAATTTTGGAAGAACCCTTTGGGGAAAGGAATCCCAAAGTTGAAAGGTTCCCATACCTTGTTAATTGATGAAGAATGATGGACAAAAGAACCCCCCCCCCTTTATTCCCTTAGACCTTGACCTAGCCCTTCAATGGAGTTCTTCTATTTGGGAGAGAGGAAGAAGAGAGAAGGAAAATCAATTGGGTGTTTTGGGAAATATGAGAGTTGGGTTAGTTTAATTAGGTTAGGGTATTTATATAAATCATTAACTAACTTAATTAGACCTCCCTTAACCCCTAAGTAATTAAATAACAATTAATTTAATTAACTTACCTAAAACGTGGCAGCAACCAGTGACCCTGACTTACGAGACCCTGACCTACGGGCCGTAAGTCAGTCGACAGACCTTGGGACCAACCGTCCTGTTGGTCCATCTCTTTGGTCAGAGATTCGACTAAACTGGTCCTTTGACAAAATGGATAAATGACCATCGGCGGTGGACATCGACGCCCCATCGATTGGCCTACACCTCGTTGGTTGGCAACCGTTGATGACACTGTCTTTTGATAGCTTTTAGCCAAACAGGAAGGGTCCTTTGGGATTCATATCCGGACGTTTCAACCCTAAACTGAATTCAATACGTATTATACACCTTACTACCTAATTCCATTGAATTATGACTCCTAAAACCTAGTCAACTAGGCTAAGGCACACTAGTACCTCTTCAACTAGTTTTCGATGTCATGGACGTTTCTTGACGCTTTGATTCTAAAACTTTCTAGACGACTTATATTCATTGTATTTGACCTTAAAACAGTGTCCTAACCCTTGGAAACTAATGTTAGGTTCTAGATTACATCTTAGACTTTCGGAGTGTTACAAATGTGTCCCTTAAAGCTTTTCCCTAAATATTTATGAAGACCCATGAATCCCATTTTTCTCCTAACCCTAACTTTTGAATTGGATTGATTATGATGAAGGGAGATGAAATTGAATGTGTTCTTTCATAATTTACCATTATATAATGATAATGATTGAATTGTTGGGTGGATATCATGTAATTGAGGGTGAGAACTTTGATAGGATTCTTTGAACCCATTGGTAAGACTTTCAAGATCATGGATTCTCTATTGTATTAATGTTGGCCTATTCTTGATAATGTTGTTCAATTGAAGTATAAATGATGAAGTTATGAGTGAATGATTAATCTATGAACATGATGAATGTGAGGCGGGGATAGGTGTATGAATATGAGGGATAGAAGTGATTCTCTTGTGCATCTTATTAATATGATTGTAATGTGATGTTCTCAGTTAATGTTGGCTTGTGTTGAAAGGAATTTATCATCCTAGAACCTAGGAGCTATGATCATGATTATACAGGGCTTAGTATCCTAAGACCTATGTTATAAGCTAATGTTAAGGATGAGACTTCAAAAATGGAATTTAGCTTAGCACCAATGAGAGGTGTCTTTTCCTGTAACGACCCAAAGTACCCACTAGGTGTTACCGGTGTGATCGTCCTCAAAGAGGGCTAAGACTATCCTCTTAGCATTCATCATTACATTTCATAGGTTAAAAAGTGCGGAAATTTAAAACTTTTTATATATTGAGGTTTACATAGACCTAACACATACTACATATGGAGTTTACCTAGACTCCTATCATATGAAGCTTACTTAGGCTTCTCGTTTAGACAATATAACCAACACATATGAATTTAGACTAATACTTTGTCTCACATTGAACCATCTAAAATGAAGTAGAACATTCGGGCATAGCCCTCATAAAAATCCATAATTGCCACATAGGGCTTAAACAATATCTTCAACAATAGGAAGGAAATGAATGTTTTTAGACTATAAAAAAACTACTAAGGTAGATCAAAGGCACCATCCTCGAACTTGGAGGACTCACCAACTACTAGGAGGAAGAAATCCAAGTATACTTGCAACGTGGTCTAGGCTCTTCAATGACCGAAACCTACAATGTTGGGGGAAAAAGAGAAGAAATATGTGTTAGTACAAACCACATGTACTAAGTATGATTCCTATGCATAAAATAATCAATGCATGAGAAAATGCAAAATTTAGTAAAAATCATGCATTATAACAATTAACCCAACATGCACATTTATGGAACAGTACAAGTCAACTAAATCATGACATTTAAACCAACCCATAAGCAACCTAAACCAATACTTGTGCAATGCCAACAATAGGACCCCATAACACTATACATAGCTATAAGTCACTTATTACATGCATACAACATAGTCACATACTTTATCATAACATGTTTGATTCATAAGTTCATATATAACTTGACATACATATCATGAAATCAACTTACTCATACAAGAACACTACTAAGACCATCCCTTAGGATCCCACATGTGCAATGAGTAAGAGAAGTCCCATACCCTCCCTCACCCTATTAGTAACCTTTAAGACAAGACCTCATAATAGTTCACATACTTGACTTATTCATTTACCATATTACATTAGGGAAAATAGTGAAATAACCGACATGAGACCATGTGAGCTACATGAAATCTAGTGTTCTCATCCCACACCGAAAAGAGAGGGTTAACACTTGCCTAAGGTTAACCAATCTTACATAGCTATCTAGGTGGATCTACTAAGCTATAGTCCTATGTGGGAACATAGTTAAGGGTCAAGGAGATTGTTACTAGAAACCTTGACTTACTAACGTGGAGGTTCCCATCTCATGAGACAACACATATCTTGGGAATCCGGACTTACTAAACGTGAAGAAACCCATGTGGAAGGACATACTTACTAAACGTGAGACCTTTATCTCATTTACATGACCTTTCGGTGCTAAGCATTTATTCCCTTTAGTAATCATCATACTCATCATACAAGATTACATTAGTCTCTTCTAGACCCCTATGTGAACATCTTATCATAATAGCTCATAGGTATTCATAAGTGAGAACTATCCTTTCACTTAGTAAACCACATACAAGTGAGTAAACCTTTTACTCAAAACTTTATTATAATCATGAGAAACTACTTTCAATCATATAATAATCATACCATAACATACTTGCATGCTTCATAACCAATCAGGATTAAGGATGAGGAATACTTGCTATCAACATCACAACCACATATTAGACATAGAAGCATTACAATCTAAATAACTCATACTTCATAATTAAATTCAAGAAGAATCAAACTTCATACCTTCTTTCCTTTTCATTTCCCCCATACTTCAATTACCAAATAACACATAGCCAATGAATAATTAAGGTAAATTCAAGAAGCAATTGCGACATCAATACGGTTAATCAACATATTCATCTTCTTCACAATTCACCCTATCAATTCAAGGTTTTGATGAAATAGGGGAAATAAATGATTCCATGGGAAAACTTATAGGAAATCATCAATTAACCATCAATATATACTTAAACAACATTAACTCATCATAATTCAACACAATTATTTCATAATTTCATTTTTCAAAGAAGACCCATGTAAGAATAAAAACCCTAGTTTTGGGGGATTTAGAAATCATATTTTGGAGGGACCTCTTGGGGAAAAGAATCATAAGAGTGAAAGAAACCATACCTTAGAGATCATAAAGCCACAAAATAGGGTTGGAAAATTGAAGACTTGACCTTCTTCTTGGATCTCCAATGGTCTTCAATGGAGATTTGAAGAAAGAGAGAATTTGAGAGAGATGAGAGTGATTTTTTATTTCAACTTTGGGGATTTGTTTTGGGTGTGTAAAATGAATTAAAACTAACCCTAAATCGTTATACATTCATCCCCTAAATTATCCAAAAGACCCCTCACTTAATTGGGTCTTTTTTTGAAGTTAAACTGACTTAAAAACAACGCGAATGAATTTGGGAAGTGGTTGCACGTCGCGGGGGCAGTTCCACATTTTTCCCCAAAATCCATGTCGAGGCAGTGAGCCTCGTGAAGGACCCGCATCGCGAGGAACTTTTTTCCTACCAAGTGCTTGTTGCGTGACGCGTGGTGTCTCTCTCATCTTGGCTGCACTCAGGCTGCTTTGGCAGCTTGCTCGCCAATGTTTGGGTCCTCTTCAAGGACTCTTTGGGTGATCCTTGGGGAATCTTTATCGAACTTTTTGACCCTAGATACATTATTTTACTTATTTAAAGTCTTTTTACAAGTTTTAGACTTCATATGACACTCCCAAACCTTCACCAAACGTAGGGTCGTCTCTAGTTCAATTTTACTAGTTTCCGGATGTCAAGGTCCTTCTTTGATGTTGTGACTCTAACACTTCCTAATTAGGTTTTCTACTTCTGTTTTAGGTCTAAAACATCATTATTCAACATATGAGGCTCTATTATAGGTCATGGAAATTATGGGGTGTTACGATATCCCACTTAGGAACATTCGTCCCCGAATGACACCTTAAACCTTATATTGGGAAAAAAGAGTAGACTCAAAATGATTCATAGATCATTGGAGGAATTCTCAACTACTTTCAACACATAAACATATCATTAACACATAGGAACTTATTACACAATTCATGACACATAAGAGCTCATCATTTATTTCACATAAGGAGGAACTACCTTCTCCATTTCAACATGAGCTCAACATGAACAATTTCAAAGAGTTGACATGCTATTTTCTTATCAGTACAACACTAAAACATACACAACACAATTCTCATGAAAGAATTTAGCACACTAAATATTTAAGTGCAAATTATCTATAAGAAGCATACTTATGCAAACTCAACTTAGGCATGGATTTCTTCAATATATGCACATATTATGTATTTATGATAAGTTCAACATTATTCATAGAACTCATTTAAAAGAAAACTACTAACCTTAACTTTGGCTAGGAGTAGGGGGAAAAAGATGAGGATAGCGAGACATCATGTTGTCCTTGGCCTTCCATGTTGCACCTTCAATAAGGTGGTTCCTCCATAGAACTTTTACGGAGTCGACCTCCTTATTCCTCAATTTCTTAACTTGACGATCCAAAATCTAAACTGGGACCTCTTTATAAGAAAGGTCCTCTTTTACCCCTAAAACTTCTAGAGGGAGAATCGACACCGGATCACATATACACTTCTTGAGCATAGACACATGCAACACCGGATGAACCGATGCCAATTCAATTGGCAACTTTAAATCATATGCCACTTCCCCTACTCTTTTCAAAATCTCATAAGGGCACACATAATGGGGACTAAGTTTCCCTTTCTTTCCAAACCTCATCACCCCTTTCATGGGTGAAATTTTTAAATAGACCCAATCTCCTACTTCAAATTCAAAGTCCCTCTTTCTATTGTCGGCATAATATTTTTGCCGACTATAAGCCATTTTAAACCTCTCTCTTATGAGTCAAACTTTCTCCGTGGCCTCAAACACTATCTCAGGGCCAAGAAGAGCAAACTCACCCACTTCAAACCATCCAACCGAAGACCGACATCTCCTACCATAAATCGCTTCAAAAGGTGTCATAGTGATACTCGAATGGTAACTATTGTTGTAGGAGAATTCTATCAAAGGTAGGTGATCATCCCAATTCCCCTTGAAATCAATCACACAAGCTCTCAACATGTCCTCTAGGGTTTGAATGGTGCGCTCTGCTTGTCCATCTGTTTTGGGGTGGAAAGCGGTGCTAAGTTTTACTTGAGTACCAAGCCCACTTTGGAATGATCTTCAAAACTTTGAAGTGAATTGGGCTCCTCTATCCGAAATGATCGTTAACGGGGCCCCATGTAACTTCACAATCTCTTTAACATACAATGTAGCATACTCCTCCGCCGAGTAAGAAACCTTTACGGGAAGGAAGTGGGTAGACTTAGTCACCTATCCACTATAACCAAAATGGAGTCATATTGTCTACATGTTCGGGGTAAACCAAATACAAAGTCCATGTTGACATCTTCCCACTTCCAAGTAGGAATATCAATATTTTGTGATAGACCACCCGACCCTTGATTCTAAGCTTTGTCTTGTTGGCTATTTGGGCACCTAGACAAAAAATTAGCCACCTCCCTTTTCATTCCATTCCACCAATAAATCTCACGCAAGTCATGATACATCTTGGTTGCTCTTGGATGGATGGAGTATCGGGATCCATAGGCCTCTTCCATGATTTCCTCCCTTAAACCATCAACATCCGACACACATAACCTTCCTTGGTACCTAAGTACCCCATCCTCCCCTTGGGAGAAAGTTTCATTATTTTTCTTAAGGATCGATTCTTTCAACTCCATCAATAGAGGATCAAGATGTTTCTTGGACTTCACATCAACCAGTAAAGATGACTCGGAATTATGACGAACCATAAAACCACCCTTTGGAGATTCTTATATTCGGACACCCAACCGCGCCAACCTACGAACCTCCTTCACCAGCTCTTTCTAATCATCAACCACATGAGTCACACTCCCACATACACTCGACTCAAAGCATCCAGTAACACCTCTAAAACGACTTAGGTAAAACTAGAGACTAACACTTGTGTCTTGATGTTTTTAAGTCCTAAAAAGGGTTTCAATAATGTTAGGATACAGTGTTTAAAGTTTAATGAAGTTTAGAGGTCAAACGTCCAAGAACTTCCATGACGTTCGAAAGGTTTGCCTTAAAATGTGCTTGTGTGTCTTAGTGTTTTCGTAAAGTTTTACGTGTTTGTTTTGGATAAAATTGATGTGAGAGGTCCTTAACATGTGTACGAATATATTTGGGTTGGAAACATCCGGTCAAAACTCCCCAAGGACCAACCAAGGGTCCTTGAGGAAGGACCCGTCGTGTGAGCCAAAACTCACAAAAAGCAGTCTCACCTATGGAGGGCAACCTACGCCTCGTAGGTGGAGTGACGCCCCGTCGACTGGGGTGTAGGTAAACACTTAGAGTGTGGATCTCAAGCCCCCAATTTTGGGTCTCTGACCAAGACGACGAGGCACATGTACGGGCCGTCGCCTGGTCTACTGACCGTCAGTCCCTCCGTTGAATCGCACCTGCAGAAATTCAAAAAGTGTGTGTCGGCCAGCCCAAGGGTATTTTGGGTTTTCACCTAGCCTTCCTAAAATTAGTTGGATGACTTTTTAAGGGTATTTTGGGTATTTTAAGTGGGTTTATAAGTCATAAACACTTAGATGAATTCACTTTTCAAAATCAAAACCCAAAACCTCCAAATAACTCTATAGAACACAATTGAAGCTTGAAGGGAGATTGGAGCTTCGAAGTGGCATTCTCCATCAATTCTTCTCAATTTTCGTGGTCTAGCATCAATTAGGGTATGGTTTTCATCCTTGAATATTCTTCTTCAAAGAGACAAGCTTCAAAGTGTTTTTCTAAAGCTTTCTAAAAAAGATGAACTTCTAACTTGTAATCTAACAATAGGTTCTTGCATAAAATGTTTTGAATCATTGTATTATTGATTGAATTGATGTTACTTTGATGATTTTAACCTAAAAACTCTATGAACGCATGCAATTCATGAAACCTAGTTTTGACTATTTTATGGATGATTTGATTATGTCTTTATGCTATTGAATTCTTGTGTAGTTTGATTAGGGCTAAAGAATCATGCTAGAATTGTAAGTAGGATACTCTAAATTGATGAATTCATATTGTATTATCTTTGATTCATAGTATATTATGATTATTTTAGGACATTGGTAAGGGCCTTTGAGTATTGTGTTGGGTGATTTGGCTATGGATTGGAGTTGTGAGATTTGAATGGTGGTATATTGACCTAACTTTCTCTATATTGCGTAGTATAGTTCTTACATAATGATGATTTTTGGTATGGTCTACTTATGGTGGCGGTGCTTATGTGCTATACTTGTGAATTATGTGGCCTCATCGGCATTACATTATGAATTGTGAAACAAAGTGTTCTCATCCGCATTGCTTTATGTATGATGATACTATTATGTTATAACTTGAATATGTGAATATTGTGAAGGTATTTATGACTTATGTGTATATGTGTAGTCAAAGCATGAGTTCTTATAGTTGATGATGTGTGTCTCTAGTAGGCTATAGTGAAGTCATTATGTGTATTACTTGATATTGAAGTATGATGCTTCTTGATGACTTATAAGAGACTTGTGATGGTTTATATTGAAGATGCTATAGTAGTGGGTAGGTGACCTATAGTTTACATTAGTTTTCCCTATGTGCTTCTTGAATGATATGCAATATGTTATATGGTGAAGTATGTCTGTGTCTCGTTTTGGCAGACTTGTGTCCCTTACTTGATATATGTACAATGTGAATATGAGTTCTTGACTTAGTTTGCTAAAGCTTCTTAGTCTTGTATGTGTGATTGACATGAGACCTTGAACATAGCTTCAGCCTAGATTGAAGGTTATGATATCCTTAAAGTTGAAAGCCGTAATGGTTCCTTCTTGTGTGAATGGTGGACTTAGGGTTGATTGGCTGGAACGTCATGAAATCATACTTAGGAAAGTCGTTGAGCTATCCTATTGACCCTCTTTGGTAAGGTGTAATGTGATTGGATTGTGAACTAGATATGGAACCTCTTCATGTACTCCTTTATTGAAATATCTATGAGAATAAAATCTAAGACCGAGTGAGTATGCTTGGGAAGTTGCTCTAGCTAAGATGACATTAGAGAACAAAGAAACACTTGATATTCCTTAACCATGTGCCTACATGGGATTTTTCCTAGTTCTACCATTGGCAAGTAGAACACCCTCTATCGGAGTAGGATCATGACTCCGTATTCCATGCATAACTAGTATGGTCTATGTCGGTTATTTCCTGTTCTCATCATATGCGATACCTACTAGTGTTGGAGAAGTTCTAAGAAGTTTAGGTAGTGGTATGGGACACTATCTAGGCATTGCACGATTAGGCCTTGAAGATGTTAGTGTGTAAGTCCCTAGGTCTTCTCCAAGACCATTATTTGAATGTCCTTAAATGTTGAATGTCTCTTAATGAACTAATGAAGATAATGACTTAGGTTGGAAAGCATGTTAATGAATAAGTACTTATCTAGAGTAGTTTAAGGATTGCCTAGTTAAGGTGTGAAGGGGGCATAGGAATGGTCTCTTCATGTCTTACCTAGGAAATTTTTAAGAATAACTTTAGATAGGAAAGTAAATTGATAAAGTAGACATGAACTAACCTTAGGTAGTCTCAAGGATTATTTAGGTAAGATTAGAGAGGGTGTATGGGCAATCTCTTCTTGAATTACTCAAGTAAGTCTTTTGATAACCTTTGGGAGGAGAATGCCATATTATATACGGTTGTGTGTAATGAGAATAACCTTATCTTAGGAAGTTTAAAGGATCTCTTTGGTGTGTGTGAAGGGATTGTATGGGCTTCGCTTCATAACTCACTCAAGTGAGCCTTAGAATCACCTTTGGTAGGAGGATCTCATGTTTATGTGTTTTGATGTGTTCTTGATGCTATCTTGTGATGTGTGAGTTATATGTGAAGTTACTGTGAAGTTCACTATAACGTTACTGTAATGTTATTGTAATATCCTATAAATTAGATATGACTTGGAATGTGTTCTAAATGTGATTCTTGGTGTTTAAATATGATTGTTATACTTTTAATATGAAGTTTTAATTAAACAGAGCATATTTAACTAAAATGTCTGTTTCTTATGATTTTATGCATTACGCCATACTTAGTACATGCATTATATTAATTCCATACATTTTGTCTATATCTAAAGGTGTAGGTGGAAGGTGAGAGGCGTCTTGAAGCAAAGCTTCGAAATTAGGACTCTTTCAAGCAAGTTGAAGTATGTCCTCACTTGACTCGAGGGCATAGCTATCTTTAGATTTCTTTCATTCAAAGTATTGTAATAGACTAAGTAATTTTATATTTGTGTTGTATGGGACGTGTCCCAAGTATTATTGAGTCTAAAATTGGCATATGTTGAGACTTAATATTTTCCTATGATTTTCTATGAAAGATGTTATTAGATATTATTCGTGTGAAAAGTTTTAATTCCGTACTACTTTTCATATATGTTGCAATGAATGATGTCAAAGGGCTTTTACAAGACCTCCGAGAGGTCAAGTACTCCGAGTCGCACTCCGATAGTTCCATGTCTTCTAGAGTGTGCTCTCGGAATGTAACACATCCACCACAACATTAGCTTTACCGGGATGGTAAAGGACACTCATGTCATAATCCTTTAAAAGTTCTAACCATCTTCTTTGGCGTAGATTCAAGTCTTTTTGAGTAAATACATATTGTAGATTCTTTTGACCGGTGAACACATGAACATGTACCCCATAGAGAGTGTCTCAAAATTTTCAAGGCAAAAACTATGGCCGCAAGCTCAAGGTCATGAGTTGGGTAATTCATCTCATGTGACTTGAGTTGCCTAGAGGCATACACTATGACTTTGTCATGTTGCATGAGCACACACCCTAGGCCCACTCGGGAGGCATCGCAATAAACCACAAACCATTCAGTACCCTTGGGTAAGGTCAACACCGAAGCGGAGTTGAGCCTATCTTTCAATAATTGGAAGCTCTCTTCACAAGATTCCGACCATTCAAACTTAGACTTATTTTTGGGTTAAGACCGTTAATGGAGATGCGATAGAAGAACATCCCTCAACAAACCTCCTATAGTAACCGGCTAACCCTAGAAAACATCAGATGTCGGAGGATTCAAAGGTCTATGCCAATTTTTGACCACTTCCGTCTTCCTGGGATTAACCTCTACCCCTTCATTAGAGACAATGTTACCAAGAAACACAACTGATCTCAACCAAAATTCACATTTACTAAACTTAGCCAAAAGTTGGTTATCCTTGAGAACTTGCAAAACTATCCTCAAATGGCTCATATGATCATTCTCACTCCTAGAGTATTTCAAATGTCATCAATTAAGACAATCAAAACAAATCAATATACTTTCTAAAAACTCGATTCATAAGGTCCATGAAATCCGTCGGGGCATTTGTTAGAGCAAATGACATAAATAGGAATTCAACGTGACCATATCTTGTTCAGAATGACATTTTCGGAATATCAACCTCCCGCACTCTAAGTTTGTGATAAGCCGACCTCAAGTCAATCTTTGAAAAGCAAGTAGCTCCTTGGATTTGATCAAATAAATCATCAATCCTAGGGAGTGGGTACTTATTCTTTATGGTGACTTTTTTCAATTGACGATAGTTGATACATATTATCAAAGACTCATCCTTCTTCTTCACAAACAATACTGAGGCACCCCATAAAGATATGCTTGGTTGTATAAAACCGTTATCTAGCAAATCCTTGAGTTGAGCCTTTATTTCCTTCTACCCGGTCGGGTCCATCCGATAATGAGGGATTGAAATAGGTTGTGTATCCAACACTAAATCTATGCCGAAGTCAATTTCCCGTTCAGGAAGAATTCCGTGAAAGTCATCGGGAAAGACTTCGGAAATTCCTTCACTACGGGTAACAACGCTAAGGGAGCGACATCGGATTCTTGATCGTTGACCCTCACTATATGATATATACAACCCTTTACAATCAACTTCCAAGCTGTTAGACACGAAATAATCTTACCCCTAGGATTTGAGTTTCCTCCCTTCCACTCAAAAATGGGTTCATTTGGAAATTGAAAATTTGACTACCCTTGTCCTCCAATCAATATAGGCAAAGCAAGCATGCAACCAATCCATTTCCAATATAACATCAAGATCTAACATGTCAAGTTCTATCAAGTCAACCAACGTAACTCTATTGGGCAAGGAAATAGGACAACTCCTAAAGACTCTTCTAGCCACAACGGAGTCACCCACTGGGGTTGTAACCGAAAAAGGATCCATGAGGACATCGGGTAACACATTAAACTCTCTAGCTACTAAAGAAGTTACAAATGATAAAGTACCACCCGTGTATAGTAAATCATAAACATTAATAGAGAACACTTGTAACATACCAGTGACGACATTGGGAGACTCATCTTGTTCACCTCTAGAGCGGAGAGTATAGAAGAAATTCTTCTTAGGAGCATTGGAATTGGGAGCACTTGTTTGTGCTTGAGTATTTTCTCTCCCGTGAGCCTTCATCATAGGACAATCCCTCTTTATGTGACCACTCTTGCCACATCCATAGAAATTTCCCGTACCAACTAGACACTTGACTTCATGTTTCTTACCACATTTAGCACAAGGAGACTTCTCCACATAAGGACCACTACCTTTCTCCTCCTTATGCTTGGGAGTAGACCCTTTAACTTTGTTGAACCTTGGAATGGTAGAAGGACTTTGATTGGGGAACCTTTTCTTGAACCTTGGTTTATCTTGCACCTCAAATCCAATCTTAGAAGAATTTCCATCTTCGGACCTTGTCCTCTTCAATTATATACCAACTTGGTTAATATTTTGCTCCTTAATTTGTTCGGCGTGAACCATGAGACGAGAGATGTCTAATATAGGAATCAACATAGCCGACCTATATTCATTCACACAAGGTCAGATATCCCCATAACAAATTTGTTCATCTTAGCTCTAGAATCCGCCACAATAGTAGGAGCATACTTGGATAGTTGAGTGAACTTCAGACTATACTCCTTCACTCTCATACCCCCTTGGCGTAAGTTGATGAATTTTTGCATTTACCTCTCCCTTAGTTCCAAGGGAAAGAACCTATCGAGGAAGGCCGTCTTGAAAGCTACCCAAGTAATCCAACCTTCTCTAACAGGCCTCTCATCCTTCCATTGTTTATACCAAACTTGAGACACATCTTTGAGTTGGTAGGCGGCTAGTTCCGCCTTTTTTTTTTTGAAGACACCCCCATAGCATCTAGTACCTTGAACACTTCATCGATGAATCCTTTCGGGTCCTCCTCCACCTTGGAGCCAAAGAGAGTAGGGGGATTCATCCTTGTGAAATACCTTATCCTTGATGTGGTAGTGCTAGCATTGGGGTTGACTTGCACCCTAGTACCCCTAGCAACTTAAGTAGCTAACACTTGAGTTAAGTTATGAATAGCCGCCCTTATCTCAACGTTGGACATAACTCCTTCTTCAATAGGAACTTGAGGGTATTGAGGAGCTTGAGGGGGAACCGCCTCATTCAAATTCTCCTTCTCGGTCCTTCGAGCATTGTTTCTCCTTGTATTCATTGCCTATAAGCACAATAAAAGGATTAGAAGAAAGGACTAGATAGAATTAGGACTCTTAGGCACGACTAAGGAATAACAAGAGAGTGAAAGTTCCTAAGCATATCATAGTCTCTCATTCATAAGTGTAGTGTGCTTCATAATTATGATAAGACCCTATATAGACGTGGTTTAGAGAGACATCAATTCTAAGATTACTTAACCTCATGCTCTGATACCAAGTTTGTAACGACCCAGAGTACCCCCTAGGCATTACCGGCGGCGTCGTCATCGAAGAGGACTAAGACTAGCCTTTTAGCATTCATCATTACATTTCATAGGTTAAAAACTGCCGAAATTTAAAACTTTTTATATATTGAGGTTTACATAGACCTCGCACATACTACATGTGGAATTTACTTAGACTCCTCGCATATGAATCTTACTTAGGCTTCTCGATTAGATAATATAAGCAACACATAGTAATTTAGTATAATACTTTTTCTCAGATTGAACCATCTAAAACGAAGTAGAACATTCGGACATAGCCCTCGTACATATCCATAATTTCCACATAGGGCTTACAACAATATCCTCAACAATAGGAAGGAAATGAATGTATTTAGACTTTAACAAAACAACTACTAAGGTAGATCAAAGGCACCATCCGTGAACTTAGAGGACTCACCAACTACTAGGAGGAAGAAATCCAAGTATCCTTGCAAAGTGGTCTAGAAGTTGTTCAATGACTGGAACCTACAATGTTGGGGAAAAAGGGATGAAATATAGGTTAATACAAACCACATGTACTAAGTATGGTTCCTATGCATAAGATCATCAATGCATGAGAAAAGGCACAATTTAGTCAAAACTATGCATTATAACAATTAGCCCAGTATGCACATTTATGGAACACTACAAGTCAACTAAATCATGATGTTTAACCCAACACATAAGCAACCTAAAGCAATACTTGTGCAATGCAAGGAATAGGACCCCATAACCCTATCCAAAGCTATAAGTCACTTATTAAACTCATACAAAATAATCACATACTTAATCATAACATATTTGATTCATAAGTTCATATATAACTTGACATACATAACATGAAATCAACTTACTCAACAAGAACACTACTAAGACCATCCCTTAGGATCCCACATTTGCAATGAGTAAGGGAAGTCCCATACCCTCCCTCACCATATGTAGTAGCCTTTAAGATAAGTCCTAATAATAGTTCACATACTTGACTTATTCATTTACTATATTACATTAGGGAAAATAGTGCGATAACCGACATGAGACCATGTGAGCTACATGGAATTCGGTGTTCTCCTCCCACACCGAAAAGAGAGGGTTAACACTTGCCTAAGGTGTAACCAATCTTACATAGCTATTTAGGTGGATCCACTAAGTTATAGTCCTATGCAGGCACATAGTTAAGGGTCAAGGAGATTGTTACTAGAAACCTTGACTTACTAACGTGGAGGTTCCCATCTTATGAGACAACACATATCTTGGAAATCCAGACTTACTAAATGTGAAGAAACTCATATGGTAGGCCAGACTTACTAAACGTGAGACCTCCATCACATTTACATGCCCTTTCGGTGCAAAGCATTTATTCCTTTTAGTAATCATCATACTCATAATACAAGATCATATTAGTCTCTTCTAGACCTCTATGTGAACATCTTATCATAATAGCTCATAGGTATTCATAAGTGAGAACTATCCTTTCAATTTAGAAACCACATACAAGTGAGTAAACCTTTCACTCAACACTTTATTATAAACGTGAGAAACTACTTTCAATCATATAATAATCCTACCATAAAATATTTGCATGCTTCATAACCAATTCAATAGTCTAGGGTTAAGGATGAGGAATACCTGCTATCAACATCACAACCACACATTAGACATAGAAGTATTACAATCTAAATAACTCATACTTCATAATTGAATTCAAGAAGAATCAACCTTCATACCTTATTGCCCTTTCATTGCCTCCATACTTCAATTACAAAAGAACACATAGCCAATGCATAATTAAGATAAATTAAGGAAGCAATTACATAATTAACATCAATATAGGTAATCAACATATTCATCCTCTTCACAATTCACCTTATCAATTCAAGGTTTTCATAAAATAGGGGAAATAAATGGGCCCATGGGAAAACTTATAGAAAATCATCAATTAACCATCAATATATACTTAAACAACATTAACTCATCATAATTCAACACAATTGATTCATAATTTCATTTTTCAAAGAAGACCTATGTAAGAAGAAAAACCCTAGTTTTGGGGGATTTAGAAATCATCTTTTGGAGGGACCTCTTGGGGAAAACAAATCCCAAGAGTGAAAGAAACCATACCTTAGAGATGACAATGCCACGAAATTGGGTTGGAAACTTGAAGACTTGACCTTCTTCTTGGATCTCCAATGGTCTTTAATGGAGGTTTGAAGAAAGAGAGAATTTAAGAGAGATGAGAGTGATTTTTTATTTCAACTTTGGGGATTTTATTTGGGTGTGTAAAATGACTTAAAACTAACCCTAAATCGTTAGATAGTCATCCCCTAAATTATCCAAAAGACCCCTCACTTAATTGGGTCTTTTTGTGAAGTCAAAATTACTTAAAAACGACGCGAATGAATCTGGGAAGTGGCTGCGCGTCGCAGGGGCAGTTCCATATTTTTTTCCTAAAATGCAAGTCAAGGCAGTGAGCCTAGTGAAGTCCCATGTCTCGAGGCACTTTTTGCCTACAAAGTGCTTGTTGCGCGACAAGTGTAGGATCTCACATCTTGGCAACACTCAGGATGCTTTGGCAGCTTGCTCAACAATGTTTGGGTCCTCCTCAAGGACCCTTCGGGTTGTCCTTGGGGAGTCGTTATCGGATGCTTTGACACTCCCAAAGTTTCACACCCGGGGAGCACCACCTAAACGTAACCGGTGCCTTTGTCCTCAAAGAGGACTAAGACTAACCTCTTAGCATTCGTCATTACATATCATAGGTTAAATTGCGGAAAATTTAAAAAATTTCATATACTTCTATCATGTGAGGTTTACTTAGACCTCTCGCTTACACATTATATATACACATAGGGACTTTACATAAACTCTTCACATTGGAAGCATCACATAGTCTTCTACTTTTATTTCACATACATAATGTATAAAGATACTCTAATAGAAAATGTCTCACATTTAAACCATCAAGATCGAGTACAATATTCTGGCATAGCCCATACTTCATTACAAGAAAAGCCATGTATAGGCATATACAATAATAGTCTTCAAATGGAAGAGAAACAACTAAATTTCTTTAAGACTAAAACAATATCCACTAGCTAGATAGTGGCATCGTCCTCGGATGGTGAGGACCTACCAAACTTGGAGAATGAGAATCCAAGTTATCTTCAAATGGCCTCTAGAAGCTCAATGGTCGGAACCTAAATAATTATAGAAACATAGAAATATGGGTTAGTACACCACTTGTACTAAGTATGGAAACATGCACATAAAACATTTGAAATCATGCTAAAGGGGACATTTGTTCAAAACCATGCTAAGTTACTTTGAAAAACTTATGCACAATCAAGAACCCATATAATCCAATAATCACATATTCGTTTAAGACAAATCCATATACAACACAAGACCAACATTATCAGTATAACCAAGTGAACATGTTTAATAACATCTTTGAGTACATAATCAATACAACTCCAACATCATATTATTACAACAAAGCATGTATAAGAGTTCATAACATTACAACATATACAAGACCGTTAATCATAACCCACCATCAAGTCTACAAGTGTAATGACCAAGCTAAGCCCCATAACCTTACTCAACCAAGTAAACCCAACAATGGATCACAAGCAATGCCTAACATCACATATCATAGCATCAAGAGTAGTCATCATCATATTTAGCAATATAGACCAATAACATGTTCATAAATGAAACTAACATCATATAGGATCATCAACATGTAAAGTCAACATATGCATAACATTTACTTTATAAGACATAAAAACAACCTTCTAGGACTTCCCTCAAGCCCAACTAGTGTAATGAATAGGTATAGTCCCATACCCCTACCTACACTAAGTCAAACCCCTTAGGTCACCCTTGTTAGTGTTCACTTTACTACTTCATTTTACTTTTGGGAACACTTTCCTTAACCGACATATACCACAAGAGATAAATGTGAAATCCAGTGTCATGAAACCCTACACCGAAAGAAGGTGGACTACTTGCCAAGGTAGTACAAAAACATGAACATAGCATTCTAGGTGGATCCACTAGCTAGAATGCCTATGGGGGCAACATAGTTCAAGAACTAGGAGATATGCTTGGGAACCTCTTTATGCACATTGCATTATATTCTCCAATCTCATGATAGTGAACCTACGTTCCCTACTTGGGAAGGGACACTTCTCACTACTTGTTCACTTGGTGCTAAGCTAGAGTCCCTTTTTGAAATGTATTCAGACCATCTTTTAACAATCATAACTTAGATCAGGCCATAAGAGACTAACCTCTTGTATATTCATAGTTATTAGCTCATTAGGAATTGCATAAGAATATCCTTTCAATACAACCCTCATATGTGAGATCAACACATTATCATCATCATGTCATAATAAGGCACATAGGCAATTCATACCAACCTTATATAATTAAATGTTAAAAATAATCTCACACCTTCACATAATCAAGACATTTAAATTGCATCATCATACCAACACCTACTTAATCAAATCACAAGATATGCTTCAATTGAACTTCATTACCAAGTATAAGCCATCACAATTGAAGTAAAGGTTTAAGATCACAAAGTCTTACCAATTATCATTCAAAAGCCATCATCATTGGTCTTACCCTCAACCAATCAAATTTCATCCATAAATAGGTGTAATAACAACATTCGATATTAATTAACACAAGAACTAAGTCAGTTGCACTAATACCAATCAATTCAACATGAGTTCATACCTAGGTTAGGGAATTTGGGTCAACTCATGATCTATTCCACATACTAGGTTAAATCATAAAACAATACTATAATTGAAAAATATTACATCATAATATAATCATAATAATCATTAGATATCAAGACCAATACAATTTGAAAGATCAATTTTGGATTAGAAAGAAACCCATATAGAATTCATCTTTTCGAAACCAATTGTGGAGATCCCTTTGGTGAAAGGAATCCCAAAGGTGAAATGTTCCCATACCTTGTCAATAATTTAATATTGATGGAGAAAATTGATCTTATTGAAGACCTATAACCCTTAGAACTTGCCCTTCAATGGAGTCTTGTTTGGGAGAGAGAAAGTAGAGAGAAGGTAGAGTAATTTGGGTTTGGGAATTGTGGGGTGTTTTTGTTGAGTTTAGACTTAGGGTATGTTAGATAGTCACTTAACTAACTTATTAACCACCACATAACCCCTAATTATACCCCTAACTAATTAAATAATTAAATGAATTCACTTAAGACTTAACAGTAAATTGTAGTCTGACCTACGAGACCCCGACCTACGGGCCGTAGATCATTCGACGACCACCCTTTCCCCCATACTCAACATCTGTAGTTTAGTTCAGCGAGTTCTGAATTCGACCATTTTTGGAAAATGGCTAAGTGTCCATCTATGGAGGCATCGACGCCTAATCGATGGCAGGCGTAGGTAGACACTGTATTTGACAACTTTTTGACCTACTAGGGAGGGTCTTCCTCAAGAACCATTAGGGTGGTCCTTGGGGAGTCGTACCCATACTTTTCAACCCTAAAACTATTCTAATACATGTTTAAAACCATTACACCAAATTTCATCAAATTCTGACTCCTAAAACCTTGTGCACTAGGCTAAGGCACACAACACCTCTTTCACTAGTCTCCCGACGTCATGGACGTTTCTTGACGTTTTGACTCTAAAACTTCCTACATGACTTATAAACATTATTTTGTGAGCTTAAAACAATGTTACAAACCTTATAAACTCATGTGAGGCTCTAGATTAGGTCTTGGACTTTCGGAGTGTTACACAAACCTTCACCAAACGTAGGGACTTCTACTAGTTCAATTCCACTAGTTTCCGGACGTCAAGGTCCTTCTTTGACGTTGTGACTCTAACAATTCCTAATTAGGTTTTATACTGATGTTTTAGGTTTGAAACATCATTATTCAACATATGAGGCTCTAGTATAGGTCATGGAAATTACGGGGTGTTACACTTCCAATGACGAAGGTAGGTTCACCAAAGGTCTCATGAGGGGGAAACTACAATACAGATTATCATAAAGAGAGTTTCTAGTAACAATCTCCTAGTTCCTTAAGTATGCACCCCCATAGGAAAATTAGCTAGTGGATCCACGTAGACGCTATTATAATGTATATGTCCTACCTTGGCAAGTAGGATGCCCTCCTTCGGTGTGAGGGGTTGACACCGGATTCCATGTTTATCTCACATGGTATAATGTTGATTATGGCAAAGTTTCCTGAAAGTAAAATGAATCAATGAAAGTAAGAAGATGCACAATAACTAGGATGACTTGAGAGGTGTACTAGTGTAGGTAAGGGAATGGGACTTTTCATATACATTGCACATGTGGACCTTGAGGGAATAATTCCTAGGGTGGTTTATTTATATACATGTGTTATGAATGAAATGATAATAATGATTCTATATAATGTTGGTCTCATATGAAGTTGGTTTTATTTG
The DNA here is from genome assembly GCA_022817965.1 of Solanum lycopersicoides. Classification (NCBI taxonomy): domain Eukaryota; kingdom Viridiplantae; phylum Streptophyta; class Magnoliopsida; order Solanales; family Solanaceae; genus Solanum; species Solanum lycopersicoides. Next base: position 45,707,641 of record CM040628.1, on the reverse strand, counting down.
ATATACATTTTGCTGGTCTAGAATGCCATGTATGAGGTTAAATATACTTATTATGATGTATAGGTACTACTTATGGTCTCTTTGCTAGTTTACTTAATTTATGTGGTGTTATGGGGCTTCACATAGACATTGCACAAGTTGACTTGAATTGGGATTATGGGTAAGGTGTTGTAATGTATTGATGAAATGTTTCTTATGGCTTTACTATGATGTTGCTCATGAACATGTAATTTGTAAATGTCTTATTGTTGCTTAATTATGGACTGGATATGTTCTTGGAATGTGCATGAAAGCTTTTAAAGTAACTTGGCATGCTTATAAACAAAATGTCCCTTTGTATATATTTCCAAATGATTGACTTGCATATGTTTTCATACTTAGTACATGTGGTTTGTACTAACCCATATTCTCTTCTATTTCTACAATGATGTAGGTACAGGCCGTTGAAGGGTTTCAAGGCCAATTTCAAGAATCTTGGATAGATTCCAAAGTAGGTGAGTCCTCAAGTCCAAGGACGAAGCCTATCATTCTAGTTCATGTTATTTGATTTGTAAGGACCCATTAGGTCAAAATAGAGCCTAACAAGGGTGTCATGAGATTATGAGGTCCTAAAATGACTAAATATAGTGTTAAGAGTCAGTATACAGGGTTTGGAAGAGTTTGGAGGTGAAACGTCCAAGAACGTATGAGGAAGTTTGAAGTTAGCCTTGAGATGTGCTAGCGTGCCTTAGTATGTTTCATGAGGTTTTAAGTGGTGTTTGGAGAAATTGATAGGGAAGGTCCTAACATATACACGGACATATTCGGGGTGGAAACGTTCGGGCACGACTCCCCAAGGACCACCCAAGAGGTCCTTGAGGAGGACCTAAAATTGGACAGTGCACTGCCTTAGCAGTGTCACTTCACAACCCTCAAACGATGCCCCATCACTCGAGCTACGCCCCGTCGATCGGATGCGTTATTCAAAAATTAGACATGGGAGTTGAGCCCCCAAAATGGTACTCTCTGTCAGGAATGACGGACCTGCAGTACAGTCCCGTCGTTCCATCGACGGACTGTCCACTACAGGCATCGATGGGTCTGCAATTTTTTGTGCAACATGCTGTCTAATGAATGGGTGAATGGGATATTCACCCCACGTCAAAATAAATGCAGGGGCAATTAAATTAGGTGGTTTGAGATTTTTTATGAATATTTAACAATCAGAAACCAATTTATACATTAGACTCAAAGATCAAAAACTCTCTCTTTAAAACTCTCTCAAGAACACCATAGAAAAAGAAGAAGAATTGGGGGCTGCTCTTAGGACGAATTTCACCAAGGATTCAAGATAGGATTAAGGCTCTAATCTCAGGTATGTGAATCTTATTCATCCATGGATGCTTCCATTCATGGAGTCCACTAGTTATTCCTCAATTGTGAATCCAAAGAACCCCAATCTAGAGAAGGTTCTAATTGCATTGTGGGTAACGCTTGATTGTGATGCCAATCTAGCGGGTAGAATTCAATTATGTTCATATGATTATTATGTGTTGTTTTAGTGAGGTTTTCATGGTGAATTGTAGTATTTGATGTTGAAGGTGATCATGGTAATTTTATGGAGGATGAAGGTTCTAAGTTGATCTTCTTAATTCAATTGTATTATATGTTATTTGATCATGATTGAGTCACCTAGATATGAATGTAACTAGGCCTAATTAATCTAGGTTGGTCTTGACTTGTAAATCTAGAAGTGAACATATGTAATCATGTATGTCTAAACTTACCTTCTAATTTATCCAAAAAAAGAAGTAAGCATGTAATTGAGCATAGGTCATTATGAATTGAAGGTAATAATTGATTATGGGATGTTATGCCATTGATGCTAGGGCTTTGGAGGTAAATTCATTATGAAGGGATTGATGTTTTCTTTCTCTTCTACACTTAGACATGAACATGATAGAAGGAGCAAGTGCTCTCACATAGATGAATTCTAGGTTGACCTAAGAACCTAAAATGAATCAAGACATGATGAACTTTATTATCTTGTATATGGATTGTATGATCACTTCATGGGTAATACACTTGGTGAGATAAGACTAAGGCATGGTAGCTTGAGATGTGAATCTCATGATAGCTTAAGATGTGAATCTCATAATAGCTTGAGATGTGAATTCTCATGATAGCTTGAGATGTGAATTCTCATGATAGATTGAGATGTCAATTCTCATGATAGCTTGATATGGTGGATCTCATGATAGCTTGAGATGGTAGGTCTCAAGGGTAGCATGGGATAGTAAATATCAAGGAGGCTTGAGTTGAAACACTCATAGTAGCTTGAGATGTTGAGTCTCATGGAAGGTTGGGTTGAATTACTGATGTTAGATTGAGGTGATAAATCTCATGTTAGCTTGGGACAGAGTAAGTAAGCTCTCCCATGTTTAAATTGGTCATGTGTTGCAAGGATGCTTGATCATGGTAGCTTGGGGATGGTGGTTCCCATGTTAGTTTGGGATGGAGGAAGTGTAACACCTATAAAGATGACTTAGGTGAAACTAGAGCCTAACATGGTTGTCATGAGGGTATAAGGTACTGAAATGGTTTATAATGTGGCTATGAGGCAGTGTCTAAGATTTTAGGTGAATTGGAAGTCAAACGTCAAGGGACGACTAAGACGTTCGATGACTAGTCACCTATGTGCCTCATGAGTCTATATGTTCTCATATGTATGTATAATGAGCTTATGAGTCTCTTATATGAGTTATAATGGTTTTTAAAGTCAGTGTGTCAGGTTTCATAAAGTTTGGAGGTCAAACGTCCAAGAACGTCCATGACGTTCGAAAGGTTTGCCTTGAAACGACCTTGTGTGTCTCGGCATGTTTCATTGAGTTGTATGTGTTCGTTTTGGATGAAATTGAAGTGGGAGGTTCCAAAATCGTATAGGATCAGATTCGGGTTAGAAACGTCCGGGTGAAAGTCCCCAAAGACCAACCAAGGGTCCTTGAGGAAGGACCCTTCATGTGAGCCAAAGGCTGTCTAGGCCCGCCCCAATCGACTGAGGCAATTGACGGCCAGTAGGCTGGTCGACGCCCCGTCGTTGGTGGCCGTCGGTCAAGACTTAGCCTAGGGAGCTTAATCTCCACAGGCAAGTCTCTGAACCAAACGACGACCATCCAGGATGGTCTGTTTGTGGACAAACGGTCCGTCGATGGACATGCGTCGATGGTGCCTGCAACTCGCCTGCTTCACTGTAAAGTGAAGGGTGAATTGGTAAATTCACCCCACGTCCAAATAATAGTTTGGGCGGTTATTGTAACACCCTAAAATGAACTAAGGTGAACTAGAGTTTCGTGATGGTTCCTTGAGTTAACTTTAAGTTAAAATGAGTTACATTAGTGTTCTTAGGTAGTATGTGAAGTTTGGTTAAGTTTGGAGGTCAAACGTCCAAGAACGTCCATGACGTTCAGAAGATATGCCTTAGAAAGTGTTCTTGTGTCTTGAGGTGTTTGAGTGAGTTTTACGTGTTCGTTTTAAAATTGATGTGGTATGATCCTAAGACCTAGAATACTATTTTTTGGGGTTTAACGTCCGGGAACGACCCCATATAGGACCCACAAGGGGCCCTAGAGAAGGGCCCAAGACTTTAGTCCAAAACTGCATGGCAGTGTCCACAACGGGACCAGTCGACGGCCTGTTGACCAATCGACGGCTCGTCGACTTGGTCCGTCGATTGGACCTGCAGGTATGCAGGTGTGGAGTGTTGCAGACCTAACCAACGACCCCCCATCAACGGGGTGTGGGTTGACAAATGGTCCGTCTGTTAGGACTCATTGGTGCTGCCTTTGAAAAGTTGTTAAAGGTTGCCTTGACTTGGGGTGTTTGGTAAATTCACCCCAAGTCTTTTAAAGACCTTGGACATTTATTTTAGAGTTATTTAGGTATATTAAAGTATTTCAAACCCTAAGACCTGATTTTAGACCTCATTTCCTTAAACCCAAAACCCCTTTCCCTTAAACTCTCTCTCAAGTCCCCTTGGAAGCTAGAAGTCAAGAAGAGCTAGGAGGGCTGTTGGTGGTCGATTTCTTCACCAAAAATCATTGGGGTTTTGTTACGACCCTCAATTACACCCTAGAAGTTAGGGTGCAATCTTGGATTGAGACCGGCGTATTCGACCTCTCGGAGATCTCATACAAGCCTATCGTATCGTTCACCGCATAATAACATACTAAAAAAATGCGTAAGAATTTAAAACTTTCTTTTCATAAACAATATATAAGCGGAAGACTTTCATTTAAAACAGTAAAGCTTTACAACCCTTGAATCATCTAAACTTAGAGTATACAAGACTTCGGACTAATTCCATACAAGACATAAACATAAAGACTTAAACATTAAGACATAACCGAACATTTTGATATTGTCCTTGAATCGATGAGGACTCACCAATACTTCATCTTCAACTCTTAGAAACCTATCCGTCATCCATGGTACATCAACACATCCAATTCCCTACACTTTAGTCAAAAAGGAAAAGAAGGGGTTAGTACATTAGATGTACTAAGTATGAAAGCCATGCAAAAACCATGAAAAAGGGACATTTAGTTAATAACATGTTTTTCATGAATTTCGGTTTAAACATCATAATATAATCATAAGAACAACATTATAACATTAGAAATACATAAGAAAATCATTTAATCAGTTATCACAATTTAAGAAATATTACAGTGACCACTTCACTGTCACAGCGAAGTCCCCTTCACTGTACAGTGAAGTTCCCTAGCTTCACGTTTAACATCCTTTGGCATGTCGTCTCCTCACTAAAGCTATATTAAAATTCACTTAATTCACACAAAGAGATACCACCCATATATCCTCTCTAGATGTGCCTAAACGATCCTTAAGATTACTCATAATGAGAAACATACACACCTACAAATATCAACATACAAAACATAAGATCCTTCTACCAAAGGTGATTCCAAGCTTCACTTGAGTGAGTGTGGAGCGACCGCCCATACAATCCCTATCACACACACCCAAAGGAATCCTATAGACTACCTAGGATAGAATCATTCTTACTTAATACAATAGTATATACCAAACATGACATTCTCCTTTCAAAGGTTATCCAAAGACCTACTCAAGTAACTCAAGAAGATAACATCCACGATTGACCTCTTCAAGATTACCTAAATAGTCCTTAAGACTTACCTAAGTTAGGATCATGTCCACATAGTCAAACATATTCACTAACTAGAATCTTTTTTAAGACTCATCTAAGTAAGAGATGAAGTGACCATTCCCTTGCCCCCTTCATACCTTAATTAGACAACCCTTAATTACACTAGAAAGGAACTTATACAATTAACATGCTTTCCTATCTTAAGTCATTACATTACTAAGTTCATTTAAGAGACATTCATCACATAAGGACATTCACATAATGGTCTTAAAGAAGATCTAGGGACTCTCACTAACATCTTCAAAGCCTATTGTGCAATGTCTAAGTAGCGTCCCATACCACCACCTAAACTTCATAGAACTTCTCTAATGCTAGTGGGTATCCCATATGATGAGAATAGGCAATAACCGACATAGACCATGGTAGCAAAGCATGGAATCCGGAGTTCTATCCTACTTCAATGAGGTGTTCTACTTGCCAATGGTAGAACATAGACACCCCATGTAGGCACATGGTTAAGGAATATGACGGGCATACTTTGTATTCTAGTCTCATACTTAACTAGAACTAATTTCCCTTACCATACTCACTCGGTGCTAGCCTTAGTTCTCATAGATCAATTCACATTAAGGTTCATATAAATGGGTCCCATATCTAGTTCATGACCCAATTACATTCACCCTACCAAAGCAAGGTCCACTAGGGCATATCTCACTATAGGCGACAAGAAGCTCATCGCGACTTTCTTATGGTATTATATGATGTCGTTCCAGCCAATCAACCTTAAGTCCATCACTCATTACATGAAGGATACCATTACGACTAACTACTTCACGATTCATAACCTTACCACTTGGTTCAAGGTTCCACATAAATGACCTTCGTATCATTATGCAAGGTCTCACCTATATTCATTTATTCAAGACTAAAACCCTTTAGGTTCCTAAGTCAGGACATCACATATTCACATAAGCATCAAGTAAGGGACACAAGTCTACCTAAACAAGACACAACGCACTTCCATTTTATACATATAACCTATCTTTCTTTAGACTCTTAGGAATGACCCTTAACATTATTTAGCCAACCTATTCATTACCTTAAAATCATAAACATAATCACTATAGACTCCTATAGTCAAGTTAGGAACAACCTCACATCAACTCTAAGACTACACACTTAACATATAGCCTTAGTCTAATATGATCACCTAAATGACATCAATAGAAGAACACATACTTTCACATTACTTCACATATAGATAGATATAGTCATAATTCACATAACCGACTACACTAATCAACATATTACTTCAAGTAGTGCCGACAAGGCCATGATAATCAATATACTTAAAATAACGCCAACAAGGCCACATTAATTCACATAACACCGCCACCATAAGTGGACCATACCAATCACATATAATCCAAAACCTAAATTACATTAACTATACACAATAATAAAAGAATTAGGGCAGCATACCACCCACTTGATCTCATCACTTCAATCCAAAGCCAAACCATTCAATTCAATACCATAAGGCCCTTACCCATGGCCATGAACATCAATTCAAAACATAAATCATAATAATAAATGAATCTAAGTCAATTCAATCTATAATTATTAATTTAAAACCAATTAGATATCAATGAATACAATTCTTATATCATTAGAAAGCCCAGAAGAAACTACAATAGAATCTACAAGCATCAAGTTCATATCAATTCAATAAGCCTAATAGCCAATAGATCTAAGAGTATTCATTAATCAATTAATCAAATTGAAACAGACTATACATCATTCATACATAATCTATACATCATTCAAAAGTCCATAGCAATCTACACATGAAATCATCAATCTCAAAACATAGTCAATTCACCCATATTTTAGTGAAAATTAGAGAATTGAGAAGATCATGGGTACATGGAGTATTTCATTGGAAAACATCAATTTAACAATAACATCATATCTTAACGTTACCTTTCATGCAAGAACCCATGATTTAGAGTAGAAATTGGACTTTTCATTCTTTTTGAAATCCTTTGAAAACATCTTTGAAATTGGCTCTAAGGTGATAGCAAACCTTAGATGAAGAACTACCATACCTTATTTGAAGAACCCAATGCCAATTGATGAATAAACTCCATTGAAGACCCATCTTCAAGTTTCATCTTCACCTTGAACTCTTATGGAGGTTTTTGGAGAAACTTTAGGAGGGAATATGTTTTGATCTTAGTGTTAGGGTTTAATAGAGTGTTTAATGACTTATACACACTTAAAATACCCACACACACTCAAAACAAACTTCCAAATACTTATAGGGGCTTGGGGTGAATTTACAAGTTCACCCTCAACTTAACAGTAAGTTGGCAGGAAAACAGGTTGCACCAACGACGAGACCATCGACGGTCCGTGGTCTCACCCACGTCCCGTCGTTTAGGTCTCGTGGGTTGCACCTGCAACTCCCCAACCTGTAGTACAAGTGTCTCCATCGAATAGACCCATCTACGAGCCGTTGCCTGGTCGACTGGCCGTCGTTTGGGTCGTCGATTAGACACTGCCTGGCAGTGTTGAGCTCTAGGTTGGGGTACTCCTCTAGGGCCCCTTGCGGGTTCTACATGGAGTCGTACCCGGACGTTTCCAACACAAACGTGTACGTATACGAGTTTAGAACCTACCACATAAGTTTCATCCAAAACGAACACATAAAACTCGACGAAACATGCTTAGACACACAAGGTCATCTCAAGGCACAACTTTTAAATGTCATAGACGTTCTTGAGCGTTTGACCTCCAAACTTCACGAAACTCAACATGTTGCCTATAAACATCATATGAACACATTTAAGAACCATATAAGCTCATGCATTACACCTAATCACATAGAATCACATACGAGGCATTTAGGCGACTTAGTCGTCGAACGTCTTGGTCGTCTCTTGACGTTTGACTTCCGATGCATCTAAGCTCTTAGATACTGCCTCAACAACACTTTATAGACTACTTTAGGACCTTAGACCATCATGACAACCACGTTAGGCTCTAGCTTCACCAAAGTCATTTTCGGGGTCTTACAAGTTTCTCTTATCTAAGGTATGAAATCCATCCTTAAACTGTCTTCCATTCAAGGAGTCACTTCTAATGGATTTTCAAAAAGGGGTTTTCAACCCTAGTTTCTTCTATCTTAAAATCTAAATATGGGTCTTGCATGAAAACATTTTGAATGACTTAATAATGATGTTTCTACTGTTAGTTGATGATTTTAATGCTTAAACATCAATGAAAACATGTTAAAGCTTTTTATCAAAAATTGGCTTAAGAAATGGGTTAAATGAGCATGACTTGGTAGTTTTTGAACTTTGGTTTCCTTATGTTGATATTGTTGTTTAGATACTTCCCTAAGGGCTAATTTAAGATGAATGGTTGAGTAAAAATGTTATAGGTGATGGAAGCTTGGATTAAAGGGTTAGTTGGTTATGTTGTTTAGTATTAATTATGAGATACTCTTGCGTGATATGGTCCACCTTCTTGGTGGCGGTGTTTACTTGATGAACTTGATTATACTTAGTATGTATTGTGAGTGTGGCTTTGAAGGCCTAATATGTGCAATGAAGTGATATTGAAGATGGTTCTTGTATTGTGTATTATGGAGCTTGAATTGCATGTTGTGCTTATATTATGCCTAAATGAAGTATATGATTTTGTGGAGCATGTTAAGTGTGTGATTTGATGAGTGAAGGTCTAAAACATGAATAGAAGTTAATAGAAATGAAATGATGCTTATATGCAAGGTGTGCTCACATGTACACACACACTTAAATGAATGTATGAAGCTAAAGTTGAGTAAAAAGGGGAGTTTTGGGGTGCACACTCTTCGTGAGTTGAGATGAAGTGTTTAGTAGCAACCTCACTACATCCTAAGAGCTTTCTAATATAGGTCGGAGGATGAATACCCTTCGCGAGTTGAGATATGGTGTTCACTAGTTATCCTTAACCTATATTCTAAAATGTTGAGAATCCGTGGAGAATTATGCTTAGCACCGAGAGGATATGAAGAAGGGGTGGTTACACTTCGTGAGTTGAGATGTTGTATTCCAATGTACCTCTTGAGATGCGTACTCCTCGTTAGTAGAGAATGAGTTACTTAATAGCAATCTCCTTATCCCTTAACTATGTGCCCGCATAGGTGTAGCTATTGGGAAATCCATGTAAAAGCTAAAAAGAATGACCGTACTCTAGGCAAGTGAGGATACCTCATCCAATAGGGATTAATATCGGGATTCCATGTCTAGGTCTCATGGTTTATGTCGGTTAAGCTAACCCCCCAAAAAGTAATGAATGTGCTAAGTCTTCTAAAAGAGTGTGATACTTAGGATAGGTAGTGGAATGGGACGCTATTTATCCATTGCATTAGGTAGGCATTCCGAAAGGGGAGTCTTGGTGTGTCTTATATGAATTGAATGAACTAAGTCTTCTAAAAGAACGTACTACTTAGGGTAGGTGGTGGTATGGGACACTATCTATCCATTGCACTAAGTAGACCTTCCGAAAGGGGAGTCTTGGTGCCAATCCTTCTAAGAGAGTGTACTACTTAGGGTAGGTGGTAGAATGGGACGCCATCTACTCATTGCACTAAGTAGGCATTCCGAATGGGAAGTCTTGGTGTTTTGTTGAGTGTTCTTCTAATGTCTTGTGATTGAGTGGTGACTTGTTCTCCCGAGTGGAGTAAGCCTATGGTGGGTAGTCTTAAGGATCTCCATGGTGTGCATTGAAGGAGGTGTTTAGATGTTTTCTTCATGTTTTACCTTGGAGAGTCTTAGGATAACCTCGGTTAGGGAAACTTCTACAGAAATGAGTTCACTTCCTCATTGGCAATACCTTGGAAGTTCACTATTTTTGGAGTCAAATTGGTTCAGTGTAAGTTGAAAGAGTTCACTGTATCATTTTGGTAACTTCACTGTAAAGTGCCTCTTTTTGCTAAGATTATGGAAATCCTTCTCTAAGTGTTAAATGATGTTTCTTATGTTGTTTTGTTTCTAAATTCATGAATGTTTTACTTATTTGGCATGAAAGGTTATTTTACTAAAATGATCCTTTTTACATGATTTTGCATATGCCATACTTAGTACATTGTTTTGTACTAACCCCATACTTTTCTATATTTTATAAGTATAGGTTTTGGAGGCAAGGTTGAATCTAGAAGGCAAAGCTTGGGAAAGATTCTCTCAAGACTAAGTATGTCCTCATATATTCGAGGGCATAGTCCTTTTCTTAGTTTCTTTATTTAAAGACTTATTATGTATTTCTTTTTAATGTAAAGGTACGTCTCCCTAAGATTTCTATGTCGTGTCTTTAAGTTGGCTTGTGACTATGAGATTCTATAAATATTTATGAAAGACTTCCTTTTTATATTAAATGTCGTGAAAAGTTTTAAATTCCGCACTAATTTTCATGTCTTATGTAATGAACGATAGTTAAAGGGCTTGTACAAGACCCCAAAGGGTCAAGTACGCCCGGTCATGATCCAAGGGTTCTCCCTAGATTCTAGGGGTACTTTCGGGTCTTGACAAACTCGGTATCAGAGCATAAGGTTATGGGAAATAGTTTAGAGTCTAAAAGTCTCACAAGCCACATCTAGTAGAGTCTTGGTCATTGGTGTGAGTCACAACACATACATGTACAAGAGGCTATAGGATGATAGAAGTTTCACTTTCTTCTCTATTCTAATGTCGTGCCTTAGAGTTGAGTTCTATAAGATGTCTTTTCTCAACCTCTTCTCTTTGTGTTTATATGACATGAATACGAGGATATCAACCGCTAGAAGGGAGGAGGGAGGTGTATCTAATGAGAGGATCCCTCCCCGTGTTGACCAAGTTCCTATTTTTGTCCTAGAGGGAGAAAATGAGGAGGTTCCCCTTCAAGAACCTCAAATGCCTCCGTAACCCCAAGAGCCTCAAGTGCCTCAAGTGCCTCAAGATCCTTTTGTTGAAGGATATATGACTAATGCGGAGTTGAGGGCTACCCTAATGAATTTGACCAACTCATGACGGCTCAAGCTCATGTCGTCAATAATCACTTTGTTGCCCAAGCTAATCAAGGAGATAGACCCCAACCTAATGCTAGTATTCCCGCTTCTAGAATTCGGGATTTCCTGAGGATGAACCCGCCTACTTTTCATGGAACTAAGGTGGATGAAGATCCACAAGGTTTTATAGATGAGGTTTTCAAAGTGGTAGATGCTATGGGTGTGACCCTAGGGAGAAAGCGGAGTTAACCGCTTACCAACTTAAGGAGGTGGCTCAAGTGTGGTATGAGCAATGGAGGGGTGAGAGACTATTAGAAAGAGGTCCGGTTAATTGGAAGGAATTCAAAGAGGCTTTCCTAGATAGGTTCTTTCCCTTAGAGTGGAGGGAGAAGAAAAAGGTTGAATTCATGATCCTTCGTCAAGGGGGAATGAGTGTGAAAGAGTACTCCCTCAAATTCACCCAACTCTCTAAGTATGCCCCAACCATGGTAGCCAACCCTAGGGCTAGGATGAACAAATTTGTGATAGGAGTGTCTAGCTTGGTGGATAAAGAGTGTCGTACGACAATGCTTCTTAATGACATGGATATCTCTAGGCAAATGGTGTATGCACAACAAATTGAGGAGTCCAAAATTAGGACGATAAGGCAAGAGGGTAAGAGGCCTAGGTCGGATGATTCTAGTCACCAAAAACCTAAGAAGAGGTTCTATCACCAAGATTATTCCATGGTAAACAAGGATAGGGCTCCAAACCAACATTCCCAAGATGGTGGCCATACTTTTGAAAGGGCTAGGTGTGCTACCTGTGGAAAGCAACATTCGGGTAAGTGTCTTGCCGGAACATATGGTTGTTTTAGTTGTGGTAGTAAAGTACACAAGATGAGGGACTTCCCTAGCATCAAATCAAGAGGGAAAGAGATCAATCAATCTTCCCTAGATCCTAATGCTCCAAAGAAGAACCCTACCTATGGGATGGGAGCTAGTAAGGATAACTAATCCGGAGTCAATGGTCTCGGTAAGTCTTAACTCTTTATGATTGTTGTTTTTATGTTATGAAGTTAGTTTATATGGTTTTATACTTCATGTGATCATGCCATCTTGATGAATTGCTCAAAGAATGGATTTTTGAAAATTTGTGTGTTTAACAGTGTTACACTGATGCTCACTGTAAGATTAATGAATTTTGAGAAAATTTGCCTTGCCTTTGATTGAAGTTTCAATGTGTTCAAAAGTGAAGTATATGATCATTTTTAATGTTCGAGAAGGTAGATCCTCCATAAAAGAAAGATAAGAATGAATTTGAAATTATGAAGTTTGGCAAAAGTTGCTTATGTTGCAAGTGTGAATTTGTACTCCTTGTTAGTTGATGCTTTTATTTTGAGTGTATTTATCATGATTGTAATGTGTTATGTGTTTCTAATTAAGTCCTTGATGGTCTTAGAGTTTTAGTGTCATTCGAGGACGAATATTATTCCAAGTGGGGGAGAATATAACACACTAAAATGAACTAAGGTGAACTAGAGATTAGTGATGGTTTCTTGACTTAATTTTAAGTTAAATGAGTTACATTAGTGTTCTTAGGAAGTGTGTGAAGTTTGGTTGAGTTTGGAGGTCAAACGTACGTCCATCACGTTTGGAAGATATGCCTTAGAAAGTGTTCATGTGTCTTGAGGTATTTGAGTGAGTTTTACGTGTTTGTTTTGCTTGAAATTGGTGTGGGATGATCCGAAGACCTAGACGACTATATTTAGGGGTTTAACATATGGGAAAGACTCCACCTAGGACCCACAAGGGGCCCTAGAGAAGGGCCAAGACTTTAGTCCAAAACTGCATGGCAGTGTCCACCAACGAGACCAGTCGACGGCCTGTTGACCAATCGATGGATCGTCGACTTGGTCCGTCGATTGGACCTGCAGGTCTGAAGGTGTGGAGTGTTGCATACCCAACCAACGACCCCCCATCGACGGGGAGTGGGTTGACAAACGGTCCGTCTGTTAGGACTCGTTGGTACTGCCTGTGAAAAGCTGTTAAAGGCGGCTTCGCTTGGGGTGTTTGGTAAATTCACCCCAAGTCTTTTAAGGACCTTGGACATTTATTTTAGATTTATTTAGGTATATTAAAGTATTTCAAACCCTAATACCTAATTTTATACCTCATTTCCTAAAATCCAAAACCCCTCTCCCTTAGAACTCTTTCTCAAGTCTCCTTGGAAGCTAGAAGTCAAGAAGAGCTAGGACGGCTGTTGGTGGTCGATTTCATCACCAAAAATCATTGGGGTTTCTCTTATCTAAGGTATGGTATCCATCCTTGAACTCTCTTCCATTGAAAGAGTCACTTCTAATGGATTTTCAAAAAGGGGTTTTCAACCTTAGTTTCTTCTATCTTCAAATCTAAATATGGGTCTTGCATGAAAATGTTTTGAATGACTTAATAATGATGTTTCTACTGTTAGTTGATGCCTTTAATGCTTAAACTTCAATAAAAACATGTTAAAGATTTTTATCAAAATTTGGCTTAAGAAATGGGTTAAATAAGCATGACTTAGTAGTCTTTGAACTTTGGTTTCCTTATGTTGATATTGTTGTTTAGCTACTGCCCTAAGGGCTAAATTATGATGAATGGTTGAGTAAAATGTTATAGGTGATGGAAGCTTGGATTAAAGGGTAAGTTGGTTATGTTGTTTAGTATTAATTATGAGATACTCTTGAGTGGTATGGTCCACCTTCTTGGTGGCGGTGTTTACTTGATGAATTTGATTGTACTTAGTATGTATTGTGAGTGTGGCATTGAAGGCGTAATATGTGAAATGAAGTGATATTGAAGATGGTTCTTGTATTGTGTATTATGGAGCTTGAATTGCAAGTTTTGCTTAGATTATGCCTAAATGAAGTATATGATTTTGTGGAGCATGTAAAGTGTGTGATTTGATGAATGAAGGTCTAAAGCATGAATAGAAGTTAATAGAAATGAAATGATGCTTATATGCAAGGTGTGCTCACATGTACACAAACAGTTAAATAAATGTATGAAGCTAAAGTTGAGTAAAAAGGGGAGTTTTGGGGTGAACACTCTTCGTGAGATGAGATGAAGTGCTTAGTATCAACCTCACTACATTCTAAGAGCTTTCTAAGATAGGTCGGAGGATGAATACACTTTGTGAGTTAAGATGTGGTGTTCACTAGTTATCCTTAACCTATATTATAAAATGTTGAGAATCCGTGGGGAATTATGCTTAGCACCGAGATGATATGAAGAAGGGGTGGTTACACTTCGTGAGTTGAGATGTTGTATTCCAATGTACCTCTTGAGATACGTACTCCTCGTTAGTAGAGTATGAGTTACTTAGTAGCAATCTCCTTATCCCTTAACTATGTGCCCACATATGGCCTTATAGTTTTCACTAAAATATTATATTCCCTCCAACAAATTAACTCTCCCTCTCATTTTTATTTGAACAAAATGAAAACTAATAAAAAAACACTCCAAGTCTCAAGTATCTAATAGAGTCCTCTCATCTTCATCCTCAAAACCCTAGCCGCAGTCACAGGAGCTTAGCAACCAAATATTTCTCGAAGCCATGGTTGAATTTGAAACCTTAACTCTCAGTTTTTGCTCTAAAGCTGAAAAACCACTCAAATCCAAAGGTACGGGGTACTCAGTTCGTAGGTGTTCTTTTTCGACTCTGATTTTCATTTTTTTATGTGTTCCTTATAATTTCTTCATATTCAATTTTGTTCCTCTTACTGTATTTACTGCTGACACATTTTCTAATGGGCCACAAAACAGGTTTGTAAATCTTATGGAGGGACATATTCGGATTGAAAGTGAAGCTCTTTGGCAAGGGGTGAATCTGCTAAAAAAAGGTTGTGAATCTGCTATATTTATCATTAAACTTGGCATTCCTGGACGTGTAAATGAATCTAAGTACCCCTTTATGACCAAATTGTCAGCAAATCACATATGAGTTTTCAATGATTAAAGGTTTTGGTCATGGATGAATGGGTGAGTACTATCTGAAGCGCAAATGGATAGATTTTAGCCATGGTGATTTGTGTTTTGTTCTCATGAGTTCTGTTTCGACGTAATCTGTTAAAAGTTGGGAAATGATGAGTTCTTACTTGTGGAGATTATAATTTTTTTCTAATGTTCGTGACGTTACCTGTTATATGTTTAACCAAAAATGGTTAGTGTTTCATTGTGTATATTTGGATTTTGGTTCTAATGTTCTTTGTATTAACGTAATATATTAAAAATTGTAGCACAAATTAGGTTTTAGTCATAACTATTCATAGCGAGTTTTTAGCTATGGCAACTTGAAACTTCTTCTAATGTTCTGTGTATTAACATAATTTGCTACAAATTGGAGTGAAAATTGTGAGCTTTTAGCTATGGAGTTCTTACATGTATTCAGTACCCCAAATAGTTCATGAGTTTCTAATCTTACATGTATTGAGTTGTTGTCGTACAGTCTCTTTCATGAACTGGACATAAAATACATAACAAGAGGTAATCATGGCATGTAAAATTTGTAAGAAACCATTGCTTGTGCTAAGTCTACATAAGAGTATGAAATTTAGAATCTTAACAACTATATATGGATGTCCTGGTGACATGTAATTAAGAGTTTATGCCTTTATCAAATGAATAGAAGGATGGTTTGCATGTATCAAACTAGTCTCTAGCAATTGTGTTTTCTATTAAGTCCATCACTTTATATGTACCCTTTTAGGATGAAAAATTCCTTTTCTGAATACAATCAGATCCTTTTTGTTATTGTTTTTTTGTATCCCGATGCTATTTTTATATGAGCATCCGATTTCAGCGGAGCATAATGAACAATGTAGATTTGTGTGTATTACTTCCACCCTCAAGTTTAGTGTCTTTGTTTTAGTGTTTATACACACACACACACACTGTATCATATGTGTCAAGGTATGAAGTTCAGGCATGACAATCATTCAAGGTCGGACCTCCCACTGCGAGAATGCATAAGTTTTATGAAGGAGGTTTTAAGTCTAAAATGAGCATAATGAAAGGGACTCTAGTTCTTGGAGTCAGGTCTGTTCTCTCATTCATGTTAATATGTTGCTGCAATTGCTATATGAGATATTTTCTAAGTAATACATTAAATCATCTACTCGAGTTTGAAGGTCTATCAGAAACAGTCACCTTGCCCTCAGAAGGTAAGTGTAAGGTTTGTATACAGTACACCCTCCATAGGCACCACTGTGGAGGGTAAAGTATACACAGATGTTTCAACTCGAGTTTGTATTAGTGCTTGTAATCTTTCTCATGCCTCCTTGAATCTGTTACATTTGCAATGTTCCAGCTTTGTGCTACATTTTCTCATATGGTGAGGATAATAATAAAGATGTATATAACCTAGAAAGTAGTGGTGTATACAGGGTTGTTCGTCCCAGTCTATGCAAATACACATGTTCTAAGGAAAATGTTACTAATATAGCTACTCCAACTCCTGCTGGTACTTCCCCTCGTTCAACAGGAATCATGTTTACAGGTTCATACAAGAATTTAGTACTACTACTATTGGCTTTTGGTTGATGGTCATCAATTCATAATATAATGGATGCAACTCAAGCTATTTTATGTGTATAGAGGAACGCAAAATAGATTGCTTAATTAGTTTAAGTAGTATATACAATTGCTCTTTTTGCTTCTTTTGGTTCATTGCATAAGTATTGTTTCTGGACTTTTTGCCAATTTGATGTAATATATGCAAATGGTGGTAAATAATTTGTGAGTATTGTCATTTCATTTATCACTACTGACACTAGATAAATCATACTGGCTAGTACTAGAATTTTGGTAGAGTAATTTGTGTCTATTTTTCATACTCCGTATGTCAACATGAACTTATTATCTTTATTTACCAGGTGGTCTGTAGATAATGAATAGGAAGTCGTTGGGCAGAACAATGATTTTGAGTGAATGCAAATAGTTGAACCTGTTATAAAATAGTATACAGAAGCTAAGGATGGTACTTCCATTGAAACAAAACAGAATGTTATTGTTTGGCATTATTGAGATACAGATCTTGGTTTTGTGTCTTGCCAAGCAAATGTGATGTTAGACCATCTTGAGAGTGTTCTTTGCAAATGAGCATGTTGCTGTGAAGAGTGGGCAGTTCATTGTTGAAGTTAAGCCTCAGGTTTGCCATATCTTAGCCTTTGCATTTGATGCTGACTTACTTGCTCCTTCTGTTTTAATAGACGAATCAATCAACTAGGCCTCATTTCATCCTACCTCGTTTAACTTGACGGGATAATATAAACAGGTACAAACTGCAAGACCTAAAGTAGGAGATATGTATGCTGATGTTATGTTCCTTGGCGGAACAAACAGATTCTACTGTATTTTCAAGGAGGAGGCTGCTGGTATTGCCAAAATCAATAAGCAATACCAAAATTTGAGAAGGATGACAAGACATCTCATTGTACTTTCTGTACTTTTTGAGGTAATGTATTAATTCCTAGTGCGTGCTGTGATGTAGAAAATTAGAGCACAATTTTTTTATCCTTTAAACAGATTTATCTCTTATAAGCTTTTGAATTGGTTGTTCTTATCTGTATGTTGATGGTCACCTGGATTTCGACATATTATGTTTGTTTTGAATGCACTTTAGCAAATAGTGAAGTGATTGAGTGGGGAGCCATGCCTATTCTAAGTGTCACTTTGTGTGTGTTAAAAACTCCAACAGTTTTCTTCTAGTATTATTGGCAGAACATGGTCACACTATTTGTGTCTACACCTTATTACTTCCCTTCTCAAATAGAAAAAATATTCCTACTAGCCTAATATGTTATTAATCTCTTTATTTTTTCTGCCTTCTGCCTTATGATGTTCCTTGATTCTTAATCGTAGTTGTAAAGAAATAAAATACATTCGAACTTCTAAATACGCAAATCTAGTTGATGGTATTTTCTGAATCTATTTAATTTTTCCTAATTATACTGAGCAAAGGTAAAAAAAAATTAGTTTTCCGATGAGCTGTTTGATTATCATGCATAACACGAATATGCAGCAACTACGTCTGATAAAACACGTGAAAGATGTCAATCCAGTCCATCTGAGTGTTTTTCACATTTTTGTAACTATTTGATGTGTAACTGAAAGTACAATCCAGAATATATTTGGAACTTGAAGTGTAATTTGCAATCTACAATTTTGTTTAAATTTGCCTCAGAATCTGCAAATTGAACTCAAAAATCTGCAGTCTGCAATATTAAACTGCTGCAATATGGAATTTATCTTGAACTTCTTCCCTCTTCTATAACTGTTGCAATCTGATTTTGCTGTACATTTTAAATGTTTAGGGAAGTGAAGGTGAATAAATTTGAAGGGTCGCCACAAGTCAAATTGATCTCATTGAAGTGGATGATGGAGAGTATTTAAACTATTTTAAATGTTTGAATACATTATGGTTGATTTTGTGAAATATATTCATTGCTAGAAATATATTGAACTATTGTAGGAGTAATTTTTGAACTATTGTGTACACATTTAGAATACTGCTTTATAAGTATGTGTATGTGCACAAGACATACTATCTTTTGAAGCTTATTGCATATCTATATATTTGAATTACTTATTAACCAATTTAATTCTTGAGATTATTTATTGATAAACAATATGGGTGTTTTCTAATTAGAAATTGTGGCATATAAATATTTTATAGCAAAAATAGTATTACAACACTTAAAAGTGTAGCCATAGGGCTGTAAATTTTGGTATGCACATGGGCAAGGACTACACTTCAAAGTGTTGTCATACATTAGATAGAAAAGGCAACACTTAAAAAAATTGTTGTCATACATTAGATATAATAGAAAACACTTTAAAATCGTGGCCAATAAGTAAGCAAAGGCTACGCTTGTAAGTGTAGTTGTATGAGATGGAAATGTTGCTACATGAGGTACATCAAAGTGTGGCCATTTTGCCTTTTTGGCTACGCTTTTAAGTGTAGCTGATAAGGCAACACTTGAAAAGTGTTGCCTATACTCTAAGGTTACGGCTCTTTTGGGCACCCCTGGAAAAGTGTTGCTTAAAGTTCCGAAGTGTAGCCTTTTATCAAAGGTCACACTTTTTGCTAGTTTAGGCTACACTTTACAGGAGTGGCCGTAGGCCTAAAATGTCGTAGTGTGAGGATCCTAGTCATTTACTTCCATTGTCAATTTTACTTTAGGTAAACTATAGCCTTAACCGACACTAACACCATGGGTGCTAAACATGGAATTTCGTGTCATCCCCTCACACTAAAAAGAGGGAATATTACTTGCCAAAGTAAGACATACATCATGCTAGCATATTAGGTCATATAACTTGCTAGATTCTATGTGACAAGCATAGTTTATGGAACTTGGGGCTAACATGGAAACATCACTCTACACCATTTTTGGGTCATGAGTCTATACACCCCATGAGATTTATGGTAGACCTACCTTTCCACATTGGAAAGGACACACACTCATATACAAGTTCACTCAGTGCTAAGCTAAGTTCCCTTTATTAAAAATACCTTTATTATCATTTCTTTATAAAACATAGGTTTAGGAGAATCATCCCCTCATATGCTTAAGTCATAGGTCATAGATGAGAGTTCATCAACCTAATTCATGTGAGAAATCCTTTCACATGGACATAGCATATGTATTAGCACTATCTAGTTAAGGATACACTTGAGCACATCTTTCAAGGCTCCTCTACTAACTAGATCATCATTCATGTGTGTGTGTATACATATATGTGAGCAAACCTTTCACATAACACATTAAGACCACACATAACCATACATTCATATTCATGCACATAGAAACCAAACTTAGGAACTATCCTATCAAGGTACACATGTGCAATGCATAGACAATGTCCCATACCCTTGCCCATACTAGTACACCTATGAAGTCATCCTGGTTAAGGAAACCTATCATGCTTCACATACATATACTTTACATGCATAGTAGTAGACACTAGTGATTATGAGAACAACCTTTCATTAGACCCTATGAATATTTACTACATTGTAAGCATGCATAATGTGTGAGTGTGTGTATACATTAGTCAACATAATAACATAATGGCTATCAACAACACATTGAGGAATCCACCCTCTTAAGAACACAATACTCTTCCAAGCATAGACCATACAACACTCAATAGCATAGGAGGCAAGACAGTCTTCACATTATAATCAAGACTCCTAACTTTAGCTATTTACACATTCAAATAGGGGTACATGGATAGGGGTCATCAATCCTTAACACTTCATTAACGGCAGAACCTACACATGATCTTTGCATAATCATTTACATGCTTATAACAATAGTAACATAACCTAGATTCACAACTATAATAGAAGACTAGGCACAAGTTACACATAAGAGATCATCGTAATCACTCAATTATATATTCATCAATTTTCCTTAAAGGCCATGGTCAACACATATATAATGACACTAAAGTAAACACCGCCACCATAAGTAGACCATACCACATAAGGCCATACAAGGCTTCATCAACTACAATACTATAAGGAAAGTAGAGGAGATAAGAATTTTTACCAATTTCTCACCCTTTGATAATCATTGATCAATACACCTTGTTTATCAACAATTCATATATAGGGAAGTAGCTATATGTACTTTAATCATACAAGAAACCATGTACAAGTTGCTACAAAATCATGCTACCATCTAAGACAATACATCACATATATGGTAGAAAGTAGAGAGTTATAGGTCATCAAGTAACTTCCCTAGTTTGGTTCATCAATAATATTGTATCATTAATATTCATTTAAGGAAGTATCTAAGGAAATCATAGCCTAGATGAGGTCCTACTACAATTTCCAATAAGTTCGAGATCACTGTGAATATGCTTCATATTAGGAATTCAGGGAAGAGGAAGTTGCTTTGGTTAATCCTATTCAAACTATCATACATTTATCCATATCACATAATTCATCATCATAAACATTCTAGACAATAGACCTAAGCATATTAACATACTCGAAATCCACTTTTATAAAAATAAGGACCAACGTTATAGTGATCACACTTTACTACTTAATAGCTTAGGGGAAACTAGATCAATTCATGCCAATTCTTCTTTACTTTGATCATATGATATTCCCATCCACAATTCATTCATAATATTAACCTAAAATAGTGGATACAAACAAATTAACATGATTCAAAGTCTTACAACAATAAACATGAAGCCAAACATACAGTGAATACATAGATCATAGACTAGTCATGTTAAATCCTTCATACATTGATCCACATGGATCCTTCATCATCAACTCATCATTAATACACGTATATAACAGTAGGTATAGACAATTCAACATAAGAGAATCGCAATTCAACCCACAACAAGCCATGATCACAAAGCCCATGCAAGGACGAAATTGATTTAGGGAAGGAGCATGGGTTCATCATGCAATTTGATTAAAATCACGTTCAAACTAATACAGTAACATCAATTCATCATGATTTAATCATTAAAAATATTTTTAGAAAGAACCCATGGCTAGACTGAAAGATTGAAAGTTTGATCATGAGATCTCTTTGAAAACTTTGAGAAGAACTTTCCAAGTGAAAGGTTACTTAGAGATGAAGGATCACCATACCTTTGTCTAGTTGAAAACCTCTAAACTTGGTGAATAAATCATGAGAATCCAATTTACAAGATGTTCTTGAGCTTCAACAACAATGGAGGTTTCTAGAGAGAGTTTGTTTTGGAGGGAATGTTCCATTTCGTGAGAAGGGATTGGGAATGGGTTGTTCATGTTTTTTATCCCTTAAATACACCCAAAAATAGGTAAATTAATCAATTAGAGTCAGTTTAGGAGGTGGGGTGAATTTCCCATTCACCCCTTAAATAAAACTCGCTAGGCAGCAGTTACAAGCCACCATCGACGGACCACCATCGACTGGCCATCTGTGGCTTCCGTCGATTGGACATTGGCCTTTTATTGGGCTGAGACTTGACCAGGGTAAGTGTACATCTACTAGACCTCACTTACGGTCCGTTGTTCAACCAACTGGCCGTCGTTTGGTTCAATCGATTGACACTGCCAAGGCAGTGTCTCGACCATCCTTTGGTCTTTCTTGCGGGCGCTTTTGTGGGGCCCTTTAGAAGTCGTACCCGTATGTTTACCACGTAAATACAAATCTTAAAAATTTTTAGACCTCCCACATAATTTTCACCCAAAACAAATACTCGCAACTCGTCCAAACATGCAAGGCCCCATCAAGACACACACATGCATGTCTCAAGGTTATCTTTCAAACATCTTGGACGTTTTTGGATGTTTGACCTCCAAACTTCACAACTTCATATAATTCCTAAAAACATCATTATAACTAATTTTAAGACTTCATAATCTCATGAAATAGACATATAAGCACGCATAGACACATGAGGCACATAGGTGACTAGTCGTCGAACGTCTTCGTCGTCCCTTGACATTCGACTTCCAAATCACCTCAAACTTTACACACTATATCAATACCATATTATAAGCCATTTTAGGACATTAGAGCCTTAAGACAAACATGTTAGGCTATATACACCCTAATTCATTTTGGGGTCTTACAATATCCCCCACTTGGGAACATTCGTCTTCAAATGACACTTAGAACACTTTAATCACAACAAGGACTTCAATGCATCATAGAGAAGTTCATCATACTCATAAAATCATCACATAGAATTTAATGCACCAAACTTACAAGGAACATAACTTCACATAATTTAAAACTCAATGCACACAAGCAAGCAAAACTTTTATTCATTCACTCTCGAAGGCATTTAACACAAAGACTCTTATCATGTTCATAGGAGTATCATCCTTCTCCTAATATTAACATGATCATTACACTTCAATTCATTAAGAGTTCATCTTGCGACCAACTTTAAGTCACACTTAGGCATATTCGACAACACTCAAGAACAAGTAGGAACTCATACTTCAATGCACATAGACTTGAGTTAATTGACTTAACAAAGATATTTATTAGTTAAACCTAGTTCTATGAGGTCATACTCAACCATACCATGCTTAGTTGTGTCCATGGAGGAATGTCTTTCTCCTCAACACACTTGCATGTATCATGAGTTCACACCTAAGCAAATGCACAAGGTCGTCTTTACTCTAACATGTCAACTTTTTAAACCAAGACATGCTCATGTTTTCTTCCTAGTGAAGTCTAAAGGTAAGTTACACCAAGCACATCAAAACAAATAGGAAGCCATTTTACAAAATGTCAATTTTTAACGTAGTACTCACCTTCACAGTAAGCATCATTTGGGAAAAATAACACAAATCATAGGCACACACATGAATACTTAGCTAAACATGCTTTCACTTTTCAAGAGTGAGCCTACAATCAAGCTTTCAAAACCATACAAGCCATATAATTTCCAAGAGATTCAACATATTTCATTTAAAAGAGACTCAATTTCTCATTATAAGGCCAAACCTTACATATCAAAAGTGACTAAAACAAAGTTTCTTACCTTATCTCATGAAGTTAAATTCATAATTAGCATATTAAGATGCAATTCAACATGAGAAAACATGGATTTTTATCAAAATTTCCCTTCATGCACTTTGGAATCTTTAAAAAATCCTTAATGTAATGTCAATAAATACATGCCAAACATATTAAGTTCATGCAATTCATACTTTACACAAGACTATATTCATGAACAAGCTTACTAAGAATTCATTAGTTTCAAGTTCAAGCAAAATAGAAGGACAAAGTAGAAATACCTATAACCCCACTATTCCATCACCATCCCCCACTTAGGTTAAACCCAATTTAAGAGCAACTTGACCCAAATGTAAGAGGATCTTAACTTAACACCCTTCATTTTCATCACTTAAAAGTGATTACCACTTTAAAAGAATTTAACATAGGAACACCAAGGTATTCTAAACCTTGTCATTTTTGGAAAATTATTCCCAATTATCAAGTTAGGTCATACAATTTAACCACATAAGTTCTTCAACAATACAATAGACACCAAGGTCATACATCATTAGGGGTAGACAACAAGGGGACTTAGCCATAAGGACTCTTTCTTTTCTTTCAACATTAAATTAAGGTAACTTCTAGGTCAATCAAACCCACATCATCACCCTACAAGATAAGAATATTACCCTCAATTCTAGGGGAAACATCAGTTCCACAACATCAAGGGACTCACATTATAATAAGAAGTTAGAAACAAACCTACGACTATTCATGCCATAAGACTCTCATTCTTCATTCCAAATAGCAAATCTCCTTTTTACGTTATTTATCATGCTCATATGCATCAATTCTATACACATTTCAACAACTTCCAATCAAAAAACAATTTAGTCAGTTTCCCAAAAATCTTAGAGGAAGCTGCCAAGCATTACAGTGAACATGCTTCAAAATTCCAAAAAAGCAACATTTTGGCAATTGATGAGAAAATTATGACAATATGAGATACAAAACTTTACCAACTCATCCTACATAAGAATGCATACTATCTTCATACCAAGGATCAAATCTATACAAAGAACTACAATCCATGTAAAGGCAACATTTGACCAATTTACAATTTCTTAGGCCACATGCTTCCATAGGTAGTTACTAAGCATTTCAAACTCCAACCATAATATTAGGTTACCATCATGCAAAACCATATAGTAGCATATTATTCCAAAAGAACTCATTTTAATCAACTTACATGCTTTAATCATATCATGATATACATTCCTTAACATAAGATGTTATTTCACATAAGTCTCATACATAGACATAAATGGCACCACATCATCAAAACATGCCAAGACTCAGCTTCAAACATACTCATTCAACCATAAAACCAAGTTAATCATTAACTCACCTTTTCTCCCTCAAGCATAGAGATACAATCTCATCCAAGCAATCACATCTAAAAGACCAATGGACAAGCAAACAAAGAGAGAGATCTTATAGAGTTAAGTTCTATGGCACGATATGAGAATAATGAAGAAGGGAAACTCTATCGTCCTATAGCCTCTCATATCATTTGATGATATCGCGACTCACCACCAATGAACACGAGACTCTACTAGACGTGGCAATATGAGACTTTTAGAACCTAAAACCACTTTACAAACCTCATGCTCTGATATCACGTTTGTCACATCCAGGGAGCACCCCCTAGAAGTAACATGGCGTACTTGACCTCTCGGAGGTCTTATACAAGCCCATAGTTATCATTCATTGCATTGACATAGTAAATTTAGCGGAAAATTTAAAACTTTTCATAGCACATCATATGCTAGGAACTTTACTTCATATAGATAAAATATCCTATTAAATACTTAGACCTTAAGTCTCTTTTCCATCTTAAACTCAACAACATTAGAGTATGTCACATTCCGAAACCACACCCTAGAAGTTAGGGTGCAATCTTTGATTGCGACCGGCGTACTCGACCTCTCGGAGGTCTCATACAAGCCTTTCATATCATTCATCGCATATACATAATGAA
The DNA here is from genome assembly GCA_022817965.1 of Solanum lycopersicoides. NCBI lineage: Eukaryota > Viridiplantae > Streptophyta > Magnoliopsida > Solanales > Solanaceae > Solanum > Solanum lycopersicoides. The sequence goes on along the minus strand of CM040628.1, from coordinate 45,681,909 downwards.
AAGTAGTGCAAAATTAAAACTTTTCATAAACAAATATCGTAGTCGTAAAAACTCTTTCATATAGAAGTAATAGGAAATGCTAAGTCTCAACTCATCATCTTAAGACACAAGAATACTTGGGAAACGGCCCACCAAAAATAAAGCATACTACTATATGGTCTATTACAATACTTCATAAACGAAACATAAAATGACATATATGCCTCAGGTCAAGTGAGGACATACTTCAACTTCTCTTGAAAGATCTTTTAAATCCAAATCTTCTTCCCAAATGCTCCTCACCTACCAAGAACTATATAGATAGACAAAAGTATGAAATTAGTACAACCACATGTACTAAGTATGTCATTATGCATAAATATCATAATTTTATCATAAGAACAACATTTATCCACTTAGAATCACATAAGAAATCATTAAAACCAAACATAACCTTACAGTGAGCTCAATTCACTGTACAGTGAAGTACCTCACTGTTACAGTGAATTCCTCTACTTTCATACTAAGCATCTTCTAGCATGTAATCCTCTAACTAAATTCATCCTATGATTCACTTAAGTCACACAAAGAGAGACCACCCATACACCCTCTCTAGATGTGCCTAAACGATCCTCAAGATTACTCATAATGAGACACCTACACACCTACAATATTTCAACATACAAGACATACATAATACGACAATCTCCCCTAACAAGGCTATCAAAAGACTTACTTAAGTACTCCTAGAAGAGAACGCCCATACACCCTCTTCAAGGCTACCTAAATAATCTTTCACATCCCACAAGAACACCCTAGAAGTTAGAGTATCCTTGGGATTTCACACGACAAATGAGACTTCAAGAAGTCTCATCTAAGCCTCTTGTGTCATTCATCGCATAATAACATACTAAATTGAGTAAGAATTTAAAACTTGAGTGAGTTGTGAAGCGACCGCCCATACAATCCCTTGCACACACATTCAAGAGATCCAATAGACTCCCAAGGATAGAATCATTCTCACTAAATACACCAACACCTAGATGATATGACATTCTTCTTCCAAAGGCTATCAAAAGACCTACTCAAGTAAATCAAGAAGGTAACGTCCATGATTGACCTCTTCAAGATTACCTAAATAGTCCTTAAGACTACCTAAGGCTTAGATCATGTCTACAACACCAAACATCTTCCCCAACTAGAGTAATTCTTAAGACTTATCTAGGTAAGATAAGAAGTGACCATTCCTATGCCCCCTTCACACCTTAACTAGACAACCCTTAACTACTCTAGATAAGTACTACTTCATTTAACATACTTCCTCAACTTAAATCATTACATCCATTAGTTCATTTAAGAGACATTAATCATATAAGACATTCAAGTAATGGTCTTGAAGAAGACCTAGGGACTCTCATTAACATCTTCAAAGCCTATTGTACAATATCTAGATAGCGTCTCATACCACCACCTAAACTTCATAGAACTTCTCTAATGCTAGTAAATATCCCATATGATGAGTATAGGCAATAACCAACATAGACCATGGTAGCAAAGCATGAAATCCGGAGTTGTAACCTACTCCGATGGAGGGTGTTCTACTTGCCAATGGTAGAACATAGACACATCCCATGTAGGCACATGGTTAAGGAATATGAAGGGTGTGCTTTGTATTCTAGTCTCATTCTTTAACTAGAACTACTTCCCTTGCCATATTCACTCGGTTGTAGCCTTCGTTCTCATAGATTAATTCACATTAAGGTTCATACAAATGGGTCCCATATCATGTTCATGACCCAATTACATTTACCCTACCAAAGTAAGGTCCACTAGGGCTATCTCACTATAGAGACAAGAAGCTCATCATGACTTTCCTAAGGTATGATATGATGCCGTTCCAGACAATCAACCTTAAGTCTATCATTCATTAGATGAAGGATACCATTACGGCTTTCGACTTCAAGTTTCATAACCTTACAACTAGGTTCAAGGTTTCACATAAAGGACCCTCTTGTCCTCATTCAAGGTATTACCAAACATTCATACATTCAAGACTAAGACTCTTTAGTTACCAAGTAAAGATATTACATATTCATATTCATATAAGTATCAAGTAAGGGACACAAGTCTACCTAAACAAGACACAACATACTCCACTTTAGTCATATAGCATAACATTCTTTAGACACTTAGGAATGACCCTTAAAATCATCTAGTCAACCTATCCATTACATTAACATCGTCAACATAACCATTATAGACTCATATAGCCAAGTTAGGGACAACCATGTATCAACTCTAAGACTACACATATAAGTACATAGTCCAATAACATGATCACCTAATAACTTCAATAAGAGAACACATACTTTCACATTACTTCACTTATAGGTAGAGATGATCATACTTCACATAATCAACTACACAAATCAACATAATACTTCAAGTAGTGCCGACAACGCCATGATCATCATAATACTTAAAATAACGCCGAAAAGACCACATCAATACACATAATATCGCCACCATAAGTGGACCATACCAATCACACATAAATCAAGAAATAAATTACAATATCTATACATAGTAATAAAGGAGTTAGGGAAGCATACCACCACTTGAACTCACCACTTCAATCCCAAGTTAAATCATCCAAATCAATATCATAAGGCTCTTACCCATGGCCATGAACATAAATTCAAAGTATAAATCATAATACTCAATGAATATAAGTCAATTCAATATATATTTACCAATATAAGACCAATTAGATATCTATTGAATACAATTCTTACATCATTAGAAAGGCCATAGAAATCTACACTAGAATCTATAAGCATTAAGTTCATATCAATTCAATAGGCTTAACATGCAATATATCTAAGAGTATTCATTACTCAATTAATCATATTGAAATAGCCTATACATCATACATAAATAATCTATACATGAATCAAAAGCCCATAACAATCTATACATGAATTCATAAATCTCAAAGCATAATCAAGTCACCCATATTTTAGTGAAAATTAGAGAATTGAGAATATCAAGGGTTCATGGAGAATTTCATTGAAAAACATCACTTAAACATCAATAACATCATATCTTAACATTTGAAAACCTTTCATGCAAGAACCTAAGACTTAGAGTAGAAATTGGACTTTTCATCTTTTTGAAATCCTTCGAAAAGCATCTTTGAAATTGGCTCTAAGGTGATAGCACGCCTTAGATGAAGAACTCCCATACCTTATTTGAATAACCCAATGCTAATTGAATAAGAAACTCCATTGAAGACCCATCTTCAAGCTTCATCTTCACCTTGAACTCTCATGGAGGTTTTTGGAAGAACTTTTGGAGGGAATATATTTTGATCTTAGTGTTAGGGTTTAATTGAGAGTTTGACTTATATATTCTTAAAATACCCATAAACACTCAAAACAACCATCTATTGAATTATAGGGGAATGGGATGAATTTACAACTTCACCTCTCAAGTTAACAGAAAACTGGCAGCAAAGTCGCTGACCCATCGACGGACCGTGGTCTCAACCACGTCCCATCGATGAGGTCTCGTTGGTTGGTTCAGATAACTCTCAACCTGCAGGAAAGTTGGATCCATTGACGAGACCCATCGACGGGACGTTTCCTGGTCGACGGGACGTCGATTGGTCCGTCGTTTGGCCACTGCCTGGCAGTGTTGGTCTCCAAGTTGGGGTCATACCTTAGAGCCCCTTTTAGGGTCCTATGTGGAATTGTACCCGGACGTTTCCAACCCTAATATGTTCGTATACAATTTTAGGACCTAACACATTAGTTTCATCCAAAATAAACACGTAAAACTCGACGAAACATATATAGACACACAAGGTCATTTCAAGGAACATCTTTCAAACGCCATAGACGTTCTTGAGCGTTTGACCTCCAAACTTCACGAAACTTGACACACTAACTTTGTACACCATATAAACTCAATTAAGGATCATATAAGCTCATACAACACACATAAACACATAAAACCACATATGAGGCACTTATGTTACTTAGTCGTCGAACGTCTTGGTCGTCCCTTGACGTTTGACTTCCAATGCACTTAAACTCTTAGCTACTGCCTCAATAATAATTTATAGAACATTTTAGGACCTTATACCACCATGACAACAACGTTAGGCTCTAGCTTCACCTAAGTCATTTTCGGGATCTTACATTCTCCCCCACTTGGACAACATTCGTCCTCGAATGACACTTGCCACTCTCCGAACACTTCCAAGACTAGAGATTAATTAGAAACTCATGACCATTCCACATAACACACAATCAAGGATAAAACATCCATTTCACACAAGCAAGAGATTTACAACACAACAAGAAAATAGATTACATTCTATAACTCATCATGCTATAAAACTCACATGCTTCATTCCAAATAGCAAAAACTCATTTTATATTCATTATCATACTTATACACATAAGTTCTAACCACATTACAACAATTTTAGACCAAAGAATCAATTAGTCAATTTTTTAAAATCTTCACAGTGAACAAGCAGAATCTTCAGTGATTTGAGCAACTTTTTCAAAAATGCAACTTTTAGGCAATTTCATGATATAGACATGCTAATATGCGAAGTAACAACATATAAACACCTTTTACAACATGATCATGCCTTCATAAAATACATAATGCAAGTAGTTAATGAAATTCAATTTCAACCAAGCATGTATATCATAAGGAGAATGTTTGGAACTCATTTTCCACAAAAGACTCCTACACAAATCAAGTTACTAAGAACTCTTTGTTTTAGGATTGAATATACACATAACGAAAGGTTAAGGGTACCTCACTCCCAAATCAACCATATTCTACGCCATACTCCCCCACTTAGGAGAAACCCATTCTAAGGTCAACTTAACATCTACCTCAAGGAACTCCCTCAAGGCACCTTAAACCTTACTAATACATTCTCACCCCAAGTCTAGCTCATGAAAACTAAATACTCTCAAGGTTCAACCATCTAGACTTTACATCCCCTTTACTAGGTGAAACTTACCATTACTCTTTCAAATCTCTTCACTCCCTTCTATGGTTGGGTCTCAACCAACTTCAAACCACCTCAACAACCACTCCTTCACATTTCTAACTCTATACCTTACTATTCTTGAAACTATACTACCTTTCAAAGGCAACCACACCAACCTAGGATCATCAACACCATCTTTCACACCTCATCTAGCAAGCCACATCTCATCTTTTTCTCTCACTCAACCCAAACTTCATAAAGTCACACTCAAAGGACTAAACACATAAGGGAGACAAGGGAAAGACACCATATACAAGTCTCTTAGGCACGATTATATGAATGAAAAAGTGAAACTTTTCCTAGCACCCAATAGCCTCCTTTATAATGTGGCGCGCTTCACATTATTAACAAGACTCTATTAGATGTGGTTCATGAGACAACCACGACACTCCCAAACCTTATGCTCTGATACCAAGTTTGTCACATCCCACAAGAACACCCTAGAAGTTAGAGTATCCTTGTGATGTCACACGGCAAATGAGACTTCAAGAAGTCTCGTCTAACCCTCTCGTATCATTCATTGCATAATAACATACAAAATTGAGTAAGAATTTAAAAGTTTCTTCACACACGAAGAACTCTTTTCATAAACAATACACAAGCGGAAGAATTTCATTTAAAACATTAAACCTTTACAATAACCCATTGAACCATCTAAACTTTAGAGTATACAACACTTGAGACTAAGCCCATTCAAGACATAAAGTAAAGACTTAAGACATAAACGAATATGTGGATATTGTCCTCTAATCGATGAGAACTCACCAATACTTCATCTTCAACCTTAGAAACCTATCCATCCTCCGTGGCACATCAAGACTTCCAATTCCCTACACTTTAGTCAAAAACTAAAAGAAGGGGTTAGCACATTAGATGTACTAAGTATGGAAGTCCTGCAAAAACCATGAAAAAGGGACATTTAGTAATAACATGATTTTCATGAATTTTTGATTTAAACATCATACTTTAAACATAAGAACAACATTTAACAACTTATAATCGCATAAGAAATCATTTAAGCAATTATAATAATTTAAGAATCAATATTACAGTAAGTCGATTCACTGTTACAGTGAATTACTTTACTCTACAGTGAATTCGCCTTCCATCAATTTAGACACCTTATAGCATGTAATCTTCTCACTCAAGGCTATCCTAAGATTCACTTAAGTCACACAAAGAGAGACCGCTCATACACCCTCTAAAGATGTGCCTAAATGACCCTCAAGATTGCTTATAACGAGTCACATACACACTTTGAATGTATCATAACATCAAGATAGGATTCTTCTACCAAAGGTGATTCTAAGTCTCACTTGAGTGATTTGTGAAGCGACCGCCCATACACACACTCAAGAGATCCAATAGACTCCAAGGATAGAATCATTCTCACTAAATACACCAACACATAGATGATATGACATTCTCCTTCCAAAGGCTATCAAAAGGCCTACTCAAGTAAATCAAGAAGATAACGTCCATGATTGACCTCTTCAAGATTACCTAAATAGTCCTTAAGACTACCTAAGGCTTAGATCATGTCTACAACACCAAACATCTTCCCTAGCTTGAGTCATTCTTAAGACTTATCTAGGTAAGATAAGAAGTGACCATTCCTATGCTCCCTTCGCACCTTAACTAGACAACCCTTAACTACTCTAGATAAGTACTACTTCATTTAACATAATTCCTTAACTTAAATCATTACATCCATTAGTTCATTTAAGATACATTCATCACATAAGGACATTCAAGTAATGGTCTTGAAAAAGACCTAGGGACTCTCACTAACATCTTCAAAGCCTATTGTGCAATGTCTAGATAGCGTCCCATACCACCACCTAAACTTCATAGAACTTCTCTAATGCTAGTAAGTATCCCATATGATGAGACTAGGCAATAACCGACATAGACCATGGTAGCAAAGCATGGAATCCAGAGTTGTAACCTACTCCGATGGAGGGTGTTCTACTTGCCAATGGTAGAACATAGACACATTCCATGTAGGCACATGGTTAAGGAATATGAAGAACGTGCTTTGTATTCTAGTCTCATTCTTTAACTAGAACTACTTCCCTTGTCATACTCACTCGGTGCTAGCCTTCATTCTCATAGATTAATTCACATTAAGGTTCAGACAAGTGGGTCCCATATCATGTTCATGACCAATCACATTTACCCTAACAAAGCAAGGTCCACTAGGGCTATCTCACTATGGCGACAAAAATCTCATCATGACTTTCTTAAGGTATGATATGATGTCGTTCCAGCCAATCAACCTTAAGTCCATCATTCATTAGATGAACGATACCATTACGGCTTTCGACTTCAAGTTTTATAACCTTACCAATAGGTTCAAGGTTTCACATAAAGGACCTTCTTGTCATCATTCAAGGTCTTACCGAACATTCATACATTCAAGACTAAGAATCTTTAGTTCCTAAATCAAGATATCGCATATTCATATTCATATAAGTATCAAGTAAGGACACAAGTCTACTTAAACAAGACACAACATACTACACTTTAGTCATATAACATAACATTCTTTAGACACTTAGGAATGACCCTTAACATCATCTAGTCAACCTAGCCATTACATTAACATCATCAACATAACCATTATAGACTCATATAGCCAAGTTAGGGACAACCATGTATCAACTCTAGGACTACACATATAAGTACATAGTCATAGTATAACATGATCACCTAATAACTTCAATAAGAGAATACATACTTTCACATTACTTCACATATAGGTAGAGATGATCATACTTCACATAATCAACTACACAAATCAACATAATACTTCAAGTAGTGCTGACAAGGCCATGATCATAATAATACTTAAAATAACACCGACAAGGCCACATCAATACACATAACACCGCCACCATAAGTGGACTATACAAATCACGCATAATCCAAGAACTAAATTACAATAGAGCTATATAATAATAATAAAGGAGTTAAGGCAGAATACCACCCACTTGAACTCACCACTTCAATCCCAAGCTAAATCATCCAAATCAATACCATAAGGCCCTTACCCATGGCCATGAACATCAATTCAAAGTATAAATCATAATACTCAGTGAATATAAGTCAATTCAATTTAGATTTACCAATCTGAGACCAATTAGATATCAATTGAATATAATTCTTACATCACTAGAAAGCCCATAGAAATCTACACTAGAATCTATAAGCATTAAGTTCATATCAATTCAATAGGCTTAACATGCAATAGATCTAAGAGTATTCATTACTCAATTAATCAAATTGAAACAGCCTATACATCATACATACATAATCTATACATGAATCAAAAGCCCATAACAATCTATACATGAATTCATAAATCTCAAAGAATAATCAATTCACCCATATTTTAGTGAAAATTAGAGAATTGAGAAGATCAAGAGTTCATGGAGAATTTCATTGAAAAACATCACTTAAACATTAATAACATCATATCTTAACGTTTGAAAATCTTTCATACAAGAACCCAAGACTTAGAGTAGAAATTTGACTTTTTCATCTTTTTGAAATCCTTTGAAAATCATCTTTGAAATTGGATCTAAGGTGATAGAAAGCCTTAGATGAAGAACTCACATACCTTATATGAAAAACCCAATGCTAATTGAATAAGAAACTCCATTTAAGACCCATCTTCAAGCTTCATCTTCACCTTGAACTCTCATGGAGGTTTTTGGAAGAACTTTTGGAGGGAATATGTTTTGATCTTAATGTTAGGGTTTAATTGAGAGTTTAATGACTTATATACTCTTAAAATACCCATGAACACTCAAAACAACCGTCTATAGACTTATAGGGGAATGAGGTGAATTTACAACTTCACCCCTCAAGTTAACAGAAAACTGGCAGCAAAGTCACTGACCCATCGACGGAGGCATCGATGGACCGTGGTCTCATCCACGTCCCGTAGATGGGGTCTTTATGGTTGGTTCAGAGAACCCTCAACCTGCAGGCAATTTGGATCCATCGACGAGACCCATTGACGGGCCGTCGATTGGTGTGTCGTTTGGCCACTGCCTGGCAGTGTTGGTCTCCAAGTTGGGGTCCTCCCTTAGGGCCCCTTTGAGGATCCTATGTGGAGTCTTACCCAGACGTTTCCAACCCTAATATGTTTGTATACGAGTTTAGGACCTACTACATGAGTTTCATCCAAAATGAACACATAAAATTCGACGAAACATACATAGACACACAAGGTCATTTCAAGGAACATCTTTCGAACGTCATAGATGTTCTTGAGCGTTTGACCTCCAAACATCACGAAACTTGACACACTAACTTTATACACCATATAAACTCAATTAAGGATCATATAAGCTCATGAATCACATATAAACACATAAAACCACATATGAGGCACTTAGGTGACTTAGTCATCGAACGTCTTGGTCGTCCCTTGACGTTTGACTTCAAATGCACCTAAACTCTTAACTACTGCATCAATAACACTTTATAACATTTTAGGACCTCACACCACCATGACAACCACGTTAGGCTCTAGCTTCACCTAAGTCATTTTCGGGATCTTACATAATCCTTAAGACTTCCTAAGCTTAGATCATGTCAAACATATCAAGAAACTTCCCTAACTAGAGTCATTCTCAAGACTTCCATATATAAGACATGAAGAGATCATCCCCTATGCCCTCTTCACACTTTAACTAAGGAATCCTTAAGTCACTTTAGATTAGGTACTCATCATTTACATACTTTATATCATTAAGTCATTAGTTCATTAGTTCATTTAAGAGACATACATCACATAAATTCCATTCAAGAAATGGTCTTAGAGAAGACCTAGGGACTCCTACTAACATCTTCAAAGCCTATTGTGCAATGTCTAGATAGCGTCCCATACAACCACCTAAACTTCATAGAACTTCTCTAATGCTAATAGATATCCCATATGATGAGAATAGGCAATAACCGACATAGACCATGGTAGCAAAGAATGGAATGCGGAGTGATATCCTACTCCGATGAGGTTGTTCTACTTGCCAATGGTAGAACTTAGACACATTCCATGTAGGCACATGGTAAAGGAAATATGAAGGGCTTCTTTGCATTCTAGTCTCATTCTTTAACTAGAACTACTTCCATTACCATACTCACTCGGTTCTAGCCTTTGTTCTCATAGATTAATTCACATTAAGGTTCATACAAAGGGGTCCCATATCAAGTTCATCACCCAATTACATTTACCCTACCAAAGCAAGGTCCTCTAGGGCTATCTCACTATGGAGACAAGAAGCTCATCATGACTTTCCTAAGGATTGATATGATGCCGTTCCAGCCAATCAACTTTAAGTCCATTATTCATTACATGAAGGATACCATTACGACTTTCGACTTCAAGTTTCATAACTTTACCACTAGGTTCAAGGTTTCACATAAAAAACCCTCTTATCATCATTCAAGGTCTCACTTAACATTCATTCATTTATGACTAAGACTCCTTAAGTTTCTATGTCAAGACATCACATATTCATATTGATACAAGCATCAAGTAAGGGACACAAGTCTACCTAATATAGACACAACATACTTCATTTTATTCATATTACTTAACATTCTTTACGTACTTAGGAATGATCCTTAACATTATTTAGTCAACCTATTCATTACCTTAACATCATCAACATAACCATTATAGACTCATATAGCCAAATTAGAAACAACCATGTATCAACTCTAAGACTACACACTTAACACATAGTCAACATGATTACCTAGATAGTATCAATAGAATAGCACATACTTTTACATATAGGTAGATATGATCATAAATCACATAATAAACTACACAAATAGCCATATAACTTCAAGTAGTTGTCGACAAGGTCATGATCATCAATATACTTAAAATAACGCCAACAAAGCCACATCAATTCACATAACACCGCAACATAAGTGGACCAAACCAATCATAACATAATTGAAGTCTAATTAACATTAATCAAAAGGAATTAGGGCAGCGTACCACCTCTTCATCCTCAACACTTCAAGACACTACCAAATCATCTAATTCAACATCATAAGCCGTTACCCATGGCCATGAACACCATTCAAAACATAAACTATAATACTCAATGAAATCTAAACCAATTCAACATAGATTCAACAATCTGAGAACAATTAGATAACAATTGAATACGATTCTTACATCATTAGAAAGCCCATAAGAAACTGCACATTAATTCATAAACATTAGACCAATATCAAGTAACCCATAAATTAGTCAAAAACTAGGGTTCATCAATTAAATGGATTCATAGGTTAATTGAGTTAAAATCACCTTAATAACCACAATTCAAACAATAAACAATGATTAAAAACCTTTAATGCAAGAACCCATGGTAGATCATGAAATAGGTCAATTCAACATTAGAAAACTTTAGAAAACATCTTTGAAAGTTGGGCTCCTTGATGAAAAGAGTTTCAAGGATCAAAATCCATACCTCAACAATGCTAATTCTTCACTTTGATGAAGAATCTCCACTCAAATCACCAATCCAAGCTCTTTTTTGAGTTTTAGCTTTAATAAAGTCTTGGGGAATTTCTATGATATTTTAATGTTTTGATTTTCTAGATTGAAATCTTCTAAGTGTTAATGACGTAGAAACACATCTAAAATACCCAAAAGACACTTAGTGAACCGCCAAACTCTATATTTGTCAGTGGGGTGAAATTACAAGTTCACCCATTAACTTGGCAGTGAACCTGCGCAGGACCAGCACCATCGAAGGTTGGCAGTCGACGGACCATTTGTCCACAAACGGACCGTCCTGTCCTCCCATCGTTTGGTTCAGAGGCTGGACATGGTCCTAATCCATTCCCAGCCTAAGTCCCTACCCACGTCATCGTTGACGGACCATCCATGACCTACGGACCTTCCCACTGTCCGTGGTCTGTAACTAAGGTTCTGCCCATCGACGGGGCGTAGGTCCACACACGGGTCGTGCTAGCCTCTATCGATGGGTTCAAAGACTTGGAACTGGTATCTTAGCCCCCCAGTCTAAGTACCAAACCACGCCCATCACCTACAGGCTGTATACCAGCCCACTGGTCGTCGATTGCCATCCGTAGGTGAGACTGCCTTGGGCAGTTTTGGCCACCAACATGGGTCCTCCTCAAGGACCCTTGGTTGGTCCTTGGGGATGTTTTCCTGGACGTTTCCAACCCAAAGATGACCGTATACAAGTTTAGTACCTCTCACATAGATTTCATTCAAAACGAACATGTAAAACTCGAAGAAACATGCCTAGACATAGAAGATCATTTCAAGGCACATCTTTCGAATGCCATGGACGTTCTTGAGTGTTTTACCTCCAAACTTCTCGAAAGTTGACACACTGCCTATATATATTATACTAACTCATTTAAGGACCATAAAACCACATGATACACACCTAAACACATAGGCCCCCGTATGAGGCACTTAGGTGACTTAGTCGTCGAAGGTCTTGGTCGACCCTTGACATTTGACTTCCAATGAACCCAATACTTTAGACATTACCTCAATACAACATAATAGACAATATTTAGGACCTTATACAACCTTGACAACAATGTTAGGCTCTATTTCACCTATGTTATTTTTGGGACCTTACATAGTACATTAGGGACACGACCCCTAAAACATAATACATAACTATACAATATTTAAACACTTCACAGTAAAGACATAAGTAGGAGATCCTTGAACTTAAGGATTCCTTTCATTGAGCTTGGGAATCATATATCAAGCTCTTCACCATTAAAGATATACTTTAATCATCCATAACCTACACTTTGTGTAAAAAGTAGAGAAGAATGAGATTAGTACAAGAATGCACTAAGTATGGAAACCATGCAAAAACATGCATTTAAAAGGGACATTTTCTTGAAATCATACTTAATGCTTTTTGAGTAAATATTTATGAAACCTTTATTCAATATCATTTATATCATTCACATACTTCATATAAACATATTCAAAGGCCAAACATTTCATAAGATCACCTATAGAATTTATTACAATTTCAAGTCACATTACAGTGAGCTATTCCTACTTTATGAACATTCCTTTATTTTATTCATTAACCTCCCAAGTAACCCTCTGTTGATACTTGGTGAAATGCATCACCTTAAGGCCACAAGGAAACCATATATACCATCTACACAAGGTAACACATACCATCATAGAAGTATAGTACAACATAGGCATATTTAAGCCAATACCATAGGACCATTACAGTAAGCTACATTCGACTTGCACATATACCAATTTAACTTTACATCAATGCATTATAAGACCTTACTCATAATCTTACTCTAATCCTACTAGTGCAATGTATATGTGAAGCCCCATAACCTCGCACATACTTAGTAAACCTATCATAAGACCACAAGCCTTACCATCCAATTCATACATCAACAAGTAAGTGAAGACAACTTCATTCATGTCAATACAACACCTTCATCATATAGTAATTTAGAGCAACATATTGCATATAAGGATAAGATCACATCATATAGACTCATAACTTTCACATCTTCATGACAAGTAGATAAATACTACCATACCATACATAAAGACATATTCATAGACACATGCATTAGAACACCTTCCTAGGACTTCCTAAGAAGCTACTTGTGCAATGTCTAGGTGGGTTCATTACTTCCACCTATCCTAAGTAACCTCCCTTAAGTCATCCTAGTGAGGATCCTAGTCATTTACTTCCATTGTCCATTTTACTTTAGGGAAACTATAGCCTTAACCGACACTAAGACCATGGGTGCTAAACATGGAATTTGGTGTCATCCCCTCACACCAAAAAAGGGCATCTTACTTGCCAAAGTAAGACATACATCAGGCTAGCATATTAGGTGATATCACTTCCTAGATTCTATGTAGCAAGCATAGTTTATTGAACTTGGGGCTATCATGGAAACATCACTCTACACCCTTTTTGGGTCATGAGGCTATCCACCCCATGAGATTTATGGTAGACCTACCTTTCCACATTGGAAAGGTACACACACTCATATACAAGTTCATTCAGTGCTAAGCTAAGTTCCCTTTATTGAAAATTCCTTTATTATCATTTCTTTATTAAACATAGGTTTAGGAGAGTCATCCCCTCATATGCTTATTTCATAGGTCATAGATGAGAGTTCATCAACCTAATTCATGTGAGAAATCCTTTCACATGGACATAACATATGTATTAGAACTATCTAGTTAAGGATACACTTGAGAACATCTTTCAAGGCTCCTCTATTGACTAGATCATCATTCATGTGTGTGTGTAAACATATATGTGATCAAACCTTTCACATAACACATTAAGACCATACATGACCATACGTTCATATTCATGCACATAGAAACCAAACCTAGGAACTATCCTATCAAGGTACACATGAGCAATGTATAGACATGGTCCCATACCCTTTCCCATACTAGTACACCTATCAAGTCATCCTAGTTAAGGAAACCTATCATACTTCACATACATATACTTTACATGCATAGTACTAGACACTAGTGATTATGAGAACAACCTTTCATTAGACACTATGAACATTTACTACATTGTAAGCATGCATAATGTGTGAGTGTGTGTATACATTGGTCAACATTATTACATAATGGCTATCAACAACACATTGAGGCAGCCACCCTCTTAAGACCACAATACTCTTCCAAGCATAGACCATACAACACTCAATAGAATATGAGGCGAGACAATCTTCACATTATAATCAAGACTCCTAACTTTAGCTGTTTACACATTCACATAGGGTTACATGGATAGGGGTAATAAATCCTTAACACTTCATTAATGGTAGCACCTACACATGATCTTAGCATAATCATTTACATGCTCATAACAATAGTAACATAACCTAGATTCACAACTATAATAGAAGACTAGGCACAAGTTACACATAAGGTGATCATCATAATCACTCAATCATATATTCATCAATTTGCCTTAAAGTCCATGGTCAACACATATATAATGACACTAAAGTAAACACCGCCACCATAAGTAGACCATACCACACAAGGCCATACAAGGCTTCATCAACTACAATACTATAGGGAAAGTAGATGAGATAAGAATTCTTACCAATTTCTCACCCTTTGATCATCATTGATCAATACACCATATTTATCAACAATTCATATATAGGGAAGTAGCTATATGTACTTTAATCATAAAAGAAACCATGTACAAGTTGCTACAAAATCATGCTACCATCTAAGACAATACGTCACATATATGGTAGAAAGTAGAGAGTTATAGGTCATCAAGTAACTTCCCTAGTTTGGTTCATCAATCATCTTGTATCATTAATATTCATTTAAGGCAGTAGCTAAAGAAATCATAGCCTAGATGAGGTCCTACTACAGTTGCCAATAAGTTCGAGATCATTGTGAACATGATTCATACTAAGAATTCAGGGAAGAGGAAGTTACTTTGGTTAATCCTATTCAAACTATCATACATTGATCCATATCACATAATTCATCATCAATAGACATTTTAGACAGTATACCTAAGCATATTAACATACTCGAAATCCACTTTTATACAATTAAGGATCAACGTTACAGTGATCACACTTTACTACTTAATAGCTTTGGGGAAAATAGATCAATTCATGCCAATTCTTATTTAATTTGATCATAAGAGATTCCCATGCATAATTCATTCATGAGATTAACATAAAACAGTGGATACAAACAAATTAACATGATCCAAAGTCTTACAACAATTAACATGAAGCCAAACATACTGTGAATACATAGATCATAGACTAGTCATGTTAAATCCTTCATACATTTATCCACAAGGATCCTTCATCATCGATTCATCAATAATATATGTAAATAACAGTAGGTATAGACAATTCAACATAAGAGAATTGAAATTCAACTAACAACAAGCCATGATCACAAAGCCCATGCAAGGACTAAATCGATTTAGGAAAGGAACATGGGTTCATCATGTAATTGGATTAATATAACGTTAAAACCAATACATTAACATCAATTCATCATTATTTAATCATTAAAAATGCTTTTAGAAAGAATCCATGGCTAGATTGAAAGAGAGTTTGATCATGAAATCTCTTTGAAAACTTTGAGAAGAACTCTCCAAGTGAAAGGTCTCTTAGAGATGAAGGATAACCATACATTTTTATAGTTGAAAACCTCTAAAACATGGTGAAGAACCCATGAGAATCCAATCTACAAGCTGTTCTTGAGCTTCAACAACAATTGAGGTTTCTACAGAGAGTTGGTTTTGGAGGGAAGGTTCAATTTCGTGAGAAGGGATTGGGAATGGGTTGTTCACGTGTTTGATCCTTTAAATACACCCAAAAATAGGTAAATTAATCAATTAGAGTAATTTTAGGAAGTGGGGTGAATTTCCATTCACCACTTAAATAAAACAGTCGCTAGGAAGCAATTACAGGCCACCATCGACTGGCCGTCTGTGGCTTCCATCGATTGGACATTGCCTTTTTTTTTGGCTGAGACTTGCCAAGGGTAAGTTTTCATCTACTAGACCTCACTTACGGTCCGTTGGTCAACCAACTGACCGTCGTTTGGTTCAGTCGATTGACACTGCCAAGGCAGTGTCTCAACACAACTTCACATCATTTAAAACTCAATGCACACAAGCAAGCAAAAACTTTTATTCACTCACTTTTAAAGGCATTTAACACAAAGACTCTTATCATGTTCATAGGAGGATCATCCTTCTCCTAATCTTAACATGATCATTACACTTCAATTCATTAAGAGCTCATCTTGCAACCAACTTTAAGTCACACTTAGGCATATTCGACAACACTCAAGAACAAGTAGGAACTCATACTTCAATGCACATAGACTTGAGTTAATTGACTTAACAAAGATATTTATTAGTTAAACCTAGTTCTATGAGGTCATACTCAACCATACCATGCTTAGTTGTGTCCATGGAGGAATGTTTTTCTCTTCAACATACTTACATGTATCATGAGTTCACACCTAAGCAAATGCACAAGGTCTTCTTTACTCTAACATGTCAACTTTTTAAACCAAGACATGCTCATGTTTTCTAGTGAAGTCTAAAGGTAAGTCACACCAAGCACATAAAAACAAATAGGAAGCCATTTCACAAAATGTCAATTTTAGCGTAGTACTCACCTTCACAGTAAGCATCATTTGGGAAAAATAACACAAATCATAGGCACACACATGAATACTTAGCTAAACATGCTTTCACTTTTCAAGAGTGAGCCTACAATCAAGCTTTCAAAACCATACAAGCCACATAATTTCCAAGAGATTCAACATATTTCATTTAAAAGAGACTCAATTTCTCATTATAAGGCCAAACCTTACATATCAAAAGTGACTAAAACCAAGTTTCTTACCTTATCTCATGAAGTTAAATTCACAATTAGCATATTAAGATGCAATTCAACATGAGAAAACATGGATTTTTATCAAAATTTCCCTTCATGCACTTTGGAATCTTTAAAAAATCCTTAATGTAATGTCAATAAATACATACCAAACATATTAAGTTCATGCAATTCATACTTTACGCAAGACTATATTCATGAACAAGCTTACTAAGAATTCATTAGTTTCAAGTTCAAGCAAAATAGAAGGACAAAGTAGAAATACCTATAACCCCACTATTCCATCACCATCCCCCACTTAGGGTAAACCCAATTTAAGAGCAACTTGACCCAAATGTAAGAGGATCTTAACTTAATACCCTTCATTTTCATCACTTAAAAGTGATTACCACTTTAAAAGAATTTACAGTAATTTAACATAGGAACACCAAGGTATTCTAAACCTTGTCATTTTTGTCAAATTATCCCCAATTATCATGTTAGGTCATACTATTTAACCACATAAGTTCTTCAACAATACAATAGACACCAAGGTCATACATCATTAGGGGTAGACAACAAGGGGACTTATCCGTAAGGACTCTTTCTTTTCTTTCAACATTAAATAAGAATATTACCCTCAATTCTAGGGGAAACATCAGTTCCACAACATGAAGGGACTCACAACAGAAAACTGGCAGCAAAGTCACTGACCCATCGACGGAGGCATCGATGGACCGTGGTCTCAACCACGTCCCGTCGATGGGGTTTCGTTGGTTGGTTCAGAGAACCCTAAACCTTCAGGCAAGTTGGATCCATTGACGAGACCCATCGACGGGCCGTTTCCTGGTCGACGGGCCATCGATTGGTCTGTCGTTTGGCCACTGCCTGGCAGTGTTGGTCTCCAAGTTGGGGTCATCCCTTAGAGCCCCTTTGAGGGTCCTATGTGGAGTCGTACCCGGACGTTTCCAACCCTAATATGTTCGTATACAATTTTAGGACCTAACACATTAGTTTCATCCAAAACAAACACGTAAAACTCGACGAAACATATATAGACACACAAGGTCATTTCAAGGAACACCTTTCGAACGTCATAGACGTTCTTGAGCGTTTGACCTCCAAACTTCACGAAACATGACACACTAACTTTGTACACCATATAAACTCAATTAAGGATCATATAAGCTAATACATCACACATAAACACATAAACCACATATGAGGCACTTAGGTGACTTAGTCGTCGAACATCTTGGTCGTCCCTTGACGTTTGACTTCCAATGCACCTAAACTCTTAGCCACAGCCTCAATAACAATTTATAGAAAATTTAGGAACTTAGACCACCATTACAACCACGTTAGGCTCTAGCTTCACCTAAGTCATTTTCGGGATCTTACATTCTCCCCCACTTGGACAACATTCATCCTCGAATGACACTTGCCACTCTCCGAACACTTCCAAGACTACTGATTAATTAGAAACTCATGACCATTCCACATAACAGACAATCAAGGAGAAAACATCCATTTCGCACAAGCAAGAGATTTATAACACAACAAGAAACTAGATTACATTCTATAACTCATCATGCTATAAAACTCACATGCTTCACTCCAAATAGCAAAAACTCATTTTATATTCATTATCATACTTATACACATCAGTTCTAACCACATTACAATAATTTTAGACCAAAGAATCAATTAGTCAATTTTTTAAAATCTTCACAGTGAACAAGCAGAATCTTCAGTGATTTGAGCAACTTTTTAAAAAATGCAACTTTTAGGCAATTTCATGATATAGACATGTTAATATGCGAAGTAACAACATATAAACACCTTTTACAACATGATCATGCCTTCATAAAATACATAATGCAAGTAGTTAATGAAATTCAATTTCAACCAAGCATGTAAATCATAAGGAGAATGTTTGGAACTCATTTTCCACAAAAGACTCCTACACAAATCAAGTTACTAAGAACTCTTTGTTTTAGGATTGAATATACACATAACGAAAGGTTAAGGGTACCTCACTCCCAAATCAACCATATTCTACACCATACTCCCCCACTTAAGAGAAACCCATTCTAAGGTCAACTTAATATCTACCTCAAGGAACTCCCTCAAGGCACCTTAAACCTTACTAATACATTCTCACCCAAAGTCTAGCTCATGAAAACTAAATACTCTCAAGGGTTCAACCATCTAGCCTTTACATCCCCTTTACTAGGTGAAACTTACCATTACTCTTTCAAATCTCTTCACTCCCTTCTATGGTTGGGTCTCAACCAACTTCAAACCACCTCAACAACCACTCCTTCACATTTCTAACTCTATACCTTACCATTCTTGAAACTATACTACCTTTCAAAGGCAACCACACCAACCTAGGATCATCAACACCATCTTTCACACCTCATCTAGCAAGCCACATCTCATCTTTTTCTCTCACTCAACCCAAACTTCATAAAGTCACACTCACAAGACTAAACACATAAGGGAGACAAGGGAAAGACACCATATACAAGTCTCTTAGGCACGATTAGATGAATGAAGAAGTGAAACTTTTCCTAGCACCCAATAGCCTCCTATTTATAATGTGGCGCGCTTCACATTATTAACAAGACTCTATTAGATGTGGTTCATGAGACAACCACGACACTCCCAAATCTTATGCTCTGATACCAAGTTTGTTACATCCCACAAGAACACCCTAGAAGTTAGAGTATCCTTGTGATGTCACATGGCAAATGAGACTTCAAGAAGTCTCATCTAAGCCTCTCGTATCATTCATTGCATAATAACATACAAAATTGAGTAAGAATTTAAAAGTTTCTTCACACACGAAGAACTCTTTTCATAAACAATACACAAGCGAAAGAATTTCATTTAAAACATTAAACCTTTACAATAACCCCTTGAACCATCTAAACTTTAGAGTATACAACACTTGGGACTAAGCCCATACAAGACATAAAGTAAAGACTTAAGACATAAACTAATATGTGGATATTGTCCTCTAATCGATGAGGACTCACCAATATTTCATCTTCAACCTTAGAAACCTATCCATCCTCCATGGCACATCAAGACTTCCAATTCCCTACACTTTAGTCAAAAACTAAAAGAAGGGGTTAGCACATTAGATGTACTAAGTATGGAAGTCATGCAAAAACCATGAAAAAGGGACATTAAGTAATAACATGATTTTCATGAATTTTTTATTTAAACATCATACTTTAAATATAAGAACAACATTTAACAACTTATAATCGCATAAGAAATCATTTAAGCAATTATAAAAATTTAAGAATCAACATTACAGTAAGTCGATTCACTGTTACAGTGAATTACTTCACTCTACAGTGAATTCGCCTTCCATCAATTTAGACACCTTATAGCATGTAATCTTTTACTCAAGGCTATCCTAAGAATCACTTAAGTCACACAAAGAGAGACCGCTCATACACCCTCTCTAGATGTGCCTAAACGACCCTCAAGATTGCTTATAATGAGTCACATACACACTTTAAAAGTACCATAACATCAAGATAGGATTCTTCTACCAAAGATGATTCTATGTCTCACTTGAGTGATTTGTGAAGCGACCGCCCATACAATCCCTTGCACACACACTCAAGAGATCCAATAGACTCCCAAGGATAGAATCGTTCTCACTAAATACACCAACACATAGATGATATGACATTCTCCTTCCAAAGGCTATCAAAAGACCTACTCAAGTAAATCAAGAAGATAACGTCCATGATTGACTCTTCAAGATTACCTAAATTGTCCTTAAGACTACCTAAGGCTTAGATCATGTCTACAACAATAAACAGCTTCCCTAACTAGAGTCATTCTTAAGACTTATCTAGGTAAGATAAGAAGTGACCATTCCTATGCTCCCTTCGCACCTTAACTAGACAACCCTTAACTACTCTAGATAAGTACTACTTCATTTAACATAATTCCTTAACTTAAATCATAACATCCATTAGTTCATTTAAGATACATTCATCACATAAGGACATTCAAGTAATGGTCTTGAAAAAGACCTAGGGACTCTCACTAACATCTTCAAAGCCTATTGTGCAATGTCTAGATAGTGTCCCATACCACCACCTAAACTTCATAGAACTTCTCTAATGCTAGTAAGTATCCCATATGATGAGACTAGGCAATAACCGACATAGACCATGGTAGCAAAGCATGGAATCCGGAGTTGTTACCTACTTCGATGGAGGGTGTTCTACTTGCCAATGGTAGAACATAGACACATTCCATGTAGGCACATGGTTAAGGAATATGAAGAACATGCTTTGTATTCTAGTCTAATTATTTAACTAGAACTACTTCCCTTGTCATACTCACTCGGTGCTAGCCTTCATTCTCATAGATTAATTCACATTAAGGTTCAGACAAGTGGGTCCCATATCATGTTCATGACCCAATTACATTTACCCTAACAAAGCAAGGTCCACTAGGGCTATCTCACTATGGCGACAAAAATCTCATCATGACTTTCCTAAGGTATGATATGATGTCGTTCCAGCCAATCAACCTTAAGTCCATCATTCATTAGATGAAGGATACCATTATGGCTTTCGACTTCAAGTTTCATAACCTTACCACTAGGTTCAAGGTTTCACATAAAGGACCTTCTTGCCATCATTCAAGGTCTTACCGAACATTCATACATTCAAGACTAAAAATCTTTAGTTCCCAAATCAAGATATGACATATTCATATTCATATAAGTATCAAGTAAGGGACACAAGTCTACTTAAACAAGACACAACATACTACACTTTAGTCATATAACATAACATTCTTTAGACACTTAGGAATGACCCTTAACATCATCTAGTCAACCTAGCCATTACATTAACATCATCAACATAACCATTATAGACTCATATAGCCAAGTTAGGGACAACCATGTAATAACTCTAGGACTACACATATAAGTACATAGTCATAGTATAACATGATCACCTAATAACTTCAATAAGAGAACACATACTTTCACATTACTTCACAAATAGGTAGAGATGATCATACTTCACATAATCAACTACACAAATCAACATAATATTTCAAGTAGTGCCGACAAGGCCATGATCATCATAATACTTAAAATAACACTGACAAGGCCACATCAATACACATAACACCGCCACCATAAGTGGACCATACAAATCACACATGATCCAAGAACTAAATTACAATAGCTATATATAATAATAATAAAGGAGTTAGGGCAGAATACCACCCACTTGAACTCACCACTTAAATCCCAAGCTAAATCATCCAAATCAATACCATAAGGCCCTTACCCATGGCCATGAACATCAACTCAAAGTATAAATCATAATACTCAATGAATCTAAGTCAATTCAATATAGATTTACCAATCTGAGACCAATTAGATATCAATTGAATATAATTCTTACATCATTAGAAAGCCCATAGAAATCTACACTAGAATCTATAAGCATTAAGTTCATATCAATTCAATAGGCTTAACATGCAATAGATCTAAGAGTATTCATTACTCAATTAATCAAATTGAAACAGCCTATACATCATACATACATAATCTATACATGAATCAAAAGCCCATAACAATCTATACATGAATTCATAAATCTCAAAGCATAATCAATTCACTCATATTTTAGTGAAAATTAGAGAATTGATAAGATCAAGGGTTCATGGAGAATTTCATTGAAAAACATCACTTAAACATCAATAACATCATATCTTAACGTTTGAAAATCTTTCATACAAGAACCCAAGACTTAGAGTAGAAATTGGACTTTTTCATCTTTTTGAAATCCTTTGAAACTCATCTTTGAAATTGGATCTAAGGTGATAGAAAGCCTTAGATGAAGAAATCACATATCTTATATGAAAAACCCAATGCTAATTGAATAAGAAACTCCATTTAAGACCCATCTTCAAGCTTCATCTTCACCTTGAACTCTCATAGAGGTTTTTGGAATAACTTTTGTAGGGAATATGTTTTGATCTTAGTGTTAGGGTTTAATTGAGAGTTTAATGACTTATATACTCTTAAAATACTCATGAACACTCAAAACAACCATCTATATACTTTTAGGGGAATGGGGTGAATTTACAACTTCACCCCTCAAGTTAACAGAAAACTGGCAACAAAGTCACTGACCTATCGACGGACGCATCGATGGACCGTGGTCTCATACACGTCCCGTAGATGGGGTATTATTGGTTGGTTCAGAGTACCCTCAACCTGCAGGCAATTTGGATCCATCGACCAGACCCATCGACGGGCCGTTGCCTTGTCGACGGGACGTCGATTGGTCATTCGTTTGGCCACTGCCTTGCAGTATTGGTCTCCAAGTTGGGGTCCTCCCTTAGGGCCCCTTTGAGGGTCCTATGTGGAGTCTTACCCAGACGTTTCCAACCCTAATATGTTTGTATACGAGTTCAGGACCTACCACATAAGTTTCATCCAAAACGAACACATAAAATTCGACGAAACATACATAGACACACAAGGTCATTTCAAGGAACATCTTTCGAACGTCATAGATGTTCTTGAGCGTTTGACCTCCAAACATCACGAAACTTGACACACTAACTTTATAGACCATATAAACTCAATTAAGGATCATATAAGCTCATGCATCACACATAAACACATAAAACCACATATGAGACACTTAGGTGACTTAGTCATCGAACGTCTTGGTCGTCCCTTGACGTTTGACTTCCAATGCACCTAAACTCTTAACTACTGCATCAATAATACTTTATATAACATTTTAGGACCTCAGACCACCATGACAACCATTTAGGCTCTAGCTTCACCTAAGTCATTTTCGGGA
Organism: Solanum lycopersicoides; assembly: GCA_022817965.1. NCBI lineage: Eukaryota > Viridiplantae > Streptophyta > Magnoliopsida > Solanales > Solanaceae > Solanum > Solanum lycopersicoides. The sequence goes on along the minus strand of CM040628.1, from coordinate 45,657,546 downwards.
TATTACATAATCCTTAAGACTTCCTAAGCTTAGATCATGTCAAACATATCAAGCAACTTCCCTAACTAGAGTCATTCTCAAGACTTCCATATATAAGACATGAAGAGATCATCCTCTATGCCCTCTTCACACTTTAACTAAGGAATCCTTAAGTCACTTTAGATTAGGTACTCATCATTTACATACTTTATATCATTAAGTCATTAGTTCATTTAAGAGATATACATCACATAAAGTCCATTCAAGTAATGGTCTTAGAGAAGACCTAGGGACTCTTACTAACATCTTCAAAGCCTATTGTGCAATGTCTAGATAACGTCCCATACAACCACCTAAACTTCATAGAACTTCTCTAATGCTAATAGGTATCCCATATGATTAGAATAGGCAATAACCGACATAAACCATGGTAGCAAAGCATGGAATCCGGAGTTCTATCCTACTCCGATGAGGTAGTTCTACTTGCCAATGGTAGAACTTAGACACATCCCACGTAGGCACATGGTTAAGGAAATATGAAGGGCATCTTTGTATTCTAGTCTCATTCTTTAACTAGAACTACTTCCCTTACCATACTCACTCGGTGCTAGCCTTCGTTCTCATAGATTAATTCACATTAAGGTTCATACAAAAGGGTCCCATATCAAGTTCATCACCCAATTACATTTACCCTACCAAAGCAAAGTCCTCTAGGGCTATTTCACTATGGAGACAAGAAGCTCATCATGACTTTCCTAAGGATTGATATGATGTCGTTCCAGCCAATCAACTTTAAGTCCATTATTCATTACATGAAGGATACCATTACGACTTTCGACTTCAAGTTTCATAACCTTACCACTAGGTTTCAAGGTTTCACATAAAGGACCCTCTTATCATCATTCAAGGTCTCACTTAACATTCATTCATTTATAACTAAGACTCCTTAAGTTTCTATGTCAAGACATCACATATTCATATTGATACAAGCATCAACTAAGGGACACAAGTCTACCTAAACAAGACACAACATACTTGATTTTATTCATATTACTTAACATTCTTTAGACACTTAGGAATGACCCTTAACATTATTTAATTAACCTATTCATTACCTTAACATCATCAACATAACCATTATAGACTCATATATCCAAATTAGGAAAAACCATGTATCAACTCTAAGACTACACACTTAACACATAGTCATAGCATAACATGATTACCTAGATAGTATCAATAGAATAGCACATACATTCACATATAGGTAGATATGATCATACATTACATAATCAACTACACAAATAGCCATATAACTTCAAGTAGTTGCCGACAAGGCCATGATCATTAATATACTTAAACTAACGCCGACAAGGCCACATCAATTCACATAACACCGCCACCATAAGTGGACCAAGCCAATCATAACATAATTGAAGTCTAATTAACATTAAAATAAAGGAAATAGGGCAGAGTACCACCTCTTCATCCTCAACACTTCAAGCCAATACCAAATCACCCAATTCAATATTGTAGTCTTAAAAACTCTTTCATATAGAAGTAATAGGAAATTCTAAGTCTCAAATCATCATCTTAAGACACAAGAATACTTGGGACATGGACCACACGAAAAATAAAACATACTACTATATAGTCTATTACAATACTTCATAACGAAACATAAAATGACATATATGCCCTCGAGTCAAGTGAGGACATACTTCAACTTCTCTTGAACGATCTTCTAAATCCAAATCTTCTTCCCAAATGATCCTCACCTACCAACAACTATATAGATAGATAAAAGCATGGAATTATTACAACCACATGTACTAAGTATGACATTATGCATAAAAATCATGAAAACGGACATTTATTGGAAATATGCATCTTATCATTTAAATATCATAATTTCATCATAAGAACAACATTTATCCACTTAGAATCACATAATAAATCATTAAAACCAAACATCATATTTTTAGAACCCACCTTACAGTGAGCTCAATTCACTGTACAGTGAAGTACCTCATTGTTATAGTGAATTCCTCTACTTTCATACTAAGCAATTTCTAGCATATAATCTTCTCACTAAAGCCATCCTAAGATTCACTTAAGTCATACAAAGAGAAACCGCCCGTACACCCTCTCTAGATGCGCCTAAACGATCCTCAAGATTACTCATAATGAGACACATACACACCTACAATACATCAACATACAAGACATACATAATATGACAATCTCCCCAACAAAGGCTATAAAAAGACTTACTTAAGTACTCCTAGAAGAGAACGCCCATACACCCTCTTCAAGGCTAACTAAATAATCCTTAAGACTTCCTAAGTTTAGATCATGTCAAACATATCAAGCAACTTCCCTAACTAGAGTCATTCTCAAGACTTCCATAGATAAGACATGAAGAGATCATCCTCTATGCCCTCTTCACACTTTAACTAAGGAATCCTTAAGTCACTTTAGATTAGGTACTCATCATTTACATACTTTATATCATTAAGTCATTAGTTCATTAGTTCATTTAAGAGATATACATCACATAAAGGACATTCAAGTAATGGTCTTAGAGAAGACCTAAGGACTCTTACTAACATCTTCAAAGCCTATTGTGCAATGTCTAGATAGCGTCCCATACGACCACCTAAGCTTTATAGAACTTCTCTAATGATAATAGGTATCCCATATGATTAGAATAGTCAATAACCGACATAGACCATGGTAACAAAGCATGTAATCGGAGTTCTATCCTACTCCGATGAGGTTGTTCTACTTGCCAATGGTAGAACTTAGACAGATCCCATGTAGGCACATGGTTAAGGAAATTTGAAGGGCTTCTTTGTATTCTAGTCTCATTCTTTAACTGGAACTACTTCCCTTACCATACTCACTCGGTGCTAGCCTTCGTTCTCATAGATTAATTCACATTAAGGTTCATACAAAGGGGTCCCATATCAAGTTCATGACCCAATTACATTTACCCTACCAAAGAAAGGTCCTCTAGGGCTATCTTACTATGGGACAAGAAGCTCATCATGACTCTCCTAAGGATATCTCACTATGGGGACAAAAAGCTCATCATGACTCTCCTAAGGATTGATATGATGCCGTTCCAGCAATCAACCTTAAGTCCATGACTCATTACATGAAGGATACCATTATAACTTTCGACTTGAAGTTTCATAACCTTACCACTAGGTTCAAAGTTTCACATAAAGGGACCTCTTATCATCATTCAAGGTCTCACTTAACATTCATTCATTCATTTATGACTAAGACTCCTTAAGTTCCTAAGTCAAGACATCGCATATTCATATTCATACAAGCATCAAGTAAGGGACACAATTCTACCTAATATAGACACAACATACTTCATTTTATTCATATTACTTAACATTCTTTACGCACTTAGGAATACCCTTAACATTATTTAGTCAACCTATTCATTACCTTAACATCATAAACATAACCATTATAGACTCATATAGCCAAATTAGAAACAACCATGTATATACTCTAAGACTACACACTTAACACATAGTCATAGCATAACATGATTACCTAGATAGTATCAATAGAATAGCACATACTTTCGCATATAGGTAGATATGATCATAAATCACATAATAAACTACACAAATAGCCATATAACTTCAAGTAGTTGTCGACAAGGCCATGATCATCAATATACTTAAAATAACGCCAACAAAGCCACATCAATTCACATAACACCGCCACCATAAGTGGACCAAACCAATCATAACATAATTGAAGTCTAATTAAAATTAATAAAAAGGAATTAGGGCAGCGTACCACCTCTTCATCCTTAAAACTTCAATCCAATACCGTTTGATCTAATTCAACATCATAAGGCCCTTACCTATGTCCATGAACACCAATTCAATACATAAACTATAATACTCAATGAAATGTAAACCAATTCAACATAGATTCAAAAATCTAAGATCAATTAGATAACAATTGAATACAATTCTTACATCATTAGAAGCCCATAAGAAACTACAAATTAATTCATAAACATTAGACCAATATCAAGTAACCCATAAATTGGTCAAAAACTAGGGTTCATCAATTACATGGGTTCATAGGTTAATTGAGTTAAAATCACCTTAATAACCACAATTCAATCACTAAACAATGATTAAGAACCTTTAATGCAAGAACCCATGGTAGATCATGAAATAGGTCAATTCAACTTTAGAAAACTTTAGAAAACATTTTGAAAGTTGGGCTCCTTGATGAAACGAGTTTCAAGGATCAAAAGCCATACCTCAACAATGCTAATTCTTCACTTTGATGAATAATCTCCACTGAAATCACCAATCCAAGCTCTTCCTTGAGTTTTAGCTTTAATGGAGTCTTTGGGAATTTCTAAGATATTTTGGGGTTTTGATTTTGAAGAATGAAATCTTCTAAGTGTTAATGACTTATAAACACATCTAAAATAGCCAAAAGACCCTTAGTGAACCTCCAGACTCTATATTTGGAAGAGGGGTGAAATTACAAGTTCACCCCTTAACTTGGCAGTGAACGTGCGCAGGGACCAGCACCATCGACGGTTGGCAGTCGACGGACCGTTTGTACACAAACGGACCATCTTGTCCTCCCATCGTTTGGTTCAGAGGATGGACATGGTCCTAATCCTTTCCCAGCCTATGTCGCTACCCACGGCACCATCGACGTACCGTCCATGACCTACAGACCTTTCTACTGTCCGTTGTCTGGAACTAAGGTTCTGCCCATCGACGGTTGCCCATCGACGGGGCGTAAGTCCACACACGGGTCGTACTGGCCTCCATCGATGGGTTCAGAGACTTGGAACTGGTAGATTAGCCCCCCAGTCTAAGTTCCAAACCATGACCATTACCTACGGGCTGTCGACCAGCCCACTGGCCGTCGATTGCCATCCGTAGGTGAGACTGCCTTGGGCAGTTTTGGCCACCAACATGGGTCCTCCTCAAGGACCCTTGGTTGGCCTTGGGGATGTTTTCCTGGACGTTTCCAACCCAATCATGACCGTATACAAGTTTAGGACTTCTCACATGAATTTCACTCAAAACGAACACGTAAAACTCAAAGAAACAAGCCTAGACATACAAGATCATTTCAAGGCACATCTTTCGAATGCCATGGACGTTGTTGAGTGTTTGACCTCCAAACTTCTCGAAAGTTGACACACTGCCTATATACATTATACTAACTCATTTAAGGACCATAAAACCACATGAGACACACTTAAACACATAGGCCCCCGTATGAGGCACTTAGGTGACTTAGTCGTCGAACGTCTTTGTCGACCCTTGACGTTTGACTTCGAATGCACCTAATACTTTAGACACTACCTCAATACAACATAATAGACCATATTTAGGACCTTAGACAAAATTTACAACAATGTTAGGCTCTAGTTCACCTATGTAATTTTCGGGACCTTACATTCCCCCCACTTGGACAACATTCGTCCTCGAATGACACTTGCCACTCTCCGAACAGTTCCAAGAATAGAGAATCAACTAACAGCACATAACCAAACCATATAAATCACAATCAAGGAGAAAAATATCAATTTCACATAGTCAAGAGATTCACAACACAACAAGAAACTAGAATACAATTCTATGACTCATTATGCTAAAGACTCACATGCTTCATTCCAACTAGCAAAAACTTATTTTATATTAATTATTATACTCATACACTCAGTTCTAACCACTTTTCAAAAATATTAGACCAAAGAATCAATTCGTCAAATTTTACAAATTTTCACAGTGAACAGTGTCATTGCTACAGTGATTTTAGGCCAACTTTTCAAAAATGCAATTTTAGGTAATTCATGATATAGACATGTAAATATGCACATCATGCACATGCGACAACTTCTAACACATCTATTTAGCCATAATCCCCCACTTAGAAGGAACTCATATCACTGAAAGAGAAAGACAAGGACTTACCAACATCATTATCACTCTCATCCGGCTTCTCACCTCTAGTCTGGAGGGCATAGAAACGCCTCTTTGTTGGAGCATCATCCTTTGGAACAATCAACTTTCTTACCCTCTTTTCCTCTAGAAGCAATTTTGGATAATCTCTCACTTTGTGCCCATCTTTTCCAAATCCAAAGCAAATAACGGTACCCACTAGACACTCACATAATGTTTCTTACTACAAGTGGCACATGTAGGTTTGCCATTGTGAGAACCACCTCCTTTCTCAAACTTCACCTTAGGAGCACTAGGTCCACCTTGAGTTTGAACCTTATTTTTGAACCTAGGTTGCACTTGGTCACTAGCACCAGTCCTTTTCAAGTTCCTTTACATCCTCCCAAGTTTAGACTCTTCAATTGATTGTGCATACACCATGAGTCTAGCCAATGTCATATCATCATGTAGCATAGTCGTACGACGTTCCTCCCTCACTAAGTTGGCTACACCCGTCACAAAGCGACTCATTTCATCCCTTAGATTAGATACTAGGGATGGTGCATATCTAGACAAAGTTGAGAATTTCAAAGAGTACTCTTCAACACTCATATTGCCTTGTTTGAAATTGATAAACTCTTCTACATTTACCTACCTCCTCTCACGGGGAAAGTACATACCAATAAATGCTTCTTTGAATTCTTCCCACTGAATAGGACCCGACTCCACCGGCCTATTATCCTTCCATTCAGTGTACCAAATTTGAGACACATCTTTCAATTGATATGAAGCCAACTCCGCCTTCTCCCTAGATGTAACCCCCATAACACTCAATACCTTGTACACACCATCAAGTAACTCTTGGGGATCTTCATCTACCTTAGAGCCAAGAAATATTGGAGGATTCAACATCACAAAGTCTCTCAACCTAGATGTCATAGTGCTCTCCACAACATTCACCCTAGGCACCATACTCAAATTTATTTGAGTAGTCACGGCTTGGTCTATTGCAACCAAAGCATCTCTAATCTCCCTATTAGACATCTCCGACACCTCATTACCTCCTTCCACATTAGGGGCATGATCACCTTGAGGAGGCAGTTGAGCACCTTGAACACCTTGGACACCTTGCCCTTCTTGAAGAACTTTCTCAACTTTCTCAACTTGAGGAGGAGATTTCTCATTCACCTTTCCCTCTTCCAACCTTCTAGCGGCCATCCTCCTAGTATTCATCTCCTTGAAACACAAGGAAACACATTTAGAAGGATACTCATAATATTACTCTACCGCACGACATAGGAGTAGAAAAGAAGGGAAACATTATCGTCCTATAGCCTCTCGCCCATAGATTTTTCGCGACTCACACCGATGGTCGAGACTCTACTAGACGTGACTTGATGAGACTTTTTGATTCCTAAGACTACTATCATAAACTATGATCTAATAACAAGCTTGTCACATCCCCAAACCACACCCTAGAAGTTAGGGTGCAATCTTGGATTGCGACCGGAGTACTCGACCTCTCGGAGGTCTCATACAAGCCTTTCATATCATTCATCGCATATATATAATAAAAAGTGGTGCAGAATTCAAACTTTTCATAAAACAATATCGTAGTCTTAAAAACTCTTTCATATAGAAGTAATAGGAAATGCTAAGTCTCAACTCATCATCTTAAGACACAAGAATACTTGGGACATGGACCACACGAAAAATAAAACATACTACTATATAGTCTATTACAATACTTCATAAACGAAACATAAAATGACATATATGCCCTCGAGTCAAGTGAGGACATACTTCAACTTCTCTTGAACGATCTTCTAAATCCAAATCTTCTTCCCAAATGCTCCTCACCTACCAACAACTATATAGATAGATAAAAGCATGGAATTAGTACAACCACATGTACTAAGTATGATATTATGCATAAAAATCATGAAAACGGACATTTATTGGAAATATGCATCTTATCATTTAAATATCATAATTTCATCATAAGAACAACATTTATCCACTTAGAATCACATAAGAAATCATTAAAACCAAACATCATATTTTTAGAACCCACCTTACAGTGAGCTCAATTCACTGTACAGTGAAGTACCTCATTGTTATAGTGAATTCCTCTACTTTCATACTAAGCAATTTCTAGCATATAATCTTCTCACTAAAGCCATCCTAAGATTCACTTTAGTCACACAAAGAGAAACCACCCATACACCCTCTCTAGATGCGCCTAAACGATCCTCAAGATTACTCATAATGAGACACATACACACCTACAATACATCAACATACAAGACATACATAATATGACAATCTCCCCAACAAAGGCTATAAAAAGACTTACTTAAGTACTCCTAGAAGAGAACGCCCATACACCCTATTCAAGGCTAACTAAATAATCCTTAAGACTTCCTAAGTTTAGATCATGTCAAACATATCAAGAAACTTCCCTAACTAGAGTCATTCTCAAGACTTCCATAGATGAGACATGAAGAGATCATCCTCTATGCCCTCTTCACACTTTAACTAAGGAATCCTTAAGTCACTTTAGATTAGGTACTCATCATTTACATACTTTATATCATTAAGTCATTAGTTCATTAGTTCATTTAAGAGACATACATCACATAAAGGACATTCAAGTAATGGTCTTAGAGAAGACCTAAGAACTCTTACTAACATCTTCAAAGCCTATTGTGCAATGTCTAGATAGCGTCCCATACCACCACCTAAACTTTATAGAACTTCTCTAATGCTAATAGGTATCCCATATGATTAGAATAGGCAATAACCGACATAGACCATGGTAACAAAGCATGGAATCCGCAGTTCTATCCTACTCCGATGAGGTTGTTCTACTTGCCAATGGTAGAACTTAGACACATCCCATGTAGGCACATGGTTAAGGAAATTTGAAGGGCTTCTTTGTATTCTAGTCTCATTCTTTAACTGGAACTACTTCCCTTACCATACTCAGTCGGTGCTAGCCTTCGTTCTCATAGATTAATTCACATTAAGGTTCATACAAAGGGGTCCCATATCAAGTTCATGACCCAATTACATTTACCCTACCAAAGAAAGGTCCTCTAGGGCTATCTCACCATGGGGACAAGAAGCTCATCATGACTCTCCTAAGGATTGATATGATGCCGTTCCAGCCAATCAACCTTAAGTCCATGATTCATTACATGAAGGATACCATTACAACTTTCGACTTGAAGTTTCATAACCTTACCACTAGGTTCAAAGTTTCACATAAAGGGCCCTCTTATCATCATTCAAGGTCTCACTTAACATTCATTCATTCATTTATGACTAAGACTCCTTAAGTTCCTAAGTCAAGACATCGCATATTCATATTCATACAAGCATCAAGTAAGGGACACAATTCTACCTAATATAGACACAACATACTTCATTTTATTCATATTACTTAAAATTCTTTACGCACTTAGGAATGACCCTTAAAATTATTTAGTCAACCTTTTCATTACCTTAACATCATAAACATAACCATTATAGACTCATATAGCCAAATTAGAAACAACCATGTATATACTCTAAGACTACACACTTAACACATAGTCATAGCATAACATGATTACCTAGATAGTATCAATAGAATAGCACATACTTTCGCATATAGGTAGATATGATCATAAATCACATAATAAACTACACAAATAGCCATATAACTTCAATTAGTTGTCGACAAGGCCATGATCATCAATATACTTAAAATAACGCCAACAAAGCCACATCAATTCACATAACACCGCCACCATAAGTGGACCAAACAATCATAACATAATTGAAGTCTAATTAACATTAATGAAAAGGAATTAGGGTAGCGTACCACCTCTTCATCCTCAACACTTCAAGCCAATACCAAATCATCTAATTCAACATCATAAGGCCCTTACCCATGGCCATGAACACCATTCAAAATATAAACTATAATACTCAATGAAATCTAAACCAATTCAACATAGATTCAACAATCTAAAAACAATTAGATAACAATTGAATACGATTCTTACATCATTAGAAAGCCGATAAGAAACTACACATTAATTCATAAACATTAGACCAATATCAAATAACCCATAAATTAGTCAAAAACTAGGGTTCATCAATTAAATGGATTCATAGGTTAATTGAGTTAAAATCACCTTAATAACCACAATTCAATCACTAAACAATGATTAAAAACCTTTAACGCAAGAACCCATGGTAGATCATGAAATAGGTCAATTCAACATTAGAAAACTTTAGAAAACATCTTTGAAAGTTGGGCTCCTTGATGAAAAGAGTTTCAAGGATCAAAATCCATACCTCAACAATGCTAATTCTTCACTTTGATGAAGAATCTCCACTCAAATCACCAATCCAAGCTCTTTTTTGAGTTTTAGCTTTAATAGAGTCTTGGGGAATTTCTATGGTATTTTAAGGTTTTGATTTTGAAGAATGAAATCTTCTAAGTGTTAATGACGTAGAAACACATCTAAAATACCCAAAAGACCCTTAGTGAACCGCCAAACTCAATATTTTTAAGTGGGGGTGAAATTACAAGTTCACCCCTTAAGTTGGCAGTGAACCTGCGCAGGGACCAGCACCATCGAAGGTTGGCAGTCGACGGACCATTTGTCCACAAACTGACCATCCTGTCCTCCCATCGTTTGGTTCAGAGGCTGGACATGGTCCTAATCCTTTCCCAGCCTATGTCCCTACCCACGGAACCGTCGACGGACCGTCCATGACCTACGGACCTTTCCACTGTCCGTGGTCTGGAACTAAGGTTCTGCCCATCGACGGGTCGTAGGTCCACACACGGGTCGTGCTGGCCTCCGTCGATGGGTTCAGAGACTTGGAACTGGTATCTTAGCCCCCCAGTCTAAGTACCAAACCATGCCCATTACCTACGGGCTATCGACCAGCCCACTGGCCGTCAATTGCCATCCGTAGGTGAGACTGCCTTGGGCAGTTTTGGCCACCAACATGGGTCCTCCTCAAGGACCCTTGGTTGGTCCTTGGGGATGTTTTCCTGGACGTTTCCAACCCAAACATGACCGTATACGAGTTTAGGACTTCTCACATGAATTTCACTCAAAACGAACACGTAAAACCCAAAGAAACAAGCCTAGACATACAAGATCATTTCAACGCACATCTTTCGAATGCCATGGACGTTGTTGAGTGTTTGACCTCCAAACTTCTCGAAAGTTGACACACTGCCTATATACATTATACTAACTCATTTAAGGACCATAAAACCACATGAGACACACTTAAACGCATAGGCCCCCGTATGAGGCACTTACGTGACTTAGTCGTCGAAGGTCTTGGTCGACCCTTGACGTTTGACTTCCAATGCACCCAATACTTTAGACACTACCTCAATACAACATAATAGACAATATTTAGGACCTTATACAACCTTGACAACAATGTTAGGCTCTAGTTCACCTATGTTATTTTTGGGACCTTACATAGTACATTAGGGACACGACCCCTAAAATATAATACATAACTATACAATATTTAAACACTTTACAGTAAAGACATAAGTAGGAGATCCTTGAACTTAAGGATTCCTTTCATTGAGCTTGGGAATCATCTATCAAGCTCTTCACCATTAAAGATATACTTTAATCATCCATAACCTACACTTTGTGTAAAAAGTAGAGAAGAATGAGATTAGTACAAGAATGCACTAAGTATGGAAACCATGCAAAAACATGCATTTAAAAGGGACATTTTCTTGAAATCATACTTAATGCCTTTTTGAGTAAATATTTATGAAACCTTTATTCAATATCATTTATATCATTTACATACTTCATATAAACATATTCAAAGGCCAAACATTTCATAAGATCACATATAGAATTTATTACAATTTCACGTCACATTACAGTGAGCTATTCCTACTTTACAATGAACATTCTTTTCTTTTATTCATTAACCTCCCAAGTAACCCTCTAGTGATACTTGGTGAAATGCATCACCTTAAGGCCACAAGGAAACCATACATACCATCTACACAAGGCAACACATACCATCATAGAAGTATAGTACAACATAGGCATATTTAAGCCAATACCATAGGACCATTACAGTAAGCTACATTCGACTTGCACATATACCAATTTAACTTTACATCAATGCATTATAAGACCTTACTCATAATCTTACTCTAATCCTACTAGTGCAATGTATATGTGAAGCCCCATAACCTCACACATACTTAGTAAACCTATCATAAGACCACAAGCCTTACCATCCAATTCATACATCAACAAGTAAGTGAAGACAACTTCATTCATGTCAATATAACACCTTCATCATATAGTAATTTAGACAAACATATTGCATATAATGATAAGATCACATCATATAGACTCATAACTTGCACATCTTCATGATAAGTAGACAAATACTACCATACCATGCATAAAGACATATTCATAGACACATGCATTAGAACACCTTCCTAGGACTTCCTAAGAAGCTACTTGTGCAATGTCTAGGTGGGTTCATTACTTCCACCTATCCTAAGTAACCTCCCTTAAGTCATCCTAGTGAGAATCCTAGTCATTTACTTCTATTGTCCATTTTACTTTAGGAAAACTATAGCATTAACCGACACTAAGACCATGGGTGCTAAACATGGAATTTGGTGTCATCCCCTCACACCAAAAAAGGGCATCTTACTTGCCAAAGTAAGACATACATCATGCTAGCATATTAGGTGATATCACTTGATAGATTCTATGTGGCAAGCATAGTTTATTGAACTTGGGGCTATCATGGAAACATCACTCTACACCCTTTTTGGGTCATGAGGCTATCCACCCCATGAGATTTATGGTAGACCTACCTTTCCACATTGGAAAGGTACACACACTCATATACAAGTTCACTCAGTGCTAAGCTAAGTTCCCTTTATTGAAAATTCCTTTATTATTATTTATTTATTAAACATAGGTTTAGGAGAGTCATCCCCTCATATGCTTAATTCATAGGTCATAGATGAGAGTTCATCAACCTAATTCATGTGAGAAATCCTTTCACATGGACATAACATATGTATTAGAACTATCTAGTTAAGGATACACTTGAGAACATCTTTCAAGGCTCCTCTATTGACTAGATAATCATTCATGTGTGTGTGTGTATACATATATGTGAGAAAACCTTTCACATAACACATTAAGACAACACATGACCATACATTCATATTCATGCACATAGAAACCAAACCTAGGAACTATCCTATTAAGGTACACATGAGCAATGTATAGACATGGTCCCATACCCTTGGCCATACTAGTACACCTATCAAGTCATTCTAGTTAAGGAAACCTATCATACTTCACATACATATACTTTACGTGCATAGTACTAGACACTAGTGATTATGAGAACAACCTTTCATTAGACACTATGAACATTCACTACATTGTAAGCACGCATAATGTGTGAGTGTGTGTATACATTGGTCAACATTATTACATAATGGCTATCAAAAACACATTGAGGCATCCACCCTCTTAAGACCACAATACTCTTCCAAGCATAGACCATAAAACACTCAACAGGATAGGAGGAGAGACAATCTTCACATTATAATCAAGACTCCTAACTTTAGCTGTTTACACATTCACATAGGGTTACATGGATAGGGGTAATAAATCCTTAACACTTCATTAATGGCAGCACCTACACATGATCTTAGCATAATCATTTACATGCTCATAACAATAGTAACATAACCTAGATTCACAACTATAATAGAAGACTAGGCACAAATTACACATAAGGTGATCATCATAATCACTCAATCATATATTCATCAATTTGACTTAAAGTCCATGGTCAACACATATATAATGACAATAAAGTAAACACCGCCACCATAAGTAGACCATACCACACAAGGCCATACAAGGCTTCATCAACTACAATACTATAAGGAAAGTAGATGAGATAAGAATTCTTACCAATTTCTCACCCTTTGATCATCATTGATCAATACACCTTATTTATCAACAATTCATATATAGGGAAGTATCTATATGTACTTTAATCATAAAATAAACCATGTACAAGTTGCTACAAAATCATGCTACCATCTAAAACAATACGTCACATATATGGTAGAAAGTAGAGAGCTATAGGTCATCAAGTAACTTCCCTAGTTTGGTTCATCAATCATCTTGTATCATTAATATTCATTTAAGGCAGTATCTAAAGAAATCATAGCCTAGATGAGGTCCTACTACAGTTGCCAATAAGTTCGAGATCATTGTGAACATGCTTCATACTAAGAATTCAGGGAAGAGGAAGTTACTTTGGTTAATCCTATTCAAACTATCATACATTGATCCATATCACATAATTCATCATCAATAGACATTTTAGACAGTATACCTAAGAATATTAACATACTCGAAATTCACTTTTATACAATTAAGGATCAACGTTACAGTAATCACACTTTACTACTTAATAGCTTAGGGGAAAATAGATCAATTCATGCCAATTCTTATTTAATTTGATCATAAGAGATTCCCATGCATAATTCATTCATGAGATTAACCTAAAATAGTGGATACAAACAAATTAACATGATCCAAAGTCTTACAACAATTAACATGAAGCCAAACATACTGTGAATACATAGATCATAGACTAGTCATGTTAAATCATTCATACATTTATCCACAAGGATCCTTCATCATCGATTCATCAATAATATATGTAAATAACAGTAGGTATAGACAATTCAACATAAGAGAATCGAAATTCAACCAACAACAAGCCATGATCACAAAGCCCATGCAAGGACTAAATCGATTTAGGAAAGGAACATGGGTTCATCATGTAATTGGATTAAAATCATGTTAAAACCAATACATTAACATCAATTCATCATTATTTAATCATTAAAAATGCTTTTAGAAAGAATCCAAGGCTAGATTGAAAGAGAGTTTGATCATGAAATCTCTTTGAAAACTTTGAGAAGAACTCTCCAAGTGAAAGGTCTCTTAGAGATGAAGGATCACCATACACTTGTATAGTTGAAAACCTCTAAAAATTGGTGAAGAACCCATGAGAATCCAATCTACAAGCTGTTCTTGAGCTTCAACAACAATTGAGGTTTCTAGAGAGAGTTGGTTTTGGAGGGAAGGTTCAATTTCGTGAGAAGGGATTGGGAATGGGTTGTTCACGTGTTTGATCCTTTAAATACACCCAAAAATAGGTAAATTAATCAATTAGAGTAATTTTAGGAAGTGGGGTGAATGGAAAATAAAACAGTCGCTAGGAAGCAATTACAGGCCACCATCGACGGACCACCATCGACTGGCCGTCTGTGGCTTCCGTCGATTAGACATTGGCTTTTCTTTTTGGCTGAGACTTGCCAAGGGTAAGTTTTCATCTACTAGACCTCACTTACGGTCCGTTATTCAACAACTGGCTGTCGTTTGGTTCAGTCGATTGACACTGCCAAGGCAGTGTCTCGACCAGCCTTGGGTCCTTCTTGTGGGCCCTTTTGCGGGTCCCTTTAGAAGTCATACCTGGACGTTTTCCACGTAAATAAAAACCTTAACACGTTTTATACCTGACACATAAGTTTCACCCAAAATAAATACTCGCAACTCGTCCAAACATGCAAGGCCCCATCAAGACACATAAGCATGTCTCAAGGCTATCTTTCAAATGTCTTGGACGTTCTTAGATGTTTGATCTCCAAACTTCACGAAACTTCATATAATGACTAAAAACATAATTATAACTCATTTTAAGACTTCATAAGCTCATTACATACACGTATACATACGCATAGACACATGAGGCACATAGGTGACTAGTCGTCGAACATCTTGGTCGTCCCTTGACATTCGACTTCCAAATCACCTCAAACTTTAAAAACTGCCTCAATACCATATTATAAGTCATTTTAGGACATTGTAAAATTAAGAAAAACATGTTAGGATCTAGAAACCCTAACTCATTTTGGGGGTCTTACACATAAGAGCCTATAATATGCATTCACTCAAAAGGATTTGAACCTCCGACAAAGAAGGCGGTTGAAACTCTTGAAGGATTACACCATGAGTGTTCTATACCATACCAAAAAATCCAAAGTTGTGGCTGATGCTCTACGTCGAAGTCTATGGGTAGTGTGGCTCATGTAGAAGAGGGTAGGAAAGTGCTAGTGAAGGATGTTCATAGATTGGCCCGGTTGGGTGTTCGTTTATAAGATTTCCAAAAGGGGGTTTCACGGTTCATCATGACTCTTAGTATTCCCTAGTGGTTGGGGTAAAGTCTAAGCAACATCATTATCCTCTATTGATGGAGTTAAAGGAATCAGTTCTTAGTAAGCTCAACGAGTCTTTCTCCAGGGGGATGGTGTACTTAGGTAACAAGGTAGGTTGTGTGTGGCGGATGTTTATGACTTGAGAAGACAAATTTTGGAAGAAGCCCATGGTTCCCGATATTCTATTCATCCGGGTACCATCAAAATGTATCGTGATCTTCAAGAGGTCTATTGGTGGAACAGTTTGAATAAGGATGTAGCGGACTTTGTGGTTAGGTGTCCAAATTGCCAACAAGTTAAGGCCGAGCATCAAAGGTTGTGAGGTCTAGCCCAAGTAGTGGATGTTTCTACTTGGAAGTGGGAAGATATTAAAGTGGACTTCGTTGATGGGTTGCCTCAAACCTGGAGGCAAAATGACTCAATTTGGGTTGTTGTTGATAGGTTGATGAAATTCGCTCACTTTATCCCCGTCAAGTCTACTTATTCGGTGGAGGATTACGCAAGAATATACGTCAATGAGATTGTGAGTCGTCATGCATGGGATCCCTTTGTCCATCATATCGGATAGAGGTGCACAATTTACTTTTCATTTTTGGAGGTCTTTTAAAAAATGGTTGGGTACACAAGTGAAGCTTAGCACCGATTTTCATCCTCAAACGGATGGTCAAGCAGAGAGTACCAATCAAAACCTAGAAGATATGTTAAGAGCTTGTGTGATAGATTTCAAAGGGAATTGGGACGATCACCTATCGTTGATTGAGTTCTCCTATAATAAGAGCTATCATTCGAGTATTTACATAGAACCTTTTCAATAACTCTATGGTAGACGATGTAGGGCTCCTCTGGTTAGTTTGAGGTTGGTGAGTCTTCCCTCCTTGGTCCCGAAATAATTTATGAAGCCTTATAAAAGGTTCGGATGATAAGGGATAGGTTGAAAACAACATATAGTCGAAAAAAATCCTATGCCGACAATAGTAGAAAAGACCTTTAATTTGAAGATGGTGACATGCTTTACTTGAAGATTTCACCTATGAAAGAGAGTATGAGATTCGGTAAGAAGGGGAAGTTGAGTCCCCGATATGTGGGTCCCTATGAAATATTGAAACAAGTCGGAAAGGCTGCATATGAGTGGGATTTACCTAGTGAACTAGCTTTGGTTCATCTGGTATTTCACGTCTCCATGCTTAAGAAGTGTATTGGTGACCCCGATTCCATTCTTCGTATCGAAGGGTTAGGTGTGGATGATGATATTTCCTATGAAGAGGTCCCGATAGAAATCCTTGATCGACAAGTTAATAAGTTGAGGAACTAAGAGGTGCGTTCGTAAAGGTTTCATGGAGAACCCACCTAGTTGAGAGATCAATATGGGAGGCCGAGGCCGAAATGAAGTCCCGATATCCTCATATTTTTCCTAATTAAGGTTAATGTCCCCATTCAATAATGAAAAAATATGACTATGTATGAATTTGACTTGTTCACTAATTATGTGCATATTTTGGTAAAGGTTTATGTCAAAATGGTTTTCATGAAAAAGGCTTTTGTGTTAACTTGCACTAATGTGAATTATATGTTTTTTCTTCTTTATATTTTTGGTCTTTTGGTGTTGTCTTGAGAAGAATAGCATTGTAACTCTTCGATGTCATTTGAGCTCATATTGTTATTGAAAAGGTAGTCCTCATAATATGTTATGAAAAGTTGAGCTCTTATATGTTGTCACTAGTGATTTGAGTTGCTATGTGTAGTGACATGTTTATCTGTGGAGTTTTGAAGTACTCCTATGAGTTGTGACTCATTATAATTATGTTCTTCTTGTTGTTGGTTGGGATGCTAGTCTTGAGTCTATCCTACCCCTATTAAAAGATTTTTGTGTCATTCGGGGATGAATGTTCCTAAGGAAGGGATAATGTCACACTCCGGAAGTTAAAATGATATTTATAGACCTATATTAATGTAATAAACTCAACTACAAAAAGGTTAGAGCCAAAACGTCAAAGAAAGATCTTGACGTCCGAAACCTAGCGAAATTGAAGTAGTAGATGTCCCTATGTTTGGTGAAAGTTTGGGAGTGTCATATGAAGTCTAAAACTTTTAAAAAGACTTTAAATACATATAATAAGGTATATAGGGTAAAAACGTCCAGTCACAACTCCCCAAGGACCACCCGAAGGGTCCTTGAGGATGACTAAAACATTGGAAAGCAAGCTGACAAAGCAGCATCCGTGCAGCCAAGATGTGAAGGAATCCACGCGTTGCACAACCAGCAGTTGGTAGGCAAAAAGTGCCTCACGGCGCGGGGCCTTCACGAGGCTCTCTGCCTCGACCCAGATTTCAGAAAAAATAATTGGAATTGCCCCCGCGACGCGCAGCCACTACCCAGATTCCTTTGAATCATTTTTAAGTCAATTTGACTTCATAAAAAAAAAAAAAAATTAAGTGAGGGGTATTTTGGGCAATTTAGGGGGTGACCATACATTGATTTAGAGTCACTTTTAAGTCATTTTTATCCATTCATATTGTCAAGACCCTCAAAATGATCTAAGGTGTCTAGAACCTCACATGTGTCTAAAATGGTTATTAACATGTTAATTAAGTGTTCTACAGTAGGTATGATTGATTTGAAGTCATTTGGAGGTCAAACATCCAACAAAGTCCAAGACGTTCGAAAGTTAGTCTTTAGACGCGCTAGTGTGTTCTAGTGTGTCTTTGTAGGTTTTATGTGTTTGTTGGTGCTCAAATTGATAGGATAGGACCCTAATATGTATATGATTGTATTTAGGGTCAAAAGGTCCGAGAAAGACCCCCCAAGCACGGCCCGAGGGGTCCTTGAGGAGGACCCAACGTTGGGCCGACAAGCTACCCAAGGCAGCAAGACTTTGTTTCTTGATGAAATAGGTCTGAGTCGCGGACTAGGGTTTCCGTTGGCCAATAGTTTGTTCCGCGTTGTGGACACAACGCAAACGCTACTTCCCCATGAATTAATTCTAAAAATCATGCGGGAACAACTCCTGTTGCGAACTGTTCCCCGGCGAAGATTTCTAAAATGAAAGTTAGGTTGACATGTCTTAAAATCCAAATAAGTATAGGTATGTTTTAAGTTATTTGGGAGGTGTCTCTAAACTGTTTTTAAGACACATTTAACCCCTTCCCAAGTCAAATACCCAACACCCAATATGAAAATCAAAAATCCCAAAACCTTCTTTCTATCCCCAAACCCCAAAACCTCCATTGGAGGCCAAAACTCAAGTTCAATCTAGGGGATGGATTTCCATGGTTTCTTATTCACTTTTCCATGGGTCTTCAATCAATAAGCTATGGTAATCTTTGATCCTTAGTTAATCTTCCATCTAAGGAGTTCAATTAATGATTTCAAATGTGATTCAAAGACCAAAATTCAAAATATTTCAATCTAGCCATGGGTTCATTGTCAAATTGATTTCAAAGTCATTCTAATGATGGATTTATGTTTAGCTACTGTTTTAATTATGAATTTCAATCCAATTTCACGAAGAACCCATAATCCTCCTTGTAACGACCCGCAAGTACCCCCTAGAATCAAGGGATAACCCTTGGATCGTCACAAGGCGTACTTCACCCTTTGGTCTTATACAAGACCTTTAACTATCGTTCATTACATAAGATATGAAAAGTAATGCGGAATTAAAACTTTTCACGACATTTAATATAAAAAGGAATTCTTTCATAAAAATTAAGAATATCTCATCGTCACAAGCCAACTTAAAGATACGACATAATATCTTAGGGACACGTCCCTTTACATTAAAAGAAATACATAATAAGTATTAATAACAAAAACTAAGAAACATAGACTATGTCCTCGAATATATAAGGACATACGAAGTCTTGAGAGAGTATATTCCCAAGCTTTGCCTTCTAGACTTCTCCTTGCTTCCAAACCTATACTTATAGAGTATAGAAAATGTATGGGGTTAATACAAACAATGTACTAAGTATGACATATGCAAAAACATGCAAAAGGGGACATTTTAGTATAAATATATTTTCATGCGAATCAAGTAAAACCTTCATGAATATAGGAAAAACAACATAAGAATCATCATTTAACACTTAGATAAGGACTTCCATAATTTTAACAAAAGGACCATTTTACAGTAAGCTCCCCAACATTACAGTGAGTTCATTTTAGCATTACAGTAAACTATCTTAATCCCAAAATAGTGAACTCCCAAAGTCAAGCCAAGAGGAAGTGAACTCATTTCCGTAGGAGTTTCCCTAGCTAAGGTTATCCTAAGACTCACCAAGGTAAGACATGAAGGAAATGCCCATACACCTCCTTCAATACACACCTAGGTGATCCCCAAGACTACCCATTCTAGGCTTACTCGGCTCGGGGAAACAAGTCCACACTCAATGACAACACATTAGAAGAACACTCAAACAACATACCAAGACTTCCCTTTCGGAATGCCTACTTAGTGAAATCAGTAGATGGCGTCCCATTCCACCACCTACCCTAAGTAGTACACTCTATTAGAAGACTTAGCTCATTCAATTCATATAAGAAACACCAAGACTCCCCTTTAGGAATTCCTACTTAGTGCAATGAGCAGATGACGTCTCATTCCACCACCTACCCTAAGTAGTACACTCTTTTAGAAGACTTAGCTCATTCATTCTTTTGCTGGGGTTATCTTAACTTACATAGACCATGGGAGCTAGACATGGAATCCCGATATTAACCCTTATCGGATGAGGGATCCTCACTTGCCTAGAGTAAGGTCATTCTCTTAGCTTTTACATGGCTTTCCCTATAGCTACACCTATGTGGGCGCATGGTAAAGGGATAAGGATATTTCTACTAAGTAACTCATTCTCTACTAACGAGGATTACTAATCTCAAGAGCTACATTGGAATACAACATCTCAACTCACGAAGTGTAACCACGCCTTCTTCATATCCTCTCGGTACTAAGCATACTCCCTACATATTATCAACATTATATACTATAGGTTAAGTATAACTAGTGAAAACCACATCTAAACTCAAGAAGGGCATTCATCCTTTAAAGTATCTTAGAAAGCTCTTAGGAAGTAGTGAGGTTGCTACTAAACACTTCATCTCAACTCACGAATAGTGTTCACCTAAAAACACCCCTTTTGACTTAGCTTCATTTATTCATTCAAGTGAGTGTGTGTACATGTGAACACACCTTGCATATAAGAATCATTTCATTTACATTAACTTCAATACATGCTTAGACCTTCATTGATTACATTACATACTTTAACATGCTCAACATATACACATACTTCATTTAGGCATAATCTAAGCAAAACATGCTATTAATGCTTCATATTACACATTACAAGAACCATCTTCATTATCACTTCATTTCACACATTAGACCTTCAAAGACACACTCACAATACATAGAAAGTATATCCAAATTCATCAAATAAACACCGCCACCAAGAAGGTGGACCATACCACTCAAGAGCATTTCATAAAGAGATTTAACAATGAAACCAACTTACCATTCTCCCAAAGCTTTCACACCAATTTACAATTTACTCAAAAATTCATCATAAAATAGCCCTTAGGGCATTAGCTAAACAACAATATCAACACAAGGAAACCAAAGCTCAAAGACTACAAAATCATGATCATTTAACTCATTCCTTAAGCAAAAATTTGATCAAAAGCATTGACATTTTTTCATTGAAGTTTTAGGATTAAAATCACCAACTAATATTAGAAACATCATATTTGAATCATTTAAAACGTTTTCATGAAAGACCCATATTTAGAGTTAAAGATAGAAGAAGTTAGGGTTGAAAACGTTTTTTGAAAATCAATTTGAAAGGACTCCATGAATGGAAGAGAGTTCAAGGATGAGTACCATACCTCAAATAGAAGAAAACCCACAGATTGTTTATGAAAAAACGTCCACCCAAATCCCTCCTAGTTCCTTCTTGAGTCTTAGCTTCTATGGAGGTTGAGAGAGTTTTTCTTTAGAGAGAGAGTTTTGGATTTTAGGAAATGAAGTCTAAAATTAGGTCTAAGTGTTTGAAAAATCTTAATATACCTAAAACAACCTAAGAATATCTTATAAGGCTGATAAAAGACTTGGGGTGAATTTACCAAACAGCCCAAGCCAAAACACAGTTTTCACAACATTTTGGCAGCAACACCAACTACTCCAACCAACGGACCGTTTGTCCATCGACGCCCCGTTGGTGGTGGTTCGTTGATTGGGTCTGCAACCTTCAAAACTTGCAGTACTTCAGGTCCAATCTACTGACCAATTCGACGAGCCTTCGATTGGTCAATTGGCCGTCGACTGGTTCCATTGGTGGACACTGCCTAGGCAGTTTTGGGTCCTAGTCTTGGTCCCTTCTCTAGGGTCCCTCGTTGTCACGATCCGAAAGCACCCGCTAGAAGTTAGGGAAAACCTTCGAATCGTGACCGGGCGTACTTGACCCTTTGGGGTCTCGTACAAGCCCTCTAACTAGCATTCATAACATAAAACATGAAAAGTAGTATGGAATTAAAACTTTTCACGATAATAATAATAAAAGAAGTCTTTTCATAAATACTAGGAAATCTTATCGTCATAAGACAACTTAAAGACACAACTTAGAATCTTAGGGACACGACCCTTTTACAATAAAAGTAAATACATTTTCAGTCTTAATAAAGAAACTAAGAAACATAAAACTATGTCCTCGAATATATAAGGACATACCCAATTCTTGAGAGACAGAATTCCCAAGCTTCAACTCCGATCCTCCCAAAAGGTTTCCAACCATTACTCATAAGGTATATAAAAGTATGGGGTTAGTACAACAATGTACTAAGTATTGCATATGCAAAAACATACGAAAAGGGACATTTTAGTAAAATAACTTTTCATGCAATTTAAATATAATATTCATGAATTTAGAAACAAACCAACATAAGAATCGTCATTTAACACTTAAGGAAGGACTCACATAATTTTTGTACCAAAAGAACACTTTACAGTAACTTTACTAAAAACTTACAGTAACTAAAAGGAGCATTACAGTGAACTTACTAAACTTACAGTAAAATTGAATAAAGCATTACAGTGAACATTTTGAATTCTTACAATGAAGACCTTACAGTGAATGGCACGGTCCAAATCATATGAAATCTTTTTCCTTTGAAGTTTCCCTAACCCAAGGTCATCCTAAGACTCCCTAAGGTGAGCCAAGAAGGGATCTTCATTACACTTCCCTTCAAAGCACACCAAAGTGACCCTTAAAATCACCAAATCTTAGGCTTACTTCGTTGGAAATCAAATCCACGCCCTTGGCTAACATATGCAAAACACTCATGGAAATATAGGTCACACTAAGTGCAATGTGACAGTAGCATCCCATACTACCACTCCCACTTAGTGCTCCTAATGGATTTCATTTACTCAAGTACTCCACAATAATCATCCATAACACCACACCATAGTACTCATTCACACGGATTTCATGAAAGTACTCTTCTCCCATAGTAGGTATAGGTCACACCAAGTGCAATGTGAGAATAGCATCCCATACTACTACTCCCACTTAATGCTCCTACTAGGTAACTAATGTGGATCGAGCACTTCACGACATACATACACAATATCAATAATATACAAGTTAACTAGTTTCAAATCAATTCTTTTGTGGGAGTTAGCTTAACCGACAAAGACCATGTGAGCTAGACATGGAATCCCGATATTAACCCCTATCGGATGAGGGATCCTTACTTGCCTAGTGTAAGGTCATGCTTCTTAGCATTTACATGGCTTTCCCAATAGCTACACCTATGCGGGCACATAGTTAAGGGATAAGGAGATTCTTACTAAGTAACTCACTCTCTACTAACGATGAGTACTCATCTCAAGAGGTACTTTGGATTACAACATCTCAACTCACGAAGTGTAATCCACCTCCCCTTCATATCCTCTCGGAGCTAGGCATAACTCCCCACGGATTTCTCAACATAATAGTCTATCTTAGAAAGCTCACTAGGAATGGAGAGGTTGCTACTAGACACTACATCTCAACTCACTAAGTGTGTCCACCTCAAGATTCCCCTTTTTACTCAACTTGGCGTAATACATTCTTTAAAGTGTGTGTGTGTGCATGTGCAAACCTTGCATATAAGCATCATTTCATTCTCATTAAGTTCTACACATACTTCAACCTTGATTCATCAAGTTACACACTCTAAATGCTTCTCATAATCATATACTTCATTTAGACATAAACTAGGTCAAACATGTAATTCAAGTTACACCAAACACAATACAAGACCCATTTCCAATATCTCTTCATTTCACATATTAGACCTTCAAGATTACATATTCAAAACATACTAAATAACATCAAGTTCATCAATTAGCATCGCCACCCATAAGGTGGACCATACCACTCAAATAGAAATTCATAATAAGAACTATACAATGAGAGAAACTCATCAACAAATCAAACCATCATCACCCATAAGCAATTTATCAATATTTCACCATATTAAGGCCCTTAGGGCAGTAGCTACACCAACATGACAAATACAAGAAGACCCAAGTTCATACCCTACTCAAGTCATGCTCACATAACCCATTTTCAAGACAAAGTGAAGTATGCATAAACAAGAGTTTCATGGAGTTTTAACATCAAAATCATCAATTCAAACCAAGATAAATACATTTAAACCATTAGAACTTAAATACAAGAAGACCCATACTAGAAATCAAAGTTAGAAGAAGTTTGAGTTTAGAAACCCTTTTGAAAACCTTTTTGGAAGTTGGCCTCTTGAATGAAAAGATATTCAAGAATGGATACCATACCTTTAAGAGAAGGAAACCCACTATTTTTTATGAAGAAACAATTCCAATGCAACCCTCCTTTCCCTCCTTGAGCCTTGGCTTCAATGGTGACTTTGAGAGAGTTTTCTTTTTACAGAGAGAGTTTGAATATTGAAGTGAGGGTCTTGTCTAGATCTAGGGTTTAAAACTAATTTAATATAACCTAAAAACACTAAAATTATCCACCTAGGGTCTTAAAAGACTTGGGGTGTATTTACATAAAACACCCCAAGTTGGCATCCACTTAACAGGCCTAGCAGGTCTCACAGACGAGACCTTCACCAACGGACCGTCAGGGAGCCAACGGACCATTGTTAGGGTCTCGTTGGTGGACACTTAGCGCCAAATGGAGCATGGACAATCTCAAATCACTGGTACAATCGACGCCCTAGGTCGACGTACCGTTGAGGGACCAACGGACCGTCCTTAGGGTCGTCGATGGCCACTGCTTTTTGGTAGATTTTGCCCAAGTCTTGGGCCCTTCATCTAGGGCCCCTTGTGGGTCCTAGATGGGGTCGTCCCCGGACGTTAAACCCCTAAACTAAGTCGTCTAGGTCTTAGTAACATCCAATGCAAGTTTCAAGTAAAACGAACACGTAAAACTTATCCAAACACACCAAGACACACAAGTACATTCTAAGGCATACCATCCAAACGTCATGGACGTTCTTGGTCGATTGAACTCCAAACTTAACCAAACTTCACACACTGCCTAAGGATACTAAACTAACTCAGTTTAACTTTAAATAAACTCAAGAAACAACCATGAGGCTCTAGTTCACCGTAGTTTGTTTTGGGGCGTTGTACTCGTGGTCCTAGGTGGGGTCGTACACATACATTAAACCCCTAAACATATTCGTCTAGGTCTTAGGAACATCCCACATCAATTTTTATTAAAAGGAACACGTTAAACTCACTAAAACACATGAAGAAACACAAGCACAATCCAAGGCATATCTTTCGAGCGTCATGGACGTTCTCGGATGTTTTACCTCCAAACTTAACCAAACTTCACACACTGACTAAGAACATCATTATAACACTTTTTAACACAAAATTAAATCAATAAACATTCATGAAGATTTAGTTCACTTGTTCGTTTTATTGTGTTACATTCTCCCCCAGTTGGAATAACATTCGTCCTCGAATGATACTAAAAACTTTAAGATCATAAAGGACTCAATTAGCAGAACATAACACATTACAATCATGATCAAACATTCATAGTCAAGGCACCAACTATGAAGGAGCACAATTTCATATTTCCAAACATTTTGCAACACACGAAACTTTGTACAACTTTCACAATTCAAAATTCACCCTTATTCTTCATTTATGGAGGAACTACCTTCTCCAACATTAAAAATGCTCATATACAAAAAATTTACACACATTGAAACCACCATTCAAGACAATGCAATTTTTTTTCAAAAAGTGAAATTTTTACCGTGAGTATCATCCTCAACACAGTGAAGCATGCTAGAAAGTCCAACAATTCATCCTTTGAGCAATTCATCAAGGAAGTATGATCATATGAAAAATAAAACCATATAAACTCATATTATATCATCAACACAACAACCATAAAGGCTTAATACTTACGGGACTTAGAACTCCGGATTAGTTCTCTTTCCTAGCTACCATCTCAGGGATGATTCTTTTTTGGAGCATTGGGATCTAGACCACCTTGAGGAGCTTGATTGACCTCTTTCCCTTTTTCCTTGATGCTAGGGCAGTCCCTCATATTGTGTCCTTTACTACCACACCCAAAGAACCATCCATTCCGGCAAGATACTTACCCAAATGTTGCTTTCCAGAAGAAAAACACATAGTCCTCTCAAAAGTATGGACACCTCCTTGGGAATGTTGGTTTGGAGCCCTATCCTTGTTCCCCATGGAAGACTCTTGGTGAATGAACCTCTTCTTAGGTTTTTTTCTGACTAGAATCATCCAACCTAGGCCTCTTCCCTCTTGCCCTATCTTCCTAATTTTGGACTCCTACATTTGTTGGGCATACACCATGAGCCTAGAGATATCCATGTCATTAAGAAGCATTGTTGTACGACACTCCTTCTCCACCAAGAAAGACGCTTCCATCACAAATTTGTTCATCCTAGCACTGGGGTTGGCTACCATTGTTGGGGCATATTTAGAGAGTTGGGTGAATTTTAGAGAGTACTCTTGCACACTCATTCCTCCTTGATGGAGGTTCGTGAATTCAACCATATTCTTCTCCCTCCACTCTAAGGGAAAGAACCTATCTAGAAAAGCCTCTTTGAACACTTCCCAATCTACCGGACCATCTCTCAAGGGTCTCTCATCCCTCCATTGCTCAAACCACACTTGAGCCACATCTTTGAGTTGGTAAGAGGCTAGCTCCACTTTCTCCCTAGGATTCACACCCATAGCACCCACCACTTTGAACACCTCATCTATGAAACCTTGTGGATCTTCATCCACCTTAGTTCCATGAAAAGTAGGAGGATTCATCCTCATGAAATCCTGAATTCTAGAAGCGGGAGTACTAGCGTTTGGTTGAGGTCCACCTCCTTGGTTAGCTTGGGAAACAAATTGATTATTGAAGACATGAGATTCAGCCGTCATGAGTTGGGTCAAATTCATTAGGGCAGCCTCAACTCCGCATTAGTCATATCCCCTTCAACAAAAGGAGCTTGAGGCATAGGGGCATTTTGGCACTTGAGGCTCTTGAGGTTCCGGGGGCACTTAGGGTTCTTGAAGGGGAACCTCCTCATTTTCTCCCTCTAGGCCAACTATAGGAACTTGGTCAACACAGGGAGGGATCCTCTCATTACATACACCTCCCTCCTTCCTTCTAGCGGTTGATCTCCTTGTATTCATGTCCTATAAACACAAAGAGAAGAGGTTGAGAGAGACATCTTATTGAACTCAACTCTAAGGCACGACATTAGAATAATGAAGAAAGTGAAACTTCTATCATCTTATAGCCTCTTATCCATGGATGTGTCGCGACTCACACCAATGACCAAGATTATACTAGATGTGGCTTGTGAGACTTTAGACCCTAAACTATTTCCCATAAACTTATGCTCTGATACCAAGTTTGTAATAACCCGCAAGTACCTCCTACAAGCTAGGGAGAACCCTTGGATCGTCACAAGGCATACTTGACCCTTTGGGGTGTTATACAAGCCATTTAACTATCGTTCATTACATAATACATGAAAAGTAGTGCGGAATTAAAAGTTTTCATGACATTAAATATAAAAAGGAAATCTTTCATAAATACAAAGAATATATCATCGTCACAAGCCAACTTAAAGACACGACATAATATCTTAGGGACACGGACCTTTACATTAAAAGAAATACATAATAATTCTTAATAATTAAAACTAAGAAACATAGACTATGTCCTCGAATATATGAGGACATACCAAGTCTTGAGCGAGTAGATTCCCAAGCTTTGACTTCTAGACTTCTCCTTGCTTCCAAACATACACTTATTGAGTATAGAAAAGGTATGGGGTTAGTACAAACAACTTACTAAGTGTGGCATATGCAAAAACATGCAAAAAGGGACATTTTAGTATAAATACATTTTCATGCCAATTAATTAAAACCTTCATGAATATAGGAGTAAAACAACATAAGAATCATCATTTCACACTTAGAGAAGGACTTCCATAATTTTAACAAAAAGGACCACTTTACAGTAAGTTCTCCAACATTACACTGAATTCAGTTTAGCATTACAGTGAATTATCTTAATCCCAAAACAGTGAACTCCCAAATTCAAGCCAAGAGAAAGTGAATTCATTTCCGTAGGAGTTTCCCTAGTTAAGGTTATCCTAACACTCTCCAAGGTAAGACATGAAGGAAACTCACATACACCTCCTTCAATACACACCTAGGTGATCCTCAAGACTACCCATTCTAGGCATACTCGGCTCGGGAGAACAAGTCCCCACCCAATTACAAGACATTAGAAGAAAACTCAAACAACACTTAGTGCAATGAGTAGATGGCGTCCCATTCCACCACCTACGCTAATTAGTACACTCTTTTAGAAGACTTATATCATTCAATTCATATAAAACACACCAAGACTCCCCTTTCGGAATGCCTACTTAGTGCAATGAGTAGATGGTGTGCCATTCCACCACCTACGCTATATAGTTCACTCTTTTAGAAGACTTAGCTCATTCAATTCATAAGACACACCAAGACTACCCTTTTGGAATGCCTACTTAGATCAATGAGTAGATGGCGTCCCATTTCACCACCTACCCTAAGTAGTACACTCTTTTAGAAGACTTAGCTCATTCATTCTTTTGAGGGGGCTAGATGAACCGAGACCATGAGAGCTTGACATGGAATCCCGATATTAACCCTTATAGGATGAGGGATCCTCACTTGCCTAGAGTAAGGTCATTCTCTTAGCTTTAAAATGGCTTTCCCAATAGCTACACCTATGCGGGCGCATTGTTAAGGGATAAGGAGATTGCTACTAAGTAACTCATTCTCTACTAATGAGGAGTACTCATCTCATGAGGTACATTGGTATACAAAATCTCAACTCACGAAGTGTAACCACCCGTTCTTTATATCCTCTCGGTACTAAGCATAACTCACCACGGATTCTCAACATAATAAAATGTAGGTTAAGGATAACTAGTGAACACCATATCTTAACTCACGAAGGGCATTCATTCTCCGACCTATCATACAAAGCTCTTCGGATGTAGTTAGGTTGCTACTAAACACTTTGTGTCAACTCACGAAGAGTGTTCATCCCAAAACACCACATTTGACTTAACTTAACTTCATTCATTCATTCAAGTGTGTGTGTGTACATGTGAAAACACCTTGGATATAAGAATCATTTCATTTAAATTAACTTAAATACATGCCTACACCTTCATTCATCACATTACTCACTTTAACATGCTCAACATATACACTTACTTAATATAGGTATAATCTAAGCAAAACATGCAATTCAAGCTTCATAATACACATTACAAGAACCATCTTCATTATCAGTTCATTTCACACATTAGACCTTCCAAGACACACTTACAATATATACCAAGTATATTGAAATTCATCAAATAAACTCGCCACCAAGAAGGTGGACCATACCACTCAAGAGCATTTTATAAAGAGAGTTAACAATGAAACCAACTTCCCATTCTCCCAAAGCTTTCACGCCTATTTAAAATTTACTAAACAATTCATCATAAAATAGCCCTTAGGGAAGTAGATAAACAACAATATCAACACAAGGAAACCAAAGCTCAAAGACTACAAAACCATGCTCATTTAACTCATTCCTAAATCCAAAATTTGATCAAAATATTTAACATGTTTTCAATGAAATTTTAGCATTAAAATCACCTCTAACATTAGAAACATCATATTTGAATCATTTAAAATGTTTTCATGCAAGACCCATCATTAGAGTTAAAGATAGAAGAAGTTAGGGTTGAGAACACTTTTTAAAAATCTATTAGAAAGGACTCCTTGAATGGAAGAAAGTTCAAGGATGACTACCATACCTTAAATAGAATAAAACCCACTGATTTTTTATGAAGAAACATCCACCCACAGCCCTCCTAGTTCCTTCTTGAGTCTTAGCTTCTATGGAGGTTGAGAGAGTTTTTCTTTAGAGAGAGAGTATTGGGTTTTAGGAAATGAAGTCTAAAAAAAATTAGGTCTAAGTGTTTGAAAACTCTTAATATACCTAGAAAACCCTAAAATAACTTCTAAGGTTCATAAAAGACTTGGGGGTAATTTACCGAACACCCAAAGTGAAAACAGAATTTTTGACAACTTTTTGGCAGTAGCACCAGCGACTCCAACCAACGGACTGTTTGTCCACAGACACCCTGTTGGTGGTGGTTCGTTGGTTGGATATGAAACCTTTAAAACATGCAGGCCTTCAGTTCCATTCGACGGACCAAGTCGACGAGCCGTTTATTGGTCAACTGGCCGTCGACTGGTTCCGTTGGTAGACATTGCCCAGGCAGTTTTGGGTCCTAGTCTTGGGCCCTTCTCTAGGGCCCCTCATGGGTCCTATGTGGGGTCGTAAAGAGACGTTAAATCCCTAAACATATTTTTCTAGGTCTTAGGAACTGTCCACATCAATTTTGATTAAAATGAACACAGAAAACTCACTAAAACTCACGAAGACACACAAGCACAATCTAAGGCATATCTTCCGAGCGTCATGGACGTTCTCGGACGTTTGACTTCCAAATTTAACCACACTTCACATACAGCCTAAGAACATCATTATAACTCATTTTAACACAAAATTAACTCAAGAAATATTCATGAAGATCTAGTTCACCTTAGTTCGTTTTAGGGTGTTACACATCTAATTTCTCAAACTGGCCTATAATGTTGGTCTGGTGATCTTGATGATATGATGATTGGATTATGTTTAGATTATAATAATTGCATAGTTCTATATTTTTAATGT
The DNA here is from genome assembly GCA_022817965.1 of Solanum lycopersicoides. Taxonomy (NCBI): domain Eukaryota; kingdom Viridiplantae; phylum Streptophyta; class Magnoliopsida; order Solanales; family Solanaceae; genus Solanum; species Solanum lycopersicoides. The sequence continues at coordinate 45,625,956 of CM040628.1, read as the reverse complement.
CAATTGATTGTGAATTACTGGGAGTTGATCAAGATGATCATTAGCTTGCAGATACGGTAAGTTGACCTACTTATTCTATTAAGCTTAGATTGTATATTGAGTGATGACTGGTATGGTGCACTTATGTGGCGGTGTTTACATTCTTGTAAATTTTTATGTGTTATGATCATGGCCTTGATGACATTAGATTAAAGATGAATTGATATGATGATTTCTATGTTTAGGAAGTTGAAGGATTTAGCCTTGATTCTATTGTATGTTCTAAGTGAATTGATGTTATGTGAAGTTATGTGTATAGTCTCCCACACTAGATGCATAAGTTTGGTTTGTGGATGATATTGAGTATATCTGATGATCATGTTTGGGTTAGGTGTGGTCTAAATGGCTAATGATGATTAGTATCCTTGTAGCATGACCCCTACCTATATGAACCCTTTATGAATGTGTGATCAAAGTATGCTAGGAGTCTTCTGTTCTAATAGTGAATATGTTATTGCCTCCTGTGATGTAATGTGAGTGTGTGTAGTCTATAGTCCTTAATACTCTATATGTGTGTATGACTTGATACTTGAGGAATGTTGTACATGTGTTGTGATCTTTAAAGGGTGGCTTCCGAAATGCTTTGCTATAGCCATTATGTGATCATGTTGACCAACGTAGACACACACACTTCATGCATGACTATGAATAGGGTGGATTCATGATGATTAAGGAAACGATAGTTCTACTATGCATCATTACCTATTTTTATGTATATGAAGTATATAATTAATTAAATTATGAACATGTTTGAATAGAGGTGTTATGTGAAGGTGGATCTCATATGTTTTGCACTCACACATGATGTATGATTGTATGCTTATGTGAAAGGACATTATCGCATAATGCATGTTCTATGATGAAAGGACATTCTCATCTTAGATAACTTCCAACTATATGATGTATGAGGGAGTAAGTCACTAAATCCTTATTTATGAACTAATGCATTAAAGGCTTAAATATATCTAAAAAGAGAGTTAGAGCCTAGGACCGAGTGAACGTGACAAATGAAAGTGGGTGCTTCACGTCAGTAAGTCCGGCTTCACAAAAGAGAACTTCCACATTTAGCAAGTCTGGGTTCACAACATAGATGTTGTCTCATTTGATGGAAACCTCCAAGATAGTAAGTCAAGGTTTCTAAAATCAATCTCCATGTTCACTAACTACGTTCCCTCGTAGGTTATAGCTTGTGCATTATCACCTATATAGCTATGTATGATTGGTTACACCGTAATCAAGTGTTAACTCTCTCTTTTCAGTGTGGGAGGAGAACACCGGATTCCATGTAGCTCACATGGTCTATGTCAGTTATGGCTAAGTCTCTCAAAGTAAGAAATGAACTAAGATAATATTATGGACTCTAATCACAACTCCTTAAGGAGATTACTTAGTTTAGGTAGGATTATGGACCTTACCCATGCAATGCACAAGTGAACTTCAAGAAAGGATAAGATTAGTACTTGTATGAAAGTAAAGCTTACGATATGTTATGTATGAATTGTCTGAATGCATTGTTAAATGACTTTGCTATATCAAGACATGAATTATGTGTATTTGTGTGAATTGCACTTATGACTTCTAAATGAGTTTACTTAGTATATATGGGGGTATGGGACTCCATGTGTACATTACACAAGTAAGCCTGTGAAGGTGTTGTGAGGGTGCTTTACTAATGGTATGAACTAAATGAGTTATGTCTATGGTTGTAGTAAAGGAAAGAGTCCTTATATGATGCTATGAAGTATGTGGCCATATTTCTAGTTATAAATAAAAGTGTTATGACTTGTTAAGTATGTTATGCCTAAACATTGCACTAGTGTGACATAGGAGTTGTCTTAGGTGATGGTGCTTATGTGTAGTTCATGTCTATGAGGTGGTTAAGACTTGTGAATATATGTTGTTATGTTTGTGAAACGTATCTATGAAAGACTATTGTAAAGTGACCTCAAAGTTATACATTGTACTAAGTACACATGAGGGTTTCATAAGGAAAGAAGTAAGATAAAAGAGAAATACATTGTATGTATTCAATATGCCTCAAAGTATGATAAATTACTTTATGTTCTATTATGAGTAGTTACATGTCTATATGATGTGTGTGAACTATATTGTGCTTAAATGTGCCTATGTTCATAAAGTTTGCTAAAAAGACATTTTGCATGATTTCAAATGAAATATCCTCTTTAAATGCATAGTTTTGCATGGTTGTCATACTTAGTGCATTCTTCTACTAATACCATTCTTCTTCACTTTTTACTTTAAGTGTAGGTGTTGATGGCTAGAGGATGTCTCCTAGTTGAAGAGCTTGGATAGATCTCCCAAGTTCAAGAAAAGATACCCTTATGATTCAAGGGTTGCCTATGTCAAGATGTTTCTTTAAGATGATGTAATAGTTAGATTATATTTTATGTTGTTAAGGGTCGTGTCCCTATTCTATTCTATTGAGTTGTGTATTAAGTTGGCAACCTAGACTTAGAGTCTACTTATGTACTTATGATATTTTATATATGTATGAAGTGATTAATCTAGCATATAATATGTTATGAAAAGTTTTAAATTTTCCATTTTTTATTACGATTATGCAATGAAAGATGTCTATAGTCTTGTATAAGACATTCGAGAGGTTAAGTATGCCGTGTTACTTCTAGGGGGTGCTCCCAGGTCGTGACACAAATTAATTCCCCAAAAACTCTCACTTCTCTCAAAAAATTCTCTCTACTCAACTTCCATTGAAGAGCAAATTTGGAGCTTCAAGAAGAAGGCCAATTCCTCAAGTATTTCACTTAAATTTTGAGGTCAATAATCAATTAAGGTATGAGGATATTGATTCATGGATTAGTTTTTCCATGAAGCCCTTCAAAACTCTAATTTCGAATTCTATTATGAGACCAAAAACTATGGCTTTTGATCTAGCCATGGGTTCAATTCAAAATCGTTTTCTTTATGTTATATGCCTTGAATTATGAATATATTGGGATGAATTCATGATTTCTATTGTGAAATCCTTCAAGACCCCATGTGCACCCTATGACCTAATTTCTTGAATGTTGATGGATGAATTGAGTACATATGAACATGATGCATTGTAATTGATGATTATCTAGTCATAGAATCTTGTTTTCATGCCTATTGTGAGGCAGATGGGGGTGATTATGATACTTGATTCCTAACCTTGAAAAAAGGGTAAATTCTAGGGTTTGTATATATAATGAAGATTATTGTGCAAACACTTTAAATTGATTGCAAGGTACATGGCTTATGAAAGGATTCAAGAAAGGTAAGTGGGATGTTTTCATTCTCTTGAACCTTACCTATCGTGTGGCATGAATTAGGTATAGTGTAGTTTACCTCGTGTGTTGATTGAAAGTATAGTCCTCCTGAAGACACTGTATATTGAGATTGTGAAAGTGCTACTCACATATGTATGTTGATTCTAGGATGAAACTGTATTCTCACCTGATGAATCTAAGAGCTTTATTTTGAATTTTATTGAACAACAATGGATTACTCTTCACACATGTAGATACAATTATACAATGGTAGTAATGTTGGGAAAGTATACTAAGAACCGAGAGGATATGGCCAATGAGGAAAAGACCCTTCCGTTAATGCAAGAGGTTGGGTCATCCTAGTGATACGCACGAGATGGGGACTCCTCCGCTAATGCAATAGGTAGAGTCCTTAGAAGCAATTTCGCTATCCCTTAACTACGTGCCCCCGTAAAACTTAGCTAGTGGATCAAATAGAAGCTAGTGTGTAGGTTCTACCTTGGAAAGTAGAACACCCTTTTTTTGTGTGCAGCTTTGTCACAACCCAAAAGCATACCCTAGAAGATAGAATACAATCTTGGATTGTAACCGGCGGCGTCGACCTCTCGGAGGTCTAAGACAAGCCTCTCATATCATTCATTGCATTGGCATAGTAAATTTACCGGAAAATTTAGAACTTTTCATAGCGCATCATATGCTAGAAACATCACATCATATATATATAAAACATAAGTCATAATACATATTTAGACTCTAAGTCTCTTTGCCATCTTAGACTCAATAACTTTAGAGTACATTAAGGACAAAGCCCTTAAGACATAATACAAAGCTATACATTACTAAATAGACTTTACAATAAGTACACATTAGGACATCCTTGAACTTAAGGATTCCTTTCCTTGAGCTTGGGAAATCACCTATCAAGCTCCTCAATCATAGACCTCCTTTAAGCATTCCATAACCTACACTTTGTGTAAAAAGTAAAGAAGAATGGGATTAGCACAAGAATGTACTAAGTATGGCAACCATGCGAAAACATGCATTTAAAAGGGACATTTCCTTTGAAATCATACTTCATGCCATTTTGAGTAAATCATCATAAAACCTTTATCAATAGCATTTATATACACCACATACTTCATAGCAACACAATCAAAGGCCAAACATCATAGAAAAACACATATAGAATTTAAGTACAATTTGAGGTCACTTTACAGTGAGCTCCATCACCTTTACAGTGAACTCTCATTCTTAACTCATTAGTCTTCCAAGTAATCCTTTAGGGATACTTGGTGCAATGTATCACCTTAGGAACACAAGAGAAAAGGCATACATAGCATCTACACAAGACAACACATGCCATCATAGAAGTACATTACAACATAAGCTAGTTAAACCAAGACTAAAAGGACATTACAATGAACTCCTAATCATTAGACACATATACTTGTTTTACTTCACATTGAACCATGTAAAACCTAACTTATGTCCCCAATCTATATCCACTAGTGCAATGCAAATGTAAGGACCCATAACCTCACACATGCTTAGTGAACCTATCACGAGATCACAAGCCTTTACATTCAAATCATTTATCAACATGTATAGAGGAGACAACTTTACTTATGCCAACTAATACCATCACCAATAGTCAACAAGATTAACATCATATATAAAGAATCATATCATGCATATCTTCATGATCAATAGACAAATACTATAATGTCATACATAAAGGACACATACATAATCGTATGCATTAGGGTACCTTCCTAAGACTTCCTAAGGAGTCACTTGTGCAATGTCTAGATGGGTTCATTACTTCCACCTATTCTAAGTAACTTATCTTAGGTCCTCCTAGTTAGGATCCTATTCAATTACTTCCATTGTCCATTTTTAACTTTAGGGAAATCATAACCTTAACCGACATAGACCATGGGTGCTAAACATGGAATCCGGTGTCATCAAACCTTACACCGATGGAAGGTGGTCTACCGGCCAAAGTAGAACCAATATAAACATAGCTATCGAGGTAGAATCCTCTAGCTAGTATCCTGTGGTGGCAACATAGTTCAAGAACTAAGAGGTAGATATCCCTATTCATACCATGTAGTAAAGTGGGCCGCTCCTCATGGGAATCCATTAGATGACATATCCCATAAACAAGGGAGTTAACATCACATGGGCAACTTTAGGATGAATCTTTCCTTTTATGGATAAGTCATCACCTCCCGTTGTCAAGTTCGCTCGGTGCTAAGTTAAGTTGCCTTTATTGAAAAGCCTTTATTACGTTTATTTATAAAACATAGACTTAGGATATTCATCATTCATATGCTTATAGCATATTCAAGCATCTATCTAGTTTTATAGTATTCTTGGGCACCCCTCTCAAGGCCCCTCTATTAACTAGATCCTCATTCATGTGTGTGAGTGTATACATAGATGTGAACAAACCTTTCACATAACACATTAAGTCACACATGTTCATACCTTACATATTCATACCTCATCATATCATATACATCATATTCATAACATGTTCATAGAATAATCCTTCATATACATAAGAACCAAACCTAGGAACTATCCTATCAGGATACACATGTGCAATGCATAGACAAGGTTCCATACCCTTTCCCATACTAGTACACCTATCAAGTCATCCTAGTAAGGGAATACAAATCATACATTCATAAACATCACCTTAATATGCATAGTAGTAGACACTAGTGAATATGAGAACTACCTTTCATTTAGACACAATGACTTATACTACTTGTAACATGCATGTAAGTGAGAGTGTGTGTATATTGACCGACATGATCACATAATGGCTATCACTAACTCCTCAAGTCAGCCACCCTATTAGACCACATTACACTTCCAATCACATAGCACACAACACATAATAGCATAGGAGACAAGACAATATCTACCTTATAATCAAGACTCCTAACTTTAGCTATTTACCCTTTCATATAAGGGATACATAGGTAAGGGGTTATTACCATCTTAACACATCAATGGCAGCACCTATACTTTACCCTAACATGGTTATACACATGCTCATGAAATAGCCACACAACCTAATCCACAACTAGAATAGGAAAGTAAGCATAAGCTTCTCATAGTATCATCTTAAGCATATGTTCATAAGTTCATCAATTTGCCTCCAAGGCCATGGTTAACACATATATAATGACAATAGAGTAAACACCGCCACCATAAGTGGACCATACCACACAATGCCATACAAGGCTTCATCAACATTTCTAAAAAGAATAGAGAAGTAGAAGAGTAAAGGAAATAAGCATTCTTACCAATTTCTCACCATTTGATCATCATTGATCAATACACCTTATTCATCAATAAAACACATATACGGCAGTAGCTAAATGTACTTTAAACATATAAGAAACCATGTACAAGTCGCCACAAGATTATACCATAACATAATACAACATATCAACTTACTAGGAAAGTAGGATAACATAGATCATTAGCTAACTTCCCTTACATTGATTTTAGATCATAGTTCATACATATATAAGTCTAAGACAGTAGCTAAACTTACATTTAACCATATTGAAATCATTATTACATACTCTCAAGATTAAGGCTACAACATAGGCATTTAGGCTTATCGATTTGCTAGAGTATAGAAGACTTTACAAATACTATGAATTATCTAAGGGTTTGATCATCATTCATATTTCATCAATAATATACTCATTAGGCAGTAGCTAATTAGATAAGAAATCAAGACTAAATCATACTTTATCTAATCACAATTCGAGATACATCACAACTTAGCTTCTTGACTTCATAACCTAAAGGAATCTATATAAATTCATGCAAGCCCTTCTTAATTTGATCATTAAGGACTTATACCTACAAAATTCATCCATTACATCACCTTAAAATAGTAGCTACAGCAGTTCATACATAATCAAGAGTCTACACAATCGATCTCACAATCAACTTCAAGACAACATGTAGAAACATAGGCTATTCATGTTCAAATCTTCATATATTTATCATCATGGACTTATCATCATAAATTCACCATTAATTAACGTAATTAACAATAAACACAAGCAATTGAACGTAAGAGAATCACCAATTAATCAAGAACAAGCCATAATCACAAAGCCCATGCAAAAGCTAAACCAATTTTGGAAGGAACATGAGTTCATCATGCAATTGGAGTGAAAACACATTAAAAACATTGAATTAACTTTAATTAATCATGATTCAATCATTAAAAACATTTTGAGAAGGAACCCATGGCTAGATTGGAAGATTGGAAATTTGATCATGAGATTTCTTTGAAAAACATTGAGAATAGATGAAAAGATAACTAGAGATGAAGATCACCATACCTTTATCTATAAGAAAACCTCTAAAACTTCATGATTCATCCATAGAAAATCCATCTCCAAGCATCTCTTGAGCTTCACCAACAATGGTGGTTTTAGAGAGAACATTTTTGGACGGAAAGGCTTTAAACATGTGAGAGGATTTTGGGAATGGGTTGATCACGTTTTAGAAGACTTATATACACCTAAAATTAATTAAATAAACCTATTATAGTCAAGTTAGGATGTGGGGTGAATTTCCCATTCACCCCTTTAAGTGACAGCACGCAGGCTGCCAACCTGCATGCACCCGCGACGAGGGCAGTGACGGGGCGTCATGGACATGACGGGGTGTCATGCCCTCCGTCGTCCATGAATTAGCAAAATTCTTGGCTCAAGACCTGCCCAAGGCAAGTCCCCTTCGACTAGACCTGATCGACGGGCCGTTGGGGGACCAACGATCCGTCGTTGGGTCCGTCAAGGGACACTGCCCAGGCAGTGTCTAGGCAGCTCTGGGGTCCTTCTTTTGGGGCCTCTTGAGGGGCCCTTTAGAAGTCGTACCCGGGCGTTTCCAACGCGATTACAAAAATTAACATGTTATAGACATTTCACATAAGTTTCATCCAAAACAAACACATACAAGACGTCCAAACAGCCTTGACCCCCAACATGACATATGATGAACGTCTTAGGGGCTATCTTTCGAACGCCTTGGACGTTCTTGGGCGTTTGACCTCCAAACTTCATGAAACTTCATAAAATAAGATTAAACATAATTATAAACCATTTAAAGACTTATTAGAATCAGTTCATACAATTTAGGCATGCATACACACATGAGGCACATAAGCGACTATTCGTCGAACGTCTTGGACGTCCCTTGACGTTCGACTTCCAAATCACTTCAAACTTTGCACACTGCCTTTATATCACAGAATAAGGCAATTTAGGACCTTATAACATTAAAACAAACATGTTAGGATCTAGACACCTTATCTTATTTTCGAGGTCTTACAAGCTTTACGACATCGGATTCCATGCTCTCATTGTTTATGAAGGTTATGGTATATATTCCCCTAATAATAAAGTAACGAATGAAGTATGAACTAGCCTATGATATTGTAATAAGTGGACTAAGTTCAAGTGGGGGTATGGGACTTCACTTGTTCATTACACTAGTAGGCTTTGAGGGATGTTATTGGGAGTTCTTAGTAGTCATGAAGTAATATGAGATTATGTAAGTTGTATGGATAATGGTTGAAGTAAACATATCCTTATATCCAAATGCCTCTTATGATGTATGTGTTTCACTTATGATTATTGCTATGTGATGAATGTAAATGTACCATGTGTGGCCAAGGTGGTTCCTATGGAATTGCTTGGTATGGTTGGTAGTATGGGATGCTAAGCCTACATTGCACAAGTGGGCCCTAGGAAGTGCTAAGGTCATGCCTTTATGGTAGTTTTGCACATTTTGGGGTATTGTTTTATGTGTTGTTTTGATGATGTAAATGATTTTCAAAAACCTCATAATTTCATGGTTTACATTTAAATGTCCCTTTCTCATGTTTTAATGGATTTTTATGCATTTCTCCATACTTAGTGCGTTAGTTGTACTAACCTCTTTCTCCCTTTTATATTATGAGTATAGGTTCCGGTTAATTGGTTTGCTTCTACATCCTTGAAGAAAGCTTGGACTTTTATTCTCCAAGACATTGCAGTAGTCAAATGTTCGAGGACATACGCACTAGCTGACACTTTATGATTTCTCTATTGATGTAATAGACTTAGTAATCTTCTCTTATGTACTTTTGTTCTATTAGACTATTGTGTTTAAAAGGCTAAGGACCCTATTTAGTAGACTTGTGTTGAACTTTTATAAGTAGATGGTGTTGTGAGACAATATTAGAATATGATCATGAATCATTTATATTGCTAAACTAGGAGTCTAAGTAAACTCCATAATCGAGGATTCTATGTAAACTCCATATACCATATGTTAGAAGTCTAAGTATACTTCACTATATATAGAAGTTTTAAATTTTCCGCATTATTTCAAGTACATTATGCCATGCCGACTATGCTAAGAGGCTTGTATGAGATCCCTTCGAGGTCAAGTACGTCGGTAGGGTCTATGGGGTGCTCCCCGAGCGTTACAGTCCCATACCCCCACATATACCAAGAAAACCCACTTAGAAGCCATAAGTGTAATTCACATGCATAATCATAATTCATATCTTGACATAAGTAAAGTCATCCTTGACATACATTCATAGTTACATACATGAACTATAACTCTTATTTCATAAATGAACCTCTTCATGACTCCCTTTCGAGTCCACCTGTGCAATGTATAAGTAGGGTCCATAGTCCTACCTATACTAAGTAGTCCTTCAAGGAATCATGAATAATATTCATAATGTTGTATTAGTTCATTTCTTAACTTTAGAGATGCTTCTCCATAACCGACATAGACCTTGTGAGCAACATGGAATCTGGTGTCATATAACCCCACACCAAAAATGGCGTTCTACTTGACAAGGTAGAACCATACATAATTGCTATCTATGTGGATCCACTAGGTATGTCCTATTGGGGCACGTAGTTAAGGGATAGCGAGATACTTCTACAAACCCGACCTATTGCATTAGCGGAGAGGCTTACATCTCATGAATTTCATTTCAATGACCCAACCTATTGCATTAGAGGAGGGGTATGTTCCTCATTGTACATATCCACTTAGTGCTAAGCTTAAACTCCCTCTTTAATATCTTTAAGCCTTTATTTATCATTAGTTCATAAACTAGGCTTTAGGTACTTTCTCCATCGTACATCATATCGCTCAAATGTTCCTAAGATGAGAATGGACTTTCATCATAGAACCTATATTATGTGAGAATGTCCTTTCACATAATTCTAACATTCATAATATAGTCTAGTTTAGAGTTCAATTGTGGAGGATCTACAAAAGACTCACTATTACTAGATCATCATAACATTATTCATTCATACATTCATGTGTGTGTATAAATATGTGAGAAAGACTTTCACATAAACACCTCTATACAACACATGCTCATAATTAATTAATCATATACCTTACATGCATAGTAATATATATTAGTTCATATGAGAACTATCCTTTGAATTGACACCATGAATCTATCTTACACATAGTTATGCATGAGAGTGTTTGTGTTCATGTGGGTCATCATCATCACATAAGAGCAACAACCTAACTATTAAGGTAACCACACTCGAAAGGATCATAACACATATTAAATATCACTCAAGTCATGAACAACTTCACATAAAGAGTATTAGGGACTATAGATCACACACCCACATTACATCATAGGATACAAGAACATATTCAACAATAGAATAGAAGACTTTTAACATGAATAAGATCACATCTTCATATGGGTTTCATATAGGTAGGGGTCATTCTACAATGGTACTCATCACAACCAAGCATATAGACCATACCTTACCCTATAATCAACCTACACATTCTACTTCACATCATCAATACACCTAGATCATGATACTAGAATTGAGGACTACATATATAAGCTTCATACTCATGATAGTCATAATATCAACTCAATATAAATCTATTTCCCTCAAGGTCATGATCATAACTGTCAAGACCCTCAAGTACACCCTAGAAGTTAGAGTACCCTTAAGACCGTCATACGGCAAATGAGACTTCAAGAAGTCTCATCTAAGCCTCTCGTATCATTCATTGCATAATAACATACTAAAATGAGTAAGAATTTAAAACTTTCTTCACACACGAAGAACTCTTTTCCTAAACATTATACAAGCGGACCATCTAAACTTTAGAGTATACAATACTTAGGACTAAGACCATACAAGACATAAAAGACTTAAGACATTAAGGTACATATGGAGATTGTCCTCGAATCAATGAGGACTCACCAATACGTCATCTTCAACAATTAGAAACCTACCATCCTCCATGGCACATCAAGACTTCCAATTCCCTACACTTTAGTCAAAAAGGGAAAAGAAGGGGTTAGCACATTAGATGTACTAAGTATGGAAGCCATGCAAAACCATGAAAAAGAGACATTTAGTCAATAACATGCTTTTCATGATTTTTTATTAAAACACCATAGTATAAACATAAGAACAACATTTATCACTTTAGAAATACATAAGAAAAACATTTAAGCAATTATCATAATTTAGTAGCCGCTTTACAGTAACTCACTTCACTGTACAATTTTCACACCCGTATCCTAGATCCCATGTGAGACCGGCGTCGTTAACCTCTCAGAGGTCGCAGACAAGCCTCTTCTTAACTTTCATCACAATCGTACAGTTAAATTTAGCGGAAAATTTAAAACTTTACTGAAGTGTACTTAGACATCATATAACTTCATAAGAGTGATATACTAACAGCTCAAACTAAGCAACCATCTTTTAACAGATTGAACAATTGAAGCGAAGAATTCATAATAATAGTAATAGTTGCCAAACCGGCCTTAATACAAAAGCTTGAACAAATATTTTGAAAAAAAATGCTAAGACAACATCCACTAGCTATGTCTAATGTACTAAAGCTATAAGTAAAGCGTAGGCATACTCGAACTTAAGAGGACCTACCAAAGTCTGGAGGTACTAGTCCAAACAGCTTCGAAGGATCTTCAATCTTCTTCAAGGACCTGCACCTATAAAGATAGTAATTGTATATGGGTTAGTACACACTTGTACTAAGTATGGGTGTATGCACATAAACACATAAGGACTATGCATGATAAAGGAAAGCTCTTCCTATAGCAACATGGCATTTCTGGAAAGTGAAGTCATTTAACTTTCCTAATTCGTTATTTGTGAATCATGCTATGAATATGACATATTTTCATGCATTTAAACACACAACTCATTTTCTATATGAACATAAGACATTGGAATCATGAACATAATTTTAGAACAACTCAAGCAAAAGTTAATAATTTTGCTCTCCTTAGGCCGAGAGCTCCCTCTCCCAGCCTTAGTTTATTTTTCAATATTTCCTTCTTTTTGTTGTGTAGTTCAATGATCTCCTTTAATACTTTGTTTTACTTACGAGTGCAATGATTGATTGTAGTCCCATACCTACAATGAATCAAGTAAGTAATCCAAAAGACTAAGGAAATGATTTGACTACCCTACTCACAAGTTATTCTTTTCATTCTTGTTAAATTGGACATTAAGTCTGTATAAGCCAATATTTATTGTCTATGCCCATTCTTTGATTATTTAAATAATATATAGTTACTGGGGCATATTTTCATACTTCAATATTGGCATAAACCAATAACTGTTAAAAACTTTATTCTTATCAAACATTGATGATTTGATATTCTTATGATTTTGCTTACTTAGTTAACTTTAAACTTACATTTCTTCTTGTTTGATCTGTTGTTCACTTTGAACATGCTACTTTATTTCTTTCATACTTTCTTAAAGAAATCTTTAGCATTTAACTGACATAGATCATGTGAGCTAACATGAAATCCAGTGTCTTCCCCACACCGAAAAGAGGTGGTTCACCGGCTAAAGTGAAACTGAATACTTTCTTGAGCATTTTACCGACATATATCATGTGAGATAACATGAAATCCAGTGTCTTTCCTACACCGAAAAGAGGTGGTTCACCGGCCAAAGTGAAACCGAATACTCCCTAGCTTTCTTAGGTGGAATCCAATAGCTAGTACCTATGCTGGCGACATAGTTCAAAGACTAGGAGACTTTGGAGAGCCTGATCCACGTTGGTGGTAGTATCGTCTCATGAGGCTTACATTGTCACGACCGGAATCTAGACCCCAGACGAGACCGACGTCGTTGACCTCTCAGAGGTCGCAGACAAGCCTACATACGTCATTCTTACTTCATCTAGGTTAATTTTAGCAGAAAATTTGAACTTTTTGTTTCTTAACTTACTTATTAAACATTCTCATTAATACATAATTGTTCACCATCAACCATCTAATATTAAGATCATCAAATGAAAGAAATACTGTAATACAGTAATAAAGATGTACTTGCCAAAATGGCACCAATACAATGTCTGAATAAAACAGGAAAGAAACGCTAGTGGAACATGCTCCACTAGCTCAACTCTAAAACTAAGATAGAATACAAATGGCAGTATCCTCGAAATGCATGAGTACCTACCAAGTCCGGATGAATGCTCGATGTCCGGATAGCTTCAGCGTCAACCAGTAGCTCTAGCGTCCACCTGTGCCTGCACCTAAAATTGTAGAGTTGTATAGGGTTAGTACACACTTGTACTAAGTATGGGTATATGCAAGCACACACCAAGGACATGCATGAGAAAAGATAGCTATTTCCTAACAACATGATTATGGGAAGTCAAGTCAGTGGACTTGCCAAATTGAGATTAGGAAAGTTAGTGAACCTTCCAAATTTAGATTAGGAAAGTCAGTGAGCTTTCCAAATTTGGATTAGGAAAGTCATGCCATGATAGTAACATGCATCATCATAATTATCATATTGCACACAGCACATAACATCATACACATAGCACATATCATAGCACATAACATATAGCACATAACTTCTTTCATATCATTCATTCAAATGCCATGAGACCTTGGAATCATGGACTTGACATTAAGACTTTCCAAAAATGAGGGCTCAACATATGGGACCTCAACTAGGGAGTCTTCATTAGCAAACACAGAGTCTGCTTCATTCATTCATACGTACTTCATTTCATTTCGTTCATAGGCCAGTGTGAACACCAGCTATACCTATGGTGTAGTTTAAGACTTTCATCGGGTTTGCTGTGCAATGATCAAGAATAACCTAATGTCATTACCTGAGTCTAGCTCACCTCTTGATCATCCTATCCTAACACCTTTGGTATCATTCATTTCATTATGTGCTTCATTTGAGGCTGGCCTCATTCATTCATTGGGAACTTTAACTTTAACCGACATAGATCATGTGAGCATCATGAAATCCAGTGTCTCCCCCACAGTCATTACCTGAGTCTAGCTCACCTCTTGATCATCCTATCCTAACACCTTTGGTATCATTCATTTCATTATGTGCTTCATTTGAGGCTGGCCTCATTCATTCATTGGGAACTTTAACTTTAACCGATATAGATCATGTGAGCATCATGAAATCCAGTGTCTCCCCCACACCGAAAAGAGGTGGAATCACCGGCCAAAGTGACCCAAAAACATACTAGCGTACATGGGAATTTAACCCCGCCAGATCCCTATATTGGCAGTATAGGTTCGAAGACCAGGAGATATAAGGAGACCCATACACGGCAAGCCGGACAGTCTCATCTCATGAGAGTTATGTAAACCTCCGCCCTTCCCTAAATAAGGCATCACCGCTCATAGCTAGTCTATCGGTGCTCAGTATAAAGTTCCATTACATTCAACTCATACGTCATGGAAGCTGGCTTCTAGTATGAGGACATCATAGATCAATAGATGATTTCTCATCTCATCATTAGTATTAAGTGTGTTAATCTCAATACTTTCATTAGAGTGTTCATAGAGACTGGTCTCTTCATTAACTTTACACTCTCATAGGTGAGTACGTTTTGATAACATTTACTTAGGCTCATTTGAGATTGTTCTCATCTTTTACATTAGCCTCATATCATGTTGTCACAACATTCATTAACATTAGCACATTTGCTCTTCATAATTACTCACCCCATTTTACGTGAATGTTCATTTCATCATATGCCAATATACTTGGCCATTTGTGTGTTTCACACTCTTACTTAACCCTTCTAGGGTTTCGTCATTTCATTACATAATAATTATTTTCATCGTATGCCAATGCACTAGGCCATTTAGTATGTTTTACACTCATACTTAACCCTTCCATGGTTACATCATTTCATTACATACATCTTAGGTTCACTTCTTTAAAACGAATACTAGACTTATGAGTTTGTACACACAAGCCATGAGGCTTCATTTATAATTCTTTAAGTGATTCATACATTCCTAAGATTATGTAGTACAAGACTTATGTATCTTGTATATATGCCAAGATCTTGATTTCGATCTAAGTAGGTGGCATTATTCTTGGATATTTTGTTCACGTATGACTTATGTATCAATACGGAAGTTTGGGCAAGGAAACACAAGTTCGAATCACTTGGATAACATTTACATTTTTCATTGATTTTATTTTTAATCTCCATGATATTGGGACTCTAAATTGAACCCCAACATTAACATTGTATCATTAGTTTTCTACTTGGTTTTCTTCTTAAGTTGGCCGAAGGGTTGTGGGTTCGAACCCCCACAACCCCTTTTTATTTTTCATTGATATCTCCTTGCCCAATTTCGCCTAAACCAAGAGGTTGTGGGATCAAACCCCCACAATCTCTTTTATTTTATTCATTATATACGCTGGAATAGGGAGGTTGTGGGTTCAAACCCCCACAGCCTTCTTATTTTAATTTAAATTCGCTAGAGGCTGTGAGGTGGTGGGTTCGAACCCCCACAGCCTCCTATTTTTTTATCTATTAAATTTCGCTAGGCTAATCATTTTGGCAGTGAGGTTGTGGGATCGAGCCCCCACAGCCTCACTTTGTTTTCTTATTTAATTTTGCCATTCTCCTTTCCAACCTTGAGGTCGTGGGTTCGATTCCCACGCCTCACATTTTCTTTTCTTTATTTTTCTCTTCTTTTACTCCCTGAATGGAGGTCGTGCGTTCGATTCCCACGCCTCCCATTTATTTATTTTAATTCTTGTTCTCTTCTTACTAACCCAGCAGACCCAGTTTTGATTCCCCCAGCCCCCTTTTCTTTTTCCTTTCTCGCGAATTCCAGTAGCCAAAGGGTTCGATTCCCCTTAACTCCCTTCACGTTTTTAGCCTCCTTAACATGTGAGGTCTTGGGTTCAATTCCCATTGACCTCACTTATTTTATTTTAATTTTAAAAACCCAGATTCTTAGCCTTATTTTTGACCGAAACTAGAGTACACCAATCTGGAAATTTAATCCCAACTTTAGCTTCCTTTCATCAACCTTTTCATGTTAGTTTCTTAGGGCATTTCACCAAGCATTTAGTGTATAGTTAGGTGTAGTTTAGTAGTTACATTAGTCAAGAGTTTTTCTCTCAAAACTTCACACCCCATATGAACATCACATTGTGTACAACTTTTGCACATAAAATTCAAGGATTAAACATGCTATTTTCACACCTTCAACAGTGAGTATGTTCACTGCCAAACGTGCACACACACACACATCATTTTTTGATCACACATTGGTTGTCATTTTCATGATTTCACGTACATAAATATATTTACATTCAACACAAAAACAACACACATATACATACCTAAATCTACCAGCAAACAAACCCAACCTACGAATCATTGGGAGCTAGTGACAGGCACATGCAAAAGGGGAACAACCCTAGTTTTCAGAGTGAATATCTTGAATCATAAGGGGTCTCTTCGGAAAGGGACCAAGAGAGAAGAAACCCATACCTTAATTTGCTTGTTCAAACGTGAAGTTGCTGCCCAAAACCCTCTCCAAAATCAGTCCAAGCTTCCTCAACGTCCACACCACTCGACGGACAACTTCTCTTTGCCTTAACGTTTTGGTTACTTTGTTTTTGTTAAAATTTCGTGTGAGTTATTCAAGTGTGAAGAACTCTTAATATTATTTCAGTTCTTGTAGTTGTTTAGGCAGAAAGCAACGTGAAAGAGGTGATGAAACGTGAGAGAGAAATCGTGAGAGAGAGTAGTCTAATATTAGGAGTTTTAGTTTGGGAATTAGTCAAACTAGGACTCCTTAATAAATTAAATAAAAACCTGATTTAATTAGCTTAGTGAAAGGACCATTATGCCCTTAAAAAAATCAGATTATAAAACATAATTAAATTACCAATATGTTGCTTCCATTGGGGCTCAAACTCGGGTGGAGTGACCCTTGCAAAATGGGTCACTTCGGGTCGACCCAACCCGAATTGATTCTTTAATTAAATTAATTAATTAATTCCTTAGGGTAATTACGATATTACCCTTGGTTTGGAAAAGACCATTTTACCCCTGGACCCTCAAAACTTAAAATTTCCTCTTTTAAGTCCGGTAAAGACTCTTTCGATTAAATCTTCGTTTTCGAGAGCCCTACATGGTTGGTCCAACCTTTCCAAGCTCAATTAACTCCCCAAGTTAGTTGGCTTGGCCGTAGTAAGGGTTCTGAGGTCTGTTTCTACGCGTATCAATCCGTGTGAACCTTGGTCTAATCGCAAGCATTCTTGACGCCTTAAGCATTTGTCTTATTCATTTTTAGGGTTGTTACATTGCTTACATGTGCTGGCACAAGCTCATTGCTAGTCTATAGGTGCTTAGCTCAGATTTATTATACTTTAAAACTTTTAGAGTTGACTCATGCATTGTGGAAGCTTGCTTCAAGTATGAGGTATACTTAGCTCAATGGACGACTCGTCATCCCTTTCTGTACTTTGTGAATGTGAACTTAAATCTTACATTATCATCATGGTGTGAGTAAGACTTGTCTCACGATTTCTAACACCCTCTTATGTGAGTATCTTTGACATAATCGTTTAGGTGCAAGTGAGACTTGTCTCACTTCCTTTAACACCCTATATTAGGTCAATTTTATAACCCATAAGCTTTTAGTTATTTCATTACTCACCTTACCTTGTTCAATGTTACATGGTAGTCTTGTACCGTTCTTTATGAAAGTTATAAGGACTTATTCAATGTGCTACTATGTTCACAATGTTCATTTAGATAGGGTATGTTGGATGGCATACCCTGGGTTATGAGTTCATTAAGTTACATCTTGTCAAGTCAATATTTAGCATGTATTTGGCATTACAATTCATTGGCCATATAAGATTGGTATGAATTAGTCATTGTCCAATTCTATTACATATGTTTGGAAATAATATTGCTGGCCAATTTATTGGCATAAGCCAAACTTTAATCTTTGATTAGCCTATAAGAACAATTCAGTGCTTAGTTTGACCAAGCTATAAAGTTGATTTGGCATTGAACATTCATTAACTAGCTTTGATTCTCATTCTTATTTCTTCTTGGAAACATTGCATTCCAAACACTTTCGAACATATCTACTGTAAAAACACACAGTAATCGAAACCTTCATTCCTTTCAACAATAAACTGAATTTCATAAATGACTTATAACAATTTCATCTTCTTGAACACAATTAGGCATGACAATATATCTTATCTCATGTAAATAATACTATAATCATACCGATCTAACCTATAGGTCTCATTCGATATTTTAAATCATATAAACCTACACATAATGATCATTTAGCACCACATACCAACAACATGCTCGAGATTTACATTATACATACTACTAGAATTGGAAATAGGGAGAACTAGGGAGATGAACATTCAACAGTTTCATTGGGAACAACCCTAGTTTTGGTTTTCTTGAATTCAAAACGTTTGAAAATCCTCCTGGGGAAAGGAATCCAAGAGAGAAAACCCATACCTTACTGTAGAATTGAATGTACGAAGATCACCATGTACTTTGCATGAAAATCTTGAAGAACTACCTTGAAATCGCCTAAGGTTTTTCTTACGTTTGCTCACTGTTTTTCAGTCGTAGGTTTCTACTAGATAAACGAGAGTCTAAGTCTTAGAAACTGAATATTGACTAATTCAACTTAGGCTAAATAACTTAATTAAGTAAATCAATTAGCTAATTACCAAAACGCCCCTCCTAAATTGACTAAAAAATAGGAGAGCATTTGACTTAGCCAAAATCTGAAAATTTGTTAAGGGTCTCGGTTTAACCATGAATTTAATTAATTAATTAAGTTGCTAATTTAATTAATTAATTAAGTTGCTAATTTAATTAATTAAGTTGCTAATTTAATTAATTAAGTGACCTAGGGAAATTACTAAAGTACCCCTAAGTCACTAGGACCATAACCAACCCCTTTGGACCATCCTAGGTTAGGTACTAGGATGTTTCTTTAGTTAGTTACTCGGCTAGTGTCACCCGGTTAGGTCTTAGGATGTCGGGCACACTAGTTAGTTCATTTTAGTTAGTACTAGGTTAGTTAGCTAGTTAGGAAAGTTAGTTAGAGCCTAGGACTGGTTAGGAAGCTTGACCCCACGTGGCTTGACCCGACACGCGCATGCCCCTTAACTACCCTAACCGAATCGGTTGGGCTTGTCACTTTGTCCCATGGTCGGTAGCACATTTTCCTGCACATGTGCTTGCACATGTGTTGCCATGCACTTTCCTAACCGTGCACTCTGTATTTGCACTTGGAAAGTTCACTTCTTGTCCCAAGAATTCTCTCTATGTCCTTGGACACTGCTTAATCTACATGATCATTTTAAATGACCATGTGCTATGGTACCTATGCTTGACACTTGGATGCCTAGTACCTAATGTGTGTAAGCGATGAAATTAAGAATTGAAGAAATTAAGAATTTTAGCTTAGGTTATTCATTACAGGTACAATTCCTAAACAATCTTGGATTGGAGTAATGTATGTTAAGTTACTTGTTAATACATAGAAATTGACTAACACCCTTAAGCCAATATTCTCTAACATGCCCAATATTACTCAATATTGGGCATTGGGATGCCTATGTACCCCAATACATATTCTTAAAACCTAATAGACTCTTCACTAGTCAAGTACATTTTCTGGAATGTTACATTATCCCCCCCTTAGGAACATTCGTCCCCGAATGACACTACACATCATTTTGAATCAAAGAGGGTATTTTTGAAAAACACATCAACATACTTGAAACTTTACTCTTTGTGAATATCTGATTCACAACTTACTCTGGATGATGCACATCACTCAAAGCTTATCTGAAGCTTCATATCTGGACTGAGGAACTTCCTTCTCAATATTACTTTAACTCAATGCACATCACAACTCATGCGACACAACAATCATGTCAACGTTATACAAAAACAGCAACATGAATGCAAGCATGAACTCATATTAACTCATATATTGCAAGTATAAAACACACAGTTATGGACTTAAAACACCAAAACCGCCTAATGCTCTAAAATTTAGAGTTTCATAAACAAAATCAGACTTAGGAAGAGTATATCTAACCTCAAGAACTGAACAAGTGAGGCTAACGGGATCTCATGTTGGCCTCGGCCTCCCATGTTGCTCCCTCAACAAGGTGGTTCCTCCATAATACCTTGACGGTGGCAACCTGCTTGTTCCTCAGCTGCTTCACTTGGCGATCTAAAATTTCAAGTGGAACATCCTCATAAGAAAGGTTCTCATCGATTCCTAACCCCTCAACAGGTAGGATGGATGTTGGATCACCTAGACACTTTTTAAGCATCGAAACGTGAAACACTGGATGAACAGAAGCCAAGTCATTTGCTAATTTGAGTTCATAGGCAACATTCCCTACTCGCTGTAAGACCTCATAAGGACCTATATACCTCAGACTCAACTTCCCTTTCTTACCAAACCTCATCACCCCTTTCATGAATGATATCTTCAGATAGACTTGATCACCTACTTCGAATTCTAGAGCCCTCTTCCTGTTATCAGCATAGGACTTTTGACGACTGTAAGCAGTAGCCAATCTATCCCTGATCATTCTCACCTTTTCCACTGCCTCATGTATGATCTCAGGGCCAAGGTTGGTAGACTCTCCTACCCCAAACCACCCAACTGGGGACCAACATCTCCTACCATACAATGCTTCCAAAGGCGCCATCCCGATACTGGAATGGTAGCTATTATTATAAGAGAAATCAATCAGTGGCAAGTGATCATCCCAACTCCCCTTGAAGTCAATAATACATGCTCTCATCATGTCTTCAAGGGTCTGAATGGTACGCTCTTCTTGTCCATCCGTCTGAGGGTGAAAATCAGTATTGAGCTTCACCTGTGTACCCAAGCTCTTTTGGAAAGATCTCCAAAAGTGAGAAGTGAACTGGTCTCCCGTATCCAAAATGATAGATAAAGGGATCCCATGCCACCTCACTATCTCATCAATATACAGCTTGGCATTATCTTCGGCCCTGTAAGTAGACTTCATAGGAATGAAGTGAGCAGACTTAGTCATCCTGTAGACAATGACCCAATGGAATCATGCAGTTTACTGGTCCTGGGCAGACCAACCACAAAGTCAATATTAATATTCTTCCACTTACATGTTGGGATCTCAATCAACTGGGTAAGACCTCCAGGCTTAAGGTGTTCGGCCTTAACCTGTTGGCAATTGGGGCACTCCTCCACAAACTTAGAAATCTCACTTCATACCTTCCCACCAATAGTTCTCCTTGAGATCATGATACATATTGGTGGAACCTGGGTGAATGGAATACCTTGAGCCATGAGCCGCTGCAATAATATTAGGTCTCAGATTATCAATACTGGGCACACACAATCTACCCTGGTATCTAAGCACACCATCCCCCGAGGGAGAATGATTCATTCAGCTTACTCAACACTGAGTCTTTCAACTCCATGAGTACTGGGTCGAGAGGCTGCTTAGATTTAAAATCTACAACAAATGAGGATTCAGAACTGGAATGAACTGAAACACCCCCACTTGGTGTATCTACCAGTCGTACACCTAACCTAGCCAATTGGTGTACCTCTTTAACTAGCTCCTTCTTCTCATCATCAATATGAGACACACTTCCCATGCTCAATCGGCTAAAATCATCGGCCACTACATTGGCCTTACCTGGGTGATAGTGGACACTCTTGTCATAATCCTTGAGCAGCTCTAGCCATCTTCTCTGAAGAAAATTCAATTCTCTCTGTGTAAAAACATACTGAAGACTTTTATGGTCAGTAAATACATCAACATGTACACCATATAAGTAATGTCTCCAAAGTTATAACGCATATACCACAGCAGCGAACTCAAGATCATGGGTAGGGTAATTCTTCTCATGGATTTTCAACTCTCTTGATGCATATGCAATCACCTTGCCATCCTGCATAAGAACACATCCCAAACCTACTCAGGAAGCATCATAGTACACCACATACCCTTCACCACTCCTCGGTAATAAGAGAACTTGGGCTGAACTGAGTCGGTCTTTGAGCTCTTGGAAGCTCTTTTCACAAGTTTCAGACCACTCAAACTTCACC
Organism: Solanum lycopersicoides; assembly: GCA_022817965.1. NCBI lineage: Eukaryota > Viridiplantae > Streptophyta > Magnoliopsida > Solanales > Solanaceae > Solanum > Solanum lycopersicoides. The sequence goes on along the minus strand of CM040628.1, from coordinate 45,603,147 downwards.
TTCTTCTTTGTTAAAGTTGTCAATGGAGCAGCAATAGCAGAAAAGCCCTCAATAAACCTGCAATAGTAATTAGCCAAACCAAAGAAACTCCGGATGTCTGTAAGAGTGAGGAGTCTCGGCGAGTTCTTTACTGACTCAATCTTTTTTGGATCAACCTCTACACCCTGGTCAGACACAACATTACAAAGGAAGGTCACTGATCTAAACCAAAACTCACATTTGCTGAATTTTGCATATAGCTGATGTTCCTTGAGTACTTGCAATGTCATTCTCAAATGTTGTTCATGATCTTATCTGGTCTTAGAGTATATGAGGATGTCATCTATGAATACTATGACAAAAAAATCAAGGTATTCACGGAAGACCCTATTCATAAAGTCCATAAACGCGGCTGGTGCGTTAGTGAGACCAAATAACATGACAAGAAACTCGTAATGACCATACCTAGTACGGAAGGCAGTCTTAGGAAGGTCCTCTTGTCTCACTCTACGCTGGTGATACCCTGAACGGATATCTATTTTAGAAAACAAACTTGAACCTTGGAGCTGATCAAATAGATCATCAATTCTGGGAAGAGGATATTTGTTCTTTATAGTGATTTTGTTGAGTTGCCGATAATCCATACACATCCTAAGGGTTCCATCTTTTTTCTTAATGAACAACACTGGATCACCCCATGGGGATATGCTCGGCTGGATGAAGCCCTTATAAAGTAGATCTTTTAACTGCAACTTCAACTCTTTGAGTTCACCGGGAGCCATTCTATAAGGAGGAATGGAAATTGGTTTGGTGTTGTGATCTAAGTCAACACCAAAGTCAATTTCGCGTTCAAGAGGGATTCCTTGTAAATCCTCCGGAAATACATCTTGAAACTCATTCACTATGGACACAGAGTCTATGGAAGAAACTTCATGTTCTAAGTCATTGACTCTGACTAAGTGGTATAAATACCTTTTAGATAACATATTATTGGCTTTAAAATGGGAAACTATTTGGCCTATTGGATTGAATTACGTAATTCCCATTCCAGCTCTAACTCATTAGGAAATTGAAACCTTATTACCCTGTTTCGACAGTCTATGGTAGCATAGCATTTATGGAGCCAATCCATACCCAAAATTATATCAAAGTCAAGCATGGTTAATTCTATTAGGTCCGCATAGGTAACTCTATCAAGAATCGTTATTGGGCAATCTCTATAAACTCTTTAAGCTCTAATCCTGTCTGCTATAGGAGTAGTAACTAGAAAAGGTTCATGCAAGATCTCAGGAAGGAAGTCAAATTTACTAGCTACTAAAGGAGTAACAAAAGACAAGGTGGATCCTGGATCTAACAATGCATACACAAGAAAAGAAAAGACATGCAAGGTACCTGTGACCACATCAGCTAACTTCTCCTGCTTTTCTCTAACTTTTAAAGCATAGAACCTGTTTCTATTGGGAGGCTCGGCTGCAGCAGTAGGATTAGGCCGAGGCTGAGTATCTGCCTTGGCCTGATTCCTCACATGTGGGAAGTCCCTGATCATGTGCCCACTCTTGCCGCACCCATAGCAGGCATTAGAACCTACCATGCACTCACCTCCATGCGAACGACCACACTTACCACACGACCTTCTGTCACGCTGGGCATTTCTATCATTGACCTTCTTGGGGACAGACTTGTCCCCTTTGGCATTAGTGTTCCTGGAAGGAGTAGGATTACGTGAGTGATGGTGCCCCTTCTTGAACTTGGGCCTATCTTGGACTCCAAACGAACTCCTACCAGTGCTAGAACCAGCTTGATCCGAGGGTCTAGGCTTCTTGCCTTCTCGGCCTCTCTTTCTCCGACGACTCTCCTCACCTGCTGTGCATGTACCATCAACCTAGAAAGTTCCATGTTATCATGCAACATGGCTGCCCGACATTCCTTCTCTAGATCCTCTGATACACCAGTCACAAACCTGCTCATCTCATCCCTGCTACTGGACACCAGAGAAGAAGCATATTTGGAAAGTTTAACAAACTTCAAAGAGTATTCCTTAACTGACATACCTCCCTGACGTAGGTTGATGAACTCCTCAACCTTAGCCTCTCTCTGCTCTCTGGGAAAGAACCTCTCCAGGAATGCAGTCTTGAGAATGTCCCAAGTGATGGGAACTTCTCCTGGTGCTCGGCCATCTCCCCACATCTTGTACCATACCTGAGACACATCTTTGAGCTGGTATGCAGCCAACTCAGCCTTTTCCTCTTCATTAACACACATAGCACAGAGAATCTTGTGGACTCATCCACAAACTCCTGGGATCCTCATTGGTTCTGGACCCAAAGTAGACTGGAGGATTCATCATCGTGAAATCTTTCAGTCTGCTAGCCATGGTGCTAGCATGTGGGTTCTCCCTGGAAGCACCCTCTCTAGTGGCATGGGCTGTGATAGCCTGTGCCTGAACAGTGATGGCTTGGTCCATGTGAACCAGTGTTGCTCTCACTTCTCCATCCATCAACGCAGCTGGGTTGACATGCACTTGCACTCCAGCAGCTGGGGCTTGAGGAGGAGCTTGGTTTCCCCAGCAGCTGCTTCTCCAACTCTCCTGCTTGTGTTTCTTCTTGTGTTCATTCTTCTACACGCACACGCTAGAAGGAAGTTAGATGCTAGAATGACACAAAATGTCAAAGCTATACACAGCACCATAAAGAGTAGAAGAAGGGAAGATTCTTAACATCACTAAGTCTCTAAGTCATGATTGTGGTGCACTCACAACCATAAGCTAGAAACTACGCAACGTGGTTGTTTTGAGCCTTAGTTCCTAGGTAATTTAATCTCATGCTTTGATACCAAGTTTGTCACACCCGGATCCTAGATCCCAGGTGAGACAGGCATCGTTAACCTCTCAGAGGTCGCAGACAAGCCTCTTCTTAACTTTCATCACAATCATACAGTTAAATTTAGAGGAAACTTTACTGATGTTTACTTAGACTTCATATAACTGCATAAGAGTGATATACTAATAGCTCAAACTAAGCAACCATCTATTAATAGATTGAACAATTGAAACAAAGAATTCATAATAATAGTAATAGTTGCCAAACCGGCCTTAATACAAAAGCTTGAACAAATATTTTAAAAGAAACGCTAGGGACAACATCCACTATCTATGTCTAATATACTAAAACTAGAAGTAAAGCGTAGGCATCCTCGAACTCAAGAGGACCTACCAAAGTCTGGAGGTACTAGTCCAAACAGCTTCGAACGATCTTCAATCTTTTTCAAGGACCTGCACCTATAAAGATAGTAATTGTATATGGGTTAGTACACACTTGTACTAAGTATGGGTGTATGCACATAAACACATAAGGACTATGCATGATCAAGGAAATCTCTTCCTATAGCAATATGTCATTTCTGGAAAGTGAAGTCACTGCACTTTCCTAATTCGTTATTTGTGAATCATGCTATGAATATGACATATTTTCATGCATTTAAAGAACACAACTCATTTTATATATGAACATAAGACTTTGGAATCATGAACATAATTTTAGAATAACTCAAGCAAAAGTTAATAATTTTGCTCCCCTTAGGCCGAGAGCTCCCTCTCCCAGCCTTAGTTTATTTTTCAATCTTTTCTTCTTTCTGTTGTGTAGTTCAATTATCTCCTTTGATCCTATGTTTTACGTACGAGTGCAATGATTCATTATAGTCCCATACATACAATGAATCAAGTAAGTAATCCAAAAGACTAAGAAAATGATTTGACTACCCTACTCACAAGTTATTCTTTTCATTCTTGTTAAATTGGGCATGAAGTCTTTATAAGCCAATATTTATTGGCTATGCCCATTCTTTGATTATTTGCATAATATATAGTTACTGGGGCATATTTTCATACTCCAATATTGACATAAACCAATAACTGTTAAAAACTTTATTCTTATCAAACATTGATGATTTGATATTCTTATGCTTTTGCTTACTTAGATCACTTTGAACTTACATTTCTTCTTCTTTGATCTGCTGTTCACTTTAAACATGCTACTTTGTTTCTTTCTTACTTTCTTAAAAAAATCTGTAGCATTTAACTGACATATATCATGTGAGCTAACATGAAATCCATGGTCTTCCCCACACAGAAAAGAGGTGGTTCACCGGCTAAAGTGAAACCAAATACTTTCTTGAGCATTTAACTGACATAGATCATGTGAGCTAGCATGAAATCCAGTGTATTCCCCACACTGAAAAGAGGTGGTTCACCGGCCAAAGTGAAATTGAATACTCATAGCTTTCTTAGATGGAATCCACTAGCTAGTACCTATGCTGGTGACATAGTTCAAAGACTAGGAGACTTTGGAGACCCTGATCCACCTTGGTGGTAGTCTCGTCTCATGAGGCTTACATGTGCTGGCACAAGATCATTGCTAGTCTATCGGTGCTTAGCTCAGATTTATTATACTTTACAACTTTTAGAGTTGACTCATGCATTGTGGAAGCTTGCTTCTAGTATGAGGTATACTTAGCTCAATGGACGACTGGTAATCCCTTTCTGTACTTGATGAATGTGAACTTAAATCTTACATTATCATCATGGTGTGAGTAAGACTTGTCGCACGATTTCTAACACCTCTTATGTGAGTATCTTTGACATAATCGTTTAGGTGCAAGTGAGACTTGTCTCACTTCCTTTAACACCTTATATTAGGTCAATTTTATAACTCATAAGTTTTAGTTATTTCATTACTCACCTTATCTTGTTCAATGTTACTTGGTAGTCTTGTACCGTTCTTTATGAAAGTTATAAGGACTTATTCAATGTGCTACTATGTTCACAATGTTCATTTAGATAGGGTATGTTGGGACTTGTCCCAATCATTGGCATACCCTGGGTTATGAGTTCATTGAGTTACATCTTGTCAAGTCAATCTTTAACATATATTTGGCATTAATTTACATTGGCCATATAAGATTGGTATGAATTAGTCATTGGCCAATTCTATTACATATGTTTGGAAATAATATTGCTGGCCAATTTATTGGCATAAGCCAAACTTTTAACCTTTGATTAGCTTATAAGAACAATTCAGTGCTTAGTTTGACCAAGCTATAAAGTTGATTTGGCATTGAAGATTCATTAACTAGCTTTGATTCTCATTCTTATTTCTTCTTGGAAACATTGCATTCCAAATACTTTCAAACATATCTACTGTAAACACGCACAGTAATCGAAATCTTCATTCCTTTCAACAATAAACTGAATTTCATAAATGACTTATAATAATTTCATCTTCTCGAACACAATTAGGCATTACAACATATCTTATCTCATGTAAATAATAATCTAATCATACGGATCTAACCTATAGATCTCCTTCGACATTTTAAATCACAAAAACCTACACATAATGATCAGTTAGTACCACATACCAACAACATGCTCGAGATTTAAATTATACATACTACTAGAATTGGAAATAGGGAGAACTAGGGAGATGAACATTCGACAGTTTCATTGAGAACAACCCTATTTTTGCTTTTCTTGAATTCAAAACGTTTGAAAAGCCTCTTGGGGAAAGGAATACAAGAGAGAAAACTCATACCTTACTGTAGAATTGAATTTACGAAGATCACCTTGTACTTTGCACGAAAATCTTGAAGAACTGCCTTGAAATCGCCTAAGGTTTTTCTTACGTTTGCTCACTATTTTTCAGTCGTAGGTTTCTACTGGATAAACATGAGTCTTAGTCTTAGGAACTGAATATTGACTAATTCAACTTAGGCTAAATAACTTAATTAAATAAATAAATTAGCTAATTATAAAACGCTCCTCCTAAATTGACTAAAAAATAGGAGAGCATTTGACTTAGCCAAAATCTGAAAAATTGTTAAGGGTCTCGGTTTGACCATGAATTTAAATTAATTAATTAAGTTGCTAATTTAATTAATTAAGTGACCTAGGGAAATTACTAAAGTACCCCTAAGTCACTAAGACCATAACCAACCCCTTTGGACCATCCTAGGTTAGGTACTAGGATGTTTCTTTAGTTAGTTACTCGGCTAGTGTCGTCCGGTTATGTCTTAGGATGTCGGACACACTAGTTAGTTCATTTTAGTTAGTCCTAGGTTAGTTAGCTAGTTAGGTAAGTTAATTAGAGCCTAGTACTGGTTAGGAAGCTTGGCCCCATGTGGCTTGACCCGACGCGTGCCTGCCCTCTAACCGCCCTAACCGAATCGGTTGGGCTTGTCGCTTGGTCCGTTGGCCGGTAGCACATGTGCTTGCACATGTGTTGCCGTGCACTCTGTAGTTGCACTTTGAAAGTTCACTTCTTGTCCCAAGAATCCTCACTATGTCCTTGGATGCCTAGTACCTAATGTGTGTAAGCGATGAAATTAAGAATTGAAGAAATTAAGAATTTTAGCTTAGCGTCTTCATTGCAGGTACAATTCCTAAACAAGCTTAGATTGGACTGTATGTTAAGTTACTTATTAGTACATAGAAATTGGCTAACACCCTTAAGCCAATATTCTCTAACATGCCAAATATTACTCAATATTGGGCATTGGGATGCCTATGTATCCCAATACATATTCTTAAAACCTAATAGACTCTTTACTAATCAAATACATTTTCTGGAATGTTACAACAGTGATGTTTCTTAACTATTATAGTGAAGTGCTTAACCTTCACATTTAACATTTTCTAGCATGTAGTCAACTCACTAAAATCTATCCTAAGAATCACTTAAGTCATACAAAGAGAGACCGCCCATACACCCTCTAAAAGCATGCCTAAACGATCCTTAAGACTACTTAGAATGAGACACATACACACTTAACATACATCAAACACATAAACATGAGATCCTCCTACCAAAGGTGAATTCCAAGGTTCACTTGGGTGAGTGTGGAGCGACCGCCCATACAATCCCTTTCACACACACACAAGGGATACTATAGACTACCTAAGATAGAATCATTCTCACTTAATATCATCACATACATCAACATGACACTCTCTCTTTCAAAGGTTATCAAAAGACCTACTCAAGTAACTCAAGAAGAGAATGTCCATAATTGACCTCTTCAAGATTACCTAAGTATTCCTTGAGACTTACCTAGGTTAGGATCGTGTTCGCATAATCAATCATATTCACTAACTAGAATCCTTATTAACACTCGTCTAAGTAAGAGGTGAAGTCACCATTCCCTTGCCCCCTTCACACCTTAACTAGAGAACCCTTAACTACTCTAGAAAGGAACTTATTCATTTAACAAGCTGTCTTAGCTTAAGTCATTACATTCTTTAGTTCACTTAAGAGAAATTCATCACATAAGGACATTCACATAATGGTATTAAGTAAGACCTAGGGTCTCTCACTAACATCTTCAAAGCCTATTGTGCAATGTCTAGATAGCGTCCCATACCACCACCTAAACCTCATAGAACTTCTCTAATGCTAATGGGTATCCCACATGATGAGAATAGACAATAACCGACATAGACCATGGTAGCAAATCATGGAATCCGGAGTTCTATCGTACTCCAATGAGGTTGTTCTACTTGCCAATGGTACAACGTAGACACATCCCACGTAGGCACATGGTTAAGGAATATGAAGGGCGTGCTTTGTATTCTAGTCTCATACTTTAAGTATAACTACTTCCCTTACCATATTCACTCGGTGCTAGCCTTCGTTCTCATAGATTAATTCACATTAAGGTTCATAAAAATGTGTCCCATATCAAGTTCATGACCCAATTATATTTACCCTACCAAAGAAAGGTCCACTAGGGCTATCTTCAATGGCGATAAGAAGCTCATCATGACTTTCCTAAGTATATTGATATGATGCCGTTCCAGCCAATCAATCTTAAGTCCATCATTCATTACATGAAGGATACAAATAAGGCGTACGACTTCAAGTTTCATAACCTTACCGCTAGGTTCAAGGTTTCACATAAAGGACCTTCTTATAATCATTCAAGGTATCACATAATTCATACATTCAAGACTAAGATGTTTTAGCTTCCTAAGTCAAGTCATCACATATTCATATTCATACATGCATCAAGGAAGGGACACAAGTCTACCTATACAAGACACAACATACTTCACTTTAGCACATATAGCATAACATTCTTTAACATTTAGGAATGACCCTTAACATAATTTAGTCAACCTATTCATTACCTTAATATCATCAACATAATCCTTATAGACTCATATAGCCAAGTTAAGAACAACCATGTATCAACTCTAAGACTACACACTTAATATATAGTCATTAGTCTAACATGATCACCTAAAAAACATCAATAAGAGAACACATACTTTTACATTACTTCACATATAGGTAGATATGATCATACTTCACATAATCAACTACACTAATCAACATATTACTTCAAGTAGTGCCGACAAGGCCATGATCATCAATATACTTAAAATAACGCCGACAAGGCCACATCAATTCACATAACACCGCCACCATAAGTGGACCAAACCAATCACATATAATACAAAAGCTAAATTACAATAGCTATACATAATAGTAAGAGAGTTAGGGCAGCATACCACCCACTTGATCTCACCACTTCAATCCAAAGCCAAATCATTCAATTCAATACCATAAGGCCCTTACCAATGGCCATGAACATCAATTCAAAGAATAAATCATAATACCCAATGAATCTAAGTCAATTCAATATAGATTTATCAATCTAAGACCAATTAGATAACAATTGAATACAATCCTTACATCATTAGAATGCCCATAAGAAACTACACTCTTAATCTATAAGCATTAAGTTCATATCAATTCAATAAGCTTAATAGTCAAAAGATCTAAGAATATACAATACTCAATTGATCAAACTGAAACAGACTATACACCATACATACATAATCTACACATCATTCAAAAGCCATAGAAATCTACACATGAATTTATTAATCTCAAAGCATAGTCAATTCACCCATATTTTAGTGAAAATTAGAGAATTGAGAAGATCAAGGGTTCATGGAGAATTTCATTGGAAAACATCAATTAAACATCAATAACATCATATCTTAAGCTTTGAAAATGTTTCATACAAGAACCCATGATTTAGAGTAGAAATTGGACTTTTTCAACTTTTTGAAATCCTTTGAAAATCATCTTTGAAATTAGCTCTAAGGTGATAGAAAACCTTAGATGAAGAACTCACATACCTTATTTGATGAACCCAATGCTAATTGAAAAAGAAACTCCATTGAAGATCCATCTTCAAACTTCATCTTCACTTTGAACTCTCATGGAGGTTTTTGGAAGAACTTTTGGAGGGAATGTGTTTTGATCTTAGTGTTAGGGTTTAATTGAGAAGTCAATGACTTATACACTCTTAAAATACCCATAAACACTCAAAACAACCGTCCAAAGACTTATAGGGGCATGGGGTGAATGTACAACTTCACCCCACAACTTAACAGAAAGCTGGCAGAGAAACACACAGCACCATCAACGGAGCATCAACAGTCTGTGGTCTCACCCACGCCCCATCGATGGGGTTTCGTTGGTTGCACCTGAAACCTCCCAAGTTACGGACAACTCGGCTCAGTCGACGCCCACATCGACGGTCCGTCTGTCAGACCACGCACCGTCGATGGGGTTTCGTGGTTCACTTGAGAGACTTCTCAACCTGCAGGTCACATGTCCCATCGACGAGACCCATCAATGGGCCGTCGCCTGGTCGATTTTCCGTCGTTTGGGCCGTCGGTTGGACACTACCTGGCAGTGTTGAGCTCTAGGTTGGGGTCCTTCTCTAGGGACCCTTGTGGGTCCTACATTGAGTCGTACTCGGACGTTTCCAACCCAAACATGTATGTATACAAGTTTAAGACCTACCACATGAGTTTCATTAAAAATGAACACGTAAAACTCGACGAAACATGATTAGACACACAAGGTCATTTCAAGGCACAACTTGCGAACGTCATGGACGTTCTTGGACGTTTGACCTCCAAGCTTCACGAAACCTGACACACTGCCTATAAACACCATATAAACTCATTTAAAAATCATATAAGTTCATGAATCACACATAATCACATAGAACCATATACGAGCCACTTAGGTGACTTAGTCGTCGAACGTCTTGGTCGACCCTTAACGTTTGACTTCGAATGCACCTAAACTCTTAGCTACTGCCTCTATACCATATTATAGAATAATTTAGTACCTTAGACCACCATGACAACCACGTTAGGCTCTAGCTTCACCTAAGTCATTTTCGGATCTTACATTCTCCCCCACTTGGACAACATTCGTCCTCAAATGACTCTTGCCACTCTCCGAACACTTCCAAGAGTTGAGATTCAATTATCAACTCATAACCATACCATACAGCACATAATCAAGGAGAAAACATCAATTTCACAAAATTATGAGATTCACAACACAACAAGAAACTAGAATAGGAATATATAACTCATCTAGCTACAAAACTCATCTCCTTAATTGCAAATAGCAAAAACTCATTTTATATTCATTAGCATGATCATATACATCAGTTCTAACCATATATCAACAATTTTAGACCAAAGAATTAAGTAGTCACATTTTGCAAAATCTTACAGTGAATTGACAGTGCTACAGTGATTTTGAGCAACTTTTTCAAAAATGCAATTTTAGGCAATCCATGACATATACATGCCAATATGCAAGGTAACATCATATAAACACCTTTTACAACATAATCATGGCCTCATAAAAACACATAATGCAAGAAGTTAATAAAATTCAATTTCAACCAAGCATGCATATCATAAGGAGAATGTTTGGAACTCATTTCCCACAAAAGACTCCTACACAAATCAAGTTACTAAGAACTCTTTGTTTTACGCTTGAGTAAACACATAACGAAAATTTAAGGGTACCTCACTCCCCAACAACCATACTCTTCACCATACTCCCCCACTTAGGAGAAACCCATTCTAAGGTCAACATAACATCTTCCTCAAGTAACTCTCAAGGCACCTTAACCTTACCAATTCTTCCTCACCCAAAGTCTAGCTCATGAGAACTAAAGACTTTCAAAGGTTTAACCATTTAACCATTACATCCCCCTTACTAAGAGAAACTCACCATTACTCTTTCACATTTTTAACTCTATACCTTACCATTCTTTTCAAACTATACTATCTTTCAAAGGCAACAAAACCAAACCAGGATCATCAACACCATCTTTCACACCTCATCTATCAAGCCACACCTCATCTTTTCTCTCCCTCAACCCTACACTTCATAAGGTCACACTCACATGACCAACTCATAGGAAAGACAAGCGAAAGACACCATATACAAGGCTCTTAGGCACGATTAGATGAATGAAGAAGTGAAACTTTTCCTAGCACCCAATAGCTTCCTATTTATAATGTGGCGTGCTTCACATTATAAACAAGACTCTATTTGATGTGGTTCATAAGACTACTATGACAATCACAAACCTTATGCTCTGATACCAAGATTATCACAACCCTCAAGTACACCCTAGAAGTTAGAGTATCCTTGAGATCGTCACATGGCAAATGATACTTCAGGAAGTTTCATCAAAGCCTCTCGTATCATTCATTGCATAATAACATACTAAAATGAGTAAGAATTTTAAACTTTCTTCACACACAAAGAACTCTGTTCATAAACATTATACAAGCGGAAGACTTTCATTAAAAACGTTAAACCTTTACAATAACCCCTTGAACCATCTAAACTTTAGAGTATACAATACTAGGGACTAAGCCCATACAAGACATAAAATAAAGACTTAAGACATTAAGGTACATGTGGATATTGTCATCGAATCGATAAGGACTCACCAATACTTCATCTTCAACACTTAGAAACCTATCCATCCTCCATGGCACATCAAGACTTCCAGTTCCCTACACTTTAGTCAAAAAGGGAAAAGAAGAGGTTAGCACATTAGATGTACTAAGTATGGAAGCCATGCAAAAACCATGAAAAGGAAATATTTAGTCAATAACATGCTTTTCCTGAATTTTGATTAAAACATCATAGTATAAACATAAGAACAACAGTTGTCACTTTAGAAATACATAAGAAAATCATTTAAGCAATTATCATAATTTTAGTGGCCCCTTTACAGTAACTCACTTCACTGTACAGTGATGTTTCTTCACTGTTACAGTGGAGGGCTTAACCTTCACATTTAACATTTTCTAGCTTGTACTCAACTCACTAAAAGCTATCCTAAGACTCACTTAAGTCATACAAAGAGAGACCGCCCATACACCCTCTAAAAGCATGCCTAAACGATCTTTAAGACTACTTAGAATGAGACACATACACACTTAACATACATCAAACACATAAACCTGAGATCCTCCTACAAAGGATGAATTCCAAGGTTCACTTGGGTGAGTGTGGAGTGACCGCCCATACAATCCCTTTCACACACACACAAGGGATCCTATAGACTACCTAATATAGAATCATTCTCACTTAATACCATCACATACATCAACATGACATTCTGTCTTTCAAAGGTTATCAAAAGACCTACTCAAGTAACTCAAGAAGAGAATGTCCATAATTGACCTCTTTAAGATTACCTAAGTATTCCTTAAGACTTACCTAGGTTAGGATCATGTCCACATAATCAATCATATTCACTAACTAGAATCCTTATTAAGACTCATCTTAGTAAGAGGTGAAGTGATCATTCCCTTGCCCCCTTCACACCTTAACTAGACAACACTTAACTACTCTAGAAAGGAACTTATTCATTTAACATGCTTTCTTAGCTTAAGTCAATACATTCTTTAGTTCACTTAAGAGAAATTCATCACATAAGGACATTCAAATAATGGTCTTAAATAAGACCTAGGGACTCTCACTAACATCTTCGAAGCCTATTGTGCAATGTCTAGATAGCGTCCCATCCAACACCTAAACCTCATAGAACTTCTCTAATGCTAATGGGTATCCCACATGATGAGAATAGGCAATAACCGACATAGACCATGGTAGCAAAGCATGGAATCTGGAGTTCTATCCTACTCCGATGAGGTTGTTATACTTGCCAATGGTAGAACATAGACACATCCCATGTAGGCACATGGTTAAGGAATATGAAGGGTGTGCTTTATATTCTAGTCTCATCCTTTAACTAGAACTACTTTCCTTACCATATTCACTCGGTGCTAGCCTTCTTTCTCATAGATTAATTCACATTAAGGTTCATAAAAATGGGTCCCATATCCAGTTCATGACCCAATTACATTTACCCTACCAAAGAAAGGTCCACTAGGGCTATCTACCAATGGCAATAAGAAGTTCATCATGACTTCCCTAAGTATTGATATGATGACGTTCCAGCCAATCAATCTTAATTCCATCATTCATTACATGAAGGAAACCACTATGGCTTACGACTTCAAGTTTCATAACCTTACCTCTAGGTTCAAGGTTTCACATAAAGGACCTTCTTATAATCATTCAAGGTCTCACATCATTCATACATTCAAGACTAAAACGATTTAGCTTCCTAAGTCAAGACATCACATATTCATATTCATACATGCATCAAGGAAGCGACACAAGTCTACCTAAACAAGACACAACATACTTCACTTTAGCACATATAGCATAACATTCTTTAACATTTAGGAATGACCCCTAACATAATTTAGTCAACCTATTCATTACCTTAACATCATCAACATAATCCTTATAGACTCATATAGCCAAGTTAGGAACAAACATGTATCAACTCTATGACTACACACTTAACACATAGTCATTAGTCTAACATGATCACCTAAATAACATCAATAAGAGCACACATACTTTCACATTACTTCACATATAGGTAGATATGATCATACTTTACATAATCAACTACACTAATCAACATATTGCTTCAAGTAGTGCCGACAAGGCCATGATCATCAATATACTTAAAATAATGCTGACAAGTCCACATCAATTCACATAACACCACCACCATAAGTGGACCAAACCAATCACATATAATACAAAAGATAAATTACAATAGCTACACATAATAATAAGGAGTTAGGGCAGCATACCACCCACTTGATCTCTGTAACAACCCTAAAAATGGATATGATAAGTAATGCTTAATGTGTCTAGAATGCCTACGATTAGATCGGGTTTACACGGATTGATGCACGTAGAAACCGACCTCTGAAACCTTGCTTCGTCCAAGCCAACTAACTTGGGGAGTTAGTTGAGCTAGGAAAGGTTGGGTCCAGCCATGTAGGGCTCTCGAATATGAAGATTTACTGGAAGGAGTCTTTACCGGACTTAAAAAGGGAAAATCTTAGGTTTGGAGTGTCTAGGGATAAAATAGTCTTTTTCCAGGCTAAGGGTAGTATCGTAATTACCCTAAATATATAATTAATTATTTAATTAATAAGGTGGAGGGGCATTTTGGGTAGAGAGGGCCGAAAATTGGCTCTTAGAGTGAAGCCTTTCTCCACCCGGGTTCGAACCTAGGTGGAAGCAATGAATTAAATTTGTTTTTATTTAAGTTGGTAAATTAATGTAATTAATTAATATATATTATTTATTGGCTGATTTAAAATAAAAGGGAAATCAGTTTTTTTTAATATTTAACTAAACCTTATTTGACTAAGTCCTAAACTAGACTCCTAAGCCTAAGATAACTCTCTCCTCTCACGTCTATCTCTCAACACACGTTCAATCTCTCTTCTTTTTCACGTTCTCTCTTCCAAAATAACTTCAAGAACAGAAAGATAAACCAAGTTCTTCACACTTGAAGAACTCACCACGAAAGATAAAAACAAACAACGAAATCAATCACGTAGGCAAAGAGAAGGTTGTCCGTCGAGTTTAGTGTTGAACTTTCGGTGTTGGACGTGTATTTGGAGGAGTTCTTTGGGCAGCAAGTCGAGCTTTGAACGTCAAAAAGGTTTGGGTTCTCTTCTATCTTGGTACCTTTCCCAAGAGACCCCTAAGGTTCAAACGAATCTATTTCGAAAACTAGGGTTGTTCCCCATTGCATGTCCCTGTCACTAGCTCCCATTGAATCATAGGTTGGTTATGTTTGCTGGTAGAAAACAAGGGATGAAACGTGTTTTCGTGATGATTATGTGTTTATATGTATGTTCCGAATTATGTGACTTATGTTGATGTTTTCCGAAAATGTAACTACGTGTGTTTGGGTGTGTTGCCGTGGCTATTGGTCACGGTTTAGGACTTGAAAAGGCATGTTAGTTCTTTGTATTTCATGTACACATGTTTATGTAAATCGTGATGTTCATATGAGATGAAATGTGGCTGATTTGAGTGATAATCTCTTGGCTAAACGAATCCATGAAAATGCACCTAAATGTTCTAAATGCACTATGAAATTCCCCTAAGAACTAACGTGTAATGTAATGAAAAAGAAGCTGAAAATATAACTCAAATTTTCCAGCAGCTTGTTGATTAATTTCAGCCAAGTTAAGTGGTTTAAAATGTCATGAAAAGTGAAGAAAAACAAGTGAGGTCACTGAGGGTCGAACCCGTGACCTCACCACGTTAAAAGTTGTGAAAATAATGAAGTGAAAAACAATGTGGTAAGGGGGAATCGAACCGTGGTCTTGGCTGGAAAATAAGCTATGAAAATAAGAAATGAGAGGAGTGGGATTCGAACCCACAACCTCTCGGTCAAAACTTAAGGAAAAATGAAAAGATAATAAATGTGAGGCGTGGGAATCGAACCCACGACCTCTAGGCAGTAAAGAATAATTAAAAGAAAAGTAAAGTGAGGCTGTGGGGGTTCGATCCCACAACCTCATGGTCAACTCAAAAAAAGGTCAAGGAATAAGATATAAAAAAATAAAAGGAGCTGTGGGGGTTCAATCCCACAACCCCTCGGCCAAGAAAGTGAGATTTCAAAGAAAAGAAATTAAAAGGAAATGAAGGTGTTGGGGATCGATCTTGGGTCCCCAAGCCGTGTGGACCAAAATAAAATAAATGAAAAATGTAAGTGTTGTCCAAGGGATTCGAAACCGGGTTCCCTTGCCCAAATTCCGTATTGATACATAAGTCATACGTGAATTAAATGTTCATGAATAATGTCGCCTACTTAGATCGAAATCGAGATCTTGGCATACATACAAGATACATAAGTCTTGTACCACATAATCTTAGGAAGATATGAATCGCTTAAACGAACTATGAATGAAGCCTCATGGCTTGTAATATAGACCCATAAGTCTAGCATACGTTTAAAAATAAGTGAACCTAAGATGTATGTAATGAAATGATGTAACCCTAGAAGGGTTAAGTACGAGTGTAAAACACACTAAATGGCCAAGTGCATTGGCATACGATGAAATGAATATTATGTAATGAAATTATGAAACCCTAGAAGGGTTAAGTAAGAGTGTGAAACACACAAATGGCCAAGTGCGTTGGCATATGATGAAATGAAATTCACGTTAAAAGGGGTGAGTAATTATGAAGAGCAAATGTGCTAATGTTAATGAATATGGTGACAACATGATAAGAGGCTAATGTGAAAGATGAGAGCAATCTCAAATGAGCCTAAGTAAATGTTACCAAAACGTACTCACCTATGAGAGTGTTAAATTAATGAAGAGACCAGTCTCTATGAACACTCTAATGAAAGTATTGAGAATAATGTATACTTAATACTAATGATGAGATGAGAAATCATCTATTGAGGTATGATGTCCTCATAGAAGCCAGCTTCCATGACGTATGAGTTGAATGAAATGGAACTTTATACTGAGCACCGATATACTAGCTATGAGCGGTGATGCCTTCTTTTGGGAAGGGCAGAGGTTCACGTAACTCTCATGAGATGAGACTGTCCGGCATGCCGGGTATGGGTATCCTTATATCTCCTACTCTTCAAACCTATATTGCCAATAAAGGGATATGGCGGGGTTCAATTCCCATGTACGCTAGCATGTTTTCGGTCACTTTGGCCGGTGATTCCACCTCTTTTCGATGTGGGGGAGACACTGGATTTCATGATGCTCACATGATCTATGTCGGTTAAAGTTAAAGTTCCCAATGAATGAATGAGGCCAGCCTCAAATGATACACATAATGAAATGAACGATACCAAAGGTGTTAGGATAGGATAATCAAAAGGTGAGCTAGACTCAAGTAATAACACTAGGTTATTCTTGATCATTGCACAACAAACCCGATGAGAGTCTTAAACTACATCCTAGGTATAGCTGGTGTTTACACTAGCTTATGAATGAATGAAATGAAGTACGTATGAATGAATGAAGCAGACTCTGTGTTTGCTAAAGAAGGCTCCCTAGTTGATATCCCATATGTTGAGCCCTCATTTTGGGAAGTCTTGATGTTAAGTCCATGATTCCAAGGTCTCATGGCATACGAATGAATGATATGAAAGATGTTATGTGCTATATGCAATATGATATGTGCTATGTGTAAGATGTTATGTGTTGTGTGCAATATGATAAGTATGATGATGCATGTTACTCTCATGGCATGACTTTCCTGATCCAAATTTGGAAAGCTCACTAACTTTCCTAATCCAAATTTGGAAAGCTCACTAACTTTCCTAATCCAAATTTGGAAAGCTCACTAACTTTCCTAATCCCAATTTGGCAAGTCCACTGACTTGACTTTCCATAATCATGTTGTTAGGAAAGAGCTATTCTTACTCATGCATGTCCTTGGTGTGTGCTTGCATATACCCATACTTAGCACAAGTGTGTACTAATCCCATACCGCTCTATATTTTTAGGTGCAGGCACAGGTGGACGCTAGAGCTTACAGGTTGACGTTGCAGCTATCTGGACGTGGAGCTTTCATCCGGACTTCGTAGGCCCTCATGCTTTCGAGGATGTATACTGTTACTATCTAGCTTAGATGCAGGCTTTAGCTAGTGGAGTATGTTCCACTAGTGTTTCTTTCCGTTTTTATTTCAGACATTGTATTGGTGCCATTTTGGCAATTATACATTTAATGCAGTATTGAACTATTTCTTTCAGTTGAAAATCTTAATGTTAGATGGTTGATTGTGAACATTATGAATGTAAGTAGAATGAGCATGTTAAGAAACAAAAAGTTTTAAATTTTCCGCTAAAATTAACCTAGATGAAGTAAGAATGACGTAAGGAGGCTTGTCTGCGACCTCTAAGAGGTCAACGACGCCGGTCTCGTCTGGGGTCTACACTCCGGTCGTGACAATCTCACCACTTCAACCCAAAGTTAAACCATTCAATTCAATACCATAAGGCCCTTACCCATGGCCATGAACATCAATCCAAGACATAAATCATAATACTCAATGAATCCAAGTCAATTCAATATAGATTTATCAATCTAATACCAAATACATATCAATTGAATACAATTCTTACATCAATAGAAAGACCATAAGAAACTACACTAGAATCTATAAGCATTAAGTTCATATCAATTGAATAAGCTTATTAGTCAAAAGATCTAAGAATATACAATACTCAATTGATCCAATTGAAACAGCCTATACACCATACATACCTAATCTATGCATCTTTCAAAAGCCCATATCAATCTACACATGAATTCATAAATATCAAAGCATAATCAATTCACCCATATTTTAGTGAAAATTAGAGATTTGAGAAGATCAAGGATTCATGGAGAATTTCATTAGAAAACATCAATTATACATCAATAACATCACATCTTAAGCTTTAAAAACGTTTCATACAAGAACCCATGATTTAGAGTAGAAATTGGACTTTTCATCTTTTTGAAATACTTTGAAAAACATTTGAAATTGGCTCTAAGGTGATAGCAAACCTTATATGAAGAACTCCCATACCTTATTTTCAGAACCCAATGCTAATTGAAGAAGAAACTACATTGAAGATCCATATTCAAGCTTCATCTTCACTTTGAACTCTCACGGAGGTTTTTGGAATACTTTTGGAGAGAATGTGTTTTGATCTTAGTGTTAGGGTTTAATTGAGAGTTTGATGACTTATATACTCTTAAAATACCCATAAACACTCCAAACAATCACCCAAAGACTTATAGGGGCATGGGTGAATTTACAACTTCACCCCTCAACTTAACAGAAAACTGGCAGGGAAACACACAGCACCATCGACGGGAGCATCGATGATCCTTAGTATCACCCACGCCCCGTCGATGGGGTCTCGTTGGTTGCACCTGAAACCTCCCAAGTTACGGACAACTAGGCTCCATCGACACCCCACATCGACGGTCCGTCTGTCTGACCACGCCCCGTCGATGGGGTCTCGTGGTTCAATTCAGAGGCTTCTTAACCTGCAGTCCACATGTCCCCATCGACGAGACCCATCGATGGGCCATTGCCTGGTCGACTGGCCATCGTTTGGACGCTGCCTGGCAGTGTTGAGCTTTAGGTTGGGGTCCTATTCTAGGGCCCCTTGCGGGTTATACATGGACTCATACCCGGACGTTTCCAACCAAAACATGCACGTATACGAGTTTAGGACCTACCTCATAAGTTTCGTCCAAAATGAACACGTAAAACTCAACGAAACAATCTTAGGCACACAAGGTCATTTCAAGGCACAACTTTCGAACGTCATGGACGTTCTTGAACGTTTGACCCAAACTTCACAAAACTTTACACATTGACTATAAACATCATATAAACTCATTTAAGAACCATATAAGATCATGCATCACACATAATAACATAGAACCACATACGAGACATTTAGGTGACTTAGTCATCGAACGTCTTGGTCGAATCTTGACGTTTGACTTCCAATGCACCTAGACTCTTAGCTACTGCCTCTATACCATATTATAGACTAATTTAGTACCTTAGACCATCATGAAAACCATGTTATGATCTAGCTTCACCTAAGTCATTTTCGGGATCTTACATTTTGACTAGCTACGACTTGAGTTTTAGTAGTCATGGCTTTATCCAAGTTGACGAAGGTCGTCCTTATCTCTACATCTGTCATAGCCAGAGGATTGACTGTAGCTTGGTCACCTAGAGGATTTTATTCTTGAGGGGGAGATTTGTTTTCTTGGGAGAAACTCGAGCATTATCAATCTCCTCTTCAACTCTTCTTGCGGCTGCCCTTTTAGTATTCATAGCCTATAACCACAATAAAAGGTTTAGAAGAAAAGGACATGTAGAATTATGATTCTTGAGGCATGATTTCGAGAATACCAATGAAGTGAGAATTTATTAAGTATCACATAGACTCTCTTTCATAAGTGTGGCGCGCTTCACAATCATGAACAAGACTCTATGTAGACGTGGTTTACTGAGACAACATTCCTAAGATTTTTCAACCTCATGCTCTGATACCAAGTTTGTCATGACTAGGGAGCACCCCCTAGACGTATATGTTGTCTATGTCTTTAAAGAGGCCATAGACTAGCCCTTAGCTTACATCATTGCATATCATAGGTAGAGTAGCAGAAAAATTAAAAACTTTACTTATCAATTATATATATACTTCTCATTTATCCATATATGAAGTTTACTTAGACTACTCATTTAACAACATAGTCTACTATTGACTTAAACATAACCATCTATTAGAGAATTACAAAGTTTGAACATAGACCTTACACTATTACAAAATGTCTCATATAGAACTTACAACAAAGTCTTAAGATATAATAAATGAACATTGTCTTAGACATAGTCAAATAGTAAAGCAAGAATAGTGGCATCATCCTTGAACTTGAGTGTAAGACCGTCAAAATGAATTAAGGTGTCTAGAGCCTCACATGTCATTAAAAGGTTAATAAATCGTTATTAAAGTTTTTCAAAGATTGTATATTTGATTTAATGTGGTTTGGAGGTCAAACGTCCAAGACGTTTGAAAGTTAGTCTTCAGACGTGCTTGTGTTCTAGTGTGCCTTGTATATTTTATGTGTTGTTTGTGCTCAAATTTATAAGAGGGGTCCTTAACAGGTGTATGAGAGTAATTAGGTTTGAAACTTAAAGGCACGACTCCCCAAGGACCACCCAAAGGGTCCTTCAGAAGGACTGAATATCAGGGAGCACACTACCTTGGCAGTGTCAAAATGATGATCCTTTGTTTGACCGATGCCCTGTCGATTGTGGGCGTTGAGCCAGACTTAGAAGTGTGAGCTCAGCCCCAAAATAGAGGCCTCGGTCACCAACGACGGACGTGTAGTACGGAGCCGTCCTTCCAACGATGGTCCATCAGTCTGCACGTCGATTGAGCCTGCAATTTTTTGCCTGCTCACTGTATAGGCGGTTACTTAGTCTATTTTTGGGTATATTAAGTTGGTTCATAACATCAAAACACCAATCCCATTTCATTCTTCAAATTCCACCCTTCCTCTTAAAAAAAACTATCTTTAGAAACCTCCATTGGAGATGAAGCTCAAGAGAAGCCTAGGGAATGGATTTTCATGGATCTTCTTTATGTTTTCGTGGCTTTCTCTTATAATGAGGTATGTTAAAGAAGTTCCTTAAAAGGTTTTCAAAGAATATTCTATGATCAAATTTTCTATCGTTTAATCTAGTCATGGTTCATTGCCAAAATGATTTCAAAAGCATCCTAATGATGAATTGATGATTAGCTACTGTTTTAGGGTGAATTTAAATCCCATTTCATTATGATCCCGTGATCCTCCAAAATTCTCAATTTATTCTATAATGTGGGTAATGTGATCTTGTTGAGATGTTGATGAATTGTGATTTCGATTATGTTAATTAGCCTATAGCTACAATTTTATATATGAATTGTTGATGAATTTTTGGGAATTGATCAATGATGATCAAATCTTGATGAATTGGTAAGAATGGCCGAAATTCCTCTACTTTGTATAGAATTGATGTTGTATTGTACATTGTGTGGTATGGTCCACTTATGGTGGCGGTGTTTGTTTTCTTATCAATTTCTATATGATGTGATCATTGCCTTGAAGGCAAATTGTTGTATTGTGAAGTGTAGTTATGATGATCACACAATGTAAAGCTAAATGTCTAGTCTTTGTTTCTAGTTCATGATCTAGGTGAATTGATTATTTTATGACAACTAAATGAGATTATTAGTGTTAGGTGTGGTCTATATGTTATCATTGATGAAGTGCTATTGATGAATGATAACCTACCTACCTATGACCCTTATATGAATGTGTGGTCTTAAGAATGGTTAGGAGTCTTAGATTCAAATGATGAAGGTGTCTTGTCTCCTATGCTATAATGTGGTGTGCGGTCTATGGATGAATGTGTAATGTGATCCTTTGAGGGTGGCTGCCTCAATACTATGTTCATTGCCATTATGTGAGCATGTTTATGACCAATGTACACACTCACACCTCATGCATACCTATGAGTAGGATATATCCATGGTGACTAATGAAATATAGTTCTCATATGCACTATTGTCTACTGCTATGCATCTAAGGTATAATATGTTCATGAAAGTATGAAAATTGTATCTAAGCTAGGATGACTTTATAGGTGAACTTGTGTAGGTAAGGGTATGGGACTTTGCCTATACATTGCACATGTGTACCTTGATAGAATAGTTCCTAGGGTGATTTCTCTATGTAAATGAATATGAATGCATGATTAATCTATGAACATGAAAGTATATGTTATGATGTCAAGTATATGATATGATGAAGTATGAATATGTGTAGTGTCTAAATGTTTTTATGTGAAAGGTTTCCTTGTATAAGTACACATACACACATGAATGAATGCATGAAGCATGTATGATAATCTAGTAAGTAGAGTCTTTTGAAAGGTGTTCTCAATTGTACTTTAAACTAGACTATGCTGTGAATATGCTATGTCTATGTGAAAGGATATTATCACATGAGTTAGGTTGATGAAAGGAAATTGTCATCAATAACCTATGAGCTATGCATATGAGGGGTTAATCTCCTAAAGCCCATTTTTATGAAATTAATGTTAATAAAGGCTTTTCAAAAAGGGCAACTTAGGTTAGATCCGAATGAACTTGACAATGTAAGGTGTTCACTCCCCAATGGAAGGGAGGTTCACCCTATGGTTTCTCATGAGATGAGAACTCCAATGCTAATGGGCAAGTGGAGGGTTCAAGACATATCTCCTAGTTCCTTAACTATGTTTCCCCATAGGACCTAGTAAGTGGATCAACCTAATATGCTAGCATGACGTTAATATTCTACGTTGGAAAGTAGAGCACCTCCTTTCGGTTTGGGGTTCCATGACACCGGATCCCATGTTTAGTTCACGTGGTGTTAATGTCGGTTAAGGCTATAGTTTCCCTAAACTAAAATGGATAATGCAAGTAAAGTAATGAACCCTAACTAGGATAACCTAAGGAAAGTTGGATAGTGTAGGTGAGGGTATGGGATTTTGCCTATACATTGCACAAGTAGCTCTTGAAGGGAGTCTTAAGAAGGTGTTCTATATGTATATGTATATGTATATGTATCTTATACATAACATTATGGTACTGTCCTACTATCATGATTATATGTATGATGTTGGTCTTAATTGTCATATAATGAAGGTCTTACTTGATATGCATGTAGTTGACTAAAGTTGTCATGTTTGTGTATGAAGTAAATGGTATGATTGTGGTCTCTTTGTGAGTTTACTTAGTATGTGTGAGGTTATGGGGCTTCACATGTACATTGCACTAGTAGGCCTGGATTGGGATTATGAGTAAGGTCTTATGATGTCTAAATTAAATGGAGTTAAGATATGCAAATGTTTACTATTGCCTTACTATGATGATATTGGAAGTCTTCATTGTATGTTGTCTTGAAATGAGTCTCATATGTGGTCTATGAAGTGTGTTGGGTCATATGTGAAGTATGTGTATCATGTTATGCTATGTTTCCGTGAATGTCTATATTTGAGTTAATGAAGGCTGTATGAATGTTCACCTTGGTGACCTTAAGGTGATGCTAGAGTGTGGATAGTGAATGTGACACTATTTATGCATTGCACCAAGTGTTACTAAGGGTTACTTCGGGGTAAAGGACTTAAGGTAAAAGAAGAACAATGTATGAAATGATCAATGTGCCTTAAATTAATTATGTGGCTTTGTGTGATGTTATGAACATTGTCTATGCCTATATGAATTATGTGATTATATTGTGTAATTGTGCAAGTGTTTATGAAGATTCATTAAAAAGGCATGTTGCATGATTTCTAAGTAAAATGTCCTCTTTAAATGCATGTTTTTGCATGGTTGTCATATTTAGTGCATTCTTGTACTAATACCATTCTTCTTCATCTTTTTATACAAAGTGTTGGTGATGGATGAGTAAAGGATGTCTCTTAAAGTGAAGGGCTTGATAGATGTTCCAAAGCTCAAAAAAGGGATCCTTAGGATTCAATGATTTCCTATGTCAAGTTCTTATTAACATTATATGTAATAGTTAGATTATTATTTTATGTTGATTAAGGGCCGTGTCTATATTCTACTCTATTGATGTTGAATCTAAAATGGCAAAAGACACTTAGAGTCTAACTATGTATTATGATATTTTATATATATGAAGTGATGATTCTATCATATCATGTGCTATGAAAAATTTTAAATCTTACACTGAATTTTCTATGACAATGTGATGAATGATGTCTATGGACTTGTACAAGACCTCCGAGAGGTTAAGTACGCCGTGTTACTTCTATCACGACCCTCAAGTGCACCCTAGAAGGGATCACTCTTGAGTCGTCACAAGGCGTACTTGACCCTTCGGAGGTCTTGTATAAGACTGTAAGCTATCATTCATTGCATAAGATAAGAAAAGTAGTGCGGAATTGAACCTTTTCACAAGAATAATATTAAGAATCTTTTTATAAAATACTAAGAAGTAAGTCTTATCGTCACAAGCCAACTTAAAGATACAACTTAAATATCTTAGCGTAACTGCCTTTACATTGAAAGAAATACATAATAAGTCTTATACATGTCTTAATGAAACCTACATAAATATAGAATTAAAACAACATATAAATTATCATTTAGAACATAAGGTAAAACTTCCATAATTTTAACACAAAACTACACTTTACAGTGAACCCATAAAACCCTTACAGTGAACTATTTTCATTACATGTTACAGTGAACCCATTTCCCTTGAAGTTTTCCTATTCAAAGTTATCCTAAGACTCACTAAGGTAAGACATGAACGAACCGCCCATACAATCCCTTCAATACACACCTAAGTGATCCTTAAAACTACCAACGATAAGCTTACTTCACCACACTTAACAAGCCAACATTCAATATCAAAGACACAAGAGGAACATACTTGCATTTAAGGACTTTACATAAGAACTCTTCTCCAAGACAACCCCCAAGTTAAACTTAGTTCAATGTGAAAGTAGCATCCCATACTACTACTCCCACCTAGTGCTCCTTAAGGATTCTCTTAGATTAGGCACATCACAATCATCATTCATATAATCTTCATAAATCTTGCACATAAATTATCATACTTCATAATCTTAAACATAACATCATAATATTTAACTTCCATTAGACTTAAAGTCACATTACTTAATTTTTTTTATCACATAATGACCCATTCATTCATTTTCTCCTAAGGAGCTACCAAGACTCCCTCCAAATGCCTACTTGTGCAATGGATAGATGGTGTCCCATACCACCACCTACCCTAAGTAGTACACCTATTAGAAGACTTAGTTCACTACATTCTTTTGTGGGGGCTATCTTTAACCAACATAGACCATGAGATATAGAAATGGAATTACGGTATTAACCCCTACCATATGAGGGACCCTACTTGCCTAGGGTACGGTCATTCTTGATCCTTTAAATGGATTCTCCACTAGCTACTCCGATGCGGGTGCATAGTTAAGGGATGAGGAGATTGCTTCTAAGTAACTTATTCTCTACTCACGTGGAGTACTCATCTTAAGAGATTCATTGGGTAAAACATCTTTACTCACGAAGTATATTCACCCATTCTTCAAATTCTCTCGGTGCTAAGCATAACTCCCCCACGGAGTCTTAAACATTCATTAACTATAGGTCAAGGGATAGCTAATTAGTACCTTATCTCAAATAACAAAGGGTACTTATCCCTAGAGATTACCTTTGAACACCACATCTCAACTCACGAAGGGTATTCAACCTCCAACCTATCTTAGAAAAAGCTCTTGGGAATAGTGAGGTTGTTACTAAACACTTCATCTCAACTCACGAAGAGTGTTTACCCCAAAATCCCACATTTACATTCATTAACTACATTCATTCATTCAAAGTGTGTGTGTGTCTACATGTGAGAACACCTTTCACATAATCACCACATTCATAACTTGACTCCTAAACAAACTCATACCTTCATTCATCAAATTTTACACACTAGCATGCTTCAAATATACATATACTTCACTTAGGCATAACATCATCAAGATACACCTTTCCACTTCCTAAAACACATCATATATCAACATCATAATAATCACATAATTTTACATACTATGCCTTCAAGGGTCAGAATTCCCACATTTATACAATATAATTATGCACTTCAAGTAAACACTGCCACCAGTGGTGGACCATACCACTCAAGATCATTTAACAATAAGAACTAAACAATATAACCAACTTACCATTCATCCAAGATTTCACCACATTTACTCAATTTCTCCAATAATTCATCATAAAATAGCATTTAAGGCAGTAGCTAATCATAATATAACATAAAGATATATAACTCTAACAATTTCTAACATTCGATAGATATATACACTAAACCCACTTTATAAGCTAACAGTTAGAAATATTTATGAGCATGGGTTCCTTGTAGTTTTGACATTAAATTCATCAACTAACACTAAAAACAACATATTTTTATCATTAAAATGTTTTCATGCAATGACCCATGCTTAGAGTCAAAGAGAAGGAGTTTGTAACAATTCAAAAATTCAAGACGTGTTATAGAGCCTAACATAAGTGTCCTAAGGTTTAGACACTGTTTTAAGGTTATTTTAATGAATATAAGTCATTTAGAAAGTCTAGAAACCAAAATGTCCAAGAACGTCCATGACATCCGAAAACTAATTCAAGGAGGTACTAACGTGCCTTAGCCTATTTGATTAGCTTTTAGGAGTCGCAAAATGATGAAAATTGGTGGAAGGGTGTATAACATGTATTATAGTTAATTCATAGTTGAAACGTCCGGGCATGAATCCCCAAGAACCAACCAATTCCCCTTGAGGAGGACCCTAGCATTTTGCGGTCAAAGAACTGCACAAAGCAGTGTGCACAGACGAGTGCCATCGACGTGGCGTGTGCTAATAAATGAAGCGTCGATGGTCACTTAGGCAAAATCTTTGAAGGATAATTTTGAAAACTCTCTGAACTTAGAGACGGATGTTCAGCATGGAAGGGGGCATTGGTCGTCAATTGACCCACGATCCGTCGATCCTAGTGTCGACTCTAATGACTGGTTTTTATTGCACGTTTTAACTTAGGTTAATTAATTAATTGGATTAGTTAGGAAGTTAATTACGGGTTAGGGGAGGTCTAATTAAGTTATTTGACCCCCTATGTAATGCCCTAACCTAATTAGCCTAACCCAAACTCTCATAATTCCCAAACCCAAAACTTTCTTCATTCTCTCTTCTTTCTCTCTCTAATGAAGAACACCATTGAAGACCAAGCTAGGGGAGGGTTTAAGGAATGCAAAGGGTCAATTTTATTCATCAATATTCATCACTTAGTAAGGTATTAGATCTCTTTCACCTTTGAGACCTCTTTCCTCAAAGGGTTCCATCAAATTGATTTCAAAAGTTGGGTTTTCAAGTGGGTTTTCATCCAATACGAAATTTTTGTTGTGACTTGATTTATTTATGATTTACTTTGGATATTATGATTATATTAACATGTAATTTAACTCAATTACGTTATATCTTTATGGATTGGTCTAGTGTGTAGAAGATGAATGTAACATTTCGAAATCCCAAAGTCATGTGATAAGACTTAAGCAGGTTCCTTAAGGTCTAAACCACTGTTCCTAGCCAAATTAGGCGTAGATGGAGTCATTGAAGTGTTTTGGAACCAAAACGTCCATAACGTCCGGAAAGTTAGTTCATGAAAGGGCTAGAGTATCCCTTGTAGTTTGACCAAGTTAAAGAGTTGGAATGGAGTAAAAGTTGGTAACAATAGGTGTAACACATAGTGCGGGATGGTTTCATGTTGGAAAAGTCAAGGTACGACTCCCCGAGGACCAACCAAGGGCCCTCGAGGAGGACCCTTGAGACAGTGTGCCACGACGGATCCCATGACGGGGCGTCATGGGCATGACGGGGTGTCGAGGCCACCGTCGTGCCAGCCTTAGTTTCTGGGAAGAAACCCTCGCCTGCATATTCTCTGACCAATGTGACGGACGTGCAGGACGGAGGGAGGACAATCCGTCACGCCCACGACGGCCCATCGACGGTGAGTCGTCGTGGAGGGCCTGTAATGTTTTCAGAACTTAGGCTTTAGGTTAATCATTTTATTTAGTGTCTTAGGAGTAATTAGGGATTAAGGTAAGACTAATTAAGTGACTTAAACCCCACTATAAATACCCCAACCCTCATTAGCCTAATGATTATTCTCAAAACAAAACTCTCTTCCTTCTCTCTACTTTCTCTCTCTATTGGAAGACTCCATTTGAGGATAGCTTGGGAGGATCATTGGGGGATGTTTTTAGCACGAAATCACCATCAAAACATCATCAAACCTTAAGGTATGGGATCTAATTCACCTTTGAGATTCTTTCCTCAAAGGGCTCCTTCAAAGATTTTCTAAAAGTTGAGTTTCATATGGGTTTCATCCAAATTTCGAATTTGATATATGAATTGAGTTGATTATGTATTCTTTGGGTTATAATGAATAGATTATAATGTATTGCAACTTGATTATGATGAATTGATGTAGTTTGGGCTAGATTGTGGGTGATGACCCCTAACCCTTAACCCTAGGTATGAGATTGATATGAATTTGGGTTGGATTGATGTAATTGATCTAATTATTGTTTAAATCATCTTTAATGATTGTTATTGCATCGATCATGAATCTATTATGGTGAATTGAAGTTCTTCATGCCTATTTCTTGAGTATTGAATATAGGGTAAGAAGATAGACTTTGATATCATGTTACCAAGATTTGATTTAGTATTGCTTTGTGGTATAGTGCTTTTCTTAAATTAGTTCTTATGTTGACTATTGAATCACATTGGTATGATGACCCAAATTCGGTTGGTCTATGGGTTGATGGTAAGGCCCTTATTGGTGAACTATGGAGAAGTATTGGTAAGTCTTGATTATCCTAATCCTTACTTCAAATTGTGATTAATTGTCATCAAGTGATAATGTTGTGTTGAAGTATACCTTGCTTAAGGTGATAGCTTGGTATGATGATTGAATTTAAATGTTTAGGTTGGTTGTGAGGCTGCCTAGGAGTACATGATATAGGGAAGTTGTTATGTAAAGATATGCCCTATTGTGATGAGATGTGTAAGGGATAACTTCTCCTATATGAATTGTTAATGAAAGGATTATTTCTCATACAATTCTTATTGAGCTATGATGATGAATATACAAGGGTTTGACCCTACTATCTAACTAGGTTGAGATGGTTAATAAAGTTAAAGACTTTTATATAAAGGGAACTTAGACTAGCACCGAGTGAACTTGACATTGAGAGGTGTTGACTTTCCTTGGAGGAATATTCACCATTTTTCCCTTATAGAGTGTTGACTTCCCTTAGAGGAATACTCACCTATGGACCTATATGAAGTGTTGACTTTCCTTGAGAAATATTCACTCACGATTTCTCATGAGGTGAGGCACCATTACCAAATGGTATATAGAGGGAATACCTATCTCTTAGTTCTCGAACTATGTTGCCACCATAGAATACTAGATAGTGGATCCACCTAGATAGCTACGTTTACGTTAGGTTCTACCTTGGCCGGTAGACCACCTTCCATCGGTGTAAGGTTTCATGACACCGGATTCCACATTAGCTCATGTGGTCTATGTCGGTTAAGGCAAGATTTCCCTAAACTAAAATGAATGAACAAAGATATAGACTAATCAAAGTAACTTGAAGGGTTTGGCTATAGCTTAGGTAGGGGTAGGGGACTCTACCTACGCCTTGCACTAGTTTGCCTTGATAGGAGCTTTGAGAGGTCAATATTATGTATGTAAAGTAGTGATATAATGTAAATGACTTTGTGCATTGAATAACATGCTTATGAGTATAAGGTTGTTGCTTTTGGTTGAAGAAGAATGTTTTCATGAAATGGGAGAGTATGTTAGGTAAGGTTAATTGCTAATTGTAGTCTTGATATGTTACTTGATTAAGTAAGATTAATGGGAATTTACTTGATCATTGCACTTGTGACTTTATGAAGGGTATAGTTAGTATGCTTTGCTTTGCTATGCTTCACTCGTATACATGTTTTATAATGATTTTTCTTAAATGTCTTTTCTATGTATATTTGATTGGTAAGTGTATATATGGTTCCATACTTAGTACATGTGGAGTACTAACCCCATTTCTTTCCCTTTTCCTAAACATTTTAGGTTCGGGTCGTTGAACTTGCTCCGAATTGCTGGAAAGGAAGACTTGGATCTCTTACCATCCAAGTGGTAGGTCCTCATTCTCCCGAGGGCGTTGCTGACATCTTACTCCTATGTTACTTAGTTACTATAATTTGTATTGACTCTATTACTCGTTTGAGACAATGTTGTCTATCGCCTATATGTGGCTTCTTGTATTGATGTAGGGCTATGCCCAAGATTTATAGTCTTTGATAGATGGTTTATGAGATGAGACGACTTTTATAACTATTATTCCTTACTATATAAATGGGTGAAATAAAAGTAGAAGACTAAGTAATCTTCGTATATGAACAAGTCTATGTATACTTGATATAAATACGATTATGTGTATGTAGAGGTCTATGTAAACCTCCGAGTAGTTATAGATAAAAAGTTTTAAATTCCTTCACATTTTTAATCGATGAATGCTATGACGAGGCTAAGAGGCTTGTCTTAGTCCTCAAAGAGGACGACGACGCCGGTTACGTCTGGGGGTTAAACCCGAATGTGACAATGACCTTACTCAATAATCTCTAGGTGATGATCTTGATATGAATTGTGTTATATTGGTTCAATTGACTTGGTTATTCGTTGCATTACTACTAGATGATGTTATTGTATCAATAATGAATTAATTAGGTTAAATTATAGTCCTATCATGCTAGTTCTTGAGAAGTGATATAGGTTATGAAGTATTTTGTGAGTTTGACCTAAGTATCTTGTCCTAAGCTATGAACTAGTAATGAATTGTGATGTAGTGATTGTTTTAGCCTTGTTATGATGTTGGTTGTTGACTTATGATGATGTTACAACCTAATTGGTTTGAATTAAGGGTTGATGATAAAACCTTGATGATGAATTATGAAGGAGACTTGGTAAGTCTTGTGATCCCTATCCTTTACTTCAAATTATGGTTAATTGTGATTAAGTCATGATTTTGTATTGGAGTATGTCTTGTATTAGTATTCATAGGGTGGTATGATGTTGAATTGTAATGTCTTGACTATGTTTTGTGAGATGTTGGCTAATATGTAAATGTTATAAGGATGGTTATGATTTACCAATGTGCCCTATTATGAAGTGATATGTAAATGTTCTAACCTCACTTATATGAATTGTAATGAAAGGATTATACTCATGCAATTCTTATTGAGATATGATGATGATGATTATACAAGAGTTATACCCTATGACCTACATTAAGATATGATGATTAATAAAGACATTAAAGACATTTCAAAAGGACTAGATTAGCAACGAGTTAACTAGAGTGAGGAGTGTCCATTCCCACATAGGGAAGGTAGGATCACTAATGTACTCTTGAGATTGGAGACTATAATGCATATAGAATAAAGAGGGTCCCAACTATATCTCGTATTTCTTGAACTATATTGCCCCCATAGAATACTAGCTAGTGAATCTACGTATTTGCTATGTTCATGTTTTGGTACTACCTTGGCAAGTAGTCCGCCTTCTTTCGTGTAGGGTTCCATGACACCAGATTCCACATTAGCTCATGTGGTCTATGTCGGTTAAGGAAAGATGTTCCCAAAAGTTAAAATGAATTAAGGAATGAACTCTAACTAAGATAACCTAAGGGGTTTAGCTTAGTCTAGGTAGGGTTATGGGACTCTACCTAAACATTGCACTAGTTATCCTTGAGGGAAGTCTTAGAAGTATGTTCTTATGTATGTATAGGGTTATAATGGTACATGATATGTATATGATGAACTTGAACATTGTTGATACTATATGTTGAGCAGTTTCACTTATGAATATGTGTTGGTCTATATTGTTAAGGTATGATGATATGTACTCTTAAATTCCATGTTATGTGAAGTGGGGTGTTGGTCATGATTCTTGTTGGGTTACTTGATTTAGTAAGGTTATGGGGCTTTGCTTGGTCATTGCACTTGTTGACTTAATAGGGGTTCATGGGTAATTTTCTTGCATTAGTCATGTTATAATGTACTCTTATTCATGTTTGTTGAAGTGATAATTTGATGATCAGACTGGTCTTGATTTTACATGCAAGTATGTTGATATGTTCATTTACTTGACTATGCTTTGTATTGTTGGTCTGGTGATGTACATACCTATGATTTGAGGAATATGTCTTTTTATTTGGTATGTCTTCTTCAATGTGCATAAGGTTTTCAAAGGGTAAAATAGCATATTTTCATGAAAGGTCCCTTTTTAGCATGTTTTCATGATATGTGTGCATATGGTCTCATACTTAGTACAAGTGGTGTACTAACCCCATTTCTTCCTTTTGTCCCTAACATTTTAGGTTCCGGTTGTTGAAGGGTTTTTAGAGGACAACTTTGAAGAAGAGTTGGAATTCTTAATCATCCAAGTTGGGTAGGTCCTCACTTTCCAAGGGCAATGCCACTATCAATCTATGAAGTTGTTTTTAGTATTAAGACTCTTGTGTTTCTTTCCTTTTCATTTGGATACTAAAAGTTGTATGACCTATATGTGGTCTTATTGTATTGATGTATGGACTAGGCCCAATTTGATATACTCTTATTAGATGGTTATGAGATGAGACGACTATTTTGAGACTATGTTATATTCTATATATCTATGTGCTATAAAAGTAGAAGACTAAGTAATTTTCCTATACGAAGAGTCTATGTATACCGATATATATCTATTATGTGTATGTAGAGGTCTATGTAAACCTCAATGTAGAAGTTATGAAAAGTTTTATTTTTCCGTATTTTGACCTATGAAGGTAATGATGTAAGCTAAAAGTCTAGCCTTAGTCCTCAAAGAGGACGCCGACGCCAGTTACGTCTAGGGGGTTCTCCCCGGATGTGACAGAGTTGGAGTTTGAAAATCCTTTTTGAAATCTCTTTGGAATGGCTCCTTGAATGAAAGAAGTTTCAAGTATACACTACCACACCTCACTATGATGAAACCAACGAAATTTGGTAATGAAAACGTCCAAGACCTTCACTTCTAGCCCTTCCTTGAGTTCTAGTTTCTATGGAGTTTGAGAGAGTTCTTTCTTGAGGAGGGGTTTTGATATTTGAAAAATGAAGTCTAACCTAGGTATAGGAGTATAAACCCACTTAAAATAACCCTGAGACCTTAAAACAAACGTCAATGGTTCACAAAAGACTTGGGGTGAATTTACTAAAACACCCCAAGTCCAGCCGTGTGTGGATAGCTTTAGCAAATGCCAAACGACGGCCCCTAGCTACTGGGCGTCGTTTCATCGATGGCATATCCTACTGGGGAGTGGATTGGATTAGAGATTCACTTCATGGGGGCTAAGCTCCCACCACTAAGGGTGGAGATACGCCCCAAACAATGGGGCATCAATAGGACTACGGTCCGTTGATGAAGGGTCGTCGTTTGGAGCAGTTTTGGCAGATTCTACCTTAGAGTTGGGGTCCTCTTCTATGGCCCATCGTGGGTCCTGAGTGGAGTCGTACCCGTACGTTAAGCCCCTATACGTGGTGATCTATCTCTTAGGTTTCTCCCACATCAATTTGGACTACAAACAACTCACCAACATGCCAAGGCACACAAGAACTCACCTAAGCACATAGACGTCTAGTCGTCGAACGTCATGATCGTCCCTTGACGTTTGACCTCCAAACTTTCCAAACTGACTTTAAACATTAAAAATATCTATTTTAACACATTATTAACTCATGAAACACTAGCGGAGCTCTAGCTCAACCTAGTTCATTATGACGGTCATTACATTCTCCCCCACATAGAAAACATTCGTCCTCGAATGACACTAAACACTTTTAAGGACATCAAGGACTCCACTAGAAGAATCTAACACATACCATCATCGTAAAAATATTCATATTCAATGAACCATACTTTCAAGGAACACCAACTTCCTATCATTAAGCATATTTAGCAACACAGGCAACTTTTTGGAACTAATTCCACAATTCAAAGCATACACTTATTTTTCATTTTCTCTTCATTTATGGAGGAACTACCTTCTCCAACATTAGACATGCTTGGTAATTTCAAGGCTCATCATGTAATAACTTCAAATCACATATTGGCACATAAACACAACAACTTGAAGCAATTAAGCAAATATTACTAGCTACAATTGGCATGGAAAGTTTAGATTAACTACCAATCTACTCATATATCCATGGTAACATAAATAGCATGCAAAACATAATATCACAAATGAAGCTCATAACATAAGGAGACATGCAACTCATACTAAAATGCAAGACTCCAAAACACAGCCAAACTACTAAGGATTTTTACCTCAAGCTTGAGTAAGAATAGAAGGGAAAGATAATGGTATCTAACACTTCACTACTCAACTCATTCTACCCCACTTAGGATTAACCCATCTAAATCAAAACACAACAACATAAGGAATTTTGACTTACCGAGGCCTTCATTCTGGATTAGTTCCTTCTTTAGTTCCGAGTACAAAGAAATGGTTCCTCTTTGGAACATTAGGATCCGGACCACCATAAGGAGCTTGGTTGACCACCTTTTCTTTTGCCTTGAGGTTGGGCCAATCTCTCATATTATGAACCTTATTACCACACCCAAAGCAACCATCCATACCGGCAAGACACTGTTCCATGTGTTGCTTCCCACAAGTAGCACATTTAGACCTCTCAACAGCATGGCCACCTCCTTGGGAATTTTGGTTGGAAACCCTATCCTTGTTCCTCATGGAAGAGTCTTGATTATAAAACCTCTTCTTAGACTTGAGTTGACTTAGTTCATCCGACCTAGGCCTCTTCCCCTCTCTACTTATCTCCCTAAGCTTGGAATCCTCAATTCCTTGAGCATACACCATGAGCCTAGAGATATCCATATCATTAAGGAGCATTGTTGTATGACACTTCTTTTCCACCAAGCTAGACACCCCTATTATGAATTTATTTATTTTAGTCCTAGGGTTGGCTACCATGGCTGGGGAATACTTAGAGAGTTGAGTGAATTTTAGACAATACTCCTTCAACTCATACCCCATTGACGAAGGTTCATGAATTCCATCAACTTTCTCTCCCTTAACTCTATGGAGAAAAACGTATCAGGAAAAGCTACTTTGAACACTTGCCAATCTACCGGACCTTCCCTTAAGGGTCTCTCATCCCTCCATTGCTCAAACCACACTTGAGCCACATCTTTGAGTGATATGCGGCTAGAACCACTTTCTCTCTAGGAGTCACACCCATAGCATCCACCACCTTGAACACCTCATTTATGAAGCCTTGTGGATCTTCATCCACCTTGGTTCCATGTAAAGTAGGAGGGTTCATCCTCAGGAAATCTCGGATTCGAGAAGCAGGAGTACTTGTATTTGGTTGAGGTCAAACTCCTAGGTTATCTTGGGCAACCACATGATTAGTGACGACTTGAGCTTGAGTCGTCATGAGTTGGTCAAAACCCTAAGAGCAACCCTTATCTCCGCATTAGTGATATCCCCTTCAACGTAGAGAGCTTGAGGATCTTGGGGGCATTGGAGGCATTTGGGTCACTTGAGGTCCTTGAGGTTCTTGAGGGGGAACCGACTCATTCTCATCCTCTTGGTCAACTATAGGGACTTTATCACCACGGGGAGGGATCCTCTCATTAGCTACTCTGTCCTTTCTTCTAGAGGGTGTCCTCCTCGTATTCATGTCCTATAAACACAAGAGAAGAGGTTGATAAAAGACATCTTATAGAACTCAACTCTATGGCACGAAACTAGAATAATTAATAAAGTGGAACTTCTATAATCTTATAGACTCCCGCTCATAAGTGTGTCGCTACTCACACCGATTAGCAGGACTCTACTAGATGTGGCTTGTCATACTTTGGACCCTAAACTATTTCCAAAAACCTTATGCTCTATACCAAGTTTGTACAACCCGCAAGTACACCCTAGAAGAAGGGAGCACTCTTGAGTCGTTACAAGGCGTACTTTACCCTTCGGAGGTTTGGTACAAGCCTCTTCGCTGTCATTCATTACATAAGATATGAAAAGGTGCGGAATTAAAACTTTTCGCAAGAATAATAATAATAAGCTTTTTATAAAATTCTAAAGAGTAAGTCTCATCATCAGAAGCCAACCTAAAGACACAACTTAAATATCATAAGGTCACGGCCCTTTACATTGAAAGAAATACATAATAAGTCTTATACAAGTCTAAATGAAAAACTAAAGAAACATAGACTATGTCCTCGAATATATGAGGACATCCCGAGTCCTGAGAAAGTCAACTGCCCAAGCTTGCCTCCTAAACTTCCACTTGCCTCCAACCTATACTTATATAGCATAGAAACGTATGAGGTTAGTACACACATTGTACTAAGTATGGCATCATGCAAAAACATAGTAAAAAAAAGGGGACATTTTAGTTGGAATAAAGATTTCATGATAATTAAATGAAAACCTTCATAAATAAAGTAATAAAACAACATATAAATCATCATTTAGAACATAAGGTAACTTCCATAATTTTAACACGACTACACTTTACAGTGAACCCATAAAACCCTTGTAGTGAACTCTTTTCATTACATATTACAGTGAACCCATTTCCCTTGAAGTTTCCCTATTCAAAGATATCCTAAGACTCACTAAGGTAAGACATGAAAGAATCGCCCATACAATCCCTTCAATACACACCTAAGTGATCCTTAAGACTACCAACGATATGCTTACTTCACCACACTTAACAAGCCAACATTCAATATCAAAGACACTAGAGGACAATACTTGCATTTAAGGACTTCACATAAGAACCCTTCTCCAAGACAACCCCCAAGTTACACTTAGTGCAACGTGAAAGTATCATTTCATATTACTATTCCCACCTAGTGCTCCTTAAGGATTCCCTTATATTAGGCACACAACATTCATCATTTATATAATCTTAATAAATCTTGCACATTAATTATCATACTTCATAATCTTAAACATAACATCATCATACTTCACTTTCATTATACATAAAGTCACATTACTTCATTTTTTATCACATAATGACCCATTCATTCATTTTCACCTAAGGACCTACCAAGACTCCCTCCAAATGCCTACTTGTGCAATGGATATATGGAGTCTCATACCACAACCTACCCTAAGTAGTACACCCATTAGAAGATTTAGTTCACTACATTCTTTTGTGGGGGATAGCTTTAATCGACATAGACCAATAGAGCTAGAGATGGAATTCCGGAATTAACCCCTACCGGATGAGGGATCCCCACTTGCCTAGGGTAGGGACATTCTTAAGACTTTACATGGATTTGCCATTAGCTACTCCTATGATGGATCATAGTTAAGGGATGAGGAGATTGCTTCTATATAACTCATTCTGTACTAACGAGGAGTACTCATCTTAAGAGGTACATTGGGTACAACATCTCAACTCACGAAGTGTATCTACCCCTTCTTCAAATCCTCTCGGTGCTAAGCATATCTCCCCCGCGGAGTGTTAAGCATTCATTAACTATAGGTCAAGGGATAGATAAATAGTACCACATGTCAAATCACAAAGGGTACTTATCCCTAGAGGTTACCTTTGAACACAACATCTGAACTCACGAAGGGTATTCAACCTCTAACCTATCTTAGAAAGCTCTTGGAAAAAGCGAGGTTGATACTAAACACATCATCTCTGTCACGACCGGGGAGCACCCCCTAGAAGTAACATGGAGTACATTACCTCTTGGAGGTCTTCTACAATCCCAGAACTATCATTCATCTTATTGTCATAGGTTAATTTAGCGGAAAATTTAAAACTTTCATAGCACATCATATGCTAGAAAATCACTTTCATTAATATAAAAATATCATAATACATAGTAAAAGACTCTAGTCTCTTTTTGGCATCCTTGACTCAACATCTTAGAGTATAATAGGTACACGGCCCTTTCAACATAAATCATAACTAAGCTATTACAAGACTTTACTTAAAACAATGACATAGGATATCCTTGAACTTAAGGATTCCTTTCCTTGAGCTTGGAGTCACATATCAAGCTCCTCACCATTAAAGACATCCTTTAAGCATCCATACCCTACACTTTGTGTAAGATGGTAGAGAAGAATGGAGTTAGTACAAGAATGCACTAAGTATGCCAACCATGTAAAAACATGCATTTAAAAGGGACATTTTTCTTGAAACCATGCATCATGTCTTTTTGTGAAAACTTCATAAAACTTGATACATTAAGCATTATACAAATTACATACTTCATTTTGGCATATAACATAGTCATAATATCACATAAAATCACACATAGAATTTAAGTCACATTTGACCCATTTTACAGTAACTACAATCTCTTTACAGTGAGCTATTTTCTCTTTACAGTGAACTTCTTATTATTCTAACTTCTTGACTTTCCCTAGTAACCCTCTAGTGACACTTGGTGCAATGTATAGATAATGACCCATAACACTATCTATAATCAAGCATAGACTTAAGGCCACAAGGAAACCATACCTACAACCTTTCAACTCAACACATACATCCATAGGACCATTTCATATAACAAGGCACATACTTAACATTACACTTAACATAAGACTTTAGTCAACTACATGTAACCCAAGTGGGACCTTCATTCATATAGACAATAAGACCGACATTATGCACATAAAGAGAGACCTTATCATATAGACCCATTAGGACTCATACCATGCATATCATCACAACAAGTAGGTAATACTACAATGTCATGCATAAAGACATAAACATATATATACATTAAAACACCTTCCTAGAACTCCCTCAAGAGTTACTTGTGCAATTCATAGATGAAGTCCCGTACCCCCACCTACACTAAGCAACTTCCCTTAGGTTATACTAGTTAGGGTCTATTTCTTTACATCCATTGTGCATTTTACTTTAGGGAAACTATAGCCTTAACCGACACTAAAACCATGGGTGCTACATGGAATTTGGTGTTGTAGATATTTACACCAAGGGAAGGTTATATAGTTAGCAAAAGTAGAACATTAACACAAGCTAGAATACTAAGTGATATCACTTGCTAGATCCTATGGGGAAAGCATAGTTTATGGAACTTGGAGGTATATGTGGAAATCCTCATTATGCCTATTGAGGCATTGTAGGTATCCACTTATGGAAATATCACTCTAAGACCTTTGGGCTATGAGTCTAACCACAACGTGAGGACTATGGTAAACCTACCTTCCTACAATGGGAAGGGACACCCATCATTTTCAAGTTCACTCGGTGCTAGGCTAAGTTCCCTTTATTGAAAAGTCTTTGTTAACATTACTTAATAAAATTAGGGTTAGGAGAGTTAACCCTTCATATTCTTAGATTATAGGTCATAGATGAAAGTTCATCAACCCAAATCATGTGAGAAGTCCTTTCACATGGACATAGCTTATGCAAAGCACCATCTAGTTTAGGGTACACTTGAGAACGCCTTTCAAGGCCCCTTTATTGACTAGATCATCATACATGTTTGTGTGTTTACATATATGTGAGCAATCCTTTCACACAACACATTAAGACCACACATGTTCATACATTAACATAATCATACTTTCACATTCATGTACATAAAAAACCAAACGTATGAACTATCCTATCAAGGCACACAAGTGCAATTCATAGACAAGGACCCATACCCTTGCCCATACTAGTACACCTATAAAGTCATCCTATGTAAGGGATACATAATCATACTTCATGAACATATACATTACATGCATAGTAGTCGACACAAGTGCATATTAGAATAACATGTCATTAGATATCATTAACCTATACTACTTGTGAGCATGCATGAAATGTGAGTGTGTGTACATTGCTCAACATGATCACATAATGGCTGTCACAACACATTGAGTCAGCCACTCTCTTAGGACTACAATGCACCTTCAAGCATAGACCACAAAACACATACTAGCATAGGAGACAAGCTAACTTCAATACTTGCATTCAAGACTCCTAATCATAGCTAATCACACATTCATGTAGGGGTATGTAGGTAAGAGGTAATTCATAATTATTACTTCATCAAAGGAAGCATCCATACATAAACCTAACATAACCATTCACATGCTCATAACATTAGCAATACAACCTAAATCATAGCTAGAACAGGAAACTAAGCATTGGCTTCACATAGTGTGATCATCATAACCACACACTCATGTAACATCAAGTTGCCTTCAATGCCATAATCAACTCATACATATATTGACAAGAAGTAAACAATGCCACCATAAGTGTACCATACCACACAATGCCATACAAGGCTCATCAACTAACAATTCTATAGAAAAGTAGAGGGGAAGAGACATTCTTAACAATTCATCAACCTTTGATCATCATTGATCAATACTCATCTTTCCTCAACAATTTATGTATAGGTCAGTAGCTAAATGTACTTTAACATAAACGAAATCATGCATAATCCACTACAAGATCATGCTACTAACAAGTACACTACATCACCAATTCACTAGATAGTAGAGAGACATAGATCACCCACCAATTTCCCTTGCCTTGATCATCAATCATAATTCATCAACGTTATACATGTAGAGTAGTATCTAAAGAGATAACAACCTAAACTAAATCATACTTAATCTACCCTAGAATTGAGATTACATGATGTACATTACATTATCAATCTATAGGCTAAAAGAACCTAGATCAATCCTTACCATTTCGATTGTATCTATTCACATTGGATCAATTACACCTAATTTATCATCAAATTACATTGTAGACAGTAGCTAAGAAAATTCATCATAATTGAATCTCATAACAATCATTCTAGCATCAATATCACAAGATACTACATTATAGGCTAATCTTATTCAAACCTTCAAACATTGATCCACGTGGATCACTCATCAACAATTCACCATCAATACACATACTAGGCAGTATATATAAGCATTTTAAGATAATTGAATCACAATTCGATTTACATAAGATCAAGATCACAAACCCCATACATAGGCTAAATCAAGTTTGAGAGAGATCATTGGTTCAACATAGAATTGGATTGAAAA
This sequence comes from Solanum lycopersicoides, assembly GCA_022817965.1. Lineage (NCBI taxonomy): Eukaryota > Viridiplantae > Streptophyta > Magnoliopsida > Solanales > Solanaceae > Solanum > Solanum lycopersicoides. The sequence goes on along the minus strand of CM040628.1, from coordinate 45,561,577 downwards.
TCACATTAAAATGAGTAGCTAATCATCAATTAATTAACATTATTCTTTTGAAATCAATTTGAGAAAGAACCCATGGCTAGATTCAAGAAGAAGAAGTTTGATCATAACTTCTCTTTGAAAAGCTTTGAAAGTAACTCTCTAGATGAAAGGTTAACTAGAGATGAAGGATCACCATACCTCCTTATAGGATAAAACCACCAAAAATTGATGAATAAAGCTTGAGAATCCATCACCATGGTTGTTCTTGAGCTTCATCTCCAATGGAGGTTTCTAGAGAGGATATTTTGGGAGAGGGAAGTCTAATTTTGAAGTACGGATTGGGTTTGGGGTTTTCATGTTATTAACCAACTTAATATACCTTAAATACACCATAATAACCGTCCATATTAATTTAGGAACGTGGGGTCAATTTATCATTCACCCCTTTAACAAAACAGTGTGTGCATGAAGTTTGCAGACAACACCTACTGACGCCAGTCGACAGGGCGATGATGGACTGACGGCCCATCCCCGTGCTCCATCGATGGTGACTGAGGCTTCTTCTTGGGGTCTCCTGCTCACATGGATAAGTGTTGATCTACAACACCCATTGACGGGGCGTCATCCCAAGCACGAGGAGTCGATTGACACTGCCAAGGCATTGTCTCGACAGCCTTTAAGGTCCTCCTTGATGGCCTTTTGCGGGACCTTGGGGAGTCTTACCCGGGAGTATCAACATAAATATATTCCTTAACATGTTAAAGATCTTCCACATCATTTTCAACCAAAACGAACACGTATCACATGTCAAGACATACCAAGACACACATGCACGACTTAAGGGCTAACTTTCAAACATCTTGGACGTTTGACTTTCAAATGACTTCAAATCAATCATACATGCTTTAAAACACCTAATAAACATATTAATAAGCTTATATACTACATGTGAAGATGTAGACACCCTAACTCATTTTTAGTGTCTTATAATATCCCCCACTTGGGAACATTCGTCCTCGAATGACACTTGGAACACTTTAATCACACCAAGCACTTAAATGAATCATAGAGCAACTCACAATATTCATAACATCATCACATAGAAGTCAATGAACCACATTACAAGGAACACCAACCTCCAAGCCACTTAGCACTCAATGCAGCACAAGCAGGCACAAACTTTTATTCTGTCACTTTAAAAATGCATCAAACACAAGGCATCACTCATGATCATAGGAAGAACATCCTTATCCTAATCATCACATGGTCATTACACTGCATTTCATTAAGATCTCATCATTTATGATCACACATAGGCAGATTCCACATTACTCAAGAAGCAATTAGGTACTCATACTTCAATGCACATAGACTTGAGTCAAGTAGATCAACAATGGATTCTTATTAATCAAGCCTAATTCCATGAGGGTCATACTCAACCATGCCATGATTATTTATGTTTAGGAAGGATTGTCCTTCTCCTTTACACACTTACAAGTCTAATGAGTTCACACCCAAACAAGGCACAAAGGTCTATTCATTTTAAATGAGAATATCTCAACATTTAACCCAAAGCATGCTCATACTTTCTTCCTAGTGAAGTTAAAATGGTAAATCACACCACACACATTACAACAATAGGAAGTCATTTCACAAAATTTCAATTTTCTAGCATAACACTAGCTTTCATAAACAGACATCAATTTGAAAAAATCTCACAATTTATAGGCACACACAAAGACACTAGCTAGACATGCCTTCACTTTTCAAGAGTGAGCCTACATCCATACTTCCCAAACCATAAAAGTCACATAATTTTCAAAAGATTCATCATTTTTCATTTTAAGGAGACTCAACTTTTTCATTATGAGGCTAAACAGTACACCTCAAAAGTGACTACAACCATGTTTCTTACCTTATCCCATGAAGTTAAATGCACAACTAGCATATCAAGATGCACAATCAACATGAGAAAACATGAATTTGATCAAAATTCCTTTTTCATGCACTTTAGAATCTTCAACATATGTTTAACATAGTGTCTATCAAAACATACATAACATTTGAGAACATGCAATTCATAACTTTAATGCAAGACTCCTATCATGAACAAGCTTCTAGGAATCATTAGTTTCAAGCTCAAGTAAGAATAGAAGGATAAGATAGAAATATCTACAACCTTAATACTCACATCACCATCCCGCACTTAGGATAAACCCATTTAAGGGCAACTTAACTCAACCTCAAGAGGATCATAGCTTATCAACCTTCATCACCATCACTTAAAAGTGATTACTAACCTAAAAGGAATTACAGTAACTTAACATAGGGACATCAAGGGTATATAAAATACTATCATCTAGGCACTCTATCCCCCACTTGGGGTATGGCTATTCACCTCATTCCCTTAAACACCAAGGTCTCAACTATATCATAAACACCAAGGGTCATGACAACCTTAGGGGAAACAATAGAGGAGACTTAGCCATAAGGCCACTTTCTTTTCTTTCAACATTGCAGTAAGGTAACTTCTAGGTCAATCAAACCCACATCATCACCCTACAAAGTAAGCACACTACCTTCACTTCTCGGACCAAGCCTATACAAAAGACTCCAATCCATCCAAGGTAACCATGAAGGTGCACACATACACAAAGGGCAACATTTCAACCATTGCACATATATAGGGCAACATTGAACTATTAAACATACATATATAGGCAACATGCATTTGTGGCCATCTACCACACTTCCTAAAGCATTTCAAGTCTAACCCATATCATAGGACTATCATCATACAAAACCATATAGTGACACACCATTCCATAAAGAGACTCATTTTAACCATAACAACTTCTAACATGCTTTAACCATATCATGACATATATTTCTCAACATAACATGCCATTTCACATAAATCTCATATATATCCACAAAGGGAATCACATCAACATAAACCAAAGTTCACTTTCACACATACTCATCAAACCATAAAACCAAGATAAGCATCAAAACTCACCTTTTCTCCCTCAAGCATCGACATACCATCTCATACAAGCAATCACATCTAGAAGACCACCAGACAAGAAAATATAAAAGAGAGATCTTATAGAGTTAAGTTCTATGGCACGACATGAGAATTATGAAGAAGGAAAACTCTATTGTCCTATAGCCTCTCTCTCATAGATGTGTCGCGACGCACCACCGATGATCGAGACTCTAGTAGACGTGGCAATATGAGACATTGGACCCTAAAACTATTTTCATAAACCTCATGATCTGATACCATGTTTGTCACGGCCGTGGAGCACCCCCTAGAAGTAACATGGCGTACTTGATATCTTGGAGGTCTTGTACAATCCCATAGTTATCATTCATCGCATTTTCATAGGTAAATTTAGCGGAAAATTTAAAACATCCATAGCACATCATATGCTAGAACATCACTTCCATTAATATAGAGATATCATAATACATAGTTAAAGACTTTAGTCTCTTTTTTCCATCCTAGACTCAACATCATTTTAGTATAATAGGGACACAGCCCTTTCAACATAAATCATAACTAAGTTATTACAATACTTTACTTAAAACAATGACATAGGAAATCCTTGAACTTAAGGATTCCTTTTCTTGAGCTTGGGAATCACATATCAAGCTCCTCACCATTAAAGACATCCTTTAAGAATCCATACCCTACACTTTTTGTAAGATGGTAGAGAAGAATGGAGTGAGTACAAGAATGCACTAAGTATGCCAACCATGTAAAAACATGCATTTAAAAGGGACATTTTTCTTGAAACCATGCATCATGTCTTTTTGTGAAAACTTCATAAAACTTGATACATTAAGCATTATACAAATTACATACTTCATTTAGGCATATAACATAGTTATAATATCACATAAAATCATACATAGAAATTAAGTCACATTTGACCCATTTTACAGTAACTACAATCTCTTTACAGTGAGATATTTTCTCTTTACAGTGAACTTCTTCTTATTCTAACTTCTTGACTTTTCCAAGTAACCCTCTAGTGACACTTGGTGCAATGTATAGATAATGACCCATAGCACTATCTATAATCAAGCATAGCCTTAAGGCCATAAGGAAACCATACCTACAACCTTTCAACTCAACACATACATCCATAGGACCATTTCATATAACAAGGCACATACTTAACATTACACTTAACATAAGACTTTAGTCAACTACATGTAACCCAAGTGGGACCTTCATTCATATAGAAAATAAGACCAACATTATGCACATAAAGAGAGACCTTATCATATAGACCCATTAGGACTCATACCATGCATATCATCACAACAAGTAGGTAATACTACAATGTCATGCATAAAGACATAAACATATATATACATTAAAACACCTTCCTAGAACTCCCTCAAGAGTTACTTGTGCAATTCATAGATGAAGTCCCGTACCCCCACCTACGCTAAGCAACTTCCCTTAGGTTATCCTAGTTAGGGTCTATTTCTTTACATCCATTGTGCATTTTACTTTAGGGAAACTATAGCCTTAACCGACACTAAAACCATGGGTGCTACATGGAATTTGGTGTTGTAGATATTTACACCAAGGGAAGGTGATATAGTTAGCCAAAGTAGAACATTAACACATGCTAGCATACTAAGTGATATCACTTGCTAGATCCTATGGGGAAAGCATAGTTTATGGAACTTGGAGGTATATGTGGAAACCCTCATTATGCCTATTGAGGCATTGTAGGTATCCACTTATGGAAATATCACTCTAAGACCTTTGGGCTATGAGTCTAACCACAACGTGAGGACTATGGTAAACCTACCTTCCTACAATGGGAAGGGACACCCATCATTTTCAAGTTCACTCGGTGCTAGGCTAAGTTCCCTTTATTGAAAAGTCTTTGTTAACATTACTTAATAAAATTAGGGTTAGGAGAGTTAACCCTTCATATTCTTAGATTATAGGTCATAGATGAAAGTTCATCAACCTAAATCATGTAAGAAGTCCTTTCACATGGACATAGCATATGTAAAGCACCATCTAGTTTAGGGTAAACTTGTGAACACCTTTCAAGGCCTCTCTATTGACTAGATCATCATACATGTGTGTGTAGACATATATGTGAGCAATCCTTTCACACAACACATTAAGACCACACATGTTCATACATTAACATAATCATACTTTCACATTCATGTATATATAAAACCAAACCTAGGAACTATCCTATCGAGGCACACATGTGCAATGCATAGACAAGGACTCATACCATTGCCCATACTAGTACACCTATCAATTCATCCTAGTTAAGGGATAACTAATCATACTTCATGAACATATACATTACATGCATAGTAGTATACACAAGTGCAGATGAGAATAACCTTTCATTAGACACCATGAACCTGTACTACTTGTGAGCATGCATGAAGTGCGAGTGTGTGTACATTGATTAACATGATCACATAATGGCTATCACAAAAAATTGAGGCAGCCACCCTCTTATAACCACAATGACCTTCAAGCATAGACCGTAAAACACATACTAGCATAGGAGACAAGCTAACTTCAATACTTGCATTCAAGACTCCTAACAATAGCTAATCACACATTCATGTAGGGGAATGTAGGTAAGGGGTCATTCATCATTATTACTTCATCAAAGGAAGCATCTATACATAACCCTAACAAAACCATTCACATGCTCATATTATTAGCAATACAACCTATATCGTAGCTAGAATAGGAAATCAGGCATAGGCTTCACATAGTGTGATCATCATAACCAAACACTCATGTTGTAACTCCCTAAAACAAACTAAGGTCAACTAGAGATTCCTGAATGTTTCATGAGTTAGATTTGTGTTAAAAGTATTTATTATGGTGTTAGTAGGTAGTGTGTGAAGTTTGATGACGTTTGGAGGTCAAACGTCCATGACGTTCGGAAGATATACCTTAGATTGTGCCTGTGTGTCTCTATGTGTTTTAGTGAGTTTTACGTGTTCGTTTTAATAGATATTTATGTAGGATGTTCCTATGACCTAGAAGACTATGTATAGGGGTTAAATCTCTGGGTAAGACCCCACCTAGGACCCACGGGGGCCCCTAGAAGAAGACCCCATTCATTTGGAAGGAGGCTGCCAAGTAGTGACCAACGACTTCCACAAGGGACGGACCGTTAGTCAAACCAACGGCCCATCGACCTTAGGCGTCGATTGGCCCTGCAAGTCTAGACAATACTGAACATGTTAGAGTTTCAGTCCCAATCGACAGACCCCATCTAAGGGGCATCGATTGGGAGATGGTCCGTTGGTTATTGGGCGTAGGTGGTCACTGTAAAAGCTGTCAAAAAAACTGCCTTGGCTTGGGGTGTTTGGTAAATTCACCCCAAGTCTTTTATGAACCATGGATGAATATTTTAGGGTCTTTTATGTATATTAAGAGGGTTCAAACACTAAAACCTAATTTTAGACTTCATTTTCAAAAACCCTAAACCCCTCTCTCAAGAAAGACTCTCTCAGAACCTCATGGTAGCTTGGACTCAAGGAAGGATTTGGAGGGCTGTTTGTGGTCGACTTATTGATGTACCGTGGTTTCACGCGGTTTCACGGTACTTTCAATATTTTTTCCTTAAGTTTAGTGTGTGACTAAGGCCTTTTTGTAGTAATTTTAATGTCTTTTTATCTGTGTTTGCAGGAAAACTGTCCAGAATGAAAACGCCGAAGACTGTGCTGAAATCGGTGCAGAAGTGATGACCTACGGAGCCATCGACGGTCCGTGGGTGATGATCGTCGACTGGAGGTCCAGGCTGCTGAAGTCAAATCGGAGAATTCTGACAAGTGTGGGGCTACGGAAGGATCGACGGTTCGTTGACTGATCAACAGACCGTCACTGGCAAGTCGTTGATGGTAACAGAAAGTAGTCCCAGTACCCGATTTGAAGAAAACACTAAGAATGGAGGAACGGAGGCCATCAAAGGACCGTAGGTCTACTGACGGAACATGTTGTTGGTCCATCGATGGTAACAAAAAGTGTTGAAAAGTGGAGGCTGAAAAAGATTTGAAATATGGACCGACGGAAGCTGTCGACCTTCCATCGTTCCATCGACGGACCGTCAGTTGGGTCGTCAACTAAAGACGCGTTTTGGACAGATTTTTCCTTATTTAGAACTCCCTTTTATTTTAGGACTTTATTATTATAAATAGGACTTAAAACCTCGTTTTTTGAGGTTAGACTCTTTTACTATTTTTCAGATTTGTGTTATTGGAAGTTAATTTTTGGTTTTTTGGGAAATACTTCAATTTTCCGGAATCATTTCTTTCAATATTTTTTAGTTAATTCAAGTTATATTTCTGGGTTTTTCTTCAAACTTGTTTAAGTAAGTACATGATTTATTGTTTAACTATTATGAATTGTGTAACTCTTAGCATGGGTAACTAAATCCACAACTAGGGTTGTGGGAACCATGGGTAATTAACGTAGTAAACCTAGCTAAATAACAATTCTAGATTAGTTTCTTGCATGTATTGATAATTCTTTAGTTTAGAAGTCTTTTTAACGGTGGCCAACGTTAGAACTCGTCTTGTTGCTACTTGCCGGACCAAGGAGGTAGCTAATAAGAAAAGAATTATCAACATAGATTTAGTATACACTATCTAATAGGCTAGTTTCAATTGGTGCAAAGTAGTAACTTAGCCATACATTGAATATGATGCTTAATATGAGGTAACGGTAAGGCTTAGTAAAGTGAACACACGTAGCCGGACCAAGGTGCGGAATGAAATTCCCTAGTTGCCGGATCAAGGAATTAGGGATACATAACTTACTACTTTGCATGCAAGATACTAGAAAAGAGTTGTTATAGCTAGGATTACCACGTTATAACCCTATGGGGAACACTTATACCCTAGATTCTCTCATCACTTGATAAACACTAAAGTCAAATCTTGCTACTTGTTTACTTATTAATAATTGAACATTTTTGTTATATAAAGCCCCCCTTTTATTTAAACTATTTTCGGAAAGGACTTGACTAAATAGACGTAATCGTAGATTAAAGTTAAGTCTAAACCATTTTCCTTGTGGGATCGACCCCAACCTAACAATTGGGTTCTTTAGTTGATACGACCGCTTATACTTCTTTAGGGAAGTCTAGTTCGAGCGTATCAAATTTTAGCGCCGCTGCCGGGGAAAGTGGCTTTTAGATTACTTTAAGCACATTACCAAATTTTAGTCAACAATTTCCTGATTTTACTTTTTCTTTTTGTTTTTGTCTCTCGAAGGTCTAACTGTAGTGTATGCCAAGTACACAGAGTCGAGGAGAACCCATACTTTCACCTGATCCAGAACTAAACCGTACACTTTGCAGAATGAAAAATCCATGCAACCCGACTAATCTTGAGAATGAGTTCAATCGGCAACTTCCACCGCCAGTTGAAGCTCATAATCAAGCGTTGGTTGACAATGTTGGTGAAGGTTATGTGAGGAGGCAACCTCCCGCCCTACGCCCTTAAGAACACTATAGGTAAAATGTTAACATCACTGATTCTGATGGGACACTTGTTCTACCTCCTCTACCACCAGGTCATACTTTTGTGGTAACTAGTAGCTTGATGCAAATTCTCACCGCTAGAGGTTTGTTTTCGGGGCTACCATCTGAGGATCCACATGCTCACATCGCCAAACTAAGGTCGGTGTGTAAGAGTTGTGTAGGGAGGCCAGACTTAGACATGGATGTAATTGGATTAAGGGTGTTCCCTCTCTCACTGACGGGGGAGGCCATAATTTGGTTTACTCTGTTGCCCTACAATTCAATCTATACTTGGGAGCAGTTGAAGGATGTGTTCCTAGCAAGGTATTACCCGGTTTCTAAAAATCTCAGCCACAAAGACAGGGTGAACAACTTTGTGGCATTACCAGGGGAGTCAGTAAGCAGTTCTTGGGATAGGTTCACCTCATTCTTGAGAAGTGTCCCAAACCACCGCATTGATGATGAGTCGCTGAAAGAGTACTTCTATCGAAGGCAAGATGATAACAACAAAGTGGTGCTTCATACTATTGCGGGTGGTTCCTATGGGAGTGTACTTATGCAGAGATTGCTGAGAAGTTAGAGAAAATCTCCCGAAATAATAAATCTTGGAGCACTAGGAAGTCGGATACTGGGAAAAACACTTTTGCGGTACAATCTACACACAACCCAGCCACAGATGAGATTCGTGAAGAGATGGCTCAAATAAGAACTGAGCTTGGGTTAATGTTGAAACATATCACTGGGGGTGCAGAGAAAGTGAATGCGGTGAATTATTTGACTAAGCCACCACTGCCGGTAGATAAATTTTACTATGAAGAAGATTCTTATGTAGTAAATGAGCAGACGGGGGGTTTCCGACCGAACGCCCAAGGCTCCAATCAGGAGAATAGGCGCCAATGTCAAGGAAATCAAGGTCGGAACTATGGGAATTACAACCGAGAGGGTCACTATGTTCGTGAAGGATATTACAACCGCGACAACAACTTCAACTGGGGTAACTATGGAAACAGAAATGATCGAAGTGGGACCAATATTCCACCTCAAAATTGGGAAGTTGCTCCTAGGGATGGTGGAGGTAGTACGGCTTGAGTTTAAGACATGTTGCAAATTATGAGGAGGAGGTTTGACGCAAGTGATGAGCACGCCAAGGAGTTAAGAGGTGATTTGGCTAACATTGGGCAAAAAGTGGATGCACATGCAGTCTCAATCAAGCATCTTAAGATGGAAATGGCCCAATTGTCGTCGACTGTGAACCCTCGTCAACTAGGTACTCTTCCTAGTAATAACGTCCAAAATCCGAAAAATGATGGACATTGTATGGCAGTAACGACTCGAGGGGGTAAGCAAACCATTGATCCACCTATGCCGTCTGGTGTTGAAGATGAGGTGAGAAGAGATGATGCGGTAGTAGAAGCTAGTGGTGAGTTGGTAAGTGAAGCGGTAAAAGAATTAGAGATGCCCCAAAAGGTGACCCCCGTTCCTCGACCACCACCACCATTTCTACAAAGATTGGTGAAGAAGACCGAGGATGGCAAATACCGGCGTTTCATAACTATGTTGAAACAGCTTTCCATCAATGTACCTTTATAGAAGCTCTTGAACAAATGCCCGGTTATGCCAAGTTTATGAAAGATATGGTCACTAAGAAGAGGTCGGTGAGTTTTGAGGATGATGATCGGATGCAACTGTAGTGCTATTGCTACAAGGTCTCTTGTGCAAAAGAAAGAAGATTCGGGTGCTTTCACTATTCCATGTACAATCGGGTTGTTACACTTTGCTAAAGCATTATGTGATCTTGGGGCAAGCATAAATATCATGCCTCTATCCATCTACAAGAAGTTGGGTTTTGGTGATCCAAAGCCCAAAGTGATGCGGCTATTGACGGCCGATCAAACAGTGAACAGGCCTATTGGGATACTCCACGATGTGTTAGTAAAGGTGGAGTCATTCATATTTTCGGCCGATTTTGTGATTCTTGATTGTGACGTAGATTTCGAGGTGCCTATTATTCTTGGGAGGCCATTCCTTGCTATCGGTCGCGCCTTGTTGACATGGAGAAAGGGCAGATGAAGTTTCGGTTGAACAATGAAGAAGCGACTTTCAACATTTATAGGTCCATGAGGCAGAGTGGTGAGCTCCAAACGGTATCTTCTATATCCTACAGGTTTGAGAGTACGTCTAAGGTTCAAATCGAAGAGCGCCTTGATGTTGAGGCACTAGCGGCAGTGATTATGAATTTTGAGAGTAATGGTATTGAAGAGTATGAGACATTGGTTGCGGCACTTGATAGAGGTGACTTTCGGTTCAAACCAAAGAAATTGGAGTTAGACATGAAACATCGCGAGTCTCCACCTGCGAAACCATCTATTGAAGAGGCTCCAAAATTAGAGCTTAAGGCTCTACCACCTCATCTCAGGTATGTATTCTTGGGGAAATCATTAACTTTGCCGGTAATTATTTCGTCAGATTTGAAGGTGCAACAAGTAGAGTGTTTTGTTGAAGTGTTGAAGAGGTTCAAGAGAGCTTTGGGGTGGACTGCGGATATTATTGGGATCCCTCCCGGTATTTGTTCATATAAAATCCAACTCATGACCGATCATAAGCCAAGTATTGAGCACTAGAGACGTTTAAATCCACCTAAGCAAGAGGTAGTGAAGAAGGATATTATTAAGTGGTTGGATGCCGGAGTCATATATCTGATCGCTGATAGTAGTTTGGTATGCCCTGTTCAGTGTGTGCCCAAGAAAGGGGGAATGACTGTGGTCCCTAATGAGAAAAATGAGCTTGTTCCAATGAGGCAGGTGACCGGATGGAGAGTGTGTATGGATTACCGAAAATTGAATGCATGGACTGAGAAGGACCATTTTCCTATGCCATTCATGGATCAGATGTTGGATAGGCTTGCAGGAAAGGGGTGGTATTGTTTTCTTGATGGTTACTCGGGTTACAACCAAATCTATTGCACCGGAAGATCAAGAGAAAACCACTTTTACTTGTCCTTATGGAACTTTCGCGTTCAAGAGGATGCCCTTCGGGTTGTGTAATGCACCGGCTACTTTTCAGAGATGTATGATGTCCATATTCTCCGATATGGTGGAGGACACTATTGAGGTATTTATGGATGATTTTTCTGTTGTTGGTGACTCATTTGATCATTGTTTGAGTCACTTGTCCGAAGTTCTCAAATGATGTGAAGATTGCAACCTTGTGATAAACTGGGAAAAATGTCACTTTATGGTGAAAGAGGGTATTGTATTGGGCCATCGCATCTCAGAGAAGGGTATAGAGGTTGATTGAGCTAAAGTCGAGGTGATAGAGAGACTTCCTCCACCCATCTCTGTAAAAGGTGTCAGGACTTTCCTTGGACATGCGGGTTTCTACCGGAGGTTCATGAAGGATTTTTCAAAAATTGCACATCCTCTGTGCAAGTTACTTGAGAAAGAGTGTAAATTTTATTTTGATGAATCTTGTCTGAAGGCATTTGAAGAGTTGAAGGAGAAGTTGGTTTCTGCGCCCATTATTATTTCTCTGGATTGGAGCAAACCATTTGAGGTTATTTGTGATGCTAGTGGGGTTGCTCTTGGTGTAGTATTGGGACAAAGAAGGGATAAAATACTTCACCCCATTTATTATGCTAGTAAAGCCCTTAATGAAGCTCAGAAGAATTATACTGCGACTGAACAAGAGCTACTTGCGGTGGTATTTGCCTTCAAAAAATTTCGCTCTTATTTGCTTGGCACGAAAGTTATAGTGCATACTGATCATTCTGCCTTGAGATATTTGATGGCAAAGAAGGATGTGAAACCGAGGATGATTAGATGGGTATTACTATTGCAAGAGTTTGACTTTGAAGTGAAAGATAGAAAAGGGATCAAAAATCAAGTTGCCGATAACTTGTCCAGATTAGAGGATGAAGCTATGCGAGAGTTGGGTGAAAAGTCTGAAATTGATGATACTTTCCCTGATGAGCATGTATTGGCCACTTCTCATGTCTTGATTCCATGGTTCGCAGATTTTGCAAATTACTTGGCTAGTGATATCGTCACATCGGACTTGTCCTTTCATCAAAGGAAAAAGTTCATTCATGATGTGAAAAAGTTCTTTTGGGATGAGCCATATCTATATAGGAGTTGTGCCGATGGGCTTATTCGGCATTGTGTGCCGAAAGTAGAGATGTTGAGTGTTTTGGAGGCATGCCACTCCTCGCCTGTGGGTGGGCATCATAGTGGTATCTGGACTGCCCATAAAATCTTGCAATGTGGCTACTATTGGCAAACCATCCACCAAGATGCTCATGAGTTTGCCAAGTCATGTGATAAGTGCCAAAGAGATGGAGGTGTTTCTAGAAGGCAAGAGCTCCCTTTAAATCCCATTCTTGTAATTGAGTTGTTTGATGTATGGGGCATTGACTTTATGGGCTCTTTTGTGAGTTCTCATGGGATGAAGTATATTCTTGTGGCGGTTGATTATGTGTCAAAACAAGTAGAAGCCATAGCACTTGCAAATAATGAAGGAAAGAGTGTCACTGCGTTCTTGAAAAAGAACATATTTTCCAGATTTGGCACCGCAAGGGCCATTATTAGTGATGGGGGATACCAATTTTGGAACAAGTTGTTCAAAGTATTATTGGAGAAATATGGGGTTCGCCACAATGTGGCCACTCCTTACCATCCTCAGACTAGTCGGCAAGTTGAGGTGTCAAACAGAGAAATCAAGCAGATTCTGGCGAAAACGGTGAATGAGAGTAGAACGGATTGGTCAAGGAGGCTTGATGATGCTCTTTGGGCCTATCGGACAGCATACAAGACTCCCATATGTATGTCTCCATACCGACTCGTATATGCGAAGGCGTGTCACTTGCCGGTTGAGTTAGAGCATAAGGCCATGTGGGCAATGAAGAAACTGAAGATGGATTGGAATAAAACAGCGGAGCAGAGGTTGAATGGGTTAAATGAGCTTGATGAGTTTCGCTTGAAGGCATATGAAAGTTCAGCCCTCTACAAAGAAAATATGAAGAAGTACCATAACCAAAAGATTGATAAGCGCGACTTTGTGGTTGGGGATTTGGTGCTTCTATTCAACTCTAGGTTGCGCTTGTTTCCGGGCAACCTCAAGTCCAAATGGACTGATCCATTCTTGATCACTCAAGTATTTCCTCATGGTGCCGTTGAGTTGGAGAACAAGGAGGGTCTAAGGTTCAAGGTGAACGGACAAAGAATCAAAATCTAACTAGGGCATGCGGAAAATGCGAATGAAGTGGTTGAGGCATACCATATTGATGAAGTCAGAGTAATCGAGAGTCCTGCGTCGTGCCGTGGCGTTAAATCAAGCGCTAATTGGGAGGCAACCCAATATTTATCCTCTAGCCAACAATAGTTTTTTCTTGATTTTCTAGGAGTAGTGCATATTTTGGTTTTTACTTAATATCATGTATGCATTTTCTTTAACTTTCTTTTAGAAGTGTTGGCTAGAGAGTAGACTAGGGTCCGTGCCTAAAAAGTGTCCAGAAAACACAAAAAGATTAGCTTATTGGTTGTTCAATTTGCAGAGACCAAATTACGAGAAATCTGCAGAAATTGGTCTGCGCACTGATCTACGGACCAATCGACGGGCCGTCGACCCATCGAAGGACCGTCGACCCATCGAAGGACCGTCGATGTCATCTGTGGATCCCAGGTATGATTTATAATTTTTTCTAAGTTAGGACACAGGCGACGAACAGTCGACGGACCGTCGATGGACTTACCGTCCGTCGATGGGGAATTGTTTGTTCCCCAAACCCAATAACCCGACCCGACCAGACCGGCTATATATTGATTTTAAACTTTTCAGTTACCCTCCAACCTTTCAAATCCCTTTCCCAACCGTTTCCCTCCCCATTTCCTTCAACTCCCCCCACTCACTCACACATTACTCCCCACTAATCAATTCCTGTTTTCCATCTTCCCCAACATTTCACTCAATCCCAAAACCTCTCACTCCCCACTTCCCAAATCTTCTTCTGCCTTCGTTCTGGTCGGTGTTCAAAGGCGATCTCGATGTTGTTTCGTGCACAAAGTCATCTCCCCATTCACTCCACTACAGTTCATAGGTTTGTTCATCTCATCTGCTACTGATTTCCTGTTCTTTGTTTGGAAACCTAAATGTTAGCATGCAAAATTGATGAAATCTGTATGTGGGTCTTGACTTCGCGATGAAATTGCATAATTAAACTATTGAACTTGGGCCCCTAGTCCCTTAGAATGATGGAAAGTGAATGGGTTGGGGGTGTTAATGCCTAAATGAACTGTGTTCTGAGTTTTGTAGGTTTTTCCGACTTAGGGCTTTTTTTGGTACTTAGATTCTAGGATTGAAATTGCACTACTCGATGCCCTAGGAATGACGAAATGGTGAGTTAATTGATATATGAACATAATGTGTCTGAATATGCTTGACATTGTCAATTGGGGGTGCCAAATATGGCTTACCAAAATCTGTCTTTGACCGACAGTACGAGACCCCGTCTATTGACCGTCGGTCAATCAATGGACCGTCGATGGGGTCTGTCGATAGCTACCCTCGATTTTAATCTACTCTGGAATAACAGACTAGGCCTACGGTCCGTCGACTAATCGACGGACCGTCCTGCACGTCCGTCGACTCTAACAGAACCCTGTTTGCTGAGGGTCTAAAAATGTTGTCTAAGTGCCTGTCGACGGAAGTGATCGACGGTCCGTCGTTTCATCGACGGACCATCCTGCACGTCCGTCGTCTTTAATAGAACCTTAGTATGTCAATCAATCTAATTTTTTTTCTAAGTGTCCAACGACGTACTAGGTCTACGGTCCGTCGGTTGGTCGATGGACCATCCTGCAAGTCCATCATCCTTAACAGAACCTTTGTTCCTAAAGCATTCAAAATATTTGCTAAGTGTTCACCGACGGACCCTACCGACGGACCGTCGTTCCATCAACGGACCGTCTGTAGTGCCCGTCAGTCAGTTCTGCAGTTCTGAACTCGACTGTGTTTTGTGTTTCAAATTTGATCTTGCTTCTGTTCGGTGTGTCAGATGTTTACAATGAAACTGATAACTCTTCTTTGCAGGTACCAATGGCCCCCAAGCAAGACTTAGTCTACTCTAGAGGACGTTACAAGTGTGTCCCCCCTTCACGCCTGCTGGTGATTAGCTCGTCCGACGATGAACATGAAGCGCACACTGACCGGCACACCGTCTGGGTCTGCCGCGGTTTCTGAGGGAGCGTCTGGCTCCGAGGAGGCTTCCGGGTCTAAGGGAGCGTCCGGCTCTGAGGAGGCTTCCGGGTCTGAGGAAGCGTCAGCTTTGCATGGTGCCACTGTTCCTGCTGCACCTGCCCACTCTGCCTCGGATGATAAGGCCGATAGTGCTGACTCTACTCCACCACCCCCGACCGACGTCCCTGCACCGGTTGCTGATTAGCCCAACCAGTGGTGTGTACAAGTACAATACAAAGTGTATAGGGATGTGAAGCTTCTTAATGACAAGGGGGTAATGACTCAGACTCTGACAGTCGAGCGGCGAGTTCTTACAGGGAGTCTCCACTTTGTCCATGATATACATGCTCTTTTCACCCGCCATCGACTAGAGTGGATGGCTAGGAGCGTTGGATACTACAGCGAGGAGGTGGTGCGAGAGTTCTAGGCTACTTATGTAGCGACTCTCCGATCTTCATTGGATAGGCAGTCTAATCCCGCCAAATAGGCACCACTTGATCATGTTCGAGTACGTGGCCACAGGGTGGACATCTCTGTACCCACTATTCGCCGTTTCTTATACGGTGCTGATGCAGATGCTACCAGGGAGCCCCCTACCCCCGAGTTTGACTATCGGTGGAAGCAAATTAAGGAGGGTCATTTCAAGCGTAATATGGGGATGAGAGAGACCACCAAGAGGTGGATAGCCCAACATCTGTCCGTGGATAGTGAGGGTGCATATTGGGTGCTGGAGCCTCGAGGTGTTATCAAGAAGGCCAACCTCACATTCACAGCCATATTCATCTGGCTATTGGTCCGTCACTGCCTATCCCCCACTGTTGCCGACAACATTCTTACATGGGATAGAGCAGTATTGGTAGTTGCTATGGTTGCAGGGTTCGAGGTGGATATCCCGAGACTGTTGCTGGCAGTCATTCATGAGAGGGCCTTTAAGGGCACCACCACGTACCCTTTTCCGTGGATGCTTTTTGAGTTGTGCAGGTCTGCTGGAGTACCCATATGGCATATTGATGTTCTCAAGACTCCTACGGAGACAGTTGATATCGGTCTCATCCAGGATTAGGCCAATGAGGCGGCACCCAACAGAGGGCCCAGAGTGTAGGTGCAGCCGCCAGGAGAGAATTTGGCGGACACGGTAGAGCAAGCCCAATGGGCTGATCATGCTACATCAGAGCCTACCGGCACCACCCCAGTTGAGTCTATCCCAGGTACTAGTACAGCTCCGAGTCCCTCCCGCTCCACTCCATCTGCAGCACTGGTCCCGATTGCTAGGGTCCAGAAGTTAGAGGCCCAGATGGCCACACTGCTGCATCATATCCAGCCGTGAATGCAAAAGTCCATTGCTGAGGCGAAGGAGCAGATCGAGAAGAGGATTGCCCAGCAGACTGAGAGGCAGATTATGGCAGTCCACCAGCGCCTTGACGCCTTCGAGTTGAGAGTTCTCGCCTGGCCAGCACCTACTATTGACTTGACGACTCTCCAGGTTGCTGTAGCGAGTCTGAGGGCTGATATGGATGCCATTCAGGATGCGCGGGTACCTGAGCCTGAGGCCACACCTGCAAAGCCTGCTGAAGATACGGTGCTAGCTGCACTATTCCAAACCACTGCTGCGCCACCGCCTCCGCCACGTGAGCATGCCAAGAGGCAACGGACCATAGAGGGTGATGAGGATTGTGCTAGGAAGAAAGAGCGTACTGAGTTGGAGGCTGCGAGGAGAGACTCGTTAATAGATGAAGAGGCCCGGCAGATGAGGGCTCTTGAGTTGGCTGTTGGGGCGTCTAGCTCCAGGATTGTTGATGTTGAGAGGAGAACTACTGAGGGTGCTGTCAATGCTGCGGACACTACTAATGGTGTCCCTACTACTGAGGGAGTGGGTTCTGGGAAACCAGACCCACCAGCTTGTTGATCATCGGCGCTATGCGCCTCAGGTTTGCTTCACCTACCACCCTGTTTTATATTTCTTATGCATTGGGGACAATTGCATGCTTTGTTGTTGGGGGTGGGGTAAATGGAATATGAGTTCTAGGGTGAAGTTTGAGTATCCCAACTCATGATCCTCTCTTGGGATTTTCTTGCCTGTGTTCTTTTCCCCCAAGAGACTGATTATTTTATTGTTGAACCGGCCTGTTAGTACCTTGTACAAAGTATGTGTGAAATCTAAAGCATAATGGCTAAAATACAATGATATCCCGTTCTAAAATGAATGTTTGCATGATTAGGCATAATTAAATATTGGATGTGTTGGCTCTAAGCATGACATAGAGATACACCATTGCATGACCCTCGATCTAACGCTCGAACTAGGTGTCCGATAATCTGGTAGGGTAAGGAGGTGTTAAGTGAGTGTGAGGAAAGTTGAATAGTACACCGTTGGTACCTAGATAGAACTTGCCCGGTTAGTCCTGGAAAAAGAAAAAGTAACCTGTGTTAGACAATCAGGAAAGGATCATAGGCCCTTGTTCAACATAGTCAATCTTTAGCCTAAATGAAAGAAAACCAAATGAAATTAATCCTTTTTTATCCAAATAATTTGATCTTACTGTAAGACCTCGAAAATGAGATAACGTGTCTAGAGCCTAACATGTTCGTCTTAACGTTATAAGGTCCTAAAATGCCTTATTATGTCATATAGAGTCAGTGTGCAAAGTTTGAAGTGATTTGGAAGTCGAACGTCAAGGGACGTCCAGGACGTTCGACGAATAGTCGCTTATGTGCCTCATGTGTGTATGCATGCCTAAGTTGTGTGAACTGAGTCAAATAAGTCTTGAAATGATGTTAAATGATGTTTGAAGTTATTGTATGAAGTTTCGTGAAGTTTGGAGGTCAAACGCCCAAGAACGTCCAAGGCATTTGAAAGATAGCCCCTAAGACGCTCATTGTATGTCATGTTGGGGGTCAAGGCTCTTTGGACGTCTTGTAGGTGTTTGTTTTGGATGAAACTTATGTGGTAGGTCTATAACATGTTAAGGTTTGTAATCGCGTTGGAAACGTCCGGGTACGACTTCTAAAGGGCCCCACAAGAGGCCCCAAAAGAAGGACCTCAAGGCGGCCTAAACACTGCCTGGGCAGTGTCTCTTGACGGACCCAATGACGGACCGTTGGGCCCACAACGGACCGTCAAGCAGGTCCCGTCGAAGGAGGGTAGCCTTGGGCAGGTTGCAAGCCAAGAAATTGGCTAAGTCCCCTGCGACGGAGGCTGCCACGGCCCGTCGTGGCCATGACGCCCCGTCATGGGCCTCGTCGCGGGTGGCCTGCTAGTTAACTGCCTGCGTGCTGCCTCATAAAGGGGTGAATGGTAAATTCACCCCACGTCCTAACCTGACTATAATAGGTTTAATTAAGTAATTTTAGGTGTATATAAGTCCCTAAAATCGTGATTAACCCATTCCCAAACCCTCTCACATATTTTAAGCCTTTCTCTCCAAAAATGTTCTCTCTAAAACCACCATTGTTGGTGAAGCTCAAGAACAGATTCAAGCTGGGTTTTCCATGGATGAATCATGAAGTTTTAGAGGTTTTCAACTAATAAAAGGTATGGTGATCCTTCATCTCTAAGTAACCTTTCACTTGGAGAGTTCTTCTCAATGTTTTGAAAGAAAGTTTATGATCAAAGTCCTTCTTCTCCAATCTAGCCATGGGTTCTTTCTCAAAACGTTTTTAATGATTAAATCATGATGAATTGAAGTTAATACAGTGATTTGAATGTTATTTCACTCCAATTGCATGATGAACCCATGTTCCTTCCAAAATTGGTTTAGCTCTTGCATGGGCTTTGTGATCTTGACTTGTTATCGATTGAATTATGATTCTCTTACGTTGAAGTGATGATATATACTGTTATTTACATGAATTTATGTTGAATTGATGTTGAATGATGCATGAGGATCAATGTATGAAGATTTGAGCATGTTTAGCCTAGTTTTTCTATAGTTCACTGTAACATAGGTTTTCTTGTGATCTAAAGTGAATTTCGATTAAGTTGTGGTTCTTGTAGCTACTATTTTAGGTTAATACCATGGTTGAATTATGGATATAAA
This sequence comes from Solanum lycopersicoides, assembly GCA_022817965.1. Lineage (NCBI taxonomy): Eukaryota > Viridiplantae > Streptophyta > Magnoliopsida > Solanales > Solanaceae > Solanum > Solanum lycopersicoides. The sequence continues at coordinate 45,541,788 of CM040628.1, read as the reverse complement.
TCATGTATGACTAAAGTAGAAAAGGCTTGGTTTGAATTAATCTAGGTTCTTCTTGTCTATGAAGTTGTAACTTGTGATCTTAACGTTAGGTTAGTCGCTATAAGAATTGATTATGGTTAATGTCTATAGATGCTGCCTATAATGAAATATGAGGATGAATTATATGTAATTAATACAATATGGGTCAATTCATGATAGGTTGAATATGATTAACCTATGTAAACTTACTTTCCATGAACTCCCTATATAAAGTATGCTTGTATCGACCTTAATGGCAAATTGTAGTAGTGTCTCATCTAGATTATGATTTCATTAGCTACTGCCTTACGGTGATATGATTCATGAAATATGACCTATAATCCATATGAATGAAATTGATTAATGATCTATGTTATTCTACTTTCCTAGTATGTTGATATGTTGTATTATGTTATGGTAAAATCATGTAGTGACTTGTACATGGTTTCTTATATGTTTAAAGTACATTTAGCTACTGCCATATATGTGTTTTATTGATGAATAAGGTGTATTGATCAATGATGATCAAAGGATGAGAATTGGGTAAGAATGCTTATTCTCTTTACTCTTCTACTTCTCTATTCTTTATAGTAATGTTGATGAAGCCTTGTATGGCATTGTGTGGTATGGTCCACTTATGGTGGCGGTGTTTACTTTATTGTCATTATATATGTGTTGACCATGGCCATGAAGGCAAATTGATGAACTTATGAACATGTGCTTAAAATGATACTATGAGAAGCTTATGCCTACTTTCCTATTCTAGTTGTGAATTAGGTTGTGTGGCTATTGTTTGGGCATGTGTATAACCATGTTAGGGTATTGTATAGGTGCTGCCATTGATGTGTTAAAGTGGTTAATATCCTCTACCCATGTATCCCTTATATGGAAGTGTAAATAGCTAAAGTTAGGAGTCTTGATTATAATGTATATATAGTCTTGTCTTCTATGCTATTATGTGTTGTGTGCTATGTGCATTGGAAGTGTAATGTGGTCCAATAGGGTGGCTGACTTAAGATGGTATTGATAGCCATTATGTGATCATGTTGGTTAATGTACACACTCTCTCACTTACATGCATATTACAAGTAGTATAAGTCATTGTGTCTAAATGAAAGGTAGTTCTCATATTCACTAGTGTCTACTACTATGCATATTAAGGTGATGTTTATGAATGTATGATTTGTATTCCCTTACTAGGATGACTTGATAGGTGTACTAGTATGGACAAGGGTATGGGACCTTGTCTATGCATTGCACATGTATATCTTGATAGGATAGTTCCTAGGTTTGGTTCTTATGCATATGAAGGATGATTATATGTACATGTTTTGAATATGATATGATGAAGTATGAATGTGTATAGTGTCTTAGTAGGTTTATATGAAAGGATTGCTCATATAGTTATGCCTATAGACTTATGCATTGATATATGAACATGTGTAACTTAATGTATTATGTGAAAGGTTTGCTCACATCTATATCTACACTCACACATGGATGATCTAGCTAGGGAGAAGAGGTCCAACTAGGAAGGCCCAAGAATACTCCAAAACTAGATAGGTGCTTGAATATGCTATAAGCATATGAATGATGAATATCCTAAGACTATGTTTTATAAACAAATGTAATAAAGGCTTTTCAATAAAGGGAACTTAGCTTAGCACCGAGTGAACTTGACATTGAGAGGTGTTGACTTCCCTTAGAGGAATAATCACCTATGGACCTACATATGGTGTTGACTTCCCTTAGAGGAATACTCACATATGTACTTACATGAAGTGTTGACTTTCCTTGAGGAATATTCACTCATGTTATCTCATGAGGTGAGGCCCCACTACCAAATGGTATATAGAGGGAATACCTATCTCTTAGTTCCATAAACTATGCTTGCCACATAGGATCTAGCAAAGTGAATTCACTTAGGATGCTAGGATGTATGTTAATGTTCTACCTTGGCTAGGTAGGAACACCTTCCTTTGGTGTAAGGCTCTACAACACCAAATTCTATGATTTGCACCCATGGTCTTAGTGTCGGTTAAGGCTATGGTTTCCCTAAAGTAAAATGGACAATGGAAGTAATTGAATAGGATCCTAACTAGGAGGACTTAAGGTAAGTTACTTAGGATAGGTGGAAGTAATGAACCCATCTAGACATTGCAAAAGTGACTCCTTAGGAAGCCTTAGGAAGGTATCTTAATGTATATGATTATGTATGTGTCCTTTATGTATGATATTGTAGTTTTGGTTTGACTATGATTATATGGTACTATACTTCTATGATGGCATGTGTTGTCTTGCGTAGATGCTATGTATGTTATTCTCTTATGTTCCTAAGGTGATGCATTGCACCAAGTATCCCTAAAGGATTACTTAGGAGGATAATGAATTGAAAGGAAGAGTTAGGTGCTAAGAGGGATGAGCTCACTGTAAAGTGACCTCTATTTGTACTTAAATTCTATATGTGCTTTTCTATAATGTTTAGCCTTGGATTGTGTTGCTATGAAGTATGTGGATGATAAAGGTTTTATGATGATTTACTCAAAATGTCATGAAGTATGATTTCAAAGAAAATGTCCCTTTTAAATGCATGTTTTTGCATGGTTGCCATACTTAGTACATTCTTGTGCTAATCCCATTCTTCTTTACTTTTTACACAAAGTGTAGGTATTGGAATGCTTAAAGAAGGTCTATGATTGAGGAGCTTGATAGGTGATTTCCCAAGCTCAAGAAAGGAATCCTTAAGTTCAAGGATGTCCTAAAGTGTACTTATTGTAAAGTCTATTTAGTAATGTATAGCGTTGTATTATGTCTTAAGGGTTTTATCCTTAATGTACTCTAAAGTTATTGAGTCTAAGATGGCAAAGGGACTTAGAGTCTAAATATGTTTTATGACTTATGTTTTATATATATACGATGTGATTTTTCTAGCATATGATGTGCTATGAAAAGTTTTAAATTTTCCGCTAAATTTACTATGTCAATGCGATGAATGATATGAGAGGCTTGTCTTAGACCTCCGAGAGGTCGACGACGCCGGTTACAATCCAAGATTGTACCCTATCTTCTAGGGTATGCTTTTGGGTTGTGACACTTACAATGGACCTTTCTTTTCTACCCCAACTCATCTTTTCTGGGTACAATGTATTGGCCCTGGTCCCTCCTTGGACATGTGCACCTTAGCTTATGCCAAAAGCATAAGTTGAGGGTGGCTAATGCAGAAACAAAGCTCGTCCTGGCCCTGACCCAACTTTGGGTATTGTGTACCTTGTCTCATGTCAAAGCCATGAGTTGAGGGTGGCTATTATGAGGAATGTTCCGGAAAGAGGGGTTGAAAGAATTAATGGAAGAAGAAAATAAAAGTGACTCAATCAAAGTTGAAATCAAGTGGAAAATTTGAAAATTTGAAAATGAAAATAAAAGAAGGGTCATTTGCACAAAAGGAAAAAGAAAGGAGGAAAGCGAGGCAAGGAATATAAGAAACTGAAGGGTAGGGCATAATAAACGATGAAAAGGTAGGACGCTTAGCAGTTATGTCAAGGAGGGCAACAAGTCACTAAAATGCATCCAAATGTACCCTACCTGAACCTGAGCCTACGTTAGAAGCCAAGAAAATCCTATTGTGATCCTGAGAGTCTAATATGGTGAACTTAAAGCAGTGAAAATAAGGGCAAGCCTATGGCGACAAGTATCAATTAGGTGTGAAGTGGTTCTGAGAGCGAGTGTTGAAAAATAATCCTTATACTCAAATTGAAATCACTCTGTGAAAAAGATGGATGTTGTTTTTAAAGTGAGGACCCTAGTTGCAATATTGGAAAGTTGGTACCTTGGTGAGAGATAAAAGAGGAGAGGTGTCGGTGCGTGGTGAGTCTGTGTCATGGTATGATCCACATGAATGAGCCTAAGAGTGATATCATGCATAAAAGCAATGAAAATAATCGGGATTGATAGCCAAATGATTGTGAAAGCTTAAATGAAGATACCTTTGTACAAAGGTGTTGTGGTGTGTCATAATGCGTCGCTTGAGGACAAACAACAAATTTTAGTTGAGGGTGTTGATGTACCGTGGTTTCACGGTACTTTCAATGCTTTTTCCTTAAGTTTAGTATGTGTCTAAGGCCTTTTTGTAGTAATTTTAATGTCTTTTTATCTGTGTTTCAGGAAAACTGTCCAGAACGGAAGCGCTGAAGACTGTGATGAAATCAGTGCAGAAGTGATGACCTACGGAGCCATCGACGGTCCGTCGACCTATTGACGATCCGTGGGTGATGATCGTCGACTGGAGGTCTAGGCGCTGAAATCAAATAGGGGAATTCTGACCAAGTGTGGGGCTACGGAAGGATCGACAGTTCGTCGACTGATCGACGGACCATCACTGGCAAGTCGTTGATGGTAACAAAAATAGTCCCAGTACCCGATTTGAAGAAACCACTAGGCCATCGAAGGACCGTAGGTCTACTAACGGACCGTGTTGTTGGTCCGTCGATGGTAACAGAAAGTGTTGAAAAGTGGAGGCTGAAAAAGGTTTGAAGTATGGACCTACAGAAGCTGTCGACGGTCCGTCGTTCCAACGACGGACCGTCAATTGGGTCATCAACTGAAGACTCATTTTGGACAGATTTTTCCTTATTTAGAACTCCTTTTTATTTTAGGACTTTATTATTATAAATAGGACTTAAAACCTCGTTTTTGAGGTTAGACTCTTTTACTATTTTTCAGATTTGTGTTATTGGAAGTTAAACTTTACTTTTTGGGAAATAATTCAATTTTCCGGAATCGTTTCTTTTAAGTTTTTTTAGTTAATTCAAGTGATATTTCTGAGGGTTTTTTCAAACTTGTTAAAGTAAGTACATGATTTATTGTTTAACTATTATGAATTGTGTAATTCTTAGCATGGGTAACTAAATCCACAACTAGGGTTGTGGGAACCATGGGTAATTAACGTAGTAAACCTAGCTAAATAACAATTCTAGAATAGTTTCTTGCATATATTGATAATTCTTTAGTTTAGAAGTCTTTTTAATGGTGGCCAACGTTAGAACTCGCCTTGTTTCTACTTGCCGGACCAAGGAGGTAGCTAATAAGAAAAGAATTATCAACATTTAGTATACACTATCTAATAGGCTAGTTTCAATCGGTGTGTAGTAGTAACTTAGCAATACATTGAATATGATGCTTAATATGAGGTAAAGGTAAGGCTTAGTAAAGTGAACACATGTAGCCAGACCAAGGTGCGGAGTGAAATTTCCTAGTTGTCGGACCAAGGAATTAGGGATACACAACTTATCACTTTGCATGCAAGATACTAGAAAAGAGTTGTTATAGCTAGGATTTCCACGTTATAACCCTATGGGGAACACTTATACCCTAGTTTCTCTCATCACTTGATAAACACTAAAGTTTAAATCTTGCTACTTGTTTACTTAGTAATAATTGAACATTTTTGTTATATAAAAAACCCCTTTTATTTAAACTGTTTCCGCAAAGGACTTGACTAAATAAACGTAATCGTAGATTAAAGTTAAGTCTAAACCATTTTCCTTGTGGGATCTACCCCAACCTAACAATTGGGTTCTTTACTTGATGCGACTGCTTATACTTCTTTAGGGAAGTATAGTTTGAGTGTATCACTTATTCACAAAAAATTAGTGGGTTTCTTCTCATAGAGGTATGGTAGTCATCCTTTAACCTTCTTTCATTCAAGGAGCTATTTCAAAGAGATTTCTAAAAGGGTTTCAAACTTCAAACTTCTTTAGTCCTTGACTCTAAGTATGGGTCTTTGTATGAAAACGTTTTAATAATTAAAATGAGTTGTTCTTAGTATTAAATGATTATTTTAATGTCAAAACCCCAATAAAAACATGTTTATATTTTTTATCAACTTTTAGCTTATGAAATGGGTTTAATGAGCATGATTTGTAAATGTTAGGGTTATGGTTCCTTGATGGTTAAAATGTAGTTTAGCTACTGCCCTAAGGGCTATCTTATGATGAATTGTTGAGTAAATTTTATATAGGTGTTGAAAGCTTGGATGAATGGTAAGTTAGTCTCATTGTCTAACTCTTATTATGAAATGTTGTTGAGTGGTATGGTCCACCTTTGGTGGCGGTGTTTAATTAAATATATGAATGTGAATTTACATGTGCATTGCGAATAAGGCCATGAAGGCATATTATGTGAAGTATGATGATAATGATGTTGTTCTTGTTGATGTGTTTATGAAGCTTATTATGTGAAATATGCTAGAATTAATGTTTAAAGGAACTACATGAATATGTGAAACATGTTTTAAGTGTGAAATATGATGAATAAAAATGTAAGCATGTTTAGAATTTAATGTTAATGAAAATGGTGATTATGTGAAAGGTGTGCTCACATGTACACACACACTCACACTTAGAATGAATGAATTAATGAAGCTAAAGAATGTGAATGAAAAGGGGAGTTTTGGGGTGAACACTCTTCATATGTTGAGATGAAGTGTTTAGTAGCACCCTCACTATTCCCAAGAGATTTCTAAGATAAGTTGGAGGTTGGATACCCTTCGTGAGTTGAGATGTGGTATTCCAATGTAACCTCTAGGGATAAGTACCCTTCATGAGTTGAGATGTGGTGTTAATTAGCTATCTCTTACCCTATAGTAGAGAATGTTTAAGACTCCGTGAGGGTGTTTATCCTAGCACCGAGAGGATATGAAGAAGAGGTGGTTACACTTCGTGAGTTGAGATGTTGTATTCCAATGTACCTCTTGAGATGAGTACTCCTCGTTAGTAGAGAATGATTTACTTAGTATCAATCTCCTTATCCCTTAACAATGCGCCCCCATAGGTGTAGTTATTGGAAAAGCCATGTAAAATCTAAGAGAATGACCCCACCCTAGGCAAGTGGGGAACCCTCATCCAATAAGGGTAGTATCGGGATTCCATGTCTAGCTCTCATGGTCTATGTCAGTTAAAGTTATTCCCCCACAAAAGAATGAATGAACTAAGTCTCCTAAAAGAACATACTACTTAGGGTAGGTGGTGGTATGGGACACTATCTATCCATTGCACTAATTAGACCTTTTGAAAGGGGAGTCTTGGTGTGTTTTATATGAAGTGTATGAACTAAGTCTCCTAAAGAACGTACTACTTAGGGTAGGTGGTGGTATGGGACGCTATCTATCCATTGCACTAAGTAGACCTTACGAAAGGGGAGTCTAGGTGTGTTTTATATGAAGTGTATGAATGAGACGTCATGTATTTGGAAATGAAATTAGAATATTTAAGGTCTAATGTTAAGGAAGAATGTTAAAGTTAAGTTTGATGTAATGAAGTTATGATCCACTAATGTAGTGTGCTTGATTCAAGGGAATCCTCAAGGAGAACTAAGTGGGAGTAGTATGTTACTCTCACATTACACTTAGTGTAACTTATAAGTCTCATTGGAGTAGGGCACTTACATGAAGTCCTTAATGTATGAATGTTCTTCTAATGTCTAGTTTAGAGTGTGGACTTGTTTTCCCTACGAGGTAAGCCTATGGTTGGTAGTCTTAAGGGTCACTTAGGTGTGAATTGAAGGGGGTGTATGGGCGGTTCCTTCATATCTTACCTTAGTGAATATTAGGATAACTTGGTTAGGGAAACCTCAAGGGAAATGAGTTCACTGTGTTGTGGTTGAATGGGTTCACTGTAATGTCTCTGTTTCACTGTAATGCACTTGAGTTTACTGTTAAGTATCTTTTGGTTCTAAAATTATGAGATTTCTATTTTAAGTGATAAATGATAATTCTTATACTATTTTAACTCTAAAATCATGAAGGTTTTACTTATTTTGCATGAAATCTTATTTTACTAAAATGTCGCTTTTCGCATATTTTTGCATATGCCATACTTAGTACATTGTTTTGTACTAACCCCATACTTTTCTATACTCTATAAGTATAGGTTTGAGGCAAGAAGAAGTTTAGAAGACAATCTTGGGAAAGACTCTCTCAAGACTAAGTTTTTCCTCATATATTCGAGGGCATAGTTCTATTTCTTAGTTTCTAACATTAAGACTTATTATGTATTTTCATTTAATGTAAAGGGTCGTGTCCCTAAGATATTTATGTCGTGTATTTAAGTTGGCTTGTGAAGACGAGATCACTCCTTAGCTTTTATGAAAGATGTTCTCTTTATTATTTATTTGTGAACACATTTAATTACGTACTACTTTTCATGTCTTATGTAATGAATGATAGCTAAGGCTTGTACAAGACCTTCGAAAGGTCAAGTACGCAATTGTTCCGACCTAAGGGTTGTTCTCTTCTTCTAGGGGGTACTTTTGGGTCGTTACACATATAACATCAAGTTGCCTTCAAGTCCATAATCAACTCATATATATATTGACATGAAGTAAACACCGCCACCATAAGTGGACCATAACACACAATGCCATATAAGGCTTCATCAACTAACAATTCTATAGAAAAGTAGAGGGGAAGAGACATTCTTACCAATTCATCAACCTTTGATCATCATTGATCAATACTATTCTTTACTCAACAATTTAAGAATAGAGCAGTAGCTAAATGTACTTTAACATAAATGAAATCATGCATAAGCCACTACAAGATCATGCTACTAAAAAGTACACTACATTACCAATTCACTAGAAAGTAGAGAGACATAGATCACTCACCAATTTCCCTTGCCTTGATCATAAATCATAATTCATCAACATTATACATGTAGGGCATTATCTAAAGAGATAACAACCTAAACTAAATCATACTTCATCTACCCTAGAATGGAGATCACATCATGTACATTACATTATCAATCTATAGGCTATAAGAACCTAGATCAATCCTTACCAATTCGATTGTATCTATTCACATTGGATCAATTACACCTAATTTATCATCACATTACATTGTAGGCAGTAGCTAAGACAATTCATCATAATTGAATCTCACAACAATCATTCTAGCATAAAGATCACAAGATACTACATTATAGGCTAATCTTATTCAAACCTTCAAACCTTGATCCACATGGATCACTCATCAACAATTCACCATCAATACACATACTAGGAAGTAGATATAAGCATTTTAACATAATTGAATCACAATTCGATTTACATAAGATCAAGATCACAAAGCCCATACATAGGATAAATCGAGTTTGAGAGAGATCATGGGTTCAACATGGAATTGGATTGAAAATCACATTAAAATCATTATATAATCATCAATTCATTAACATTATGCTTTTGAAATCAAATTGAGAAAGAACCCATGGCTAGATTGAAGAAGAAGAAGTTTGATCATAATTTCTCTTTGAAAATCTTTGAAAGTAACTTTCTAGATAAAAAATTAACTATATATGAAGGATCACCATACCTCATAATAGGATAAAACCACCAAAAATTGATTAAGAAATCTTAAGAATACATCACCATTGCTGTTCTTGAGCTTCATCTCCAATGAAGGTTTCTAGAGAGGATATTTTGGGAGAGATAAGTCTAATTTTGAAATATGGATTGGGTTTAGGGTTTTCATGTTATTAACTAACTTAATATACCTAAAATACCCCCATAATAACCGTCCATAGTAATTTAGGAACGTAGGTGAATTTCTCATTCACCCCTTTTAATGAAATAGTGCGTGCAGGCAGTTTGCAGACAGCACCTAAGGACGCCAGTTGACGGGGCGTTGATTGACTGACGGTCTGTCCTGGTGCTCTGTCGATGGTGACTGAGGCTGCTTCTTGAAGGCTACTTATCACATGGCTAAATGTGAGCTACTCCCCCATAGACGGGGCATCATCCCAAGCACGAGGCATCAATTGGGCTCATCGATTGATATGCCAAGGCAGTGTCTCGATAACCTTTGGGGTCCTCCTTGAGGGACTTTTGCAGGGCCCTTGGGGAGTCGTACCCAGGCGTTTCCAACGTAAATATACTCCTTAACATGTTAAAGACCTTCTGCATAAGTTTCAACAAAAACGAATACGTAAAGCATGTCAAGACACACCAAGACACACATGCACGTCTCAAGGGCTAACTTCCAAACGTCTTGGACGTTCTTGGACGTTTAACTTCCAAATGAATTCAAATCAATCATACATGCTTTAAAACACTTAATTAACATATTAAAAATCTTATAGTCACATTTGAGACTCTACACATCCTAACTCATTTTTGGCGTCTTACAATCTCAACTCACGAAGAGCGTTTACCCCAAAATCCCCCATTTACATTCATTATCTACATTCATTCATTCAAAGTGTATGTGTAGAGCACACATTTGACACAATAAACACATTCATAGATTGACTCCTAAACATACTCATACCTTCATTCATCATATTTCACGCACTATCATGCTTCACATATACATATACTTCACTTAGGCATAACATCATCAAGATATACCTTTCCACTTCCTAAAACACATCATGTATCAACATCATAATCATCACCTAATTTCACATACTATGCCTTCAAGTCCAAAATCACAATACCCACATTTGTACAAAATAATCATGTACTTTAAGTAAACACCGCCACCAAAGGTGGATCATACCACTCAAGAGCATTTCACAATAAGAACTAAACAATATAACCAACTTACCGTTCATCCAAGCTTTCACCACCTTTTCTCAATTTCTCCAATAATTCATCATGAAATTGCATTTAGGCAGTTTATAATCATAATATAACATAAATATATACAACTCTAACAATTTCTAACATTATCTAGATATATACACTAAACCCACTTCATAAGCTAAAACTTGGAAATATGCATGATCACGGGTTCCTTTGGGTTTTGAAATTAAAATCATTAACTAACACTAAAAACATATTTTAATGATTAAAAAATTTTCATAAAAATACCCATGCTTAGAGTCAAAGATAAAAGGAGTTGGATTTTGGAAACCCTTTTTGAAATCTCTTTTGAATGACTCCTTGAATGACAGAATTTTGAAGGATCAACTAACATACCTCACTATGATGAAAAACACGAAATTTAGTGAAGAAAACGTCTAAGACCTTCACTTCTAGCCTTTCCTTGATTTCTAGCTTCTATGTAGTTTGAGAGAGTTCTTTCTTGAGGGAGGGGTTTTGATATTTGAAAAATGAAGTCTAACCTAGATCTACGAGTATAAAACCACTTAAGATACCCCTAATACCCTAAAACAAATGTCCATGGATCACAAAATACTTGGGGTGAATTTACTCAAATACCCCAAGACCAGCCGTGTCTAGACAACTTATGCAGGTGCCAAACGACGCCTCTAGCTAATGGACATCATTTGATCGACGGCCCATCCTGCTGGGGCGTCAATTGGATAATAGACTCACTTCATGGGGGATAATATCCCACAACTAAGGTTGCATATACACCACCAAATGACGGGGCGTTAATAGGACTACAGTCGTTGATGAAGGGTCGTCGTTTGGAGCAGGTTTGGCAGATTTTGCCTTAGAGTTGGGATCCTCTTCTTGGGCCCCTCGTGGGTCCTAGGTGAAGTCGTACCAGTATGTTAAACCCCTATACATGGTCATATAGGTCTTAGGTTCCTCCACATCAATTTGGACTCAAAACAACTCACCAAATATGCCAAGGCACACAAGAACTCACATAAGCACATAGAAGTCTAGTCGTCGAACATCTTGGTCGTCCCTTGACGTTTGACCTCCAAACTTACCAAACTGACTTCAATAATTAAAATTAGATATTTTAAAACATTAATAACTCATGAAACACTAGTGAATCTCTATCTCAACCTAGTTCATTATGATGGTCATTACATTCTCCCCCACTTAGAAAACATTCGTCCTCGAATGACACAAAACACTTTTAAGGACATCAAGGAATCAACTAGAAGAATATAACACATGCCATCATGGTCAAAACATTCATAGTCAACGGTCCATACTTACAAGGAACACCAACTTTCTATCATTAAGCATTTTTAGCAACACATGCAACTTTTTGGAACAAATTCCACAATTCAAAGCACACACTTATTTCTTCATTTTCTCTTCATTTATGGAGGAACTACCTTCTCCAAAATTAGACATGATCATCTTATTATTTCAAGGCTCAACATGTAATAACATCAAATCACATATTGGCACACACACACCAACTTGAAGTAATTAAGCAAATATTACTAGCTACACAATTGCATGTAATGTTTAGATTAACTACCAATCTACTCATATAGCCATGGTAACATAAAGAGCGTGCAAACCATAATATCATAAATGAAGCTCATAACATATGGAGACATGCAACTCATACTCAAATGAAAGACGCCAAAACACAACCAAACTACTAAGGATTTTGGCCTCAAGCTTGAGTTAGAATAGAAGGAAAAGATAATGATATCTAACACTTCACTACTCAACTCATTCTCCCCCACTTAGGGTTAACCCATATAAAACAAAGAAAAACAACCATAAGGAATTTTGACTTACCAGGACATTCGTTCTGGATTAGTTCCTTCTTTAGTTCCGAGTACAAAGAAACGGTTCCTCTTTGGAGCATTAGTATCCTGACCTCCATAAGGAGCTTGTTTGACCTATTTTCCATTTGCCTTGAGGTAGGGGTAATCTCTCATCTTATGAACTTTAATACCACACCCAAAGCAACCATCCTTAACGGAAATACACTTACCCAAGTGTTGCTTCAAACAAGTAGCACACCTAATCCTCTCAACAGCATGGCCACCTCTTTGGGAATTTTTGTTGGAAACCCTATCCTTGTTCCTCATGGAAGAGCCTTGATTATAGAACCTCTTCTTAGACTTGGGTTAACTTAGTTCATCCGACCTAGGCCTCTTCCCCTCTCTACTTATCCCTAAGCTTGGACTCCTCAATTCCTTGAGCATACACCATGAGCCTATAGATATCCATATCATTAAGGAGAATTATCGTACGACACTCCTTTTCCACCAAGATAGACACCCCAATCACGAATTTATTCATTTTAGCCCTAGGGTTGGCTATCATGGTTGAGGAATACTTAGAAAGTTGGGTGAATTTGAGAGAATAATCCTTCACACTCATACACCCTTGACGAAGGTTCACGAATTCCATAAACTTTCTCTCCCTCAACTCTATGGAAAAAAACCTATCAAGAAAAGCCACTTTGAACACTAATCAATCTATCGGACCTTACCTTAAGGGTCTCTTATCCCTCCATTGCTCAAATCACACTTGAGCCACATATTTGAGTGATAAGCAGCTAGCACCGCTTTCTCTCTAGGAGTCACACCCATAGCTTCCACCACCTTTAACACCTCATCTATGAATCCTTGTGGATCTTCATCCACCTTGGTGCCATGGAAAGTAGGAGGGTTCATCCTCAGGAAATCCTGGATTCTAGAAGCAGGAGTACTTGCGTTTGGTTGATGTCCAACTCATAGCTTATCTTGGGAAACCACATGATTAGTCACGACTTGACCTTGAGTCGTCATGAGTTGGGTCAAAACCCTAAGAGTATCTCTTATCTCTACATTAGTCATATCCCCTTCAATATAGGGAGCTTGAGGATCTTGGGGCACTGGAGGCATTTGGGGCACTGGAGGTTCTTGAGAGGGAACCGTCTCATTCAAATCCTCTTTGTCAACTATGGGGACTTGCTCACCACGGGGAGGGATGCTCTCATAGTTACTTCTTCCTCCTTCCTTCTAGTGGGTGTCCTCATCGTAATCATGTCCTATAAACACAAGAGAAGAGGTTGATAAAAGACATCATATAGAACTCAACTCTATGGCACGACACTAGAATAATGAATAAAGTGCAACTTCGATCATCTTATAGCCTCCCGCTCTTGGGTGTGTCGCGACTCACACTGATCAGAAAGACTCTACTAGACGTGGCTTGTGAGACTTTGGACCCTAAACTATTTCCCAAAAGCTTATGCTCTGATACAAATTTTGTCACGACCCGCAAGTACACCCTAGACGTAACCAGTGTCGTCATCCTCGAAGAGGACTAAGACTAGCCTCTTAGCATTCATCATTACATTTCATAGGTCAAAATGCGGAAAATTTGAAACTTTATGCATATTGTGGTATACATAGACCTCTCGATTACATTATATATATATACATATGGAGTTTAATTAGACTTCTCACATAGGAAGCGTACATAGGCTTCTAGTTTAGTTAACATAATAAACATATAAGGAGTTAGTCTAATAATACCGTCTCATATTAAAACATCTAAACGAAGTACAATATTTGGGCATTGCCCTTACACAAGTACATATTTCCACTTAGAGCTTACAATAATTGTCTTTAATAATAAGGGAGCAACGAATGTCTTTTAGACAATATCAATACTACTAGGGTATATCAAAGGCACCATCCTCGAACTTGGAGGACTCACCACTACTTGGAGGAAGAAGTCAAAGTATCCTAGCAAAGTGGTCTAGAAGCTCTTCAATGGCCGGAACCTACAATGTTGGGGAAAAAGGTAAGAAATATGGGTTAGTACAAAACACATGTACTAAGTATGGTTCCTATGCATAAAATCATCAATGCATGAGAAAAGGCACAATTTAGTCAAAACCATGCTTTATGTTCAATAACTCAACATGCACATATATGGAATATTATAAGTCAACCCAACATGATATTAACCCAACACATAAGCAAACCAAAGAAATACTTGTTCAATGCCAAGAATAGAACTCCAACCCTATCCAAAGCTAAGCATCACATTAAGTCACTTATTCCATACATACAACATAATCTCATTACTTATCATAACATGCTTGATTCATAAGTTCATACATATAAGTTGACATACATAACATGACATCAACTTAGTTATACAATAACACTACTAACACCATCCCTTAGGATCCCACCTGTGCAATGAGTAAAAGAAGTCACATACCCTCCCTTACCCTATGTAGTAACCTTTAAGACAAGCCCTAATAATAGTTCACATACTTGACTTATTCATTTACCATATTACATTAGGGAAGATAGTGCAATAACCAACATGAGACTATGTGAGCTACATGGAATCCGGTGTTCTCCTCCTACACCGAAAAGAGAGGGTTAACACTTGTCTATAGTCCTATGTGGGCACATAGTTAAGGGTCAAGGAGATTGTTACTAGAAACGTTGACTTACTAACGTGGAGGTTTTCATCTCATGAGACAACATATATCGTGGAAATCCGGACTTGATAAAAGTGAAGAAACCCATATGGGAGGCCATACTTTCTAAACGTGAGACTCCATCTCATTTACATTCCCTTTCGGTGCTAAACATTTATTCCCTTCAGTAATCATCATACACACCATACAAGATTAGATTATTCTCTTCTAGATTCCTACGTGAACATTTTATCATAATAGCGTGTAACAACCCTAAAAATGAATAAGACAAATGCTTAAGGCGTCAAGAATGCTTGCGATTAGACCAAGATTCACACGGATTGATACGCGTAGAACCAGAACTCAGAACCCTTACTACAGCCAAGACAACTAACTTGGGGAGTTAATTGAGCTTGGAAAGGTTGGAACCAACCATGTAGGGCTCTCAAAAATGAAGATTTAATCGAAAGAGTCTTTACCGGACTTAAAAGAGGAAATTTTAAGTTTTGAGGGCCAGGGGTAAAATGGTCTTTTCCAGGACAAGGGTAATATTGTAATTACCTTAAGGAATTAATTAATTAATTAATTAATTTAATTAAAGCAACAATTCGGGTTGGGTAGACCCGAAGTGACCCATTTCGCAAGGGTCACTCCACCCGAGTTCGAGCCCCAATGGAAGCAACATATTATTGATTTAATTATGTTTTATAATCTAATTTTTTTAAGGGAATAATGGTACTTTCACTAAGCTAATTAAATCAGGTTTTTATTTAATTTATTAAGGAGTCCTAGTTTGACTAATTCCCAAAATTAAAGTCCTAATATTAGACTACTCTCTCTCACAATTTCTCTCTCACGTTTCATCACCTCTTTCACGTTGCTCTCTGCCTAAACAACTACAAGAACTGAAATAATATTAAGAGTTCTTCACACTTGAAGAACTCACACGAAATTTTAAGAAAAACAAAGTAACCAAAACATTAAGGCAAAGAGAAGTTGTAGTTCGAGTGGTGTGGACGTTGAGGATGCTTGGACTGATTTTGGAGAGGGTTTTGGGCAGCAACTTCACATTTGAACAAGCAAATTAAGGAATGGGTTTCTTCTCTCTTGGTCCCTTTCCCAAGGGACCCCTTATGATTCAAGATATTCACTCCGAAAACTAGGGTTGTTCCCCTTTGCATGTCCCTGTCACTAGCTCCCAATGATTCGTAGGTTGGGTTTTGTTTGCTGGTAGATTTAGGTATGTGTGGTGTTTTTGTATTGAATGTGAATATGTTTATGTACGTGAAATCACGAAAATGACAAGCAATGTGTGATAAAAAAAATGATGTGTGTGTGTGCACGTTGGCAGTGAACTTTGGCAGTGAACTTACTCACTGTTGGAAGTGTGAATTAGCATGCTAATCCTTGTATTTTATGTGTTAAAGTTGTACACAATGTGATGTTCATATGGGGTGTGAGGTTACTGATTTTGGGTGAAAACGCTTGACTAATGTAACCCCTAAACTACACCTAACTATACACTAAATACTTGGTGAAATGCCCTAAGAAACTAACATGAAAAGGTTGATGAAAGGAAGCTAAAGTTGGGATTAAAATTCCAGATTGGTGTACTCTAGTTTCGGTCAAAAAGAATCTGGGTTTTTTAAAATGAAAATAAAATAAGTGAGGTCAATGGGAATTGAACCCAAGACCTCACATGTTAAGGAGGCTAAAAACGTGAAGGAGGTTAAGGGGAATCGAACCCGCTTGGCTACTGTAAATTCGCAAAAAAAAAAAGGAAATGAAAAATGGGGCTGGGGGGAATCGAACTCGGTTACTGGAGGAGAAAGGAGAGAACAATATATTTATAAAAATAAATGGGAGGCGTGGGAATCGAACCCACGACCTCCAGGCTGCGAATGAGAGAAGAGAAATTAAAGAAAAAGAAAGTGTGAGGCGTGGGAATCGAACCCACAACCTCAGGGATAGAAAGGAGAGGAGCGAAAATAATTAAGAAAACAAGTGAGGTTGTGGAGGCTCGATCCCACAACCTCACTGCCAAAATGCTTAGCCTAGCGAAATTTAAATAAAATAATATAGGAGGCTGTGGGGGTTCGAACCCAAAACCTCACAGCCTAGCGAATTTAAGATTAAAATTAGGAGGCTGTTGGGGTTCGAACCCACAACCTCCCTATTCCAGCGAAATAAATAACAAAAATAAAAGAGGCTGTGGGGGTTTGATCCCACAACCTCTTGGTTTGGGCGAAATGGGACAAGGAGACTTTAAGGAAAAATAAAAAGGGGTTGTGGGGGTTAGAACCCACAACCCTTCGGCCAACTTAAGAAGAAAACCAAGTAGAAAACTAATGCTACAATGTTAATGTTGGGGTTCAATTTAGAGTCCCAATATCATGGAGAATAAAAATAAAATCAATGAAAAATATAAATGTCATCCAAGTGATTCGAACTTGGGTTTCCTTGCCCAAACTTCCGTATTGATACATATGTCATACGTGAACAAAATATCCAAGAATAATGCCACCTACTTAGATCGAAATCAAGATCTTGGCATATATACAAGATACATAAGTCTTGTACTACATAATCTTACGAATGTATGAATCACTTAACGAATTATGAATGAAGCCTCATGGCTTGTGTGTATAGACTCATAAGTCTAGCATACGTTTTAAAGAAGTGAACCTAAGATGTATGTAATGAAATGATGTAACCCTAGAAGGGTTAAGTATGAGTGTAATTCACACTAAATGGCCTAGTGCATTGGCATACGATGAAATGATTATTATGTAATGAAATGACGAAACCCTAGAAGGGTTAAGTAAGAGTGTGAAACACACAAATGGCCAAGTATATTGGCATATGATGAAATGAACATTCACGTAAAATGGGGTGAGTAATTATGAAGAGCAAATGTGCTAATGTTAATGAATGTGGTGACAACATGATATGAGGCTAATGTAAAGATGAGAACAATCTCAAATGAGCCTAAGTTTATGTTACCAAAACGTACTCACCTATGAGAGTGTAAAGTTAATAAAGAGACTAGTCTCTATGAACACTCTAATGAAAGTATTGAGATTATAACACTTAATACTAATGATGAGATGAGAAATCATCTAAGGAGCTATGATGTCCTCATACTAGAAGCCAGCTTCCATGACGTATGAGTTGAATGTAATGGAACTTTGTACTGCGCACCGATAGACTAGCTATGAGCGGTGATGACTTCTTTAGGGAAGGGCGGAGGTTCACGTAACTCTCATGAGATGAGACTGTCCGGCTTGCCGGGTATGGGTCTCCTTATATCTCCTGGTCTTCGAACCTATACTGCCAATATAGGGATCTGGCGGGGTTAAATTCCCATGTACGCTAGCATGTTTTTGGGTCACTTTGGCCGGTGATTCCACCTCTTTTCGGTGTGGGGGAGACACTGGATTTCATGATGCTCACATGATCTATGTCGGTTAAAGTTAAAGTTCCCAATGAATGAATGAGGCCAGCCTCAAATGAAGCACATAATGAAATGAATGATACCAAAGGTGTCAGGATAGGATAATCAAGAGGTGAGCTAGACTCAAGTAATGACACTAGGTTATTCTTGATCATTGCACAGCAAACACGATGAAAATCTTAAACTACATCCTAGGTATAGCTAGTGTTCACACTAGCCTATGAATGAAATGAAATGAAGTACGTATGAATGAATGAAGCAGACTCTCTGTTTGCTAATGAAGACTCCCTAGTTGAGGTCCCATATGTTGAGCCCTCATTTTGGGAAGTCTTAATGTCAAGTCCATGATTCCAAGGTCTCATGGCATATGAATGAATGATATGAAAGATGTTATGTGCTATATGCAATATGATATGTGCTATGTGTAAGATGTTATGTGTTGTGTGCAATATGATAATTATGATGATGCATGTTACTCTCATGGCATGACTTTCCTAATCCAAATTTGGAAAGCTCACTGACTTTCCTAATCCAAATTTGGAAGGTTCACTAACTTTCCTAATCTCAATTTGGCAAGTCCACTGACTTGACTTTCCATAATCATGTTGTTAGGAAAGAGCTATCTTTTCTCATGCATGTCCTTGGTGTGTGCTTGCATATACCCATACTTAGTACAAGTGTGTACTAACCCTATACAACTCTACAATTTTAGGTGCAGGCACAGGTGGACGCTAGAGCTACAGGTTGACGCTGAAGCTATCCGGACGTCGAGCATTCATCCGGACTTGGTAGGTCCTCATGCTTTCGAGGATGCTGCATTTATATTCTAGCTTAGTTTTAGAGTTGAGCTAGTGGAGCATGTTCCACTAGCGTTTCTTTCCTGTTTTATTCAGACATTGTATTGGTGCCATTTTGGCAAGTACATCTTTATTACTATATTACAGTATTTCTTTCATTTGATGATCTTAATATTAGATGGTTGATGGTGAACAATTATATTAATGAGAATGTTTAATAAGTAAGTTAAGAAACAAAAAGTTTCAAATTTTCCGCTAAAATTAACCTAGATGAAGTAAGAATGACGTATGTAGGCTTGTCTGCGACCTCTGAGAGGTCAACGACGCCGGTCTCGTCTGGGGTCTAGATTCGGTCGTGACAAAGTTGGTATCAGAGCACTAGGTTAAATTCCGAGAATAATAAGTTCACATCAACCACATTGAGTAGTTTCTAAGTCATGGTAGTGAAGTGCACCACTATCCTGGATTAGAGACTGCATGATGCGTAGGAAAATTTCCCTTCTTCTGATCTTATCGTACTTTTCCTAATGTCTGTTTTCTTGGTGTTATGAGCGTGTCTAACATCAATTCTTGTTGTTTTCAGAGAATGAATACTAGGAGGACCATTGGTCAGAGGAGAGGAGGTGCAGCTGCTGGGAACAATCAGGTTCCACCCCAGGCTCCAGCTGAAGGAGTGGATATACCAGTTAACCCAGCTGGGTTGACTGATGCTGAGGTGAGGGCATCTCTGGCCCAGATGGCACAGGCCATTACTATGCAGGCCCAGGCTATGACTGCCCAGGTCAACCGGCAGGATGTTCAGAGGGAGAACCCACCGGTTCGTAGCATGGCTGACAGGATGAGAGACTTCACGAGGATGAATCCTCCTATTTTCACAGGGTCCAAGACTTCAGAGGATCCCCAGGAGTTTGTGGATGAGGTGCATAAGATTTTGGTGGCTATGGGGGCCACAGATGCTGAGAAGGCTGAGCTGGCTTCCTATCAGCTCAAGGATGTTGCACAGACTTGGTGCAAGATGTGGCAGGATAGCCGAGCTTTGGGCGGAGTTCCAGTCACTTGGGAGCTGTTTAAGACAGCCTTTCTGGAGAGATTCTTTCCCAGAGAAATGAGGGAGGCCAAGGTTGAGGAGTTTATCAACCTTAAGCAGGGATCTATGACAGTCAGGGAGTATTCCCTGAAGTTTGTTAAGCTATCCAGGTATGCTACTTTCCTTAGTATCTAACAGCAAGGATAAGGTGAGTACTGAAGTTTGTTAAATTATCCAGGTATGCTACTTCCCTTGTGTCTAACAGCAGGGATGAGATGAGCAGGTTCCTCACAGGAATCAATGGAGATCTGGAGGAGGAGTGTCGGTCTGCGATGCTCCATGATAATATGGACCTCTCCAGGTTGATGGTGCATGTCCAGCAGGTAGAGGACAGCCGCAAAAAGAGGGGTATTCGTGATGCTAGGAGGCCTAAGCCTCAAGATCAGGCAGGTCCCAGCCATGGAGGCCACAGAAACAATTTTGGCGTCCGTGAGCAGCCCAGGTTCAAGAAGGGGCAACAGAGTTCTGGGAACTCTAACTTTCAGAGGAGTACAACACCTAGAGGAGGCAGACCTGAGCCCAAGAGGGCAATGGAGGTGAGATGCAGCGTCCTAAAAAGAATTGTGCTAAGTGTGGCCGAGCTCACAGTGGAGAGTGCAGACAGGGCACTAATGCCTGCTTCGGTTGCGGTAAGAGTGGGCACATGGTTAGAGACTGCCCACAGAACAGAGGTCAGGCTGGAGGTAATGCTCAGCCTAGGCCTAATCCACAGGGTGCAGCAGCAGCCGAGCCTCCTAAGAGGAACAGGTTCTATGCCCTGAAGGGCAGGGAGGAGCAGGAGAAGTCCGCTGATGTGGTCACAGGTATGCTGCAAGTATTCTCAACTTCTGTTTATGCTTTACTTGATCCAGGGTCTACGCTTTCCTTTGTAACTCCTTTGCTTGCTCTCACTTTTGAGATATTGCCTGAAGTTCTGCATGATCCTATAGTGGTTAGTACACCTTTAGGAGAAAATGTAAGAACTGATAGAGTATACAAGGATTGCCCAATAGTGATAAGTGGTAAGACTATGTGTGCAGACTTGGTTGAGTTACCCATGCATGATTTTGATGTTATTCTTGGCATGGACTGGCTTCACAGTTGTTATGCTTGCTTGGACTGTCGTAGTAGAGTGGTGAGATTTGTTTCCCTAATGAAGAGGAGCTAGTCTGGGAGGGGTACAACTCGAGTCGTCCTAACCTCTTGATTTCGAACCTTAAGGCCAATAAAATGATGTCCAAGGGGTTATTGTGTCATCTTGTGAGTGTTAATGATTTAGATCATGACATTCCTTCCATAGACTCAGTGAATGAGTTCCTAGATGTATTTCCTGATGATTTGCCTGGAGTCCCTCCCCTCGAGAGATTGATTTTGGTATCGACTTAGAACCCGATACTAAACCAATTTCAATTCCTCCTTACAGAATGGCTCCAGCTGAACTCAAAGAGTTGAAGCTGCAGTTAAAAGATCTCACTGACAAGGGTTTCATTCAGCCGAGCATATCCCCTTGGGGCGCTCCAGTGTTGTTTGTGAAAAAGAAAGATGGAACCCTTAGAATGTGTATCGATTATCGGCAGCTCAACAAAGTCACTATAAAGAATAAGTATCCACTTCCCAGAATAGATGATTTGTTCGATCAGCTCCAAGGGTCTAGTTTCTTCTCTAAGATTGATCTTCGTTCAGGGTATCATCAGCTTAGGGTTAGGGATGGAGATATCCCAAAGACAGCCTTTCGTACCCGTTATGGTCACTATGAGTTCTTAGTCATGTCATTTGGTCTTACGAATGCACCTGCTGCATTTATGGACCTCATGAACCGAGTCTTCCGTGAATACCTTGACTCTTTCGTCATAGTATTCATTGATGACATTCTCATCTACTCTAGGACCAAGGAAGAGCATGAACAACATTTGAGACTAACCTTGCAGGTACTTAGACAACATCAGTTGTATGCCAAATTCAGCAAGTGTGAATTTTGGCTTAGATCAGTGACCTTCCTGGGTCATGTTGTGTCCGATCAGGGCGTGGAGGTGGATCCCAGGAAGACTGAGGCTGTGAAGAACTGGCCAAAGCCTCTTACTCCCACTGACATCCGTAGCTTTTTGGGATTGGCTGGTTACTACCGCAGGTTTGTGGAGGGCTTTTCTTCCATTGCTGCCCCATTGACAGCTTTGACTAAGAAGAAAGCCAAGTTTGAGTGGACGGAGACTTGTGAGAGAGTTTCCAGGAGCTCAAGGACAGACTCACTTCAGCCCCGGTGCTTACTTTGCCTAAGTGTGGTGAGAATTACACTGTTTACTGTGATGCATCTAGGGTTGGTTTGGGTTGTGTTCTTATGCAGGTTGGTAAGGTGATAGCCTATGCGTCCAGACAGCTCAAGGTTCATGAGAAGAATTATCCCACTCATGACCTGGAGTTGGCAGCTGTGGTGTTTGCACTGAAGCTGTGGAGGCACTACTTGTATGGAGTGCATGTGGATGTATTCACAGACCACAAGAGTCTCCAGTACGTGTTCACACAGAGGGAGTTGAATCTACGTCAGCGGAGATGGTTGGAGCTGTTGAAGGATTATGACATGAATGTTCACTACCATCCAGGTAAGGCTAATGTTGTAGCTGATGCTTTGAGCAGGATGAGCATGGGAAGTACAGCCCACGTTGAGGATGAGAAGAAGGAGTTGGTGAAAGATGTACACAGACTGGCCAGACTGGGTGTGCGATTGGTTGACTCTACTAGTGGGGTGTTTCAGTTCATCCTAGTTCTGAATCATCCTTGGTAGTTGAAGTCAAGCAGGGTCAGCATCTAGATCCTGTGTTGATGGAGCTGAAGGACTCAGTGTTGATGAAGATGAATGAGTCTTTCGCTTTGGGAGGTGATGGCATACTTAGGTATCAGGACAGGCTGTGTGTACCAGATGTGGATGATTTGCGGACCAGGATTGTTGCAGAGGCCCATGGTTCCAGATATTCCATACATCCAGGTTCCACCAAGATGTATCATGATCTTAAGCAGATTTATTGGTGGGATGGCATGAAGAAGGACATTGCAGAATATGTGGCCAAGTGTCCTAATTGTCAGCAGGTTAAGGCAGAGCATCTTAAGCCTGGCGGTCTGACTCAGATTATTGAGGTTCCGACTTGGAAGTGGGAGGCCATTAATATGGACTTCGTGGTTGGTCTTCCGAGGACTAGGAGGCAGCATGACTCCATATGGGTTATTGTGGACAGATTGACTAAGTCTGCCCACTTTATCCCTGTGAAGTCTACTTACAGAGCCGAGGATTATGCGAGACTCTATTGATGAGATTGTGAGATGGCATGGGATTCCTTTGTCTATCATTTCAGATAGAGGAGCTCAGTTTACTTCACATTTCTGGAGATCTTTCCAGAAGAGCTTGGGCACGCAGGTAAAGCTTAGTACTGCCTTTCATCCTCAGACTGATGGGCAGGCAGAGCGCACCATTCAGACATTGGAGGACATGTTGAGAGCGTGTGTGATTGACTTCAGAGGTAGCTGGGATGACCATCTGCCTTTGATAGAGTTCTCGTATAATAATAGCTATCACTCCAGCATTGGGATGGCACCGTTTGAGGCACTGTATGGTAGGAGGTGTAGATCTCCAGTTGGGTGGTTCGAGGTTGGAGAGTCATCCATTTTGGGTCCAGAGATCATTCATGAGGCCTTAGAGAAGGTCAGAGTGATTAGGGACAGGTTGGCTACTGCTTACAGTCGCAGAAGTCATATGCAGATAACAGAAACGGCCCTTAGAGTTTGATGTTGGTGACCAGGTTTACTTGAAGATATCACCTATGAAAGGGGTGATGAGATTTGGTAGAAAAGGGAAGCTGAGTCCGAGGTATGTTGGGCCATATGAGATCCTACAGCGTGTGGGTGAGGTGGCCTATGAGTTAGCATTGCCTCTGTTCATCCAGTCTTTCATGTTCTATGTTGAAGAAGTGCCTAGGTGATCCAGCATCGATTCTACCTGTTGAAGGTTTGGGGGTTGATGAAGACTTGTCTTATGAGGAGGTACCTGTTGAGATCTTAGACAGACAGGTCAAGCGGCTGAGGAACAAGGAGATTGCCACAGTGAAGGTATTGTGGAGAAATCATCTTGTTGAGGGTGCTACGTGGGAGGCTGAGGCCGACATGAGATCCCGCTACCCTCATCTTTTCAGCTCTTGAGGTTAGACTTCCTACTCTTAAGTCTATGTTTCCTTATCTCTCCGTATTTTGTTGCTATTGCTTGACTGTGCATAGTGATTATGTTATGATCTGACTGGCATTACGATATGTAGTGGTAGTGTCATTCGGGGACGAATGTTCCTAAGGGGGGATAATGTAACAACCCTAAAAATGAATAAGATAAATGCTTAAGGTGTCAAGAATGCTTGCGATTAGACCAAGGTTCACACGGATTGATACGCGTAGAACCAGACCTCAGAACCCTTACTACGCCAAGCCAACTAACTTGGGGAGTTATTGAGCTTGGAAAGGTTGGAACCAACCATGTAGGGCTCTCGAAAACGAAGATTTAATCGAAAGTCTTTACCGGACTTAAAAGAGAAATTTTAAGTTTTGAGGGTCCAGGGGTAAAATGGTCTTTTCCAGGCCAAGGGTAATATCGTAATTACCCTAGGGAATTAATTAATTAATTAATTAATTAATTAAAGCATCAATTCGGGTTGAGTCAACCCGAAGTGACCCATTTCGCAAGGGTCACTCCACCCGAGTTTGAGCCCCAATGGAAGCAACATATTAGTGATTTAATTATGTTTTATAATGTTATTTTTTTA
The DNA here is from genome assembly GCA_022817965.1 of Solanum lycopersicoides. NCBI lineage: Eukaryota > Viridiplantae > Streptophyta > Magnoliopsida > Solanales > Solanaceae > Solanum > Solanum lycopersicoides. The sequence continues at coordinate 45,516,563 of CM040628.1, read as the reverse complement.
AGGGCATAATGGTCCTTTCACTAAGCTAATTAAATCAGGTTTTTATTTAATTTATTAAGGATTCCTAGTTTGACTAATTCCCAAACTAAAACTCCTAATACTAGATTACTCTCTCACGATTTCTCTCTCACGTTTCATCACCTCTTTCACGTTGCTCTCTGCCTAAACAACTACAAGAACTGAAATAATATTAAGAGTTCTTCACACTTGAAGAACTCACACGAAATTTTAAGAAAAACAAAGTAACCAAAACGTTAAGGCAAAGAGAAGTTGTCCGTCAAGTGGTGTGGACGCTGAGGAAGCTTGGACTGATTTTGGAGAGGGTTTTGGGCAGCAACTTCACGTTTGAACAAGAAAATTAAGGTATGGGTTTCTTTTCCCTTGGTCCCTTCACTAAGAGACCCCTTATGATTCAAGATATTCACTTCGAAAACTAGGGTTGTTCCCCTTTGCATGTCCCTGTCACTAGCTCCCAATGATTCGTAGGTTGGGTTTTGTTTGCTGGTAGATTTAGGTATGTGTGGTGTTTTTGTATTGAATGTGAATATGTTTATGTACGTGAAATCACGAAAATGACAAGCAATGTGTGATCGAAAAAAATGTTGTGTGTGTGTGCACGTTGGCAGTGAACTTTGGCAGTGAACTTACTCACTGTTGGAAGTGTGAATTAGCATGTTAATCCTTGTATTTTATGTGTTAAAGTTGTACACAATGTGATGTTCATATGGGGTGTAACGTTACTGATTTTGGGTGAAAACGCTTGACTAATGTAACCCCTAAACTACACCTAACTATACACTAAATGCTTGGTGAAATGCCCTAAGAACTAACATGAAAAGGTTGATGAAAGGAAGCTAAACTTGGGATTAAAATTCCAGATTGGTGTACTCTAGTTTCGGTCAAAAATAAGGCTAAGAATCTGGGTTTTTTAAAATGAAAATAAAATAAGTGAGGTCAATGAATGATGTAACCCTAGAAGGGTTAAGTATGAGTGCAAAACACACTAAATGTCCTAGTGCATTGGCATACGATGAAATGATTATTATGTAATGAAATGACGAAACCCTAGAAGGGTTAAGTAAGAGTGTGAAACACACAAATGGCCAAGTATATTGGCATATGATGAAATGAATATTCACGTAAAATAGGGTGAGTAATTATGAAGAGCAAATGTGCTAATGTTAATGAATGTGGTGACAACATGATATGAGGCTAAAGTAAAGATGAGAACAATCTCAAATGAGCCTAAGTATATGTTACCAAAGCATACTCACCTATGAGAGTGTAAAGTTAATGAAGAGACCAGTCTCTATGAACACTCTAATGAATGTATTGAGATTAACACACTTAATACTAATGATGAGATGAGAAATCATCTAAGGAGATATGATATCCTCATACTAGAAGCCAGCTTCCATGACGTATGAGTTGAATGTAATGGAACTTTATACTTAGCACCGATAGACTAGCTATGAGCGGTGATGCCTTCTTTAGAGAAGGGCGGAGGTTCACGTAACTCTCATGAGATGAGACTGTCCAGCTTGCCGGGTATGGGTCTCCTTATATCTCCTGGTCTTTGAACCTAAACTGCCAATATAGGGATCTAGCGGGTTGAATTCCCATGTACGCTAGCATGTTTTTGGGTCACTTTGGCCGGTGATTCCACCTCTTTTTGGTGTGGGGGAGACACTGGATTTCATGATGCTCACATGATCTATGTCGGTTAAAGTTAAAGTTCCCAATGAATGAATGAGGCCAGCCTCAAATGAAGCACATAATGAAATGAATGATACCAAAGGTGTTAGGATAGGATGATCAAGAGGTGAGCTAGACTCAGGTAATGACATTAGGTTATTCTTGATCATTGCACAACAAACCCGATGAAAGTCTTAAACTATACCCTAGGTATAGCTGGTGTTCACACTAGCCTATGAACGAAATGAAATGAAGTACGTATGAATGAATGAAGCAGACTCTGTGTTTGCTAATAAAGACTCCCTAGTTGAGGTCCCATATGTTGAGCCCTTATTTTGGAAAGTCTTAATGTCAAGTCCATGATTCCAAGGTCTCATGGCATATGAATGAATTATATGAAAGATGTTATGTATATATGCAATATGATATATGCTATGTGTAAGATGTTATGTGCTGTGTTGAAATATGATAATTATGATGATGCATGTTACTCTCATGGCATAACTTTCCTAATCCAATTTGGAAAGCTCACTGACTTTCCTAATCCAAATTTGGAAGGTTCACTAACTTTCCTAATCTCAATTTGGCAAGTCCACTGACTTGACTTTCCATAATCATGTTGTTAGGAAAGAGCTATCTTTTCTCATGCATGTCCTTGGTGTGTGCTTTCATATACCCATACTTAGTACAAGTGTGTACTAACCCTATACAACTCTACAATTTTAGGTGCAGGCACAGGTTGACGCTAGAGCTACAGGTTGACGCTGAAGCTATCCGGACATCGAGCATTCATCCGGACTTGGTAGGTCCTCATGCATTTCGAGGATGCTGCCATTTATATTCTAGCTTAGTTTTAGAGTTGAGCTAGTGGAGCATGTTCCACTAGCGTTTATTTCCTGTTTTATTCAGACATTGTATTGGTGCCATTTTGGCAAGTACATCTTTATTACTATATTACAGTATTTCTTTCATTTGATGATCTTAGTATTAGATGGTTGATGGTGAACAATTATGTATTAATGAGAATGTTTAATAAGTAAGTTAAGAAACAAAAAGTTTCAAATTTTCCGCTAAAATTAACCTAGATGAAGTAAGAATGACGTATGTAGGCTTGTCTACGACCTGTGAGAGGTCAACGACGCCGGTCTCGTCTGGGGTCTAGATTCCGGTCGTGACATAGCGCATAGGTATACATAAGTGAGAACTACCCTTTCACTTTAGAAACCACATACAAGTGAGGAAACCTTTCACTCAACACTTCATTATAATCATGAGAAACTACTTTCAGTCATATAATAATCATACCATAACTTACTTGCATACTTTATTGCCAATTCAATAGTATAGGGTTAAGGATGAGGAATACATGCTATCAACATCACAACCACACATTAGACATAGAAGCATCACAATCTAAGTAACTCATACTTCATAATTGATTTCAAGAAGAATCAACCTTCATACCTTCTTGCCCTTTAATTGCCTCCATACTTCAATTACCAAAGAATACATATCCAATGCATAATTAAGATAAATTCAAGAAGCAATTACATAACAAACATCAATGTAGTCAATCAACATATACATCCTCTTCATAATTCACCATATCAATTCAAGGTTTTCATGAAATTGGGGAAAGACGTGGGTTCATGGGAATATTGAGTGAATAACAAGAATTAACCATGGATATTTACTTAAACAACATTAATTGACCCTAATTCATCACAATTGATTCCTAATTTCGTTTTTCAAAGAATACCCATGTGTAGAGAAAAACCCTAGTTTGGGGAAGTTTGAAAATCTTTTTGAAAGGACCTCTCGGGAACGAAATCTCAAGAGTGAAAGAAATCATACCTTCATCAAGACTTTAGCCTCCAATTTGTATAAAAAAAACTTGGGAATTCGGTCTTCTTCTTCAACCTTTAAAGCTTCTTCAATGGAGGTTGAATAGAGAGAGAAAGTAGAGAGAGGTGAGAGCATTTGGGTTATGACTTGTGGATTTGATTTGAGTGGAAAATTGTGGTGAAAATCTGATTTAAAACCAATATATAACCCTCCCCTAAAATACCCAAAAGACCCCTCACTGAAGTTGACCTTTTAATGAAGTCAAACTTGGATTCTAAATTTCAGATTTTCGTCGAGAAACAAGACCACGTCGCGGAGTTGTTCCCTCATGATTTCCGAATTTAATTTTTTAAACAGAAGAGTCCGGAACATGCCCGCGATGCATACCAATATTTTTGGTCCATGTGGAACCTAGTCCACGATGCGGAGGCACTTCACGATAGTGCATTTCTGTGCTGCCTTAGGCAGCTTGTTTGGCCAAGTTTGGGGTCCCTTCGTGGACCCTTAGGGCGATCCTAAGGGGATCAGACCTGGATGTTTTCACCCTATATACATTAATTTACCTATTTAATGTGATTTTACAGGTTTTAGACTTCATACAACTCCTCCAAACCTTCACGAAACCTAAGGACGTTTTACTAGTTCAATTTCACTAGCTTCCATACATGTTGGACGTTTCTTGACGTTTTGACTCTAACACTTCATAACTAGTTTTAATACATTAAATTAGGCTTAGAAACATTGTTTTAAGGTTTACTTCATCATGTGATGCTCTAGACCAAGTCATGATCTTTCGAAGTGTTACAATCCGAACGTTTTGACCTTAAACATGTTTATTAAGACACTTGGGTCACCTCCACTATTTTTAGACTCCAAAAAACACATAAAAACAATGAAAATACAAGGACACACTAGCATACAAACTACTAGTTTCTGCACATCTTGGTCGTCCTTTGACGTTCGACTTCCAAACTCTTTAAACCAACTATTACAAGATGTTTCCAACCTCATAAACAAGTTATTAACTCATAAAAGTCATGTGAGGCTCTAGTTTATGCTATTTCATTTTGAGAATCCTAACAATAACCCCCACTTGGGAACAATCGTCCTCGAATGGAACTTGAAACACTTCCATCACATTCAAGGGCTTAATGCCCCAATTAGAAGCTCGCGACATTCAACATTAATACAGTATATTATTTAATGCACCAAACTTACAAAGAACACCAACTTCATATAATTATGCACTCAATGCAACACAAGCAAGTAGAAACTTCATCCACCAACTCATAAGGCATCAAACACATAAACATATCTCGTGTTCATAGGAGGAACCTCATTCTCCTAATCATGACATGACCTTTTCTTTCCATTTCATCAAAAGACTCAATATGCAAAAACCTTTAAATAATACATAGGCATGTTCAATATTATCACTCAAGAGCTAAATCACACAGAGGCATGTACTAATCCCTCCTAACCGGATGGCTCCGGCATAATTGAAAGAGTTAAAGCTCCAACTCAAAGACTTGTTAGATAAGGGGTTCATTCAACTTAGTATTTCACCATGGGAAGCTCCGGTATTGTTTTTAGGAAGAAGGATGGTTCCCTTAGGATGTGAATTAATTATCACCAACTAAAGTAACTATTAAGATCAAGTATCCTCTCCCTCGAGTGACGACTTGTTTGATGAACTCAAAGGGGCACACTACTTTTCAAAGATTGACTTGAGATCGGGGTATCACCAACTTAGGATGAGTGGTGATGATGTACCTAAAACGACATTTAAAACTAGGTATGGTCACTATAAGTTCCTAGTAATGTCCTTTGGTCTCACTAACGCCCCGGCGGCTTTTATGGACCTCATGAATAGGGTGTTTTGAAATTACCTAGATTCCTTTATCATTATATTCATTGAAGATATCTTGGTATATATGAAGAATGAGAGGGATCATATGGGTCATTTGATAGTGGTATTACAATTCTTAAAGGAACACCAACTATTCGACAAGTATAGCAAGTGCGAGTTTTTTTAAAGATCGGTGGTGTTTCATGGTCATATCATCTCTAGTGAGGGTATTGAGGTTCATCCAAAGAAAACCGAGGCGGTAAATAACTTGTCTAGACCATTGAATCTAACCGATATTAGAAGTTTCTTGGGTTTAGCCGAGGATGTTTGTGGATGGTTTTGCATCCATTTCTTCTCCTTTGACTACCTTGACCCAAAAGAGTTTGAAATTTTAGTGGTCAGAGGCATGTGAAAGAAGCTACCAAATTTTTAAAGATAGGCTTACATCCACTCCGGTGTTGACATTACCGGAGGGTACCAAGGGTTTTGTGGTATATTGTGATGCATCCCGAGTGGGTTTGGGATGTGTTCTTACGCAACATGGGAAGGTAGTAGCCTATGCCTCTAGACAAAACAAGGTACATGAAAAGCATTACCCAACTCATGATCTTGAATTAGCGGCCGTAGTGTTTGCTTTAAATATGGAGGCATTACTTGTATGGTGTACATGTGCATGTGTATATCGACCATAAGAGTCTTCAATATGTGTTTTTTCAAAAGGAGTTGAAACTCCGTCAAAGAAGATGGTTGGAATTGTTGAAAGATTACGACATGAGTGTTCTCTACCATCCCGGAAAGGACAGTGTGGTTGCGGATGCTTTGAGTCATATGACCATGGGTAGTGTGTCTCATGTAGAGGAATCCAAGAAAGACATAGTGAAAGATGTTCATAGATTGAATAGATTGGGTGTTGGTTGGAAGATTCTCCAAATGGTGGTTTTGTGGTCCACCATAACTAGGAATCATCTTTGGTGGTTGAGGTCAAGTCTAAACAACATCTTGATCCGCTATTGATGGAGTTGAAGGAATCGGTACTTAGTAAGATGAATGAGTCATATCCCAAGGGGGGGGGGTAATGCTAAGGTACCAAAATAGATTATGCATACCGGATGTTGATAATTTGAGGAATAGGGTGTTAAAGAAATCTCATGGGTTCCGATATTCCAATCATCCGGGTTCCACCAAAATATATCGTGATCTTAGAGAGGTATATTGGTGGGATGGCGTAAAGAGGTACGTAGCGGAGTTTGTATAAAAGTGTCCAAATTGCTAACAAGTAAAAGCCGAGCATCGAAAGCCTAGTAGTTTAATTCAAGAAATTGGTGTTCCTACTTGGAAGTGGGAAGAAATTAATATGGACTTTGTTGTTGGGTTGCCTCGAACCCCGACGAAAAATGACTCAATTTGGGTGATTGTGGATAGATTAAAAAAATCCGCTCACTTTATCCCCGTCAAGTCTACTTATTCGGTGGAGGATTATGCAAAAATATATATTGATGAGATTGTGAGTCTACATGGGATCCTTTTATCCATCATATCGGATAGAGGTGCTCAATTCACATCTCGATTTTGGAGATCTTTCCAAAAAGGATTGGGTACACAAGCGAAGCTTTCATTCCCAAATGGATGGTCAAGCGGAGCGTAATATCCAAACCCTTGAGGATATGTTAAGATCATGTGTGTTAGAGTTTAAAGGGAATTGGGACGATCACTTCCGTTGATTGAGTTCTCCTATAATAATAGTTACCATTCAAGTATCTCGATGGCTGCATTTGAAGCACTTTATGGTAGGAGATGTACATCTCCGGTCGGGTGGTTTGAGGTGTGTGAGTCTACACTACTTGGTCCCGATATTATCTACAAATCTTTGGAGAAGGTTTGCGTGATAAGGGATAGATTGAAAACATCCTATAGTCGGCAATATGTACTTGTGTAAGGGCTATGCCCAAATATTTTACTTCGTTTAGATGGTTTAATGTGAGACGGTTTTATTAGACTAACTCCTTATATGTTGTGTATGTTAACTGAACAAGAAGCCTATGTAAGCTTCCTATGTAAGGAGTCTAAGTAAACTCCATATGTATATATCTAAAGTAAGCGAGAGGTCTATGTATACCTCAATATGTATTAAGCTTTAATTTTTCCGCATTTTGACCTATGAAATGTAATGATGAATGCTAAGAGGCTAGTATTAGTCCTCTTCAAGGACGACGATGCTGGTTACGTCTAGGGGGTGCTCCCCGGTCGTGACAAACTTGGTATTAGAGCATGAGGTTAAATAATCTTAGGATATATATCTTACTAAACCAGGTCAAGTAGAGTCTTGTTCATGATTGTGAAGCGCACCACAATTATGAATGAGAGGCTATGTGATGCTTAGGGAAGTCTCACTTTGTTGGTATTCTTGAACATGTGCCTCTTGAGTCTTAACTCTACATGTATTTATATTCTAATATCTTTCTTGTGCTTATAGGCAATGAATACAAGAAGGAACAACGCTCGAAGGGTCAAAGAGAAGAATGTGAATGAGGTTGTTCCCCCTCCGTATCCTCAAAATTCTCAAGTTCCCATTGAAGAAGGGGCTATGTTTAACCCAAGTGTTGTCTACACAAGTTGCTAGGGATACTAGGGTTCAAGTGGTCCTAAATACTAGAACTACCGCATCAAGGATAAGGGATTTCAAAAGGATGTATCCCCCTACTTTCTTTGGCTCTAAGGTGGAGGAGGGCCCGCAAGAGTTCATTGATGAAGTGTTCAAGGTACTAGATGCTATGGGGGTATCTTTTCATGAAAAGGCGGAACTAGCCGCTTACCAACTCAAAGATGTGACTCAAGTTTAGTATGAGCAATGGAAGGATGAGAGGTCGGTTATAGAAGACCGATTACTTGGAGAGCATTTAAGACGTCCTTCCTTGATAGGTTCTTTCCCTTGGAACTAAGGGAGAGGAAAATGCAAGAATTCATCAACTTACGCCAAGGAAGTATGAGTGCGAAAGAGTATAGTCTCAAGTTCATTCAACTATCCAAATATGCTCCTACTATTGTGGCGGATACTATAGCCAAACTGAACAAATTTGTTATGGGGGTATCCGACCTTGTCGTGAATGAATGTAGGTCAGCTATGTTGATTCCTAGTATGGACATCTCTCGTCTCATGGTTCATGCCAAACAAATTGAGGAGCAAAAGCTTAAGCAAGTTGGTAGAGAGTTGAAGAGGACAAGGGCCGAATATGGGAATTCTTCTTAGACTAGATTTGGGGTGCAAGATAAGCCAAGGTTCAATAAAAGGTTCCCCAATCAAAGTCCTTCTAAGGGTCAACAAAGGTAAAGGGTCTACACCCAAGCCTAAGGAGGAGAAAGGTAGTGGACCTTATGTTGAGAAGTCTACTTGTGCCAAATGTGGAAGAAATATGAAGGCAAGTGTCTAGTTGGTACGGAAAATTGTTATAGTTGTGGCAAGAGTGGTCACATGTAGAGGGATTGTGCTATGATGAAGGATTAAGAGAGAGAAAATTCTCAAGCAAAAGCAAGTTCTCCCAATTCATATGCTCCTAAGAAGAATCGCTCTATGCCCTCTGCTCTAGAGATGAGCAAGAGGAGTCTCCCGATGTGGTCATCAGTATGTTACAAGTATTCTCCATCATTGGTTATGCCTTATTTGATCCCGGTGCTACATTGTCATTTGTAACTCCTCTAGTAGCTAGAAAGTTTTATGTTCTACCTGATATTTTGAATGAACCATTTTTGGTTACAACCCCGGTAGGTGACTCCGTTGTGGCTAGAAGAGTCTATAGGAGTTGTTCTATATATTTTCCCTATAAAGTTACTTGGGTGGATTTGGTAGAACTAGACATGGTCGATTTTGATGTTATCTTGGGAATGGATTGGTTGCATGCTTGTTTTGCTTCTATAGACTGTCGAACAAGAGTTGTTAAGTTCAACTTTCCTAATGAACCCGTCTTAGAGTGGAAAGGGGGTAATTCAATTCCTAGAGGTCATATCATCTCTTGTTAAAATCTTGCAAAATGATCTCAAAAGGGTGAATTTACCATATTGTAAGATTCAAAGTTCTTGAGTCCGATATTTTTTCAATTGAGTCGATCACCGTAGTCAGAGAATTTCCGGATAACTTGCTCGGAATTCCTCGACTTGTTAGATAAGGGGTTCATTCAACCTAGTATTTCACCATGGGGAGCTCCGGTGTTGTTTGTCAAGAAGAAGGATGGGTCCCTTAGAATGTGCATTGATTATCGCCAACTCAATAAAGTCACTATAAAGAACAAGTATGCTCTCCCTCGGATTGACAACTTGTTTGATCAACTCCAAGGGACAAGCTACTTTTCAAAGATTGACTTGACATTAGGGTACCACCAACTTAGGGTGAGGGGTGAGGATGTACCTCAAATGGCATTTCGAACTAGGTATGGTCAGTATGAGTTCGTCGTAATGTCCTTTGGTCTCACTAATGCCCTGGAGGCTTTTATGGACCTCATGCATAAGGTTTTTCGAAATTACCTAGACTTTTTTGTCATTATATTCATTGACGATATCTTTGTATATTCAAAGAATGAGAGGGATCATATGGGTCATTTGAGAGTTGTGTTACAAGTCTTAAAGGAACACTAACTATTCGCCAAGTATAGAAAGTGCGAGTTTTGGTTGAGATCGTTGGCGTTTCTTGGTCATATCATCTCAAGTGAGGGTATTGTGGTTGATCCAAACAAAACCAAGGCGGTTAAGAACTGGCCTAGACCATTGACTCCTATCGAAATTAGAATTTTCTTGGGTTTATCCAGGTACTATAGGAAGTGTGTGGATGGTTTTGCGTTCATTGCTTCTCCTTTGACTACATTGACCCAAAAGAGTGAAATTGGAGTGATTGGAGGCATGTGAAAGAAGCTTCAAAAATTTTAAAGATAGGCTTAACTCTGCTCCGATGTTGACAATATGGGAGGGTACCAAGGGTTTTGTGGTATATTGTGATGCCTCCCAAGTGGGTTAGGGGTGTGTTCTGATGCAACATGGGAAGGTAGTAGCCTATTCCACTGGACACCTCAAGGCACATGAGAAGAATTATCCAACTGATGATCTTGAATTAGCGGCCGTAGTTTGCTTTAAAAATATGGAGGCATTACTTGTATCGTGTCCATGTGGATGTGTATACCGACCATAAGAGTCTTCAATATATGTTCACTCAAAAGGAGTTGAACCTCCGTCAAAGAAGATGGTTGGAATTGTTGAAAGATTATGACATGAGTGTTCTCTACCACCCCATCAAGTCCAATGTGGTTGCGGATGCTTTGAGCCGTATGACCATGGGTAGTGTGTCTCATGTAGAGGAAGGCAAGAAAGACCTAGTGAAAGATGTTCATAGATTTGCTAGATTGGGTGTTCGGTTGAAGGATTCTCCAAATTGTGATTTTGTGGTCCACTATAACTCCGAATCATCTTTGGTGGTTGAGGTCAAGTCTAAACAACATCTTGATCTTCTATTGATGGAGTTGAAGGAATCGGTACTTAGTAAGATGAATGAGTCATTCTCCCAAAGGAGGGATGGTGTGCTAATGTAGGAAAATAGATTTTTCTGAACCTGATGTTGATAATTTGTGGAATAGGGTGTTAGAGGAAGCTCATGGGTCTCGATATTCCATTTATCCGGGTTCCACCAAAATGTATTGTGTTCTTAGAGAGGTATATTGGTGGGATGGCCCAAAGAGGGACATAGCGGAGTTTGTATGCAAATGTCCAAATTGCCAAAAAGTAAAAGCCGAGCATCGAAAGCCTAGTGGTTTAATTCAAGAAATGGGTGTTCGTACTTGGAAGTGGGAAGATATTAATATGGACTTTGTTGTTGGGTTGCCTCGAACCCAGAGGCCAAATAACTCAATTTGGGTGATTGTGGAAAGATTAACAAAATCCGCTCACTTTATCCCCGTGAAGTCCTACTTATTCGGTGGAGGATTATGCAAAAATATACATTGATGAGATTGTGAGTCTACATGGGATCCCTTTGTCCATCATATCGGATAGAGGTGCTCAATTCACATCTCAATTTTGGAGATATTTTCAAAAAGGGTAGGGTACACAAGTGAAGCTTAGCACTACTTTTCATCCTCAAATGAATGGTCAAGCGGAGCGTACTATTCAAGCATTAGGGGATATGTTAAGATCATGAGTGAAAGACTTTAAAGGGAATTGGGACGATCACTTGCCGTTGATTGACTTCTCCTATAATAATAGTTACCATTCGAGTATTTCGATGGCTCCATTTAAAGCACTTTATGGTAGGAGATGTAGATCTCTAGTAGGTTGGTTTGAGGTTGGTTAGTCTTCACTCCTTGGTCCCGAGATTATCTATGAAGCATTGTAGAAGGTTTGTGTGATAAGGGATAGATTTAAAACAACCTATAGTCGGCAAAAGTCCTATGCAGACTATAGGAGAAGGGATCTTGAAATCAAAGTAGGTGATATGGTGTATTTGAATATCTCACCTATGAAAGGGGTGATGAGATTCAGCGAAAATGGGAAGTTAAGTCCCCGGTATGTGGGTTCCTATGAGGTTTTGCAAAGAGTTGGAAAGGTTTCATATGAATTTAGAGTACCTAGTGAACTATCTTCGGTTCATCCGTGTTTCATGTTTCTATGCTAAATAAGTGTATCGATGATCCCGTGTCCATTCTTCTTATTGAAGGGTTAGGTGTGGATGAGAGCCTTTCCTATGAAGAGGTTCCGGTAGAGATCCTTGATAGACAAGTCAAGAAGTTGAGGAACAAGGAGGCGGCCTCCGTAAAAGTCCTATGGAGAAACCACCTAGTAGAGGGAGCAACATGGAAGGTCGAGGCCGACATGAAACCCCGTTATCCTTATATCTTTCCTAACTAAGGTTAGTTGTTCCTAATAATAATGAAAATAATGAATAAATTATTTTTTGACTTGTTTTGCAAAAATATGCATATCTTGAGGTAAAAAGTTTGTAGTAAGATGAGCTTTCTTGTGAAAATGCTCTTTTGCTTGATTTGCAATTAATTGTGTTTTGTTTATTGTTTCCTTCATGAAATGTTATTCAGCATGTCAATGTGTTGTAATAAGTTTTTGGATAAGTGAATTTATGATCATGTTGAGCTCATATTGATATTAAGAAAGAAATTCCTCATGTTATGATGTTGAGCTCTTATATGTAGTAAATTGTGATTTGAGTTGCTATGTCTAAATGCCATATTGTTAAAGTTGATTGAGATGTGACTCGTTTTAATATATGTTTTTGTTGGTTGGGCTGCTAGTATTGAGTCTATCCTTGCCCTATAAAAGATTTTTAGTGTCATTCGTGGAGGAATGTTCCTAAGGGGGGGATAATGTAACACTCCAGAAGTCTAAGATCTAATTTAGAGCCTCGCATGATGAACTAGACCTTGTACTACTGTTTTAAGGCCTAAAATAATGATTATAAACCATTTAGGAAGTTTTATAGTCAAGACGTCAAGAAACATCCATGACGTCCGGAAACTAGTGAAATAGGTGTTACTGTACCTTAGCCTATTTTACGGGGGTTTAGAAGTCAGAATTTGATTAAACTTGGTAGGCAGGTGTTAAACATCTATTAGAATATGTTTTGGGTCGAAACATCTGGGTATGACTCCCCAAGTACTACCCTAAGGGTCCTTCAGGAGGACCCTTCCAAAATAGCCAAAAGCTGTCAAATGATAGTGGCTACCTACGAGACCATTCGATGATCCGTCATCAAGGCAACGAGGCGTCAATGGCCTCCGTAAGTGACGCCTTATACATTTTCAAAAAGGTGTCTAAAACATGGTCTCTAACACAAACATCGGTTGTGCAGGACGGTGGATGCAAGGGGGCATCGACTGACCTACGGACAGTAGGTCAGGGTCTCGTAGGTTAGGAATGGTTTTCGCTAGTGAGTTTTAAGTAGGTTAAATTAATTATTTAGTTAGTTAGTTGGTTAATAAAGGATTAAGAGAGGTCTAATTATGTAACACTTCGAAAATTTAAGATGTGTCACAAATCCTAACATAAGAATCATGAGGTCTAGACACTGTTTTTAAGTCCATTTTAATGAATATATGTCATTTAGGAAGTTTAGAAACCAAAACGTCCAAGAATGTCCATGACGTTCGGAAGTTGGTTCAAAAAGGTATTAGCGTGCCTTAGCCTATTTGACTAGCTTTTAGGAGTCGAAAATGTATGAAATTTGGTAGAAGGGTGTATAACATATGTTAAAGACGATTCATGGTCGAAACGTCTGGGTACGACCCCCAAAGGACCAACCAAGGTCCCTTGAGGAGGACACTTGCACGTTGGAGGCAACACTGCATTGGCAGTGTGTACCAACAAAATCTAATCGACGGCTCGTGTGTGGATCGATGGGACGTCGATTCCAACCGCCGTCCAACACTTAGAAAAATGGTTGGATCCCTCGCCTACACAAGTCTCTAACCAAAACTATGGATGTGCAGGACAGAGGGAGGGGTATCTCGTCGTTTGACCCACGATCCTTCAATCGTGGTGTCGTCGATTGGACTATGATTTTCCTGCACGTTTTAAATTAATTTCATTTAATTAGTTAAGTGGTTAGGGGTTAGTTAGGGTATTAAGGGAGCTTAATGAAGTTAATTAACCCCCAATATAAAGACCCCAACCCCATTAGTTTAATTAGAACTCTCAAAAACAAATTCTCTACCTTCTCTCTACTTTCTCTCTCTATTGGAAGACACCATTGAGAACAATCTAGTGAAGGGTTTTGGGGAATGTAAACGGTCGATTTCATCTCCATATCTTCATCAAAACATTGAGGTATGGGATCTATTCTCCTTTGAGACTTCTTTCCTAAAAGAGTTCATTCAAAGTACTTCTAAAAATTGAATTTTCAAGTGGGTTTCATCCAATCTCAAAATTTATGTTGTGAACTAAGTTGTTTATGGTTTCTTTAGGTTATAATGGATGGATTAACATGTATTTTAACTTAATCATGATAATTGTTGATGGTTTGGTGTAAATTGTAGAACATGACCCTATACCATTAACCCTAGGTTTGATCTTGATATGAATTAGGTTGTAATTGGTTCAATTGACTTGGTCATATGTTGAGTTGCTGTTAGATGATGTTGTTGCACTGATCATGGAAAAATTATAATGAATTGTAGTCTTTCATTCTAGTTCTTATGAAGTAATCTAGGTTGTGGTGAATTAACCTAATCTTAAGCTTTGACCTAGTATTGAATTGTGAAGTAGAGATTCTTTTCGCATTGTGATCATGTTGGTTATTGAATTATGATGACTTGGTGACCTAATTGAGTTGAACTAAGGGCTGATGGTAAGACCTTGGTCATGAATTGTGAAGGAGACTTGGTAAGTCTTGTGATCCCTATACTTTACTTCAATTTATGATGAATTTTGATTAAGTCATGATGTTGTATTGGAGTGTGCCTTGATTAGGTTTGATGGGGTGGTATGATGTTGAATTAAAATATTTTGTCTATGGTTGTAAGGTTGATTAAGATGAAATGTTATAAGGATGTTGATGACTACCAATGTGCCTGATTATGAATGAATATGTAAATGTGTTGACCTTACTTATATGGATTGTGATGAGAGGATTATATTCATGCAATTCCAATTGAGCTATGATGATGATGATTATATAAGGTCTAGACCTATGACCTAAACTAAGTTATGATTTATAAATAAAGACATTAAAGACGTTTCAAGAAGGGACTTAGCTCAGCACCGAGTGAACTTGTGTGTGAGGGGGTGATACTTTCCCACATAGGGAAGGTAGGGTTCACTACGGTCCTCACATGGTGGATAGCCACATGTCCCAAATAGGGTGTAGAGTGATGTTTCAAAGATGGCCCCAAGTTCCTTAACTATGTTGCCAATATAGGAATACTAGCTAGTGGATGCACCTAGATACTATGTTTTATGTTAGGTTCTATCTTGGCCGGTAGACCACCTTCCATCGATGTAAGATTTTACAACACCGGATTCCACACTTAGCTCATGTGGTCAATGTCGGTTAAGGCAAGTGTTTCCGAAACTAAAATAAAGAAATGGTGTATAGACTAACTAGATTGACTTGAGGGGGTTTGACTTAGCCTAGGTAGGGGTATGGGACTCTACCTAAGCCTTGCACTAGTTTGCCTTGATAGAAGCTTTAGGAGGTTAATATTATTATGTGACTATATGATGATAAATGTTAATGATGATGGTGTAGTGATTTTATATGTAGATGATATTATATGATAATGATTATGCTTATGAACATGTAATTGGTCCTTATTGTAAAGTATGGAGTTATGCATATTAAAGACTATGTTATGTGGAGTAGGTTATTAGTCATGGTTCTTGTAGAGTTACTTGGTTGAGTAAGGTTATGGGGATTTGCTTGGTCATTGCACTTGTCGACTTTATGGGGATTTATGATTAGTTGTCTTGCTTATTATAATATGATAAACTCTTATTCATGCTTATGATATTGCTACTTGATGATATAGTGGTGTTGGATTATGGGTTCAAGTATGTTGATTAATAATATGACTTGCTTTGGCTTGTTGAACATGTCTTAATGATTGGTAGGGCTTGATTGATTGTGCATAATGCTTTAAAAAGGATAAAATGGCATGATTAAACTAAATGTCCATTTTTAGCATGTTTTGATTTTATATGTGCATATGGTCTCATACTTAGTACAAGTGGCGTACTAACCCCATTTTCTTCCTTTTTTCCAAACATAAAGGTTCCGGTCGTTGAAGGCTCATTCGAGACGACTTAAAGAAGACTTGGACATTCTATACCATCCAAGTGGGTAGGTCCTCACTTTTCGAGGGCGATGCCGATGTCTAGCTTATGGAGTTGCTTTACTTTTCAGACTCTTATGTTCATTCTATATTTTTTTAGTGCGATTTGTATAAGCCTATATGTGGCTTCTTGAGATTGATGTAGGGCTATGCCCAAATTGCTATGATCGTTTTAGATGGTTATGAGATGAGACAACATTGAGACTATTTCTATGTATATATATATATATATATATATATATATATATATATATATATATATATATATATATATATATATATATTATATGCATATGCAATAAAAGTAGAAGACTATGTAATCTTCATATATGAAGCGTCTATGTATACTCGATATAACTATATATATATATATGTGTATGTAGAGGTCTATGTAAACCTCAACGTAGAAGTAGTTAAAGTTTTTAAATTTTTTCGTATTTTTGGCCTATGAATGTTATGACGAATTCTAAGAGGTTGGTCTTAGTCCTCAAAGAGGATCACGACGCCAGTTATGTCTAGGGAGTGCTCTCCGAATGTGACAAACTTGGTATCAGAGCATGAGGTTGAATATCCTTGATGTTGATTTCTCTCTCAACCACGTCTATGTAAATTTGTTTTCATAACTGTGAAGCGCGCCACACTTATGAATAGGAATCTATGTGATGCTTAGGAATCTCTCTATTTCTTGGAAATCCAATATTGTGCCTCTAGAGTGTACTTATTATGTGCTTTCACCTAAACCTTGTATTTTGGTTATAGGCAATGAATACTCGAAGGAATTCGTATAGAAGACTTGAGGAAGAGATAGCTAATGCGGGAGCTCCTCCCCGTGGTGATCAAGTTCCTCCTCTTGAAAAAGATCCTATTGATGATCAAGTTCCTGCAAATCCTCCACCTTTGGCGGAGGGTGACATAAGGGCTATACTTGTCCAAATGTGCCAAGCCATTACTACTCAAGCCCAAGACGCAACTATTCAAGCCCAAGCTGTGACGGCCCAAGCTAATTGGGAGGTTGTACCCCGAGCTCATCAACAAGTCACTACCATGGCATCCAATCTAAGGAACTTCACTAGGATGAATCCTCCTACTTTCTATGGGTCCAAGGTTGAGGAGGACCCCCAAGAGTTCATTGATAAGGTCTACAAGATACTCTTTGCTATGGGGTTGTTTACTAGTGAGAAGACCGAGTTGGCCACTTATCAACTCAAAGATGCGGCTCAAACTTGATATGTGCAATGGAGGGATAATAGGCCTCTTAGTGGTGGACCAGTGACTTGGGAGATCTTCTAGAAGGCTTTTCTTGATCGGTTCTTTCCTAGAAAGATGAGGGTAGCTAAAGTGGCGGAGTTCATCAACCTCCGTCAAGGAGGTATGAGTGTGCTTGAATACTCCATGAAATTTACTCAATTGTCAAAATATGCTCCTTCTTTGGTTTCCGATCCTAGAGATGAAATAAACCACTTTGTGATGGGGTGTCGGAAGACTTGCAAGAGGAGTGTCATTCGTCTATGCTACATGACAACATGAACATTTCCCGTCTTATGGTGCATGCTAGGCAAGTGGAGGAGGCAAGATGTAGGAGGAAGAATAGAGATGCGAAAAGGGTAAGATCTTATGATTGTGGTTCTTCAAATAATAGGCTTGAGATCCAAGACAAGCCTAGGTTCAAAAAGAGGTTCTCAAATCAAGTTCCCACCAAGTTCCCTAAGGCTCGTAATGAAAAGGGTGCAAATCCTAAGCCTAAAAAGGGAAGAGGTACTAGTTCACCAAGTGAGAATCCAACTTGTGGTGAGTGCGGTAAGAAGCATTATGGTGCTTGCCTCATTGGGACGGATAAATGCTTTAGTTATGGGAAAGTTGGGCACATGTTTTGAGATTTCTGTAATGGGAAGGGCCAAGACAAGAGTGGTCAAGCTCAAGCAAGTGTTTCTAGTGATGCTCCTAAGAAGAACCGCTTTATGCTATTCGTACTAGGGGTGAGAAAGAGACCTCTCCTGATGTGGTAA
The DNA here is from genome assembly GCA_022817965.1 of Solanum lycopersicoides. Classification (NCBI taxonomy): domain Eukaryota; kingdom Viridiplantae; phylum Streptophyta; class Magnoliopsida; order Solanales; family Solanaceae; genus Solanum; species Solanum lycopersicoides. Next base: position 45,498,354 of record CM040628.1, on the reverse strand, counting down.
CCGGTATGTTGAAAGTTTCTCTATTGATGTTTATGCTTTACTTGATCCTGGTGCTACTTTGTCTTTTGTTACACGTCTTTTAGCTAAAAAGTTTGATAGTTTACCCGATATCTTGCATGAACCTTTTTTAGTGTCTACTCCGGTGGGTGAGTGTGTAGTTGCGAAGAGGGTATAAATTGTCCTATCATGTTGCCTAATAGAGTTTCTAATGTTGATCTAGTAGAACTAGATATTCTTGATTTTGATATCATTTTGGGTATGGATTGGTTATATTCTTGTTTTGCCATTATTGATTGTTATTCAAGGGTGGTGAGGTTTAATTTCCCAAATGAACCCATTTTTGAGTGGAAGGAGGGAAGTTCTATTCCTAGAGGTCGTATCATTTCTTGTCTAAAAGCATGCAAAATGATCTCAAAGGGTTGTCTTTATCACATAATAAGAGTCCATGATTTGGACTCCGAAATTCCTCCACTTGAGTCGGTCCCCATAATGAGTGAATTTCTGGAGGTCTTTCCTAATGACCTTCCCGGTATTCCTCTCGAGGGGGATAGTGTAACACTTCAAAAATTCAAGATGTGTCATAATGCCTAACATAAGTGTCATGAGGACTAGACACTGTTTTTAAGTCCAATTTATTGAATATAGGTCATTTAGGAAGTTTAGAAACCAAAACGTCCAAGAACGTCAATGACGTCCGGAAGTTGGTTCAAAGAGGTACTAGCGTGCCTTAGTCTATTTGACTAGCTTTTAGGTGTCGGAAATGTATGAAATTTGGTAGAAGTGTGTATAACATATGTTAAAGGCAATTCATGGTCTAAACGTCAAGGTACGACCCTCCAAGGACCAACCAAGGGCCCTTGAAGAGGACCCTTTCACGTTGGAGGCAACACAGCCTTGGCAGTGTGTTCCAACGAAATCCAATCGACGACTCATGTGTGGATCGATGGGGCGTCGATGCCAACAATCTTCCAACACTTTGATAAATGGTTGGATCCCTCGCCTGCACAAGTCTCTGACCAAAACTATGGATGTGCAGGACGGAGGAAGGGGTGTCTTGTCTATTGACCCACGATCCATCGATCGTGCTGTCGTCGATTGGACTGTGATATTCCTGCACGTTTTAAATTATTTTCATTTAATTACTTAAGGGGTTAGGAGGTTAGTTAGGGGATTAAGGGAGCCTAATTAAGTTAATTAACCCCCAATATAAAGACCCTAACCCCATTAGTTTAATTAGAACTCTCAAAAACAATTCCTCTACATTCTCTCTACTTTCTCTCTCTATTGGAAGACCCCATTGAAGAACAAGATAGGGAAGGATTTTGGGGGCTGTAAAGGGGCTATTTCATCTCCAAATATTCATCGAAACGTTGAGGTATGTGATCTATTCACCTTTGAGACTTTTTTCCTCAAAGGGTTCATTCAAAGTATTTCTAAAAATTGAGTTTCCAAGTGGGGCTCATCCAATCTCAAAATTTATGTTGTAAACTAAGTTGTTTATGGTTTCTTTAGGTTATAATGGATGGATTAAAAAGTATTTTAACTTTATCATGATAATTGTTGATGGTTTGGTCTAAATTGTAGAACATGACCCTATACCATTAACCCTAGGTTTGATCTTGATATGAATTAGGTTGTAATTGGTTCAATTGACTTGGTCATAGGTTGAATTGCTATTAGATGATGTTGTTACAATGATCATGAACAAATTAGAATGAATAGTAGTCTTTCATGCTAGTTCTTGAGAAGTAATCTAGGTTATGGTGAATTAACCTAATATTAAGCTTTGACCTAGTATTGAATTGTGACGTAGAGATTCTTTTCGCGTTGTGATCATATTGGTTGTTGAATTATGATAACTTGGTGACCTAATTGAGTTGACCTAAGGTTTTATGGTAAGACCTTGGTCATGAATTGTCAAGGAGACTTGGTAAGTCTTGCGATCCCTATACTTTACTTCAATTTATGGTGAATTGTGATTAAGTCATGATGGTGTATTGGACTGTGCCTTGAATAGGTTTGATAGGGTGGTATGTTGTTGAATTGAAATGTCTTGTCTATAGTTGTAAGGTAGATTAAGATGAAATGTTATAAGTATGTTGATGACTACCAATGTGCGTTATTATCAATGAATACGAAAATGTGTTGACCTTACTTATATAGATTGTGATGAGAGGATTATATTCATGCAATTCCTATTGAGCTATGATGAAGATGATTATACAAGGGCTAGATGCTATGACCTAAACTAAGTTATGATTGATATATAAACACATTAAAGACATTTCAAGAAGGGACTTAGCTTAGCACCGAGTGATCTTGTGTGAAAGGGGGTGATACTTTCCCACATAGGGAAGGTAGGGTTCACTACGGTCCTCGCGGGATGGATAGCGTCATGACCAAAATAGGGTGTAGAGTGATGTTTCCAAGACAGCCCCAAGTTCCTTAACTATGTTGCCACCATAGGAATACTAGCTAGTGGATCCACCTAGATGTTATATTTCATGTTAGGTTTTATCTTGGTCGGTAGGCCACCTTCCATCGGTGTAAGTTTTACAACACCGGATTCCACACTTAGCTTATGTGGTCCATTTCGGTTAGGGCAAGTGTTCCTTAAACTAAAATAAAGAAATGGTGTATAGACTAACTAGAGTGACTTGAGAGGGTTTGACTTAACCTAGATAGGGGTATGAACTCTACCTAAGTCTTGCACTAGTTTGCCCTGATAGAATCTTTAGGAGGTTAATATTATTATGTGAGTATATGATGATAAATCTTAATGATGATGGTGTAGTGATTTTATATGTAGATGATATTATATGATAATGATAATGCTTATAAATATGTAATTTGTCCTTATTGTAAAGTATGGAGTTATGCATATTGAAGACTATGTTATGTGGAGTAGGTTATTAGTCATGGTCCTTGTAGAGTTACTTGGTTGAGTAAGGTTATGGGGCTTTTCTTGGTCATTGCACTTGTCGACTTTATGGGGATTTATGATTAGTTGTCTTTCTTATTATAATATGATAAACTCTTATTCATGCTTATGGTATTGCTACTTGATGATAGAGTGGTGTTGGATTATGGGTTCAAGTATGTTTATTATGCATATGACTTGCTTTGACTTGTTGAACATGTCTTAATGATTGGTAGGGCTTGATGTATTGTGCATAATGCTTTTAAAAGGATAAAATGGCATGATTTAATTAAATGTTCCTTTTTAGCATGTTTTGATATATGTGCATATGGTCTCATACTTAGTACAAGTGGCGTACTAACCCTATTTTCATCCTTTTTTCAAACATTTAAGGTTCCGGTCGTTGAAGGCTCATTCGAGACGACTTGAAGAAGACTTGGATATTCTATACCATCCAAGTGGGTAGGTCCTCACTTTCCGAGGGCGATGTCGATATCTAGCTTATGGAGTTGCTTTACTTTTTAGACTCTTATGTTCATTCTATTTATTTTGAGTACGATTTGTATAAGCCTATATATGGCTTCTTGATATTGATGTAGGGCTATACCCAAATTGCTATGATCGATTTAGATGGGTATGAGATGAGACATCCTTGAGACTATATTCTATGTTATATATATATATATATATATATATATCCAATAAAAGTAGAAGACTATGTAATCTTCCTTTGCGAAGGGTCTATGTATACTCGAAATAACTATATATATATCTATATGTATGTAGAGGTCTATGTAAACCTCAATCTAGAAGTAGTAAAAGTTTTTAAATTTTTTGTATTTTTGGCCTATGAATGTTATGACGAATGCTAAGAGGTTGGTCTTTGTGCACAAAGAGGACGACGACCCCGGTTACCTTTAGGGGGTGCTCCCCGGATGTGACAAACTTGGTATCAGAGCATGAGGTTGAATATCCTTGATGTTGATTTCTCTCTCAACCACGTCTATGTAAATTCGTTTTCATAATTGTGAAACGCGCCACACTTATGAATAGGAATCTATGTGATGCTTAGGAATCTCTCTATTTCTTGGAAGTCCAATATTGTGCCTCTAGAGTGTACTTATTATGTGCTTTCACCTAGACCTTGTATTTTGGTTATAGGCAATAAATACTCGAAGGAATTCGTATAGAAGACTTGAGGAAGAGATAGCTAATGTGGGAGCTCCTCCCCGTTGTGATCAAGTTCCTCCTCTTGAAAAAGATCCTATTGATGATCAAGTTCCTGCAAATCCTCCACCTTTGGCGGAGGGTGACATAAGGGCTATACTTGTCCAAATGTGCCAAGCCATTACTACTCAAGCCCAAGACGCAACTATTCAAGCCAAAGTTGTGACGGCCCAAGCTAATCGGGAGGCTATACCCCGAGCTCATCAACAAGTCACTACCATGGCATCCCGTCTAAGGAACTTCACTAGGATGAATCCTCTTACTTTCTATGGGTCCAAGGTTGAGAAGGACCCCCAAGAGTTCATTGATAAGGTCTACAAGATACTCTTTGCTATGGGGTTATCTACTAGTAAGAAGGCCGAGTTGGCCACTTATCAACTCAAAGATGTGGCTCAAACTTGGTATGTGCAATGGAGGGACAATAGGCCTCTTAGGGGTGGACCGGTGACTTGGGAGATCTTTAAGAAGGCTTTTCTTGATTGGTTCTTTCCTAGGGAGATGAGGGTAGCTAAAGTGGCGGAGTTCATCAACCTCCGTCAAAGAGGTATGAGTGTGCTTGAAACTCCATGAAATTTACTTAATTGACAAAATATGCTCCTTCTTTGGTTTCCGATCCTAGAGATGAAATGAACCGCTTTGTGATGGGGTGTCAGAAGACTTGCAAGAGGAGTGTCATTCGTCTATGCTACATGACAACATGAACATTTCCCGTCTTATGGTGCATGCTAGGCAAGTGGAGGAGGCAAGATGTAGGAGGAAGAATAGAGATGCGAAAAGGGTAAGATCTTATGATTGTGGTTCTTCAAATAATAGGGTTGAGATCCAAGACAAGCCTAGGTTTAAAAAGAGGTTCTCAAATCAAGTTCCCACCAAGTTCCCTAAGGCTCGTAATGAAACGGGTGCAAACCCTAAGCCTAAAAAGGGAAGAGGTACTAGTTCACCAAGTGAGAATCCAACTTGTGGTGAGTGCGGAAAGAAGCATTATGGTGCTTGCCTCATTGGGACGGATAAATGCTTTAGTTATGGGAAAGTTGGTCACATGTTTTGAGATTTCTGTAATGTGAAGGGCCAAGACAAGAGTGGTCAAGCTCAAGCAAGTGTTTCTAGTGATGCTCCTAAGAAGAACCGCTTCTATGCTATTCGTACTAGGGGTGAGCAAGAGACCTCTCCTGATGTGGTGACCGGTATGTTGAAAGTTTTCTCTATTGATGTTTATGCTTTACTTGATCCTGGTGCTACTTTGTCTTTTGTTACACCTCTTGTAGCTAAAAAGTTTGATAGTTTACCCGATATCTTGCATGAACCTTTTTTAGTGTCTACTCCGGTAGGTGAGTGTGTAGTTGCAAAGAGGGTATAAATTGTCCTATCATGTTGCCCAATAGAGTTTCCAATGTTGATCTAGTAGAACTAGATATTCTTGATTTTGATATCATTTTGGGTATGGATTGGTTACATTCTTGTTTTGCCATTATTGATTGTTATTCAAGGGTGGTGAGGTTTAATTTCCCAAATGAACCCGTTTTTGATGGAAGGGGGGAAGTTTTATTCCTAGAGGTCGTATCATTTTTTGTCTAAAAACATGCAAAATGATCTCAAAGGGTTGTCTTTATCACATAATAAGAGTCCATGATTTGGACTCCGAAATTCCTCCACTTGAGTCGGTCCCCGTAATGAGTGAATTTCCGGAGGTCTTTCCTAATGACCTTCCCGGTATTCCTCCCGAACGAGAAATTGATTTTGGTATCCTACTGGAAAGAAATCCTATTTCAATTTATCCTTATCGGGTGGATCTGGCCGAATTTAAGGAGTTGAAGGCACAACTCAAGGATTTACTAGACAAGGGTTTCATAAGGCCTAGTATTTCGCCATGGGGTGCTCCGGTTTTGTGTGAGAAGAAGAAGTATGGGTCCTTGAGAATGTGTATTGATTATCGCCAACTCAACAATGGCACTATCAAGAACAAGTATCCTCTCCCTCGGATTGATGACTTGTTTGATCAACTCTAAGGGGCAATCAACTTTTCTAAAATTGACTTCAGATCGGGGTATCACCAACTTAGGGTGAGGGGCGAGGATGAACCAAAGACGGCATTTTAGACTAGATATGGGCACTATGAGTTCTTAGTTATGTCCTTTGGTCTCACTAATGCTCCGGTGGCGTTTATGGATGAATAGGGTGTTTCGAAGTTACCTAGATTCATTTGTCATTGTCTTCATTGACGACATCTTATTATATTCGAAAAATGAGGGTGATAACATGGGTCATTTGATGATGGTATTGCAAACCCTTAAAGAACATCAATTGTTTGCCAAGTATAGCAAATGTGAGTTTTGGTTGAGGTCGGTGGCATTTCTTGGTCATAACATCTCTAGTGAGGGAGTTGAGGTTGACCCAAGGAAAACTGAGGCGGTGAGAATTTGGCCTAGACCATTTACTCCAACGGACATTAGGAGTTTCTTGGGTCTAGCAGGTTACTATCGGTGGTTTGTGGATGGTTTTGTGTCCATTGCGTCTCCCTTGACCACGTTGACCCAAAAGAGTAAGAAGTTTGAGTGGTCGGAGGCATGTGAAAAGAGCTTCCAAATCTTGAAAGATAGGCTTACTTCGGCTCCGGTGTTGACTTTACCAGAGGGTACAAAGGGCTTCGTTGTAAATTGTGATGCATACCGTGTGGGTTTGGGGTGTGTGCTTATGAAATACGGCAAAGTGATTGTCTATGCTTCTAGAAAACTTAAGGTTCATGAGAAGAACTATCCCACTCATGATCTTGAGTTAGCGGTCGTAGTGTTTGCCTTGAAAATATGGAGGCATTATTTGTATGGTGTTCATGTTGATGTGTTTACCGACCATAAGGGTCTCCAATATGTGTTTACCTAAAAGGAGTTGAATCTCCGGCAAAGAAGGTGATTAGAATTGTTGAAATATTATGACATGAGTGTTCTCTATCACCCCGGCAAGGCAAATGTGGTGGTGGATGCTCTAAGTCGTATGACCATGGGTAGTGTGTCTCATATAGAGGAAGCCAAGAAAGACCTAGTGAAAGATGTTCATAGGTTGGCTAGATGGGTGTTAGATTGGAAAGTTCTCCAAATGGTGGTGTGTTAGTTCATCATAACTCCAAATCATCCTTGGTTGTCGAGGTGAAGTCCAAATAACATCTTGATCAACCATTGATGGAGTTGAAAGAATTGTTTCTTGGCAAGTTCAATGAGTCATTCTCCTTAGGGGGGATGATGTTTCGAGGTATCAAGGGCGGTTGTGTGTTCCTAATGTTGATGACTTGAGGAAACGGATTCTTAAGGAAGCTCATGGGTCCCGTTATTCCATTCAACCGGGGTCAACAAAGATGCATCATGACCTTAGGGAAGTTTATTGGTGGGAAGGTTTGAAAATGGACATAGCGGAGTTTGTTGCTAAGTGTCCAAATTGCCAACAAGTGAAAGCCAAACACCTAAAGTCGGGTGGCTTACTACAAGAAATCCCTACTTGGAAGTGGGAAGACATCAATATGGATTTTGTGGTAGGTTTGCCTAAGACTCAAAAACAATATGACTCCATATGGGTGGTGGTTGATTGGTTAACAAAGTCCGCTTATTTTATTCCCGTCAAGTCTACTTATTCGGCGTAAGATTATGCAAAGATCTTCATAGATGAGATTGTGTGTCGCCATGGTATTCCATTATCCATCATATGAGATAGGGGTGCATAATTCACATCTAGGTTTTGGAGGTCATTTCAAGAAGGGTTATGTACTAAGGTGAAGTTGGGTACCGCTTTTCATGCCCAAACGGATGGTCAAGCGGAATGTACTATTCAAACCCTTGAGGATATGCTTAGATCTTGTGTTGTTGACTTCAAGGGAAGTTGGAACAAGCACTTGCCTTTGGTGGAGTTTGCTTACAATAATAGCTTTCATTCCTCCATTTCCATGGCTCGCTATGAGTCCTTGTATGGTAGGAGGTATAGGACTCCTATTGGGTGGTTTGAAGTCGGTGAGTCTTCAATTCTTGGTCCCGATTTGATTTATAAGACTTTGAAGAAAGTTCATATTATAAGGAATCGCTTGCAAACGGCCTATAGTCGGCAAAAGTCTTATGCCGACCATAGGAGAAGGGATCTAGAGTTTGAAGAAGGTGATAAAGTGTACTTGAAAATTTCACCTATGAAGGGGGTGGTTAGATTTGGTAAGAAAGGTAAGTTAAGTCCTCATTATGTGTGTCCCTATGAAATCTTGCAAAAGGTTGGTAAGGTTGCATATTAGTTGAGGTTGCCTAGTGAATTGGCTTCGGTTCATCTGGTTTTCCATGTTTTTATGCTAAAGAAGTGTGTCGGTGATCCCAATTCCATTCTTCCTATGAGGGTCTTGGTGTCAAGGATAACCTCTCCTATGAGGAGGTTTCGGTTCAAATCCTTGATAGGCAAATAAAGAGGTTGAGGAACAAAGAGGTGGTTTCCGTAAAGGTGTTACGGAAAAATCACCTAGTTGAGGGTGCAACATGGGAGGCCGAGGCCGACATGAAGTCCCGGTACCCTCATCTTTTTTATAATTAAGGTTAGTCATCCTTTTTAATAATATAAATATGACTAGAAATTGAAGTTTCTTGATTTTTGGTAAAGGATAGAAAAACAGTGCATTTTGAATTAGCATTACAGTGAGGTTACAGTGAATAGTGCATTAAAACATGGAATTTTTCTTTTGGCTTGTTTTGAGTGTGTTGTGTATTTTGGCATAGTGAGTCTTTATATTGTGGCATGTTGACAAGTTGAACTTTTTCCTAATTGACTCATGTATAGCATGTTGAGCTCATGTTGTTGTTGTGAGAAGGAAATTCCTCATAATGAAGTGTTTGAGCCTTATGTGTGGTAATTGAAGTTTTGAATTGCCTTGATTGAAATTATATGACTTATATTGTCTTGTATTGATGTTGGTTGGGTTGCTAGTCTTGAGTCTATTCCTTTCTTCAAAAAGAGTTTTAGTGTCATTCGGGGACGAATGTTCCTAAGGGGGGGATAATGTAACACTTCAAAAATTCAAGATGTGTCATAAATCCTAACATAAGTGTCATGAGGTCTAGACACTGTTTTTAAGTCCATTTTAATGAATATAGGTCATTTAGGAAGTTTAGAAACCAAAACATCCAAGAACGTCAATGACGTCCGGAAGTTGGTTCAAAGAGGTACTAGCGTGCCTTAGCCTATTTGACTAGCTTTTAGGAGTCAGAGATGTATTTAATTTTGTAGAAGGGTGTATAACATATGTTAAAGGAGATTCATGGTTTAAACGTCCGAGTACGACACCCCAAGGACCAACCAAGGCCCCTTGAGGAGGACCTTTGCACGTTGGAAGCAACACTGCCTTGGCACTGTGTACCAACGACATCCAATCGATGGCTCGTGTGTGGATCGATGGGGCGTCGATTCAAAACATCATCCAACACTTATCCAATTGGTTGGAGCCCTCGCCTGCACATGTCTCTGGCCAAAACTACAGATGTGCACGAAAGAGGAGGGGTGTCTCGTCGATTGACCCACGATCCGTCGATCGTGGTGTCGTCGATTGGACTGTGATATTCCTGCACGTTTTAAATTATTTTCATTTAATTAGTTAAGGGGTTAGGGGGTTAGTTAGGGGATTAAGGGAGCCTAATAAAGTTAATTAACCCCCAATATAAAGACCATAACCCCATTAGTTTAATTAGAACTCTCAAAAACAATTCCTCTACATTCTCTCTACTTTCTCTCTCTATTGGAAGACCCCATTGAAGAACAAGATAGGGAAGGGTTTTGGGGGCTGTAAAGGGGCTATTTCATCTCCAAATATTCATCGAAACATTGAGGTATGTGATCTATTCACCTTTGAGACTTCTTTCCTCAAAGGGTTCATTCAAAGTATTTCTAAAAATTGAGTTTTCAAGTGGGTTTCATCCAATCTCGAAATTTATGTTGTAAACTAAGTTGTTTATGGTTTCTTTAGGTTATAATGGATGGATTAAAAAGTATTTTCACTTTATCATGATAATTGTTGATGGTTTGGTCGAAATTGTAGAACATGACCCTATACCATTAACCCGAGGTTTGATCTTGATATGAATTAGGTTGTAATTGGTTCAACTGACTTGGTCATAGGTTGAATTGCTATTAGATGATGTTGTTACAATGATCATGAACAAATTAGAATGAATTGTAGTCTTTCATGCTAGTTCTTGAGAAATAATCTAGGTTATGGTGAATTAACCTAATCATAAGCTTTGACCTAGTATTGAATTGTGATGTAGAGATTCTTTTAACATTGTGATCATTTTGGTTATTGAATTATGATGACTTGGTGAGCTAACTGAGTTGAACTAAGGGTTGATGGTAATACCTTGGTCATGTATTGTGAAGGAGACTTGGTAAGTCTTGTGATTCCTATACTTTACTTCAATTTATGGTGAATTGTGATTTAGTCATGATGTTGTATTGGAGTGTGCCTTGATTAGGTTTGATATGGTGGTATGATGTTGAATTGAAATGTATTTTCTATGGTTGTAAGGTTGATTAAGATGAAATGTTATAAGGATGTTGATGACTATGAATGTGCCTTATTATGAATGAATATGTAAATGTGTTGACCTTACTTCTATGGATTGTGATGAGAGGATTATATTAATGAAATTCCTATTGAGCGATGATGATGATGATTATACAAGGGCTAGACTCTATGACTTAAACTAAGTTATGATTGATAAATAAAGACATTAAAGACATTTCAATAAGGGACTTAGCTTAGCGCCGAGTGATCTTGTGTGTGAGGGGGTGACACTTTCCACATAGGGAAGGTAGGGTTCAATACGGTCCTCACGGGGTGGATAGACTCATGAACCAAATAGGGTGTAGAGTGATGTTTCAAATACGGCCCCAAGTTCCTTCACGAGGTTGCCACCAAGGGAATACTAGCTAGTGGATCCACCTAGATGTTATGTTTCATGTTAGGTTCTATCTTGGCCGGTAGACCACCTTTCATCGGTGTAAGGTTTTACAACACCGGTTTCCACACTTAGCTCATGTGGTCTATGTCGGTTAAGTCAAGTGTTCCCTAAACTAAAATAAAGAAATGGTTTATAGACTAACTAGAGTGACTTGAGGGGGTTTGACTTACCCTAGGTAGGGGTATGGGACTCTACCTAAGCCTTGCACTAGTTTTCCTTGATAGAAGCTTTAGGAGGTTAATATTATTAAGTGAGTATATGATGATAAATGTTAATGATGGTGGTGTAGTGATTTTATATGTAGATGATATTATATGATAATGATAATGCTTATGAACATGTAATTGGTCCTTATTGTAAAGTATGGAGTTATGCATATTGAAGACTATTTATGTGGAGTAGGGTATTAGTCATGGTCCTAGTAGAGTTACTTGGTTGAGTAAGGTTATGGGGCTTTTCTTGGTCATTGCACTTGTCGACTTTATGGGGATTTATGATCAGTTGTCTTGCTTATTATAATATGATAAACTCTTATTCATGCTTATGATAATGTTACTTGATGATAGAGTGGTGTTGGATTATGGGTTCAAGTATGTTGATTATGCATATGAATTGCTTTGACTTGTTGAACATGTCTTAATGATTGGTAGGGCTTGATTGATTGTGCGTAATGCTTTTAAAAGGATAAAATGGCATGATTTAACAAAATGTCCCTTTGTAGCTTGTTTTGATGTTATATGTGAATATAGTCTCATACTTAGTACAAGTGGTGTACTAACCCCATTTTCTTCCTTTTTCTCAAACATTTTAGGTTTCGGTCGTTGAAGGCTCATTTGAGACGACTTGAAGAAGACTTGGATATTCTATATCATCTGTAACATTCCAGAAAATGTACTTGTCTAGTGAAGAGTCTATTAGGCTTTAAGAATATGTATTGGGGTACATAGGCATCCCAATGCCCAATATTGAGTAATATTGGGCATGTTAGAGAATATTGGCTTAAGGGTGTTAGCCAATTTCTATGTATACACAAGTAAATTAAAATACACGTCGATGTCAAATGCTCCAATCCAAGCTTGTTTAGAAATTGTACTTGCAATGAATACCCTAAGCTAAAATTGTTATTTTCATCGCTTACACACATTAGGTACTAGGCATCCAAGTGTCAAGCCTAGGTACCATAGCACATGATCATTTAAAATGATCATGTAGATTAAGCAGTGCCCAAGGACATAGTGAGGATCCTTGGGACAACAAGAAGTGAACTTTCCAAGTGCAACTACAGAGTGCATGGTTAGGAAAGTGCACGGAAATACATGTGCAAGCACTGGTGCAAGCACATGTGCTACCGGCCAAGGGACCAAGCGACAAGCCCAACCAATTTGATTAGGGCAGTTAGGGGGCAGGCGCGCGTCGGGTAAAACCACGTGGGGCCAAGATTTCTAACTAGTCCTAGGCTCTAACTAACTTAACTAACTAGCTAACTAACCTAGGACTAACTAAAATGAACTAACTAGTGCACCCGACAACCTAAGACCTAACCGGGTGACACTAGTCGAGTCACTAACTAAAGAAACATCCTAGTACCTAACCTAGGATGGTCCAAAAGGGTTGGTTATGGTCCTAGTGACTTAGGGGTACTTTATTAATTACCCTAGGTCAATTAATAAATTAAATTAGCAACTTAATTAATTAATCTAAATGGTCAAACCGAAATCCTTAAGCAAATTTTCAGAATTTGGCTAAGTCAAATGCTCTCCTATTTTTAGTCAATTTAGGAAGGGCATTTTAATAATTAGCTAATTGATTTATTTAATTAAGTTAATTATTCAAAGTTGAATTAGTCATATTCAGTTCCTAAGACTTAAACTCACGTTTAATCATTAGAAAACCTACGACTGAAAAATAGTGAACAACGTAAGAAAAACCTTAGGCGATTTCAAGGCAGTTCTTCAAGGTTTTCGTGCAAAGAATAGGGTGATCGTCGTAGATTCAATTCTACAGTAAGGTATGGGTTTTCTCTCTTGTATACCTTTCCCCATGAGTCTTTTCAATCGTATTAACTTCAAGAAATCTGAAACTAGGGTTGTTCCCAATGAATAGCATGTTCATCTCCCTAGTTCTCCCTATTTCCGATTCTATTAGTATGTATATGCCAATCTCGAGCATGTTGTTGGTATGTGGTGCTAACTGATCATTATGTGTAGGTTTCTGTGATTTATAATATCGTATGAGACCTAATGGTTAGATTCGTATGATTAGGGTATTATTTACATGAGATAATAAATGTTGTAATGCCTACTTGTCTTCGAGAAGATGAAATTGGTATAAGTTATTCATTGAATTGTTTTTATAGGCTAATCAAAGGTTAAAAGTTGTCTTGTTAACATGATGAGATTACTATAGTATATGCATGAAGTTAATTGACTTGTAGTAATAATATCATGACAAGTGTTTAGTGATAATATCAAAGTTTGATTTATGCCAATAAATTGGCTAGCAAAACTATGTCCAAAATAATATTTCCAAAAATATGAACTCACAACATAGGGTATGCCAACAATTGGGACAAGTCACAACATACCCTATCTAAATGAACATTGTGAATATAATAGCATTGAATAAGTCCGTCTAACTTTCATAAAGAGTGGTACAAGACTATCAATTATCATTCAACAAGATAAGGTGAGTGATGAAATAAGTAAAAGCTTATGAGTTATGAAATTGACCTAATATAGAGTGTTAAAGGAAGTGAGACAAGTGTCACTTACACTTAAACGATTATGTCAAAGATACTCACATAAGAGGGTGTTAGAAATCGTGAGACAAGTCTCACTCACACCATGATGATAATGTAAGATTTAAATTCACATTCATCAAGTAAAGATAGGGATGACCAGTCATCTATTGAGATAAGTATACCTCATACTAGAAGTAAGCTTCCATAATGTTTGAGTCAACTCTAAAAGTTGTAAAGTATAATAAATCTGAGCTAAGCACCGATAGACTAGCAATGACTTGTGCCAGCACATGTAAGCCTCATGAGAAGAGACTACCACCAAGGTGATCAGGGTCTCCAAGGCCTCCTAGTCTTTGAACTATGTTGCCAACATAGGTTACTAGCTAGTGGATCCACATAAGAAAGGTAGGGAGTATTTGGTTTCACTTTGGCCGGTGAACCACCTCTTTTCGGTGTGGGGAAGACACTGGATTTCATGTTAGCTCACATGATCTATGTCGGTTAATGCTCAAGAAAGTATTCGGTTTCACTTTAGTCAGTGAACCACCTCTTTCCAGTGTGGGGAAGACACTAGATTCGGTTTCACTTTGGTCGGTGAACCACCTCTTTTCGGTGTGGGGAAGACACTGGATTTCATGTTAGCTCACATGATCTATGTAGGTTAAATGCTCAAGAAAGTATTTGGTTTCACTTTAGTTGGTGAACCACCTATTTTCGGTGTGGGGAAGACAATGGATTAGGTTTCACTTTAGCCGGTGAACCACCTCTTTTCGATGTGGGGAAAGACACTGGATTTCATATTAGCTCACATGATCTATATCAGTTAACGCTAAATATTTCTTTAAGAAAGTAGGAAAGAATGATAGTAGCATGTTCTAAGTGAACAACAGATCAAAGAAGAAGAAATGTAAGTTCAAAGTGAACTAAGTAACCAAAGCATAAGAATATGAATCATCAGTGTTTGATAACAATGAAGTTCTAACAATTATTGGTTTATGACAATATTGGAGTATGAATATATGCCCCAAGATCTGTATATTATGCAAATAATCAAAGAATGGGCATAGCCAATAAAGATTGGCTTATAAATACATTTATGCCCAATTTAACAAGAATGAGAAATATAACTTGTGAGTAGGGTAGCGAAATCATTTCCTTAGTCCTTTGGATTACTTACTCGATTTATTATAGGTATAGGACTACAATGAATCATTGCACTTGTAATTAAAACATAGGATTAAAGTAGATCATTGAACTACACAACAGAAGAAGAAAAGACTGAAAAAATAAACTAAGGCTGGAAAGGTGAGCTCTCGGCCTAAGGGAGCAAAATTAT